>JAPFFF010000048.1:0-1252583 GCA_039105265.1 Tritrichomonas musculus
ATGCAGGAACGGGCGGGGAGACGTGTGAGATAATCAGATATGCAGGAACGGGCGGGGAGACGTGTGAGATAATCAGATATGCAGGAACGGGCGGGGAGACGTGTGAGATAATCAGATATGCAGGAACGGGCGGGGAGACGTGTGAGATAATCAGATATGCAGGAACGGGCGGGGAGACGTGTGAGATAATCAGATATGCAGGAACGGGCGGGGAGACGTGTGAGATAATCAGATATGCAGGAACGGGCGGGGAGACGTGTGAGATAATCAGATATGCAGGAACGGGCGGGGAGACGTGTGAGATAATCAGATATGCAGGAACGGGCGGGGAGACGTGTGAGATAATCAGATATGCAGGAACGGGCGGGGAGACGTGTGAGATAATCAGATATGCAGGAACGGGCGGGGAGACGTGTGAGATAATCAGATATGCAGGAACGGGCGGGGAGACGTGTGAGATAATCAGATATGCAGGAACGGGCGGGGAGACGTGTGAGATAATCAGATATGCAGGAACGGGCGGGGAGACGTGTGAGATAATCAGATATGCAGGAACGGGCGGGGAGACGTGTGAGATAATCAGATATGCAGGAACGGGCGGGGAGACGTGTGAGATAATCAGATATGCAGGAACGGGCGGGGAGACGTGTGAGATAATCAGATATGCAGGAACGGGCGGGGAGACGTGTGAGATAATCAGATATGCAGGAACGGGCGGGGAGACGTGTGAGATAATCAGATATGCAGGAACGGGGGGGGAGACGTGTGAGATAATCAGATATGCAGGAACGGGCGGGGAGACGTGTGAGATAATCAGATATGCAGGAACGGGCGGGGAGACGTGTGAGATAATCAGATATGCAGGAACGGGCGGGGAGACGTGTGAGATAATCAGATATGCAGGAACGGGGGGGGGGGGGGAGACGTGTGAGATAATCAGATATGCAGGAACGGGCGGGGAGACGTGTGAGATAATCAGATATGCAGGAACGGGCGGGGAGACGTGTGAGATAATCAGATATGCAGGAACGGGCGGGGAGACGTGTGAGATAATCAGATATGCAGGAACGGGCGGGGAGACGTGTGAGATAATCAGATATGCAGGAACGGGGGGGAGACGTGTGAGATAATCAGATATGCAGGAACGGGCGGGGAGACGTGTGAGATAATCAGATATGCAGGAACGGGCGGGGAGACGTGTGAGATAATCAGATATGCAGGAACGGGCGGGGAGACGTGTGAGATAATCAGATATGCAGGAACGGGCGGGGAGACGTGTGAGATAATCAGATATGCAGGAACGGGGGGGGAGACGTGTGAGATAATCAGATATGCAGGAACGGGGGGGGAGACGTGTGAGATAATCAGATATGCAGGAACGGGGGGAGGGGGAGACGTGTGAGATAATCAGATATGCAGGAACGGGCGGGGAGACGTGTGAGATAATCAGATATGCAGGAACGGGGGGGGAGACGTGTGAGATAATCAGATATGCAGGAACGGGGGGGGGAGAGACGTGTGAGATAATCAGATATGCAGGAACGGGGGGGGAGACGTGTGAGATAATCAGATATGCAGGAACGGGCGGGGAGACGTGTGAGATAATCAGATATGCAGGAACGGGCGGGGAGACGTGTGGATTATCAGATATGCAGGAACGGGGGGGGGGGAGACGTGTGAGATAATCAGATATGCAGGAACGGGTGGGGGAGACGTGCATATTGAGATAATCAGATATGCAGGAACGGGGGGGGGGGGGGAGACGTGCATATTGGATTATCAGATATGCAGGAACGGGGGGGGGGGAGAGTGCATATTGGATTATCAGATATGCAGGAACGGGGGGGGGTGGGGGAGACGTGCATATTGGATTATCAGATATGCAGGAACGGGGGGGGAGTGGGGGACGTGCATATTGGATTATCAGATATGCAGGAACGGGTGGGGGAGACGTGCATATTGGATTATCAGATATGCAGGAACGGGGGGGGAGTGGGGGAGACGTGCATATTGGATTATCAGATATGCAGGAACGGGGGGAGGAGTGGGGGAGAGTGTTGCATATTGGATTATCAGATATGCAGGAACGGGGGGGGGTGGGGGAGAGTGTTGCATATTGGATTATCAGATATGCAGGAACGGGGGGGGAGTGGGGGAGAGTGTTGCATATTGGATTATCAGATATGCAGGAACGGGGGGGGAGTGGGGGAGAGTGTTGCATATTGGATTATCAGATATGCAGGAACGGGGGGAGGAGTGGGGGAGAGTGTTGCATATTGGATTATCAGATATGCAGGAACGGGGGGGGAGTGGGGGAGAGTGTTGCATATTGGATTATCAGATATGCAGGAACGGGGGGAGGAGTGGGGGAGAGTGTTGCATATTGGATTATCAGATATGCAGGAACGGGGGGAGGAGTGGGGGAGAGTGTTGCATATTGGATTATCAGATATGCAGGAACGGGGGGAGGAGTGGGGGAGAGTGTTGCATATTGGATTATCAGATATGCAGGAACGGGGGGAGGAGTGGGGGAGAGTGTTGCATATTGGATTATCAGATATGCAGGAACGGGGGGAGGGTGGGGGAGAGTGTTGCATATTGGATTATCAGATATGCAGGAACGGGGGGAGGAGTGGGGGAGAGTGTTGCATATTGGATTATCAGATATGCAGGAACGGGGGGAGGAGTGGGGGAGAGTGTTGCATATTGGATTATCAGATATGCAGGAACGGGGGGAGGAGTGGGGGAGAGTGTTGCATATTGGATTATCAGATATGCAGGAACGGGGGGAGGAGTGGGGGAGAGTGTTGCATATTGGATTATCAGATATGCAGGAACGGGGGGAGGAGTGGGGGAGAGTGTTGCATATTGGATTATCAGATATGCAGGAACGGGGGGAGGAGTGGGGGAGAGTGTTGCATATTGGATTATCAGATATGCAGGAACGGGGGGAGGAGTGGGGGAGAGTGTTGCATATTGGATTATCAGATATGCAGGAACGGGGGGAGGAGTGGGGGAGAGTGTTGCATATTGGATTATCAGATATGCAGGAACGGGGGGAGGAGTGGGGGAGAGTGTTGCATATTGGATTATCAGATATGCAGGAACGGGGGGAGGGGGGGGGAGAGTGTTGCATATTGGATTATCAGATATGCAGGAACGGGGGGAGGAGTGGGGGAGAGTGTTGCATATTGGATTATCAGATATGCAGGAACGGGGGGAGGAGTGGGGGAGAGTGTTGCATATTGGATTATCAGATATGCAGGAACGGGGGGAGGAGTGGGGGAGAGTGTTGCATATTGGATTATCAGATATGCAGGAACGGGGGGAGGAGTGGGGGAGAGTGTTGCATATTGGATTATCAGATATGCAGGAACGGGGGGAGGAGTGGGGGAGAGTGTTGCATATTGGATTATCAGATATGCAGGAACGGGGGGAGGGGGGGGAGAGTGTTGCATATTGGATTATCAGATATGCAGGAACGGGGGGAGGAGTGGGGGAGAGTGTTGCATATTGGATTATCAGATATGCAGGAACGGGGGGAGGAGTGGGGGAGAGTGTTGCATATTGGATTATCAGATATGCAGGAACGGGGGGGGAGGGGGGAGAGTGTTGCATATTGGATTATCAGATATGCAGGAACGGGGGGAGGAGTGGGGGAGAGTGTTGCATATTGGATTATCAGATATGCAGGAACGGGGGGAGGAGGGGGGAGAGTGTTGCATATTGGATTATCAGATATGCAGGAACGGGGGGGGAGTGGGGGAGAGTGTTGCATATTGGATTATCAGATATGCAGGAACGGGGGGGGAGTGGGGGAGAGTGTTGCATATTGGATTATCAGATATGCAGGAACGGGGGGGGAGTGGGGGAGAGTGTTGCATATTGGATTATCAGATATGCAGGAACGGGGGGAGGAGTGGGGGAGAGTTGCATATTGGATTATCAGATATGCAGGAACGGGGGGAGGAGTGGGGGAGAGTGTTGCATATTGGATTATCAGATATGCAGGAACGGGGGGAGGAGTGGGGGAGAGTGTTGCATATTGGATTATCAGATATGCAGGAACGGGGGGAGGAGTGGGGGAGAGTGTTGCATATTGGATTATCAGATATGCAGGAACGGGGGGAGGAGTGGGGGAGAGTGTTGCATATTGGATTATCAGATATGCAGGAACGGGGGGAGGAGGGGGGAGAGTTGCATATTGGATTATCAGATATGCAGGAACGGGGGGAGGAGTGGGGGAGAGTTGCATATTGGATTATCAGATATGCAGGAACGGGGGGAGGAGTGGGGGAGAGTTGCATATTGGATTATCAGATATGCAGGAACGGGGGGAGGAGGGGGGAGAGTGTTGCATATTGGATTATCAGATATGCAGGAACGGGGGGGGAGGGGGGAGAGTGTTGCATATTGGATTATCAGATATGCAGGAACGGGGGGAGGAGTGGGGGAGAGTTGCATATTGGATTATCAGATATGCAGGAACGGGGGGAGGAGTGGGGGAGAGTGTTGCATATTGGATTATCAGATATGCAGGAACGGGGGGAGGAGTGGGGGAGAGTGTTGCATATTGGATTATCAGATATGCAGGAACGGGGGGAGGAGTGGGGGAGAGTGTTGCATATTGGATTATCAGATATGCAGGAACGGGGGGGGAGTGGGGGAGAGTGTTGCATATTGGATTATCAGATATGCAGGAACGGGGGGAGGAGTGGGGGAGAGTGTTGCATATTGGATTATCAGATATGCAGGAACGGGGGGGGAGTGGGGGAGAGTGTTGCATATTGGATTATCAGATATGCAGGAACGGGGGGAGGAGTGGGGGAGAGTGTTGCATATTGGATTATCAGATATGCAGGAACGGGGGGGGAGTGGGGGAGAGTGTTGCATATTGGATTATCAGATATGCAGGAACGGGGGGGGAGTGGGGGAGAGTGTTGCATATTGGATTATCAGATATGCAGGAACGGGGGGGGGGGGGGAGAGTGATGCATATTGGATTATCAGATATGCAGGAACGGGGGGAGGAGTGGGGGAGAGTGATGCATATTGGATTATCAGATATGCAGGAACGGGGGGGGAGTGGGGGAGAGTGTTGCATATTGGATTATCAGATATGCAGGAACGGGGGGAGGAGTGGGGGAGAGTGATGCATATTGGATTATCAGATATGCAGGAACGGGGGGGGGGGGGGAGAGTGATGCATATTGGATTATCAGATATGCAGGAACGGGGGGAGGAGTGGGGGAGAGTGATGCATATTGGATTATCAGATATGCAGGAACGGGGGGAGGAGGGGGGAGAGTGATGCATATTGGATTATCAGATATGCAGGAACGGGGGGAGGAGTGGGGGAGAGTGATGCATATTGGATTATCAGATATGCAGGAACGGGGGGGGAGTGGGGGAGAGTGTTGCATATTGGATTATCAGATATGCAGGAACGGGGGGGGAGTGGGGGAGAGTGATGCATATTGGATTATCAGATATGCAGGAACGGGGGGAGGAGTGGGGGAGAGATGCATATTGGATTATCAGATATGCAGGAACGGGGGGGGAGTGGGGGAGAGTGATGCATATTGGATTATCAGATATGCAGGAACGGGGGGAGGAGTGGGGGAGAGTGATGCATATTGGATTATCAGATATGCAGGAACGGGGGGAGGAGTGGGGGAGAGTGATGCATATTGGATTATCAGATATGCAGGAACGGGGGGAGGGGGGGGAGAGTGATGCATATTGGATTATCAGATATGCAGGAACGGGGGGGGAGTGGGGGAGAGTGATGCATATTGGATTATCAGATATGCAGGAACGGGGGGAGGAGTGGGGGAGAGTGATGCATATTGGATTATCAGATATGCAGGAACGGGGGGAGGGGGGGGAGAGTGATGCATATTGGATTATCAGATATGCAGGAACGGGGGGAGGAGGGGGGAGAGTGTTGCATATTGGATTATCAGATATGCAGGAACGGGGGGAGGGTGGGGGAGAGTGTTGCATATTGGATTATCAGATATGCAGGAACGGGGGGAGGAGGGGGGAGAGTGTTGCATATTGGATTATCAGATATGCAGGAACGGGGGGAGGAGGGGGGGGAGAGTGTTGCATATTGGATTATCAGATATGCAGGAACGGGGGGAGGAGGGGGGAGAGTGTTGCATATTGGATTATCAGATATGCAGGAACGGGGGGAGGAGGGGGGAGAGTGTTGCATATTGGATTATCAGATATGCAGGAACGGGGGGAGGGGGGGGAGAGTGATGCATATTGGATTATCAGATATGCAGGAACGGGGGGAGGAGGGGGGAGAGTGATGCATATTGGATTATCAGATATGCAGGAACGGGGGGGGAGGGGGGAGAGTGTTGCATATTGGATTATCAGATATGCAGGAACGGGGGGAGGAGTGGGGGAGAGTGTTGCATATTGGATTATCAGATATGCAGGAACGGGGGGGGGGGGGGAGAGTGTTGCATATTGGATTATCAGATATGCAGGAACGGGGGGGGAGTGGGGGAGAGTGTTGCATATTGGATTATCAGATATGCAGGAACGGGGGGGGAGTGGGGGAGAGTGTTGCATATTGGATTATCAGATATGCAGGAACGGGGGGAGGAGTGGGGGAGAGTTGCATATTGGATTATCAGATATGCAGGAACGGGGGGAGGAGTGGGGGAGAGTGTTGCATATTGGATTATCAGATATGCAGGAACGGGGGGAGGAGGGGGGAGAGTGTTGCATATTGGATTATCAGATATGCAGGAACGGGGGGAGGAGTGGGGGAGAGTGTTGCATATTGGATTATCAGATATGCAGGAACGGGGGGAGGAGTGGGGGAGAGTGTTGCATATTGGATTATCAGATATGCAGGAACGGGGGGAGGAGTGGGGGAGAGTGTTGCATATTGGATTATCAGATATGCAGGAACGGGGGGGGAGTGGGGGAGAGTGTTGCATATTGGATTATCAGATATGCAGGAACGGGGGGAGGAGTGGGGGAGAGTGTTGCATATTGGATTATCAGATATGCAGGAACGGGGGGAGGAGGGGGGAGAGTGTTGCATATTGGATTATCAGATATGCAGGAACGGGGGGAGGAGTGGGGGAGAGTGTTGCATATTGGATTATCAGATATGCAGGAACGGGGGGAGGAGGGGGGAGAGTGTTGCATATTGGATTATCAGATATGCAGGAACGGGGGGAGGAGTGGGGGAGAGTGTTGCATATTGGATTATCAGATATGCAGGAACGGGGGGAGGAGTGGGGGAGAGTGTTGCATATTGGATTATCAGATATGCAGGAACGGGGGGAGGAGGGGGAGAGTGTTGCATATTGGATTATCAGATATGCAGGAACGGGGGGAGGAGTGGGGGAGAGTGTTGCATATTGGATTATCAGATATGCAGGAACGGGGGGAGGAGGGGGGAGAGTGTTGCATATTGGATTATCAGATATGCAGGAACGGGGGGAGGAGTGGGGGAGAGTGTTGCATATTGGATTATCAGATATGCAGGAACGGGGGGAGGAGTGGGGGAGAGTGTTGCATATTGGATTATCAGATATGCAGGAACGGGGGGGGGTGGGGGAGAGTGTTGCATATTGGATTATCAGATATGCAGGAACGGGGGGAGGAGTGGGGGAGAGTGTTGCATATTGGATTATCAGATATGCAGGAACGGGGGGAGGAGTGGGGGAGAGTGTTGCATATTGGATTATCAGATATGCAGGAACGGGGGGAGGAGTGGGGGAGAGTGTTGCATATTGGATTATCAGATATGCAGGAACGGGGGGAGGAGTGGGGGAGAGTGTTGCATATTGGATTATCAGATATGCAGGAACGGGGGGAGGAGTGGGGGAGAGTGTTGCATATTGGATTATCAGATATGCAGGAACGGGGGGAGGAGTGGGGGAGAGTGTTGCATATTGGATTATCAGATATGCAGGAACGGGGGGAGGAGTGGGGGAGAGTGTTGCATATTGGATTATCAGATATGCAGGAACGGGGGGAGGAGTGGGGGAGAGTGTTGCATATTGGATTATCAGATATGCAGGAACGGGGGGAGGAGTGGGGGAGAGTGTTGCATATTGGATTATCAGATATGCAGGAACGGGGGGAGGAGTGGGGAGAGAGTGTTGCATATTGGATTATCAGATATGCAGGAACGGGGGGAGGAGTGGGGGAGAGTGTTGCATATTGGATTATCAGATATGCAGGAACGGGGGGAGGAGTGGGGGAGAGTGTTGCATATTGGATTATCAGATATGCAGGAACGGGGGGAGGAGTGGGGGAGAGTGTTGCATATTGGATTATCAGATATGCAGGAACGGGGGGAGGAGTGGGGGAGAGTGTTGCATATTGGATTATCAGATATGCAGGAACGGGGGGAGGAGTGGGGGAGAGTGTTGCATATTGGATTATCAGATATGCAGGAACGGGGGGAGGAGTGGGGGAGAGTGTTGCATATTGGATTATCAGATATGCAGGAACGGGGGGAGGAGTGGGGGAGAGTGTTGCATATTGGATTATCAGATATGCAGGAACGGGGGGAGGAGTGGGGGAGAGTGTTGCATATTGGATTATCAGATATGCAGGAACGGGGGGAGGAGTGGGGGAGAGTGTTGCATATTGGATTATCAGATATGCAGGAACGGGGGGAGGAGTGGGGGAGAGTGTTGCATATTGGATTATCAGATATGCAGGAACGGGGGGAGGAGTGGGGGAGAGTGTTGCATATTGGATTATCAGATATGCAGGAACGGGGGGAGGAGTGGGGGAGAGTGTTGCATATTGGATTATCAGATATGCAGGAACGGGGGGAGGAGTGGGGGAGAGTGTTGCATATTGGATTATCAGATATGCAGGAACGGGGGGAGGAGTGGGGGAGAGTGTTGCATATTGGATTATCAGATATGCAGGAACGGGGGGAGGAGTGGGGGAGAGTGTTGCATATTGGATTATCAGATATGCAGGAACGGGGGGAGGAGTGGGGGAGAGTGTTGCATATTGGATTATCAGATATGCAGGAACGGGGGGAGGAGTGGGGGAGAGTGTTGCATATTGGATTATCAGATATGCAGGAACGGGGGGAGGGGGGGGAGAGTGTTGCATATTGGATTATCAGATATGCAGGAACGGGGGGAGGAGTGGGGGAGAGTGTTGCATATTGGATTATCAGATATGCAGGAACGGGGGGAGGAGTGGGGGAGAGTGTTGCATATTGGATTATCAGATATGCAGGAACGGGGGGAGGAGTGGGGGAGAGTGTTGCATATTGGATTATCAGATATGCAGGAACGGGGGGAGGAGTGGGGGAGAGTGTTGCATATTGGATTATCAGATATGCAGGAACGGGGGGAGGAGTGGGGGAGAGTGTTGCATATTGGATTATCAGATATGCAGGAACGGGGGGAGGAGTGCAGGAACGGGGGGGGGGAGAGTGTTGCATATTGGATTATCAGATATGCAGGAACGGGGGGAGGAGTGGGGGAGAGTGTTGCATATTGGATTATCAGATATGCAGGAACGGGGGGAGGAGTGGGGGAGAGTGTTGCATATTGGATTATCAGATATGCAGGAACGGGGGGAGGAGTGGGGGAGAGTGTTGCATATTGGATTATCAGATATGCAGGAACGGGGGGAGGAGGGGGGGAGAGTGTTGCATATTGGATTATCAGATATGCAGGAACGGGGGGAGGAGTGGGGGAGAGTGTTGCATATTGGATGCAGGAACGGGGGGAGGAGTGGGGGAGAGTGTTGCATATTATCAGATATGCAGGAACGGGGGGAGGAGTGGGGGAGAGTGTTGCATATTGGATTATCAGATATGCAGGAACGGGGGGAGGAGTGGGGGAGAGTGTTGCATATTGGATTATCAGATATGCAGGAACGGGGGGAGGAGTGGGGGAGAGTGTTGCATATTGGATTATCAGATATGCAGGAACGGGGGGAGGAGTGGGGGAGAGTGTTGCATATTGGATTATCAGATATGCAGGAACGGGGGGAGGAGTGGGGGAGAGTGTTGCATATTGGATTATCAGATATGCAGGAACGGGGGGAGGAGTGGGGGAGAGTGTTGCATATTGGATTATCAGATATGCAGGAACGGGGGGAGGAGTGGGGGAGAGTGTTGCATATTGGATTATCAGATATGCAGGAACGGGGGGAGGAGTGGGGGAGAGTGTTGCATATTGGATTATCAGATATGCAGGAACGGGGGGAGGAGTGGGGGAGAGTGTTGCATATTGGATTATCAGATATGCAGGAACGGGGGGAGGAGTGGGGGAGAGTGTTGCATATTGGATTATCAGATATGCAGGAACGGGGGGAGGGGGGGGAGAGTGTTGCATATTGGATTATCAGATATGCAGGAACGGGGGGAGGGGGGGGAGAGTGTTGCATATTGGATTATCAGATATGCAGGAACGGGGGGAGGGGGGGGAGAGTGATGCATATTGGATTATCAGATATGCAGGAACGGGGGGAGGGGGGGGAGAGATGCATATTGGATTATCAGATATGCAGGAACGGGGGGAGGGGGGGGAGAGTGATGCATATTGGATTATCAGATATGCAGGAACGGGGGGAGGGGGGGGAGAGTGATGCATATTGGATTATCAGATATGCAGGAACGGGGGGGGGGGGGGAGAGTGATGCATATTGGATTATCAGATATGCAGGAACGGGGGGGGAGGGGGAGATGCATATTGGATTATCAGATTGTTTTTTTTAGACAAAATGACAAGAGAAATATATATAAATCTTTAAAAGATCATAAATTTCAAAATGGCATTGAAACATTTTCTGAAAATATTCACTAGCATTTAATGGACCAAATTTTAATTTGTATTTTTTATACTTAAAATGGCTTCTAATCATCTAAAAAATGGTATGAAAGATCTTCAATCATATTTTCCACCTAACAATAATTGGAGTAAAAAACAAATGTATAATAAGTTTTCAATATGTATTATTTTGATATTAAGCATTCAATTATATGGAGAAATGATATAGAGTTATTTTTATGGCAAGATTTAAAAATTTGGCCTAAGCATATTTGTGAGAACTCATATATTTTTTCTTAGAATAATTCAAAATTGAATGCTGCAAAAGGTCATGAAAAGTGTCGATTTTTCAATTCAATTCAATTAAATTAATTTTTATTATCATTATTATTATTTCCGATAATGGTTTAAAAAAGTTCCTCCAGTGGTTAAAAAAAACTCTTTTGAGAGAAATTCTCTCAAATCAACATTTTATGAAAAGCCTTTGAAATTATCATTGTTTAATATTTAGAATATACAGTTATATAAAGTTTATTAGTTGTTTATATTTATTTTAAATATTTTTATAATATATATAATATTATTACAAGTTATATAATTTAAGATGCACATATAAATATAACAAGATATTTGCTAAATATTTTTATAAAAATATTTTTATTAAAATCGTTATTTATGTTTATGATTTTAAAATTGATTTTTGCAGCTCGTCCCCCTGAATCAAATTAAACTAAAATTAGCTGATCTTTATTAAATTAAATGTACAATATTTAAAAGTAATTATAATCTCAATAAATAGGCTTGCTATTCTGATATCAATTATCAGGTTTGGCACTTTTTTTAACTCAGATAATCGATAATAAAATGCCATCGATTGGAACTTTTTATTGATGAATTCGATTATCAAGCATGAAATGTGATACAAAAAAAATATGCTTTTGATATCGAATCTTGATTAATCGAAATTAATACCTGAAAAAACCATTAAAAATAGTATTTTAATGGCATAAAATAAATATATTCTAACTTATTATGTAAAAGAATCAGCTTTTATTAAATTTTATAACGGATATGTGAAGTAAACAGTTAAAAAAGTTTACAAAATTTTGATACGTTAAAAAAATTTCAATATTGATAATCGATCTTTTATTTTTATTCATTATTGATATCAGAGATAAAATTTTTGATTTGATATTGATATCAGAAAAAGGGATCAATTATCGATATCGAAAATCGAGACTTAACAAGCCTATCAATAAATTCTTTGTTTATTTGAATATTTCAAAAAAATATGTAAAAATTGATTAAAATGAACTTTTTAACAAAATATGAAATATTTATAAAATAACAAAATGCATGATTAATCATTAATTTCCAATATATATAATAATTAATCATTATAATTTCAATCCATCCATCAGGTGGATGGATTGGGTTATTTTCATAGGTTACTTGTTTGTGTTATTAAAACTTATATAATTAATATTTTAAAACATTTAAATAATGAATATATTAAAAAATGCACTAGAATATAATATCAAGATTTTATTTAATAATTATTAATACATATAAAGATATACATATAAAAATGTGAAGTAGGTGTCACACCTCTCCTTTTATAGTTCCTCCATGATCCGCTAAATTGATTGAATGCTTATCAATTATAATGATCCAAGTCAAGAAATAAATTTCAAACAAGTCAAATAAGTCAAAAAAGTTGGAAAAAGGCAAAAAAAAAAAAAAAAAAAAAAAAAAAAATAACTAAAGAAAGGCAAGATATTTCAGAGATTAATAAAAAGATTATATTCTATTAATGATATAGATAAATAGTCATAAAAAAATTAATAATTGAATAATTGAATTTTTTTTTTTTCTTATGCGCAATTATCTCAAGTATTTACTTTGTTTATTTCTTTGATTTTTCTCTTGTTCTAAGCCTTTAATATTTTTTATGTATATATTATATTTTCATTTTGAAAACAAATATTATAATGTATTATGTTATATATAAAACAAAACACTTTTTTGTTGATTAGTATTTAAAATAAAGGTCCATACTTTCAGTTGCATTGGCATTAGACCTTCACAAATATGACACTTTTTTCCGCCTGTTGAAAAAATATTTCTCCACCAATTGCCAAAAAAGGTCACGGCGGTTTCGTAAGATATAAATACTTATGTTATTGAAAATCAAAAAATGAGAGGATATATCTATTCCAATAAATATATGAATATATTGATAAAAAGGATATATATGACAAAAATATTTGTGAATATATATATGATGATAATATCAATCAATTATTGTAGAATTTAATTGATATAAATAATCTGTTTTTAAAATAAGAATAATACCTTGATCTAAAATAAATACCATTTTCATCTAAATAAGTTGGAAACAATGAAAAGGAGTTTATTGTATCTTGAAATTGAAAATTATCAAATCTTTAATTGTTGAATTTCAAGGAAATTGTAATTTTCTTATTCGTTTTACATATCACTTTAATTGAATATAATTGTAAAATAAGTGTCGGAAACAGACCTCTCAAATATTAACTTTTTCTGTGAGGGCAATCTTCTCAAAAAATATAAGTTTACAGGTCAAATTAATAACGTATTACATTTGTACCTTAAATATATTTTGTGAACTTTTATATAAAAGTTTAAGAGGTCAATTGAATTTTTTTTCAATGATTAAACAACGGTTGGCTTATTAAATGATAGTCAAATAGAATGCATATTTTATCAAAAAGTTTCATTTCAAATGAAAACTAAAAGCAGATGGAAAATGGTTATAGTCAGTTTAAATGGGGAACCTCTAAAATATGAATTGGACTCATCCGAAAAACTCAAAATTCGGTTTCATAGATCAAAGAAAAGGTCGAATCTAACAGCGAAATATAAGCCCAAAAAGAATGATATTCCAAAAAAACAAATATCAGGTTATAATGATAGCAAAAATGATCTACACAAGAATAATCCCGAATTCGGTTTTGAAAGTTTCGTAATATACTCAGCTGCGCAAAGAAGTCTCCCAAATAAAGCAGATATTATTAATCTATATCATTCGCATTACTATTTATCAATATCAAATTTGGTTTCATTTGAATATGCAGATTCATCTTCAAACAGCCAAAATTCAGAATTATTATTATTTGATATCGGCAATGATATAAAGGAAAGAACCGACTTCATTTATGATTATAAATACCATGAATTTGATGACATTTAATAAAAAAAAAAAAAAGCGATTATATTTATTTTTCTTATTTCATTTTTAGTTATTTTATATATTTGTAGGTTTTAACAATATGTAAATGCTTTTTAAAGTAATTTGTTCAAGATGCATTATATTCTAATTATTTTTTCATTAAATTCAGATTTTTAATGAGAAATTTTTTGTCAAATATTATTATTTTCATTCAGTAAATTTCAAGAAATTTCTCAAGAAAACAAATCAGATTCAATTTTATGCAGAAAACTGGAAAATATAAAATCTGACTTATAAAAGTCATCAAGTTTTAAAATTCATTTGAATTCAAATGAAAAATTGAGAAGTTTACACTTTTTCATAAAAATTTAGATTTTTGAAGTTTACATCACTTTTTTTCGAGTCATGTAATATCTGTTTAAAGTTTAACTAGACTTCTGGATTATAGATTATTTTAAACAAGAATTTATGTAATTTACTATAAATAGTGAAATTAAATATAGTAATCTCCATTATTTTTTAAAAAATGTTTTTATATCAAATATGAAATTATCATGATGTACTGCACTTTTCATTGATCTTCATTCTGAATGTGTTTTATTGAATTCAATTCATAAAAAAATGAATTTTATTTTAAAATTTTACTGATGTCATTTCTCACCCTAATTTAATTCCTTGTATTTGACAACTTCCTTTTTTGTTCTTCACACTTTACAGTTTTTGATTTTGATTCGTTAAATATGTCATAATCATTATTCTACATAATGAAACCGCCATTACGACTTGTAGCGGAAATGTGACACGCCACATCAAAACACACCTGGCGGATTGGCGAAAAAAATAGTATTAATAGCATTGTTTGTGTAAATAAAAAACTAATAATAATGATATAAAAAGAAACCATTTAAGAAAAGAGCTTGCATAATTGATCTCATTAATAAATGGGAAAAAATGCTATATACTGAATGCTTATCAATTATAATGATCCAAGTCAAGAAATAAATTTCAAACAAGTCAAATAAGTCAAAAAAGTTGGAAAAAGGCAAAAAAAAAAAAAAAAAAAAAAAAAAAAATAACTAAAGAATAGCAAGATATTTCAGAGATTAATAAAAAGATTATATTTTCATTTTGAAAACAAATATTATAATGTATTACGTTATATATAAAACAAAACACTTTTTGGTTTGATTAGTATTTAAAATAAAGGTCCATACTTTCAGTTGCATTGGCATTAGACCTTCACAAATATGACACTTTTTTCGGCCTGTTGAAAAAAAATTTCTCCGCTAATTGCCAAAAAAAGGCCACGGCGGTTTCGTAAATTCGGCATAAAACATTCAGGCCTAGATAATAGAAATTTATGAATACAATTTGAGATAGATAACTCATAAAGTACCATAAGCTAAAGAAAATCAAAGGCACGACAGTCATCATCACAGATAAAAACCTACAAATTATGCAAGAATCAAATGATAGAACTGAACAACATTAATGAAAAAGTAAATCAATAAAAATGGAAAAAAAATGGTGGTGACAGTGCATATGATAAAAATAATGATTTTCAAACAAAGAAGAGATTTAATTCATATTTGAAACCAAATAATCCAAAACATCATTACATTTTTGTTGAAGAAATGAGAAAACAAAAGAACATTTTGAGTATTTTGAAGAAAAAAACTATCAACTAACTTTATAAATTATGGAAAAGTGTTGGAACTTTAAGTAATAAAAAAAATATATGTTTTTTTTTAGATCATTACATATTTGATATGTTTTAAGTAAATTTATTAAAATAAAACATAATTGATGTAATTAATTATTTTCAAAAAAATATCTTATTTAAAATGGTAAAAAAAAAAATACTTTGAAGAAAATATTTTTTTCATATATCTCTTTATTTAAATTAATTAAAATTAATATTATTTCATATATATTAAATTCTAATAATTAGATATTTTAAAATTATTTTATATAAAGTATTTTTTTTTCTTAATATATATTTCATTATATCTTCATAAATTATAAAAATTAATAAAAATAAAATTAATTTTAATCATAAAATTATGAAATATATTCAATTTATAAAATATATAAATATATAAATAAAATATTTAAAAAGATTTAAAATATATTTTTTTGGAGAAAAATATTTCAAAAAGTTAAAATTTCAATCAAACTAAAACAAAATAATAAATACTATAAATTTAACAATAGGCTTTTTTAAAAAAAAATTAAAAATATATCAATATTCTAATATAATTTTCTAGGTTTTACATGATATAAAATAATTTATATTTTTAATAGAAATTAAAAATTGAATACATTTCAAATATATTTGTAACGATATGCTAAGTCTTGCTCCAGGTTCTTCAGTAATGCCTTTTGAAGGCACATCAAGAGTATCACATCATGCAACAACGATGGGACCTGATGCAGATGAATCTATGAGTTCAGTTTCCAAAACCTTTTTTGATCATTTTTTTCTCATTTTTGATGAACTAGGGAGATGTTCACCACCTAATTCTTTATTAACGTTTCTACAATTTTTTATTTCATTTTATCAATATTATATAACAACTTTTTTACCATTTTTACCAGATAAATGGGATTTTACGAAATATCCAGATAAAATACTAAGATACCTAGCATATCCAATTGATTTTGGTCTTAGAGATATAGATATATTTTACACAGGTGCTTCATCATACGTAATATTGATTTTGAGTGCATTAATAATAATTTATTTAATTTCCATAATAATCTATTATAACATCAACAAAATGTTTCCGCATTACAACTCGCATATAACACGTTTTGTAATTTCATTTCTAATTCCGATCCTCCTTTCGCCCTCTTGCTGCAATATCGGCTTTTCATTCAATGCAATTTTTTTGGAGGACATTCAAATTTCAATTGACCCGAACATAACCGCCACAAACATCACAATTGACCTTAGCGAGTACTCGTCGTCCTACCTCAGCAAGCAGTTGAAGTGGCGGCCTCTCTTCATCGCGTCGGTCGTCTTCGGCGCGGTCTTCCTCGCCCTGCTCGCGGCGGCCTTCTACGTCGACGTCATGTTCAGGTCGTCGACGCCGTACATCGAGGACACGCCGCTCTCAATGTGGGATGGATTCCCACTTTTTATGATCTTATTTGGCTCCAGTCTCACAAACCTTTTCTCAGTTCTGATGGCGAGAATGCCCGAGTGGGCGCGCAGCCTCCTCGCCGCGTGCTGCGTGCTGTGGAACGCCGCGTGCGCGTGCTGCCTCCTCTCATTCCCGATGGTCAAGAAGTGGATGAACACAGCCGTGTTCGCTCTCGTCGCGTCTGGCGTCGTTGCGTCCTTCTGCCAGCTCCTGCCGGTGCCGGCTGCCTGCAGGCTCGCCGCGCCGCTCGCCTCCCTTGCCGCAGTCTGCGCGCCGCTCTCGCTCGTCCTCTTCCGCGTCGTGCGGAGGAAGGTCGAGAGCGCCGACGTCGAAGAGGCTGACTTTTCGCGCGACTGGCGCGCGCTGCGGTGGATCCGGCTGGCGATCGGGAGCAGGTGCGAGGAGTTCGTGTCGTTCAAGTGGCTGAAGAAGGCCAACCAGGCCGGTTCCGCGCGCGTGATATCGCAGGCGGCGCAGGTCATCGCGTTCTTCCCGTCCGAGTCGCAGAACCTGAAGTTCTACATCTCGCTCCTGTCGAAGAAAAGCGACCTCTCGCTTCACCAGCGGTTTCTCTTCGGCCAGCTGCGGCGCGTGCACGTGCTCAGGCAGTCGAACACGTCGAAGCAGCTGAACGAGGACCTGAGGGAGATCACGAAGGCGACCGGGCAGGCGATCCAGTGCTTCCAGCAGTTCCTGATACGAACCATCGACGAGCGGCAGGAGCTGACGGTCGACCGGCTGAACTACCTCGCGCACATCAACCGCGCGACAAACTCGCTCTGCCGCGAGGCGATCTCGCGGTACCCGAACAACTCTCGCCTTCTCTTCCTCTTCTCGCAGTACGTCATCGAGTGCCAGGCCGACTTCAAGGGCGGCATCGCGCTCTACCAGGAAGGCCAGAGCATCGAGAGGGGGAGGCGCGCGGTCGTCGACTACGCGTTCAGGTCGATGATCAACCTCTTCCCGTCGTACCTGTACAAGCGCATACTCGACTACAAGGGAAACAACATCCTCAATCGGAGGCGGGCGAAGTCCGGCAGCTCGATGTCGGTCGACTCAATCACAAACGACAGGAACAACGCCGCGTCTGACACGGACATCGAGTCGAACGAGAAGATCGCGTCAAGCGTCATCGAGAACCCGAAAATCAGGTTCGCGCTTCGCAAGGCCGTCAACAAGATGAGCTCGACTGGAATCACGATTCTCACTGCCAGCTCCGTCTTCAGGTTCCTGCTGAGCTTCGTCATCTGCATCATCATCTACGCGTTCTCGTCGAGCTTCCTCGACGACAGGAAGATCAACTACCAGAACATCGCGCAGATCGGGCAGGTCAGGAAGAGCCTCGACCTGACACTTTTCAGGCTTGCGAAGCTGTGGGCAGTCAGCATCGGGCTCACGCCATCTCTGAGCGACCTGAACACGTCGCTCGGGCCGGGCATCTCGCTGAGCGACTACCACGGCTTCAGCGAGGGGGGAGGCCCGCGGGAGTCGCTCTTCAGTGACGCGTACAACTCGATCGCTGCGATCGAGAGGCTTGGCCAGCTCCTGATCGAGATCAAGTACGAGGAGTCGATGAACATATTCGACAAGTCGACGAGCGACTTTGTGCAGATGAGCAACATCTCGTTCTGCAACAGCAAGACGCAGAGCATCATACAGTCGACGACGTCGCTTCGCTACTTCTCGCTCTACCTGCTGAACCAGGCGATACACGCGATGCACCTCGGCAAGGACGCAGACTGGAAGGGCGAGGACTGCATCTGCGAGATCATTCTCAACATGAACAACGTCGTGAACATCCTGAACGACCAGTCAAACGTGCTCGTCAGCCAGGAGGAGGAGCTCTCTGACACCCTGGAGAAGGGCATCGTCATATTCTTCTGCGTTGCGGTCCCTGTCGCCTTCGCCGCCTTCCTCGCCCCGTTCGTTGTCGGGTTCGTAAAGATGAACGTCGAGTTCCACCAGATCTTCGACGTGCTGAGCCTCCTCCCGATCAAGATCTACAAGGAGGCGAGCAAGCCGATCGCCCTCTTCACAATAGAGTCCGACCAGCCGCAGGACGGCGTCGCGCAGCAGGAGTACAAGAGCTGCCAAAAAGTGACAACTCTGATCCCAACGATTCTGAGCACCGCCATCATCACGGGCATCCTCATCGGCGTCTTCATCCTCATCAAGGACTCGAACAGCAAGTTCTACACGCTCGTGAAGTGGCTCGAGATCGGCTCCGGGCGCGCGCCGCTCCTCATAGAGACCGTCACGAACGCGCTCTGCGCGAGCATATTCGGCTACCTCGGCGAGGCTGACTACACCGACGTCGTCTACCACCTCGAGATGGTCTTCAACTACTCGCAGCTCCTCCTCTACCAGCACAAGACGCTGATCTGGGGAGACGACTCATCAAAGTCGTGCAACAACTTCAGTGAACGGTTGGACGCACTTCACTTCACCAACACGTGCGCGATAAGCATGCAGGCGACGCACTTCCAGATGAGCTATGCGTGCATGTGCCTCGACCAGCAGATCATGACGTTCAACAAGTTTGCGAAGGACGTCTACCTGACGCTCCTCTACGCGTGGTACAACGGGAACCTCACCGACGGCGGCTCCGGGCACAACAACGCGTTCCTCAACATCCTGAACGGCTACGAGATGACCAACATGCACTACCTCGGCATCACGCACATGCTGCCGCGCCTCGAGGCGGCGCAGGAGATCCTCGACGAGGGAATCAACCTGCGGATCAGCCAGCTGGACGAGTACTCGCTGCTCATTGCGCTGATCACTCTCGCTGCCGAGCTGATCCTGTTTTTGGCGGACGTGCTGATAATCGGCAACCTGCGGCGCGAGTACGACATCGTGCGCATCCTGATTGCCCGCCTCCCGCCGCTCTCGGTCGCCAAGAACCAGTCGCTCGTCGAGCTGATGACCGGCCAGATAAACGGCCGCCAGGCGAAGAAGCTCGACCCAGTCAGGATTCACATCAAGAACTGCACAAACTCGCTCATCGCGTTCGACAGGCAGTGCAAGATAAAGCTGACAAACACTGCGACATCGGAGACGTTTGGCGTCTCGAAGGAGCAGCTCTACAACGCGAGCCTCGCAGCAATCATAAGCGCGGACGACGTCGCCTTCATACGGGAGAAGTGCGCGCAGAACATCGAGAGCAAGAAGAGCAAAAGGGAAGAGACGCAAGAGCGCAGCGCGGGCACGCAGTCCGTAGACGACAGCAAGAGCACGATGCTGTCGTCCCTCCTCGACAAGAGCGACGCAGACAACATCGACCTCAACACTGCCGCAAGCGGCGCACCGGACGAGAAGGCCGACCTGTACAGCAGCCCGGTCCAGATGACGCTGGTCGGCATGAAGGACGACGGCACGAAGATGATCCTGTCGGCGGTCCTGACGTACGTGCCGGAGCCAGACGACGTCTACGCGCTGATACTGAACGACGAGACGAAGATCTACGTGAACGAGGAGGAAGTGAAGCGCGCAAAGCAGAGGACCGAAGACATCATCTGCCAGGTTCTGCCGCCGCCGATTGCGCAGCAGGGCCGCCTCCACGAGAACATCTCGTTCTCGATCAAGCAGGTGACGGTCATCACAATCAAGATCCTCAACTTCATCGACTCGATACAGCACATAACGAGCGTGCAGGCGATAAGGAACATGTCGGAGCTCTTCACACTCTTCGACACGCAGCTGATGAACTACCCGAACCTCACGAAGACGATGGTCATATCAGAGTCGTACCAGGCTGTCGGAGGGCTCTTCAACCCCGCCTCAATCAAAAAGTTCTCATCGCGCGACGACTCAATGAACCTCGTCATAGATCCAGCAAGGAAGGACGACGATGAGTACAGCGAGTACGAGAGCACGCGGGGGCCGGTGAGCGAGAGGCCGTCTGGAAGAGCAACAGAGAGCAGCGCAGCAGACAGCACGGCTGCGCCAGGCATTCCACCAGGCAGCGCGCAAAATGATGGAACCGCGAGTGGCGCAGCTGCAGCATCGGGCGGCGATGCGAGCGGCCAGGCCGGCTCTGGAGGCAACGATGCTGGGAGTCCTGCGGCGGGCGCCGGCTCGTTCAGCAGCAGCATCGGGCCCGGCATCGATGGAAGCAACTTTGTGAGCAACTTCAACAGCCACAACTACAGCAACCTGAGCACGGAGCCCGCAAGCAGCGCGCGTCCGAAGGAGAGGATCACGCAGGTGAGGAGCAGGAAGAGCCTCTACGACATCCGGCCGTTCAACATCGGCAAGTCGGTCCTCTTCACGAGCATCGTGCTCGACTCAATCTCGTTTGCGTTCGACTGCCTCAACGCGGTGGAGAGCCTGAACGCAAACGCGGGCACCAACCACGTCATCGCTGTCGGCATCAACGCCGGCGGCCCTGTCACAGCCGGCACGCTCGGCGAGGAGCACATACAGTTCGAAATCATCGGCGGCACGGTGAAGGAGTCCTACATCATATGCAACGCTGCCGAGGGCGGATCTGTCGTCGTCTCGTCAGAAATCTTCGAGCTCATCAAGGACTCACAGGAGGCGCAGCAGAACATCGCGTTCGCGAAGTACAAGAAGGTCGGGCTCCTCCACTTCAAGAAGACAGACACCTTCGTGCTGAAGCCTCTCAGCAGCATGAACAACGGGGAGGGCGGCGAAGAGGAAGTCATTGTTGAGGAGGAAGAGGACATGGACGACGGACCGCAGGACGTCCCGCTCGACTCGCAAGCGCAGAGAGCTGATGAGTTGAGCTGCTGATTCTTATTTTTTTTATGATTGCAAACTAGTGTATTATATTTATTTTATTGGATATTATATAAATCAGTTTTTTCGGTTATTCCCACTTTTTTTTTTTTTTGTTTTTGTTTTAAAACTGCCAATGTAAAGTAAAATAGACATGAGAATACTTGAATGGTTAACTTTCTGATACTTTGTAGACCTCTTCTTTGTAGTAACTTTCTCTGCAATTATATTGGATCCGGATCAGCCGGAATGAGCAAAGAGCCGAAGATGACTGCACGCAAGCAGAGCATCCTACGCGCGCATCGGCTTCTCCATACAAGAGAAGCAAATGGCTTAGCAGAGTTGTTTGATGGCCAGATCTCACTCAAGATTGGCGACTTGTTTGGCACGAGCGCGCTGGAGGCTGAAGTTGCCGGAAATCACGTGGTGCAGGGCCGATGCTCATTGGCCTCATGTGGAAGTTTTGGAGCATGGAACGATTAGGCCAATCTTTTCTCTTTGGCGATGATTACCGATCTTCACCTGATTCATTTCGGTCTCCCAATTCACCTTTTTCAAGCATGCTTTGGCGGGTTTTAAAAAATAAAACAAGAGACTGACAGCTATCTGCGTGCGCGCACGGCCTTCATAATTTGAAAATAAGTAAAAATAAAGTTTGAGATAATGGAAGTCTAAGTTTATTTATTTAATAACAAAAAAAGTGATAATGTTTTACATTTTTAAAGTGCAATTATCATATCAATTTGAATTAATCAAATATGTTGTATTGTTCGTTACCATCAATTATTAATGGAAAATTGTCTAGGTCAAATTCAAAATCAGATTCGTTTAAAACTGATGAATAGTCATTATTAAATATACAATCTGTCTTGTCAGGTAATTCGGGTTCTTTCGGATTAGATTTGGTTAGAATTACTTCTTCTTTTAATTCGCATCGCTGATAATCTTCTTTGTCTTCGGATGGTTTCATTCGTCGACTAAGAGAAATGAATCGGTTCTTAATATTGTACGAAGTTCGACCAACAAAAAATTGTTCAAGCTGTTTCCAGTGTGGACCGTAAATTTGGTACTTTGAAAGTAATATTTCGTCTTCTTCACTACTCCATTTAGCGTTTTTTCTCACTTGATCGCTTAAGAAAAGTTGGTAGCGTTCTCGACATTGTCGTGGACTACGACCTTTCAATTGACTAGCAATAAAGTACCAATTATTTTTATCATTAACTCCAAAATATTGAACAAGTTGAAGTATTTGTTGATCTTCTTCTTTCGAAAATGGATTACGAGTGCGTCGTTTAATCAGAGCCTGTTGACTTAATTTCTGATTGTTGATATCGATCGGTGTTTGATTCAATGCTTTGTAGTAATTGGTGAACATCTACAATAAAATGAAGTCATTTTTAAGTTTGGAGAAGAGAAAGTAGCAAATTCATTTAAAAATTGAATTCATAGAAAAAAATTGTATATCATCAGAAAAGCTCTCAAATGATTGTTCTAGTGAAGTGATGATCTCTTTTATTCTAAAAATTTATATGTTATATCAAAATATCTTTGAAAGAATATAAGCCTGCGTAGCATAGTGGTTATTGCGTTCGCCTTGTAAGCGAAAGGTCGGCGGTCCGACTCCGCTCGTAGGCATTTTTTTTTTTTAGAAAAAAAAAAAAAAAACTATTTTTTTTGGTGGAGGTTGATATTATACAAAGAGTTTAATTAAATACTTAATGTAATATGTTAAAACTTTTACAATGTTTTAAATTTTACAAGTTATCAAAAAATAACGATTGTTGGACAACATTTTGAAATCAGAATCTCAAATAGATTTTCCTAATATTTACTCTACGAATATTAATTTTTCATTCAAACGAATACATATTTCATTTTAAATTCTACAAATTTGTGCCAGCTAAATGTCTCTTCACTTCAAATCTCAGAAAAATTATTTTTATAAATGGCTTGCTATCGTTTACTCCGCGAATTTAAAGATATCACTCGCGATCCTCCTCACTACGTTGCAGGTTGGCCTGATGGCAGCTTTTTGCTCTGGAAAGGAGTAGTATTAGGGCCAGAAGACACTCCCTATTAAACTGGCATATTGTACTTAAGTATTGATTTTGCACAGGCCACCCATCCGCACCACCGCATATTACTTTCACAACGCCAATTTATCATCCAAATATTTCAAGGAATGGCGAAATTTGTTTGGATATTCTTCACGATAAATGGGACAATCTTATAATATAAGAGCCGTTCTTCTTTCAATCGTTTCTTTTTTGGATGATCCTGATTGCAATGCCAATCCACTTATTGAATACCAATATAAATATGATAGAAAAACTTTTGATAAAATAGCTCGTGAATGGACTCAAAAATATGCAACATCATCGAATGAATAAAAAAATGATAAACAAATAACATAGTTTTTTATTAGGTGGCAATATTTCATAAAAAAGAGTTATTAACAAGTGTTTCTTTGGCAACTTTTCTATATTTTTAAATTTAGTATAAGTGTTATAAATTTGACCTTATCGTTTTCAAAAAGTTTGTCCCAAGCCTTCTGAATCCGACTTTAGTGGACAATTATTTTGTATTTAAAATAACAACTTAAATAAGAAAGTATTTAATTGCACACTCATAATGAGAGATGATCAAACATTTTCACAGGAATCATTATTACAGCATTTTTGTTTTCGAACTTAAATATGTTCTTTGATTGCATGCTCGAATTCTCCTCAATTTCGATCACACGAAGGTTTGCGCAAAGGGAAAAAATGATGATGCTGTCGATCTGCGTGTACGCAAACGCATACGACCCGATCCTCTTCACAAACGGCGGAACTGCCGCAAGCTTCGCATCGCGTCGTGCAAACTCAAGGACGTCGAATTCGCCGCCGCCCGGGCATGTTTTGCCCAAAAGGAACTTGTTCTCGTGATAAGAAAGGTTTCTGCGGCTGTCCTCAGCGATCTGCACGTTCGCCAGCCTCGATGTCCCGATGCACCACCCGTCTGCAAGCGCAGCGCCTGATGGAATTGTGACGCTTTCGACTAATGAGCACCTGAAAGCGTTCTTCTCAATTTTCTGAAGCTCTGAATTTTTCTGAATGTCAACTTTTTGAAGCTGAAAGCAAAAAGAAAAAGTGTCAGAGCAGATTTCTTTGACATGTGAAGGAATTGTAAAGTATTCAATTTTTGAATTAGCGAACGCTCCTTTGCCAATCGCCTTTAGCTCTGAAATCTCTGGAAACTCAATTTTTCTGAGCTGCGTACAGTTGAAAAAAGCACCTTCACAAATTTCAGTGATATGAGATGGAATTTCAATGCTCTCAATTTTTGTGTATGCAAACGCATAAGGCGAAATCCTCCTGATGAAGGGCGGAATCGCCGCGCTTTTAATGTCGCGAAATGCGAAAATGAGGACATCGAAATTGTCACTTTTTGAATCAGATTTGCCAACGATAAACTTGTCTTCATAGCAGGAAATATTCCTTTGGCCCGCCTGCTTGCACTCGATGACTCTGATCGCGCCTAGCTTCAGTGCGGCAGCGCGCCACCCTTCCCTAAGTTCGGTGAAGCTTGGAATTGACATTTTCTCTATTTTTGTGTTGTAAAACGACCTGCGCCCGACAACCCGAAGCTGCGAATCATCTGGTATGTCAATTTTTCTGAGCTGTTTGCAATTGAAAAAGGCGCCTTCACAAATTTCGGTGATGTGAGGCGGAATTTCAATTTTCTCAATTTTTGTGTATGCGAACGCGTATGGGTCGATCCTCGCGATGGATGGCGGAATCACCGCACTCTTCATGTCGCGGCAAGCAAACACGAGAACATCAAATCTGTCACTTTTTGGATCAGACTTTCCGATTATGAACTTGCCGCGCATTTTGTAGCGCCGGCTGCTCTCGTGGACTCGCACTTTTGTCAAGCCGGGCAGCTCAAAGCACCACCCTCTGTCAAGCCCAGCCACGCTGGCTGGGAGAGTGAGGCTCTTGAGCAGCGGCGAAGCGAACGAGCCCCTCTCGATTGTTCGCACCTCTGAGTCAGCAGGGAATTGAATTGAGCGCACTTGTGATTTTTGAAATGAACTTTCTTTTATAGTTGTGACAGTAAATTCTTGATTTATGTACTTGATTGTTTTTGGTATGATAATGTCGCCTTTTGCTGAATCATTGCCTATTACGTCTGCAGTGTTTTCTTCTTTGTTCAATGAAAAAATGAGGCTGCCAATATGAACTTCTTGAATTGTATTAGATGTTTTTATATCTCTGTTTTCAAAAGATTTATTTATTAACATTTTTTTTGAAATAATAAATAAAAAAAAAAAAAATGGTCAATTATTTCAAAATAAAATGGTGAAATAAAAATCAATTTCAAATCACATTTCAGAGAAATATTTATGGGAAGTATAAATACAATTAGAAAAATTGGCATTTTTTCAATTTTACTTTATCCAATTTGCCATGGAATTGTGAATCGTTTTTATGATACAGAACCTGGCGATACAGATTGGCTTGAAGATAATTTAATTCTTAGAACTCTCATTTTCATATCAGATGTATTTTACAGCCTTGTATTTCCGATATTCAGCTTCTATTTTCTTTCATTAATACAGCACACGCAGAATCGATTGAAGCACGCCTTCTTTCTTCTCCTTACCGCCGCAATCTCCGAGCTTCCATACAACTTCGTCGTGCAGCAGGCCTACATCGGCAAAAGGCTCAACAATCCGCTTTTCGACTTATTCGTAGCCTACGTTGTCATTCTTATGTATTCCACTTTTTCATACAAGTTCAGAAATTTTTCAAATATTTCAAATGACAAACTTTTTCTGATGAGTCTAATAACCGCCATCATTTTCACCATCACAATTTCGCTCAGCTACGAGAGCTCCGCTGAAAAATATGCTATTTTCATTGCAACTTTTTTGAGTGTATATTTGGCCTCAAAAAAGTACAACCGCGGCAAGGAGCTCTCGTGCGACCTGATCGTCCTCTCGCTTTCTGTCTTCGCGGCGAAGTCTCTGCGGACGAGGTACGGCTGCCACGCAGTTGTCGCCGTCTCTTTGATGTTCCTCTTCAGGCAGAGCAGGTGGCTCGCGGCTGTGCTTTTGTGCGGGGTGCTTGCACTGAGGGACCCATTTGAAATTGCTTCGTTTTTGAGTGTTCTTTTGGTTGTCAAAAACAGCTGGTGGAGGGGAAGCAGGCACCCCTTCTCGTTCTACGCTTTGTATCCCTCGTTCCTCGCGCTGCTGGCGCTCGTCTTCTCTCTGGCTGGAATCGGCGACTCTTTCTCGCTCGACGATCTCGCTGATTCATTTAATGATTGAATAAAATCCCTTTTTTATTATATATAATACAGATTTCTATCATTAATATCGAATGTAGAGTCATCTTCTTTGATTGATTCTAAAAAATCATTGGAAAATGTTAGATTCATTTCACTGCATGTACAGCTTTGATGGCGTGTCACAAAAAGCGCCAACAAAGACACCTGATTCATAATGAAAATGGACTTCCAATAGTCAAAGTTACACTTGAAAATGATGAAATTGGACCACCCAAACCGCTTTCAGGCAATGGCAGAAAAGGTCAAAAAGGAGCCATTGCTGAAATTCGTAAGATGATAAAGACATAGAAATCAAGTGTGCCCTGTTGTTTTGTAAACAATTTGATTTTTAAAATTCTGAAAAGAATTTGTTATTTTGTTTTATTGTGTATTTAGTTTAATTGAAATGAATTAAACAATTTTTATAAAATGATGAATTTTCTAAGTCATTTATTGCATTGAGAAAGCATTCTGCAGCTCCTCTTGCGTTGTCGTGTGCTTTCGTTGTTTTGCCACTGCCAACGCAAGTGGAGCAGTTATAACAATAAGATGCTTCTGAAGTTGGATGATCACCCATTCCTCTGTTTGGTCTACAGCAGCCAGCAGGCAAATCAGGTGGTGCCTGTCTTTTATAGCACTGGTTAAATGATGGCTTCCACTTGGGAGACTCTTCTTTAACGGGAATCATTTTTGCCTTCAATGAGTTCAGCAGAATTTTTAAACTTGCAATTTCTCTATCTTTGAGAGCACTTGCGCGCTGAGATAACTTTTTATCTGTTGAGTTTTTCGTAATTCTGAATTCAAATCTGCCCTTTTTTGTTCAATATATTTCACTTCGGCATTAAGATCAGCGTTTTTCTTTTCTGTGATATTATAAATTTTTATTTAGATCTTCATTTTGTTTTTGAACAAATTTTGAAGTATGATTGATATCTTAATTCTTCTGTTGGATGCATTTTATATGATTATTTAGAACTTCATTTTCTTGCTGAGATTTTCATTTTGTTGTTGAATGTTTTTTAAATTATTATTAAGTTCTTCATTCTCTTTAATGAAAACATCTGCATTTTTTGGGTAAAATCCGAAATGTTTTTCTATTTTGCAAATTGAATCTCTTTTATTTTAATTTTTTTTAAATTTTTTCATGTTAATACTTCCAATAAGAATGAATATTTGTGTATTTTGTTTTTCAGCTTCTTTTATAATGAACTCATATGCTTTATCATGATTTTCCAAATTTCTTTCATCATTTTGAAAAATATCGTAAAGAGAGTTTATATGAATAAGGCAAAATTCATTCATATGAAAATTCAAGCAGTTATCTAGTTGTTGAGAAATCTTCTTTTCTATTTCAAAATAATTTATTGTTGCATCTTTTTTTTGGATTGATCAGCATTAATATATCAGAAAGAATTTCTGATTTTGGAGAATCAAAATAGTTTTCTAAGAATCCAAATTCATTACTTAAATGGAGATATTCAAAAATGTTATCAGAATTGATATAAGGAAATGTATCATATCTCCAATAATTCAAAAAAGTTTGAAATGTTTCTGTTCTGACTTTTGATTTAACGCAATACTTATGATTGTTAAATAAGCTATAATAAATATCATCTTTTTTGTCTGGAATTCTAGATAAGAGTCTTTTATCAATTGGAAATTGAATTTCTGATTCATTAAACAAAATATTAATTGAATTCATTATAATGAAACATAATAATAATATTTGATAAAATGAGCAGTTATTTTATATATAATAAAATGGGCAGCTATTTTATTTATGATTCAATAATAAAATATGACATTTGAAGTAGATTGTTTTTAAATTGATCTTTCAATAAAAGAAGAGCGAACTTAAATAACGTATTTTTGAAAAAAATTAATTTGTTCAATATCTTTGAATATAATTAAAAATTATTTGATATTATTTTCTTTTTAATATTTTCAAATTATCTAATATTAAAATTATTGGCATTATATAAACTAGATAAATTATGTATAATAATACTGATCATGAAATCTTTTCTTTACTGTTATCGTATTCGTAACAAGTCGCAGTTGAAGACGAACTTTAAAGATGACCATGAATAAGAAGACCTGGATAGGCATCTGTTTTTTTCAGCATTTCATTTAAAATCCTCTTGAATTGAATCTACATTTGAAAAGAAAGAAAAATCATTGATGTAAATTGTTCAATATTTCATTAAAGAAGAGAACGATGAACACAATATCTTCCTCTTCCTTCCTGGAGTGTCACTTACTGGTTGCTCCCTCTTGATTATTAATGAAGACAGCCTCCAAAAGATTTCTTTCATTGATTGGGACGAGCTTCTTTCATATGAGTTCATTTTCGAAAGATTTGATGTTGATTTGTCTTCAATTTAAAAAAAAAAAAAAAAAAAAAAAAATTTTAATTATCTCCACATTAGATGAAAGAATTATTATGTCTACAACAATAAAACTCAATCCAGAATCTATTATCAAATGAATTCAATTTAAAGTACAGTATTGGATGGAATTGGACTTTACTGTTTCCTAAATAACCTTTTAATGATTGTTCAGTAATTGATGAATATATTTTGCAAGAACATATATCCCAAACATTCGTAAAAAGAATTTCAACATGATCTTATAAAAAAAAAAAAAAGTGTTGCTCTATTGAAACTTTGGATTATACCTATTCATCAGATTTTATTCTTAACTCCCAAGTCTCTTTAATTAAATATTGTCTTTTAAGTACTTTTGAGCTATTTCACTTAAATCAACACTAAACTTGAATCAAAAACGATAAGATACTTCTGGTCCTAATTGAATAAAATTTCACCATGGGTGTCTTATCGTTTTTGATTTAAGTATATTTTTATTTTTAATTTCAAGTTATAATGCTTCATTCATTTTCTTTTTGTTTTCACCTTTTAGTCATAAAACTTTCTAAAAAAATAATTTTTTAAGAATGCTTTACGAAAAAACATGAACAATAGCCCTATTTCACTAGAATAAACGGTTTTCAGCGGTTATGGGAAACTTTTCGCTGTTTTTCGAATGGATTATAAAGTTGTGTGAAATGCTGAAAAACCTCTCAGCATAGGAAGTGAATTACAACTCCATGTCAGAGATTCAGGATATTTATTTGCAAAATTCTTTGAGAGCAAGCTCAATGAGCAAGTAGTAGTATATTACGGTATGCTTCTGCTATCACATAGCTTACCACTACTTTAAATGCCAAGAAGTTGGATCAAGAAGATAGTAATCTGTTGAAGAGGTTTTTCAACAGAAACATTTAACAATGAAGGAGATAATATCGATATTTTTACAACTATTTGCTCAAAATCAAAAATTACAAAAGAGGTGCGTAAAAAAGTACCAAATATGGTCTAATAAGATATCAAATTGCGAAACAGAACTTTAGAAAGACACAAAACGATATCTTTTTTACTGCTCTATAGAATACTTAAGACTCCAAATTTCAGAAAAAAAAGTTCTTTTTTAATAAAATTTAAAGCTTTTTTGCTTGATTTTCGATTGATATACTATCTTTAATCATTTATATAACTGTTTGGGAATGCTAGTTTGAATACCAATAAATTTTTTTAATGTAAATAATGCACTATTCAATAATTTTACATTAATAAGCATTTGCAAAATGATTTTATCAACATTTTCTCCAATTATTCAAAGGTTCTTTTCATATTCTAACTCCACGAAGTTGTCTAATGATAATATGTGCATTTATCTAAGTTTTTTCTTTTATTTTTTGGTATTTAATTATTTTCTAACATATGTTATATTCTTTTCATGAAATTGCAATTTCATTTAATTTTAAATCATATATTTATATTTTGTGCTTTTTTAATAATAAACTTTTTGAATGTCTGAAGTATTATACGTTAATTTTGATCAACTTTTTGAAGGAGTAAAGTATTATTACGTTGGAAACTTAGATGTATACGATTATTTGATATAAAAACATATTTTATCATTATCTATTATTTATATTATTATTTATATTATTATTTATTTATTTATTAATATTTGAAAATTGTACATAACGTTTTAAGATATTATTATTTCATTTTTTGTAAAAAATTGTATCTTCGGCCAAATAAACATATAAAAATTTTTAAATGCAAAAAGGAAGAAGATTAAATCAAGAGTCATTAGAGAAAGCTCAAAAAACCCAAATCACAAAATGATACAAAAGCAACAAAATCTGCTTTAAAAAGAGAAAATGCTTTATTAAGAACAACTTTGAATGATTATCAAATTAAATATCAAAAAATCAAAAAAGAACTCGAAGATTTTAAAAAAGCGAGTTCATCATTACATCTTTTATCAAAATGTTTGCATGTAAAAAGTTGGTCCTTTAAATTAAAAATTGAAGAGTATCGTCAACGAGTCGATAGGTGCTGATCTTAACATGCAGGATGAGGATATAATTAATTTTATCCAATTTTCTTATGTTGACGAAAAGAAAATATACAATTCAACAGCCAATTTAAGATATAATTCAACTTCTGGCTTAAAAAGTTTACCAAGAATGGTTTCTGGAAATAGTATTTAAAATATAAATACTAGAATAAATAAAGAATAATATTTGATATATATTATATTGCATAACTTTTAAAATTTTAAAGATTTTAATATATAAATGTCAATGGTCAATTTAAAAACTGTTTTAGTCAAATAAAAACGGTTTTTGTGTATGTCACTTCGCCCCTATAAAAATTGTATGCTATAATTTCAAATAAATTTTATTTTTGTTAAAATAAAAATATAAAAAATCGTTATGTATGAAAATCTAATATTAATTTATTTATATATTTAGATCTATATCGTAAACTTTTTTAAAAATAAATCTTTTTATAATTTTACTAAATTTCATAGAAATTTGAAATTTTGTAAAATTTTGCACCAATTTGTTTATTATCTCACTTTATAGCAGACCATTTTTTGTAATTTTAACTTATAATATAGAGCAATGCATTTTATACCTTAAAAAAGTATATTGTCCAATAACAATTACTGTATATTTAGAAAATTAGTAATTTTGGTCATTTTTGATATCTCCTTACCAGTATATTTGATCTGGCCTAAATCATGTCTACCATTATTAATTCATATACTAATCTTTTTAAAATGAATTTTATCCGAATATATGAAATATTCACGATTTTTTCTCTCAAAAAAAATTCAATACTTCAGAGTATCCATTCCTTTGAATTATCAAAATATTACAATTCTGTTAAAAATCATCTTGCAACCATTTTTATTATTTCATTTAGTTCTGAATTTTTTTGTAATAATTTTCAAAGAATCTAAAATTATAAATTATTAGAAATAGAACATTTTTTTTTTGTGGGTAAATTTCATAGATAAATGAATAAATATTAACATTTATTATTTATCAGAAAAAGTTCTTTTAGTTTTTTTTTATTTTACTTTTCAATGAATAGAGTATACTTTTGAATGCATTTCACTTCAATTGATCTGCTTTTTTTATATGAGTTTAAACTCATTTTCTTTTTTTTATGCGCTTTTTTTTTAAATTACTACATCTTTTAAATATTGATGCTATTGATAATAATGATTATTTTTTATTGTGATATTTGTTTTAAAAAATTCAATACTTTTTAACTTTCGTTTTTTCTCAATTTTTTTTTCGAAAAAAATTTAGATTTTTTTATAACTAAAGCAGTATTTATTTTTTAAACATTTAAAAAGAATTTTATAAATCAGAACATTTAAAAATTTCAAATATAATCATGAAATACTTTGTCATATATTTATTTCATAAAAGAACTTTGAATATTTAGCTATTTTACTTATCATAAATGAATATATTCCAAATAATTTTTATTTATATATATATAAATATTGGAGATGTAAACATTATTATTCAAATTTTTAATATTTTATAAATAATCAATTAAAATTGCTTTTAACAAACTATCAAATATAAATCATATATGCAAATTTATAGAAATCAAATAGAAATATCTGTATGATATATAATGATTCAATTTTGAAATATAAATACATTAAATTACAATTAGATTGTGAAATCAATATGTATATATATTTTTATTTTGTTCTCTTTTTTTTCTGTTTAATATTTTTAAATAAAACAAATATAATAAGAATTTTATGAAAATGGTTACAAAGAATATAAAAGTATTTTGGATTTCTTAATTAAATGTTTTTTTCATAGCAATTTATAGGCTTTTCTTTTTTCTTATATTTTTTTCCATAAAAATATTTCAAAGAAAAAATATCGATAATGTGGTTGTGCCTCAAAATATTTCAAAATATTTGAAAACATTTTATAAAATTTGAATTAATTTTTTTTTTTTTTTAACAAATTATTCTATTCTATTGATTTTTGATTTCAAGCATAGAGATTTAGTTTTATGATGATTTCTGTTTTGCAGAATCAAAATTTTCACTGTCTTGAAATTTAGTTCTGATCAATTATACAAATTTTGAACCATGTTTGAGAGTTTTACAGTGCTAATATAAATTTAATTAGATTATATTTATAATTTTAACTTTTACTTGTAATACCAAATGAAATAAAGAAATATATGTATATATTATAATGAAGATAGACGAAAAAACTTTAAATCATAAAAAAAATAATCAGATATTGATTTTTATTATAAAAATAAATATTTTAAACCTAAATATACCTCAATAAAGCAAAAAGAGATCACTTCCTATTTTTTTTTTTTTTTTTATTTTCATATAAAATGATTCTAAAAATAAATTAATTAAGAAATTGAAATAAATATGATCAATTTCTAATAAACTAGAACTAAATATAAAAAATATTCAAATAAATAACAATTGATAAATTGTTATATCTCAAAAAAATACCCACTGAATTTTACGATAATCGAACAAATTACTAACAAATAAAACTCAACATTCCTTGATTATGATCAAAATTGAATATATTATCTGGTGGCGAGATCGGAGGAAAGAATATTTTCTTTTCATTTTTATAATTTTTGATGAAAAAATCAATTTGTTGATTTTGATCGATGCTATTCGATGAATTCAATTTACCAATGTTTTCATTCATTCTTATAATAGAATTATTTTCACAATTCTTTTCTTTGCAAAAATTCTTATTTGTGATATTATCCATAATGATACCATCACTTTGACATTTGTTTCCAGAATTAGTTTTAGATGATTTTAATTCACATTTTTGATTATTTACTAACATATTTTGACTTGAAAAATATTGTTTTTGCTTACAAAAATAAGTGTACCAACGATTTTTGATATTATTTGTACTTCTTCCTTTGAAAAATTTGGCTATTATATTCCAATGAAGACCAATTTCATATACTTTTTGTTGCAGCATTATGTCTTCCTCTTTAGTCCATGGTCCATTTGTTAGAGATGGATCGAGATAATTAGTGAAGCGGTCTCTACATTGCCTACCAGTTCGTCCAGGCATTGATAATGCAATTGTATCCCATTTCTTTGGACCATATATTTCAATTAACTTACTCAACTGAACATCTTCCTCTGGACTAAATTTACGTCTAATATTAAATGAAACATTTGAAGATGATGCTGAAGCAATTTGAATGTTATTCAAAGTTTTTGAGGAATTATAATTTAAAGATGAATCATTACAGTTGGATTGGCTTTTTGGCTCAATATAAAAATTATGCATAGTATATGCATTAGAGCAATTGCAAGCCACTGTATTAACGGACTTGGACATTGTTGGAACAAGATCAAGACTAACATTAGAAATGATCCTATTACTTCCTTTTGATACAGAATCCGCGAATGATGAATTGTGATTTAGCAAAACCAAGAAATTTGGCCCATAGTTGATCATTGCCATTTTGTTTTTAATCAAATGTGTCTTCTTATTTTTGAATAAACTAAGAAAATTGATAATAAAATAAAACAAACATTTAAAAATTGTGAGGCCCATTGAAAATTTTATTATTGAAATCTGGACTAACTTATTCAAAATAGATAAAACGAATAAAAAATATTATTTTTTATTTCTATAAAAATATTTTTATTTATAATTCTACTCGCCTAATAGAGAATGATTACAAAAGATTCTTTCAAAATTCTCTCCTTATAAAAATTTGAATAGAACGAGTTATTTTTAATGAAAATGTAAAATTTTATATTAATTTTTTTTCACCTTAATTTCACCATTAATAACCAAAAATCAATAGGATTTTTTTCTTTCCGATACATTTTAAATCAATAAACATTATTTTATCTGTCTTTTTTTTTGTAAATTTGTGTTTTATTACACATCAATTTAAAATTTCATTTATAATGTGAATTTTAAAATGTGGTTGAGATAATCATCGTAAAAAACTTTAAAAAGAGATAAATACTGTTTAGATAACATTATTTATTACATCTTTAAAATTTAATTATTACAATATGAATATAATTAAAAAATATTAAAATAAATTATAAATATTTTATTGAGATATCATAATAACAATATTTTGTGAGTTAAAAGATTTTTGAAAACAAAAATATTCTAATTTTAATTTTTCTGATTGTTAAATGTTGATTTCATTTTTTTTTTTTTTTTTTTTTTTTTTTTTTTTGAATCGATATATAAAATATTTAGATGAAAAATATAAGCAACATAACTTCATTTTTGGCATTTGCAATTTGATGATCGGAAAATGAGATTAAATAAGAAAATTTTGTATAAAAAATTTGAAAAGATTAAATCAATTTTTTTTCTTTATAACGATTAGCGTTTTTTCAAATTGAAAATCATATCTAAGAATCAACAAACTTTGTTTTTACACCACGTTCGGTTTTCAAAAACAAATTTTATTTGATTCTCAATCAATGAAATGCACTTACACCAAAAAAAAGTATAATAAAACAACATTCGGAATAAAAATTTAACAAAAAAAAAACTTGGTCCAATATTATTTATACTTGATGGTTAAAAATATATCATTAATCAAATTAAACATTCTTTTCTTTTTTTTTGATCAGTAATTACAATAATAAAAACAGAGTAAGTTGCATGTTTTTCTAGAAATATTTACTTTAATTAAAAAAAGCCCAATATTAAATAAAACAAGATTAAAACAAATAGCATTGGCGTTTTATGTAACGATTTAATATCGATCTTTGATTTTTACTATTTTTAAATTTAAACAACAATTATCAAAATTTTGTAATTATTATTTATCTTCACATAAAGAATAATTTTGAACTTTTTTTCCTTATTAATGTGAAGATAAATGTGTTTTTTGAATTTATTTTTCTTCATTTAAATCTATTTAAAATTTTGTATAAAACTCTTTTTAAAAACTCGAAAAATTCATAGGTATCACAAAATTTTTGAAAAGGAATAATTATAAATGAATATTAAACACTTTGCGGATTTCGAAAAAGAAGCAAATAAATATTCTGAAATTTTAGAGAATTATAAAACAAAAGGAGAAGTTTTTACGGATCCAAATTTTCATCCTATTTGCAAAATCAAAGAAACAACTGTAAAATTTATAGATAAAGAACATATGTGGGAAAGAATTGATAAATATTACACCGCTCCTCTTTTTAAGAAAGAACTAATTAGTCCTGAAGCGATTATTCAAGGTGAATTAAGATCAAGTTATTTTATTGCTTCATTATCAAGAATTGCTCAGCAACCCGAGATAGTTGAACTTTTATTTGATACGCGAACCAAATCGGAGCCAGAATCCACTGAAGAAGAATTTATTGATACAATTAATTTAAAATGTGGAGCCGTTATCGTTTATTTTCACGCATTTGGTCGACCAACTCCAGTATTAATTGATACACTAGTTCCTTTTATAAGAGGAACACGAAAACCGCGATTTTCACGTCCATCCGATCTCAAATATTCGCCATGGTTTTGCCTAGTTGAGAAAGCGTATGCAAAATTGTGTGGCTCTTATTCCTTTATTGAATGTGGCCAAATATCCAGTGCCATCTACAACCTTTTTGGCTATTTTCCCTATTATTCGCGATTTTCAGACGTCCTCTCAAAAAGAGAGGAAAAACTCAGAAAAATAGAAGGCACAAAAAGTGACACTCCTCAAAGTTTTAATAGAGTTGAATACCTCTTCTCCAAAATAATGATGTGGCAGTACCAAAACGCAGTCATCGGCGCAGAAATCCAAGTGAAAAACCTCCCAAAAAGCATGAAAGAGGAGGAGATCATCGACAAGGGTCTCATGGCCGGCCATTCATACCTGATCGTTAAAGCTCGACGCGAGCAAGGCCAAAACTTCATCTGCCTGATGAACCCTTTAGATGACCACGAATGGCTTGGCGACTGGTCTGACACTTCTCCTCTGTGGACGAGGGAGATGAAAGCCGCGCTCGGTTTTCGCAAGGGAAACGATGGAATTTTTTGGATGGCTGATAAGGACTTTTTCAAATACTTCTCCAATTTTGATGTTGCCAAGCCGAACGACCCTGATTTTTTCTCTAGAAGTTTCATGGCATCTTTGTGCCCATGCAAATCTGACGGCCGCCCGTTGCGCTCGAAGGACGCCGACCTTGGCCGCCACCAGACGTTCGTGGTGAAGCTGAAGGACGTTATTTTCAAAAGCGAGGACACGACAGGCAGTAAGGGAGCTGTTGAAGACGTTAAGATGTACGTTAGAATTGAGAGGAACCTTCCATTTGAGCAGAGAAACAGCAGGTCTGAGTATGCAATGTACGTCATTTTCTCGGACGGACGGAAGGCCGACTTCAAGCAGCTCCCGTACTGCAGCAGGCAGCTGTGGACGAGCGACGGGATGCACTTGACAGCGTCTGTTCATGTCAATACAAGTAAGCCGTTTATTATCGTCTTCCACAGACTGCAGAAGAAAAAGTTCACCGAAGAGCTTTACGTGCAGGTCTCGTGCAGGCATGACTTCGAGCTGTATGACATCGATAAGCCGGGTGCAATCTTCCCTGAGGACGAGAAGACGCCAGTGCTGCTCAGCAACACGTCGAGGAGGTACAGAAGCATCGCGAGGGAAGTCTGCGTGAGGGAAGTCAGCGGGAAGGAGATGCTCGCGTTCCAGTTTGCTGAAACTAAAAAATTGAGTCGGTCGTTCTACCGTCATCTTGAGCCAGACAAGAAAGACGACGGCGATGACGGCTTTATCGAGTACGATGTGAGCGATGATGAGAATGCAGGCGGTGAAAAGAGGGAGGCAGACGAAGCAGCGCCGAATCCCGGCGAGCTCGAGGAGGCGAGCGTGCAGACGGAAGAAGAGAAGGTAAGCGACGAGAAAGAGATAGAGATGCAGAAGGAGCTCATTAAGGAAGAGAAGAGGAAGCTCGAGCTCGAGAAGGAGAAGATTGCAGAGCTGCAGAAGGAGATGGAGATCTTCGAGGAGGAGAGGAAGAAGATCACTGACATACAGAAGGAGTGGGAGAAAATCGAGGAAGAGAAGAAGAAAATTGAAGAAGAAAAGAAGAACATTGAAGATGAGAAGAGCAAGCTCGAGTACAAGATGAAGATCTGCGATCCAGGGAAGGACTTCGAGTCGAGGGACAAGAAGGCCGAGTACATCACGATTTACGTGTCGGACATCAACCAAAAGAAGCAGGACGCACAGCTCGTGGCAAAGAGCACCCAAGTGTCAGACGCAGAAGACGCGCACGCATACTGCGACTACGGATACGACTACGGCTATCGTTATGACTACGATGAATACAGCTACACCGATGTTTCCGGTCACAGAAAGCAAGAGCAGCAATTGGCACAGGGCGGAAGACAGCGCGCAAAGCCAGGCAGAAGCCTTCACGATGGGACAGGCGAGCGCGAGCATTCACAAGCCGCACGCAAGGCATGCGCAATGCAGGACGCGCCGCAGCAGAAAAAGGCACAAAAGCATGACAGAGCTCTGCCAGCCAGCCAGGGCACGACGAGGGAGGCTCAGAAGGCCGGCAAAGCGAGCTCGCAGAGGGGGAGAAATGCCAGGGAAGAGCGCGTTGTCGATGAAAGGCAGAGGCAGTTGGGCGGATCATACAAAAGGCCAAAAATTGACCAATATTCAGAATTTGGGCACGAGCAGCGGCGCCAGGGAGGAAGAGGCAGAAGAGAGAGGCACCGTGCATCACCTGGAGCGAGGACAGCCTCAAAAGCTGGCCACTACGGGAGGCGGCGTGCCGAACACGATTCAGATTACTACGACCAAATAAGTTATGAAAATGAAGTAATTCAAAATGAGCCTGACAGCATCTACGAAGACTACGAGTACGAGTACGAGTACGTTGAACAGAGCAGCCAGCCACCAAGGCAGCGGGCGGCCAGGCAGCCTGACTCGCCCAGATCGAGCCTTCCAGCGAAGAAGAGAAACAGCGGGAAATCGCACGGCAAAGGCGTGTCGCAGCCTGCAGTGAGGAAGAAAGCTCAATCTGACATTGATGCTTATGAAGTCAAAACAAAACCAAAGAAAAGTGGGAAAAAGCAGCAGAAGCCTGTTAAAAAGCCGTGAAACAATTTTTACATGTTTTTTTTTTTCTTTTAAAAAAAAAAAAAAAAATAAAATGTTTTTTTAAATATTGAAATTCACCTTATTTTTTTCTTTTTTATTAAAAAGGCTAAGTTTTTTTTACTTTTTATTCAATTCTTGTTCTTTTTCATATTCGCATCTCATACAAAACCCGCAAATAGTGCGCTGCCCATTTGGCGGGTGAGGCGCGAATGCGCATTTCCCATCGCATTGGGGCAGCGGACTCGGAATTCCTACATCATGGCACCTTTTGCAGTAATAAGTTGTCCCACCGCAGCAATAGAGAGACTCATTGCAGCAGAAGAAGCACTTGAAGGTCATCTCTTTTTCACCATGCTTTCGGCAGCATTTGTCATGCAAGAACTCTCTTCTGCACCTGAGGCACCGGTACTCGCCGGCAGCGTTGTTGTTGTTGTTGTTAAGAATTTGCTGGCAGTTTTCGTGGCCGCCGTAGTAAGGCTCGTGGCACGCGTCGCAGAAGTAAAACTCAAACAAGTGCTTTGCGTACCTCAAAGGCTGCTTGTAGAACTCTTGGCAGTCCGGATTGTTCACGTGCTCTTTTTCATCCTCGATGCTCTCCTCCTTCATTTTAATAACGGTTATGCCCTCGATCTTCTTCGCAACGTCGATCCACTTCTGCGCAGCGTCTCTCACGCATTCGTGGTACGGAATTTCGCCGCATTGCCCGTACATGTAGTTGCACTTCGGGAGGTCGATCTTCCCGTGCTCGGCGAGGCTCTGATACGTGAATTGGAGGCAGCCCTTGTGCGCGGGATGGCCGCACCTCATGCGGACGGAAGGGCTCAGCGAGCACTCGTCATTGCAGAACGCGCACTGGTCCAGCTCAGGGTGGCAGATGGGGCAGCCAAAGTGCTCCCTTTCATCGCGCAGGCCGCAGCATGCATGGCCGCACTCGCAAACGTGCATGCAGGAGCCTTCGAGCTGCCTCTTGCACTCGTCGTCCCAGCAGACGCGGCGGCACGCGTCCAGCCCCCTGCCGCCGACGGCCGGGTTTTTCCTGCAGAAGCGGCAAATGATGTTCTCAGCGAGCAGTTTGTTCTCTTCGCATGTGAAGCCTTGGTGGTACGGGACGGCGCCGCAGTTGGCGCAGAAGTCTTTGCCGCATGTGCACGATGCTCGATAAAGCCGGAGGCATTCAAGCGCTTCTGGCCTGGCTTTGCCACCTTCGGAGTCAGAGGTGATGTAGGCTGCCTGCCCTGGCTCATAAAGGAAGCCTTCGTGGCATGACGGACAATACACAATTGTTTCGGAACTTTCGCCGATAATTGATTTCTTAAAGCGATCGTCAAATATTGCAACGTACTTGGGGTCAATTTGGGCGATATCATTGTCACCAAGTTGGAATGAGCATATTGGACAATGTAAATATATGTTGGATTCATTTTGATATTGGATTTCAATTAATCTCTGTATGCATCGGGAGCAAAATGTATGGTCACATCCAAGATGAACTAAGTTTTCTTTTTTTGGCATATCAAGCACAAGTCTGAGCTTTCATTGAAAATGAAATCATCTGTCTGAGTGTCTTTATTTCTCAATTTTGACCAAAAGGCCAGTATTTGGATGCTTTTTTCTGTTGATATCATAAAAAAGATATCAAAATCGTTTAAAAGTAATATAAACCATTCAATTTCTACTGACAAAATAGAAATTCTTTCAATTCCTCAAAAATAGCTGAAATTGAACACAAGCTTCTCTTAGATTGTTTATGAAAAATAAAAATAATAAAAAAAACATTATAATAAAAAATATATCATGTTTACTATATATATAAACAATTTATAGTTTTTCACTTTTTGTGCTAGGGAACCTTTCGTATCTGTCATCTGGAGGGCCTGATTGCCACATTACATAAAAACCTCCTGGTGGTGGAAATGGTTTTCCTGTTTCTAAACTATTTCCATACCTTCTTTTGTTTGAATGCTTTCCGAATCCTTTACAACCACTCATTTCTTGAATGAAACAATAATTAAAATGATATAATATTTTTTCATTCTAAAGTTATATAACACTCCAATAGAAAAAAAAGCTATTTCTATGCAAGATATTTCTCAGAAAAAAAATAATATGAAACTTTTTAAATTGGACGATACTACACGTTGTAATAATTCAAGTTGTAACTTTTGAGAGTAAAGCTCTCAAATAAACCACTTTTTGAGAAAAAGAAAATTTTCTTTCAAATTTTATCTTTTTCTCAATAAGCTTTTTTTTTATATCTTTATCAAAACATAATATTATATTTTTATATATTTAAAATATAAATATAATCAATTATAATATTAAATTATAATATTAGGTTTTTTAAATAATAATTTTTTACAGAGATAAAGTTCGATAAATACCTATTGTGCTAAACGTTTAAACAAATAAATCAACATCAAAATATACCAAATATTTTTAAATATTATTATTATAAAACAAAAATGCTTGAACATTATTGAAATTTAATTGTAATTGAATTTTGAATTAGTTCGTTTGATATCCTTTATTTTTTCTTAGAGTTCATTGAAAAAATAAATTTTAAATAATCTCTTTATCCTCCTTTTCAATAATTATTTCCATATTCTTCTTCCAGATTTTTTTCTTTTATCCATCATAATATCTTTATAAATTATTAATAAAATCATTTGCTTCTAAGATATTTTTCAAATTTTCAAGTTTAAACAATCTATATCAATCATTTTTAATAAATTGACCATGAATAACATGATTCCATGTTATTTACATGAAATCATTTCTTAAAACTTTTTTTTTAAAAAAAATACAATATCATATGGAAAACGATTGAAGTTCTCTACTAAAATATCTATAAGGCAACTAAAATTTTGTATATATATCATATAAATAAATCTTAATCAAAACAAATTATATAGAATATTTTTAATGAATGAAACAAAAAACAAAATAAAATAAAAATTTAATAACATTTTTTTAAACCTACATTTATTGCTTACACAACATTAATAAATTGAGGACGACGATCAATTTTATGCTCTATTCCATCACTTTGATCTTCTTCAGCTTCAAATCTTTCAGCTTCAGCCTCATTTTCCTTCTTCCTCTCTTCGTATTCTTCTTCATTGATTCTGAATTCTTCATCGATCTGTTCCTCAATGTCTTGTTTCTCAATTGTCAAATGGTGAGACTTTTCTTTGACCTCTTTTTCTTCCTGCCTTCTTTCTTTGTAAGCTTCCTTGTTTTTGTTGAAGTCTTTCGCAATTTCAGCTTCAATTGGCTCTTCAATTTTTTCTGTTTTTATTTGGTCGACCTTTTCTTCTTGTTTTCTTTCGTTGTAGACTTCCTTGTCCTCGTTGAAATCCTCAACAATCTCGTTTTCAACTTGTTTCTGTTCTTCTGTTAATTCTTTTGGCCTTTCAGCGTCTTCCTGTTTTCTTTCATTATAAGATTCTTGATTTTCGTTGAAGTCTTCAGCAATTTCTTTTTCAACAGGCTCTTCGGCTTTCTCTTCTTTTATTTGTTCAGCTTTTTCTTCCTCCTTCCTCTTATTGTATTCCTCTTTGTCCTCTTCAAAATCTTTGGCTACTTGCTTTTCAATCGATATTTGGCCGTGCCCTTTTTTCGCAGGTATTTTTGACTTTGTCTTAAGCTGTTGGCTTGTTAACATTGTTGGCCTGACTTTCATGGCAGCCAAACCTGATTTGACTCGCTGGGAGAGGATCTGTGAGCGAAGGAGACGATCTTGTTCTGCTTCCAATTTTTTGTTTGCTTTTCTTTGGGCAATTTTAGCAGGTGTATCGTGTTTTACCAGAGTAGAGTCAAATTTTCTTTGAATTCTTGAATTTGCGCGACGTTTTTCTTTCAAATGTGGCTTGACTTCGAGTTCCATTCGAAGAAATGCCAATTGAGCCAAAAGTATCTTTCTGTCGACTTGATTTGCATTCTTAGAGATATCATCTGGATAAATTATACAAGGGATTCCGAGTTCGTTCATAACGTCCATACTAAGCTTGAAATTCTTTTGATGATCTTTAAGATCAAGAACATAATAATTGATCTTGCTTGGATAATAAGAATCAAGTAAAGCACACATTGCTAAATCATAAGGTTTGAATGCAAAAACACGCTTATAATTTTGGGTTCGCTTAATTGCCCATGATAGTAATTGATTTTTGATATTTGCTTCTGAAACATTTATTTTATTATTTAAATCACCGAACGAATTTTCAATTGAGTAATGATTAATAAGTTGCCAAACCAAATCAATAATTTTCTTCTCATTATTTTCGCTGATATCCTTTGAGGTAATTCCAATGGCTTTAAATCCATCATTTCTAAACATCTTAAATGCTAGTTTACAATTTTTGACATTTTGAACATTTGTTGTAGGTTGATGCTCCCAATTGCTTGGAGCTTTTTTATTCGTAAGAACTTGAGCAAGTTCAATAAGCGCAACTCCATTTGATAAATCTTTTGTAATATCGGTAAAATTTGAATTTGGCACTCCTTTTAATTCGGTAGATACCCATCTCGTAAAAACTCTTGCTTGTAGTGGCGTACAGTCGCCATCAACTTTTTTAATACTATTCATCGTTAACAATAAATTCTAATGACATGATATTTCCCATCATTTATATTTGCAAATTTCATAATGATAATTTTTTTTCTTTGATAAAAAACTTTTTGAATTGATATCGTCCAATTTTTCTATATAGAAAATTTTTTATGTAGGAATATTATATTCAAATTTTCTCCATCAATATTCAGGAATATTCTTTTATTATGAATTGTTTTATTTTATTTATTTTTATATAAATTTAAAAAATATAATTTTCAATTTAAATAAGTTTTTTTAAAAGATAAATATATGCTAAACATTGAATATAAACACAAAAATATAATCTAAAATTATTTTTAAAAATACCAGAAAAATAAAGTATATTATTCTTTTATGATTAGAGTTTAGTATTATACGGGTATAAAGACAATTGGACTTGCATTTTTACATTCTGAAAATCTATTTTTTTTTAAAAAAAAAAAAAATTAAATTTGGTGAAAAATTGTTGTATTATATGAAAAATGAAGATTTTCATGTAAAATATAATTAGTTATTTTGTTAATTTTTTAAAATAATTCATTTCATAAATCTAACATGAAATTCAAATTCATATATTTGATGAATGGAGCAAATCTTTTTTGATGATGCTCACAATCAACTAAAAATATTAGTATAACCTATTATATTTAATTATTCATTCATAACAATCTCTTCTTCAAAAAAATAAGATTTGAAAAAAACATTCAATTCTTTATCGTTCTATTCTCAATTTTTATGTCAATTTAGTGAATGACAAATAAAGCGAAAACAATCAAATTTATTGTTAGTGACATGGATGGAACACTTTTCGAAGGTCATAGAGAAACGATCTTCGATTTATCCTTACGTAATGAAGAAGCTCTTAAAAAAATTAAAGATTCCAATATAGAGTTTTGTGTATCCTCAGGTAGAATGGTTGATTTTGGAATTCAATTACTTAAAAAATATGGATTTTCGAAAATTCGGGTAGCCGGATTTAATGGAGCAGTATGTTCTGATTGTGGAAAAATTGTATCTACTCTACCAATTCCTTATTCGACACTTTCTAAGATAATTCCTATAATAAAAACAAAATATTCATCAGAATTTCGATCTCTTCAACTTCAAACTTTAACATCAGAGCGACTTTTTTTACCAAATGATGAATCTAGTATCCAGTCGTACCAAAAAGACATCGACAGACTCGGAATCGGACGAATCAGCAAAACGACAATCGATGACTACCTCAAAGATCCAAAAGATACAATGATCGGAAAATTATCATTCTACATGCCATCAAAAGACAGATCCATCCAGGCAATCAACGATCTACGCAGTGCAACCAGCGATGGCTCGATTTTCATTACAATGAGCAGCGACACACTCGTTGAGATTGTTAATCCTAATGCTGGCAAGGACAACTTCGTATCGTATCTGAGGAAGACATACAACTTGAGCAAGGACGAAATTGCTGTGATTGGAGACGCTCCGAATGACAGGAAAATGTTTTCTGAGTCAAATTTCAGATTTGCGATGGCGAGCGGAGACGAGTCTCTCAAATCTGATGCAGATTTTATTGTAAACGACGTTGCCGAGTGCATCGACTATTGCATCAACTACAACAAAGGCAAAGTGGAATGAGAAAACTCAATGAAAAAGATTCTTTTATTTCGTAGATTATTTTTTTAATAAATAAGATTTTATTTCAAAAATCTACTAAAAAAAATTATTTGCCGTTTGCATAAAAACAATTTAAATGCTTTATGGCTGATTTAAAACAAAGAAAATAGATTCATTTAGCTGAGTATTTAAATGAATACAACATCATGAAAGTGGATTTAAATGAAAAACTTGATTCAAACAATCATAAAATATATTTTTTTTTAAAAAAAAAAGTATGATTTTATGTATGAAAATTATATTTTTATGAGATGATAAAAGACAATATGATATTACTTCTCATTTTCTTTTGAACATAATGGTAACATTTTTCACATGTTTGAGTTGTTTCTTGACAATTGACCTCACATTAACCTTTTTATCAATTTCAATAATTTTGAGATTATAACAATCATCAAAAACGCCATTCTTGATTGAAATAATAGTGGATGGAATATAAATGCTACCAATTGCTGTATGGTAGAATGCATCTTTTCCAATTTTTTGAAGTTTTGAGTTTTGCGGTATTTCAACTTGTCTCAAATTAATGCAATAAAAGAAAGCGCCTTCACAAATTTCAGTTACATTTGCTGGAATGAAAATATTATGGATTTTACATTTTGAAAATGCATATGGCGAAATTCGTTTGATACTCGACGGAATTGATCCTCTTTCGATATTTCTCGAAACGAAAACTAAAGTGTCATACTCATCATTTTTATCATCACTTTTTCCAATTATCAATTTGTCATTTGTTTCGCAATTCTTGAAATACTTATTGCTTCGATCAACTGTAACATTTTCTAGATTCGGTGTTCCTTGGCACCATCCTTCTTCCAGCACTGAAACATTTGAAGGAATTGTGAGGCTTTCGATTTGAGAACCAGAAAATGAGTATTTTTCAATTATTTGAAGATTTGAATCTGCTGCCATTTCTATATTTCTTAGCTCCTTGCATCCACTGAATGAATTTTCACTTATTGTTTTAATGTTTGATGGAATATAAATACTTTCAATTGAAGTATAACTAAAAGAATTTTTCCCAATTTTTTGAAGTTCAGAGTTTGATGGAATTTCAACATGTTTTAAACTGGCACAACCTGTGAATGATGACTCACAAATTTCAATTACTTGTGGTGAAATAAAAATGCTTTCAATCTTACTTTGAGCGAATGAAAATGACGATATTTTCTTGATATTTGGCGGAATTGTGGCATTTTTGATGTCTCTCTTGGCGAAAATAACAACATCATAATCGTCACTATTTTCATCTGTTTGGCCAAAAATCATTTTGTCTTCAAAAAATTTGAAACACTTGTTATCTGGACTGATTGTGATGTCAGTTAAATTTTTCGTTCCTTTACACCAGCCATCTTCCAACTCAGAGAGACTAGATGGGAAGAACAAATTCTCAACCATAGACCATACAAACGCATCCTTTTCAATCTTTTCAAGTCTTGAGTCTGGTGGTATTTCAACATGGCGAAGTTTTTCACAGCATAAAAATGATCCATTCGATATTTGCGTTACAAGTGGCGGAATGAAAATGCTCTCAATTGGAGAACAAGCAAACGCATCCGTCTCAATTATTTGAAGCTTCGAATCTGGCGATATTTCAGCATGTTGTAAATTGTCGCAACATGAAAAGGCGCCTTTTCCTATCTCAATGACATTGGAAGGAATAAAAATGCTTTCAATTAAGCTATATGCGAATGCATATGGCGATATTCGTCTGATATTTGGCGGAATCGTGGCTTCTTTGATGTCTCTCTTGGCAAAAATAATGACATCGTATTCATCACTTTTTTCGTCACTTTTTCCAACAATTAGCTTGTCATCAATGGTCTTGAAATGCTTATTTTCTTCGCTAATATCAACGTTTGTCAAAAATAGCATTCCTTCACACCAACCGTCTTTTAGTTCGGAAAGACCTGATGGAATCGTGAGACTCTTAATTAGGGTCCACTCCAGTGCATCCTTTTCAATTGTTTTTAGTTCTGAATCAGGAGGAAATCTCAGAGTTTCGATGCTTGAGTGTACGAATGCTTTTCCACCTAAGCTGGTGACAATGAATTCTTGTGAATTGAATGTAACGCTGCGAGGAATAAATGCTTCACTACTTGAAAAATGGTTGCCAATCACGATTGCCGTCTTTTTTTGGTTATTTAATTCAAAAACCAGATTGTCTTTTTCAACTTGCATAAATTCTGCTTCTTTGCTGATCGATTGATTACATGTCATACTTTTAAAATGTGACCAATTTAAAAATTATTCAAAAATTTTGAAAAATTTTTGTTCAATATTTGGTTGAAATTTGTTTTTATTTTGATATGAAATTGGCTAGTAAAGATGATTACTAGCATTTTATTGTTAATCAATTAAAATAAAAACAAACAAAATTCAAATTTTGAATAGAAGAGAAATTTGTCGATATTTCATATTTTATAAAGTCATTATCCAAAAAAAAGAAAATAAATTATCAATATACAGTTTTAAATAAAATTAAAAAAAACAGATGAAGTTAAAAATAATATGCATGAAAACAAAAACAAATAATATCTTTTCAAAAAAAAAAAAAGATCAAAATTATAAAATAATAGAACTAAAAATTGAAATTGATAAATCTCTCTTATATCGATTTCTTGATCCGTAAACAAAGATAAATACAAGAAATAGGAAAGAAGAAGTCATTTTCTCCATGTAGAGATAATCTTCTGAAAAACCTGAAGGATATTCAGGAATTGCATCCTCAGGAGATTCAACATTTCCATTAACAATATTTCCAAATTCATAACCATTCACTTTTTTGTCACCTGTGAGCCGTTATTATTGAATGCAACAATTAACATTTCATTTTATGGAACAAAATATAAATATTTCAAACGAACATCATTTTCATTGCAATTAGCCATTAAATTGTCTATTTGTTCATTATTTGATATTGTTTGCAGATTGCTGGTATACATCTTTGTATTAAAAAAAATGAAATTATGACCAAAAAACGTTAAAAAAGTGTTGAAAAATATCATTATTTGAAAAATCTGTCATTTATATCATTGCTTTTGAAATATTACCACCAATCTGATGATAGAACCATCCTTGTCCAATGTATGAATATATAAACTTTTTATTTTTTGGACAAAAAAATAATCGTTGTGTCAAATTGAGTTCACATTAAATTAGAAAAATGATTGAATTTATATTGATTGATACAACATATTGTAATTAATATGAGTGTTATGAAATGACTATTCAAAAAATTGAATACTATGATCGGAGAAAAGTGCCATCGTAAACTAGTCAAGTACTCAATTTTCGCCGTTTAGGTTTGAATGGAAACCGTTTGTTATCATATTTATCCAGTTTATTTCGAATTATTAATATTTGGCGGAGATACTACCAATTTCTTCTACATCAAAGTAGTTTAAACAAGATAATACGTTGTAATAAAAGCTCAAATAAATATTTTAACCAAATGAAACACTAATTCGATTTAAATCAGATGATGGAACTTCATTCAGTTCAAAGCAGAGAAGAAATCGTTATATCCATAAAGAATCAGGTGATTGCGCGATGCTCTGTCCAATATGGCTTAAGACTTAAGAAAATGTTTTTGATTTACGACAATTGCTTGCATTAGATTAAATTTATTATACTATTGGTTATTAATTCACATTTTCTACACTAAATAATGCATATATACGACCTAAACTATAAATTCTCTTTTTTTTTATAGTATTATTGTTAGTTACTCGACAGATTGCTTATAAATCTGAATGTGAAATCATAGTTGTACTGAATCTTTAGTAAAAATTATACTTGTTGATTATAATTTTTATATGTTTTGATGAGCTTTTATAGTATTTTCTTGGAATACCAAAAAAATTGTGTGAATAAATGGTCTTTTCATTTCAAAAAGTTTCTTGTTTGTGAGTCAATTTAGCCATCAGTATGAACATAATATAAGAGATGAATTTTGGACAAAGAAATTTAAAAAGAAAAAATAAATAAGAAGATATAAGATTTACTAATTAAATAGGAATAGTTAAACTAAGAATTTATTGATAACTTAGGAAAGATGTTGTGATAGAGATAAAAACTTAGAGTTTCGAACCAGAATTTATTTTATTACCTTTCAGATAAGTGTAACATCATTTCGTAGAATTTTTCGATCGATATGGATAAGTGTAATCTTTTTTTATTGATATTTTTGTAGAATTATTGAATCGATTTGGTTTTGAACAATAATACAAAAATATTTTAATTAAAATAAATTATAATAAATTCTTTGAAAATTTTGTATGAGGCTAATGAAAATTAAAATAAATTCTTTGAAAATTTTTATTTGTTTTTTATATCATTTTCAATGAGTTAATTCAAATTTTTCAGGCGGTCCAAGACAATTTGAATGGTCCAAGACATTTCAACTTACTGTATGAGCTTTGATAAAGATATGAAAAGAATTTCATAACATTCAATTGACCAATTATATTACATAAATTCAATGAGCTCTCACAAATATATATATATATTTGATATTTAGATATTTAGGTTAAACATCATTTATAAGTACTGCATAATAAGAAATATAACACTAAAAATTTAGTTGGAATATGAATTTTTTTTATATTAATTATTCAAATTATTTTGTATGCATTTTTAAATAATTTTTATCGATAATGCTTTTTTCCTTAGTTTTTTTGCAATCAATTACCATAATAATTCCCAATTATTATCGATCTTTTTGAATCAAGGCATTTCACCCTCACTTATCATAAAGTATATCAAAACGCAGAATGAATAAACATCCGCTTTTTCAGTGTAATCAGCTTCTTCATTAATATATGATTTCTAGAGCCATAGATTTTTGTGATCCAATGCCTCTTGTCAATGATTGTTCCGGGCTTACATCAAAAAGATGGATCAGTATAATATATTGTAACACAAAAAGATGCATTTTTTTCTACCAACACAATCTCTCTTGCAATAGCATCAAAAGAAAGATTTTGTTGGTTTCAAACGGCATCAGTTAAAATTGGTCTTGCCTGATAATAAATTATATATTACGTAGGCCATCTCAGTGATCTTTCCTTTGAGTCTTTCGACCTCTCTATCATTGGCTTCAATTGTTGATTGTAATTCAATGATCTTGCTGTTGAGAGAGTAAATTGTTGAATTCAATTCATTGATCTCGCCATTGAGTGCTTCAATCTCTCTATCCTTGGCCTCAATTGTTGATTGTAACTAGCTGATCTGGCCGTTGAGGTTTTGGATTTCTCAGTTCTTTGCTTCAACAGTGGATTTTAATTCTGCAATCTGTCCACTAAGTCCTTCGACTGTTGATCGTAATTCGTTGATCTTTCTGTTGAGTGCTTCGATTTATCTGTTCATGGTTTCAACTGTTGATTGAAGTTCAGCAATCTTACCATTTAGTGATTCAACGGTAGCTATCAACTCGCTGATCTCGCCTTTGAGTGCTTCAATCTCTCTGTTCTTGCCTTCAACTGTTGATTGTAATTCAGCGATTTGTCAATTGAAGCCTTCAATCGTTGAATTCAATTCATTGATCTTGCCTTTGAGTGTTTCAATCTCTCTGCTCTTGGATTCAACAGTGGGTTGTATTTCCGCATCTATTTAATAAAAAATGATGTGAAAAAACATATCACATCAAAAGATATTTTTATATATTTAAAAATTTTTGACGTTAAATTTAAGCTCGGCGCGCTTTTTAACGTCAAATAATTATTAAATCTTAAAGTTTTTTTACACTTTACTATATTTTTTGTCTTTAAATATTATATTCACAAAAATATTAACTATTTATAAGAATTTGTTTTTAATATATTATTAATTTTTAAAAAAAACGATTTAAATTTATTCAAATATAGTTAAATTTTAAAGCTTTACATTTGTTTTATTATTGTTGTCGTGCATCTTTTATTAAAAAAAAAATTTTGAATATTATTCTTCTTTATAAAACAAGAACCTGAAATGGCGTTCATAAAACAATACATATATAAGTAATACAGTATTTTAATTAGTGGTACTAAGAATGAATGAATTAGGCAATTATTAAAAAGATATTTAATACATTTAGTATGCTGCCTCAGCTTTTTGAGCAGTGCGCAAAAAAAGTCTTCTTTTAACTTCATTTACCATTCGTGTGTTAACAATTTGCAACGAATTATATTTTTAAAATTAGTTGATATAAAATGAATTATATTTCAAACAATTGCCTGATATACACTACAATTTGAGCATCTCTCTGGATTTTATTAATTTGATATAGAATTAAAAAAGTGAATTTTTATTAAAAAATTTGAAAAGATTGAAATTTTAAATACTTATATGTTTTTTAAGGAAAAAAAAAAAAAGGAAAATTTCTTATTTTTCCTCAAATTTGAGCAGTTAATTTCAGCAGTTATTGATATGCATCTCCCCCACCACCATTCCTGCATATCAGATAATCAAAGCTAAAAAAAAATAACTACGGCTCTTCTCTCAAAATTGACCTACTTTAGACATATAGTTAGCCTTAAATATTTCTCATTATTAAATTATAAGGTACCTGATTTAAAATAAATTCGCTGTAAAAAGCAAATATAATACTCATTAGGATAGAAAAAGATATGGAAAGAAAATAAATATGATAATAAAAAAAATTAAAACATTATGGAATGAACAGTCGCAGATTCTACAATGACGAGTGTTTAGTAGGCTTTGCATATCAGATGTTTTAAATTTTTTCATTTCTGCTCGATGATGACAAAGAATAATTGTATGAGCATCTCCACAGATAGCACAGAATAATTCTGAATTGTTGGCCTGGCTTTTCTTAGGGCGGCCTGGTCTATTGCAAAAAGCATCAATTTCAACTGGTTCTTGATTTCTATTATTTAGTTCCTGTTCAAACTTACAAAGAAATTCACACATTAATTCGTAAGCTGTATTATCTTTGGATGCAACCTATATCAATGTAATTGCTCTGGCTCGTAAAATATTAAATCTTTCTTTATTTTCAATTGGTATAACATCTGGTGTCTCATATGTAACTTTATTTCTGATAATGGTAGGAAATTGGAAAGATTGTGGTTTATTAATTGTAGTAGATATGTTAAGGAGGGTCTCGGACTTCGTCCTCCACCAGTCCTTAACAACAGTGAAACACCCCCTCTGATCAGTCATTTACGCAGTTCGACACCAAAGTTCGTCAACGACCACGCTATTGATGTAAACTGACTCACTTTCGATTCAAACTATTTTTTTATCGTCATGTCATAATAATAATATGATGACCAAAATTGAATTCACAGTCGAACCAATCGATTCAGTCGAAACCATTGAGTCAATCATTGAAGACTATCACGAATGGTTCACCGATAACAATGATCTCTCTAACATCAACAGTGTCGATGAACTATTAGAATCACTTCGTGATTATCTCAATGATACCAACTATGAATCAGACTTCAATCTCGACAACATCATCAACTACTACAACATCAACGATCTTGACGAACTCGATGATCGTTTCATAGCTAGCTATGATGATGATGTAGCTATGGATTCAAAGATCGAGTTAATCGATACTATCATTAAGTTAGTGTTAATCATAAGACCCATTGAATGGTCACTTGCGTAGGATCATATGCGCAGTAGGTCTATTATTTTTGGTTTGTACCGTTAAGAATCGATCATAAATGTATATCACTAACGAACTTATCATAAACGATCCAGCTATAACATCTGATGTAAACGATCCAACTATAACATCTGATGTGAACGATCCAACTATAACATCTGATGTGAACGATCCAACTATAACATCTGATGTGAACGATCCAACTATAACATCCAACGTAAACGATCCAGCTATAACATCCAACGTAAACGATCCAGCTATGACATCTATCGTGAACGATCCATCTATGACATGATGAGACCAAAAAGATAATCTCCGCGGTGCAAAAACCAACTATAGTAGATGCGTCATGCATTCGATATAAGAGATGAACATACTAACCTTAAAAAGAGAAACAATATGCATCTACTATAGTTGGGGAACGTGATTTATCACGTTCATTACGAGGATTACATTTGTCGACAAATGCTTCTGTGTTATCTATACCACAAGTAATAGTTTACCACAAGGTGTTTAGTTCGCTAGGGTTCTATCACAAATATGATATAAATTACACAGAAAATCGGTATGGTAGCGAATCGAACTTGCACCTGCAACCGAAGTCCAGAGATGCACTTCATGATCCAACAACTATACCAACACAGCTAGCTAATTATAGTATCGAAATTAACATTTATGCGTTATCTGTGTAAGTTTAATTCCATCGAAATGAGTAAGACCAAGAATCCATCATTTGCAAAGCAAACTCCATACAATGGACAACCAACTCTTGAAGAGTTATACTCTACCGATGACTTATCACTACTTAAACGAGCTATCACCGAGTTAACAACCAAACAAGATTATAAGACCCTCAACACTCTGTTTCGTCGTAATCCAAATGCTAGTAAGTTCGATAGTAGAACACTTAATGAAGATATACCACAATCGACAAAACGATTCACCAAACGTAATGGTAAGCTCTGTAATGTATCACGAACAGTTCCACGACAGAGTACTACCAAACCAGAAGAGAGTGACACATACACATACAAGTCCAGATACTACGATCCACACACCAAATCGTTTAAGTATGTCACTAGAATACAATCCAAATACTAAGTGAATCACTCCATTGGTAACATATCTATTTTTGATCGGTAACAGTCGAATCGAATACAAATATAAGTGGATGGTTCATCATATACAGATACAACATATGTGAATACACATTATCGAATACAACATCATATGCGGATACATCATATACAGATACAACATAAACAGATACAACATAAACAGATACATCATTATCGATCACAACATATGCGGATATATCTTATGCGGATATATCACATGTGGATATAACTTATCGGATACACCATATGCGGATACAACATATACGGATACATATTATCTATTACATCATATGCGGATATAACTTATCGATCATATCATATGTGAGTACATCATCACATGCGGATACAGCATATCTATCACATCTTATCGATCATATCATATGTGAGTACATTATCACATGCGGATGCAGCATATCTATCACATCTTATCGATCACATCATATGCTGATACATATATGCGATTACATCTTATCGAATACATCACATGCGGATACACCATACGCGGATACATCATATGCGGATATATCCTATACAGATACACCATATGCGGATACATCATATGCGGATACATCATATGCGGATACATCATATACAGATACAACATATGCAGATACATCATATGCGGATACATCATCGGATACGTCATATACAGATACATCATATGCGGATACATCATCGGATACGTCATATACAGATGCAACATATGCGGATACAACACATGCGGTTACATCACGACGAGTGTATCATATACAGATGCAACATAAGCGGATACAACACATGTGGATATAACTTATCGGATACACCATATGCGGATACATCATATACAGATACAACATAAACAGATACACATTATCTATTACATCATATACAGATACATCATATGCGGATACATCATGCGGATACACATTAACGAATACGGATACAACACATGCGGATACATCATCGGATACATCATATACAGATGCAACATATGCGGATACAACATAAGCGGATACAACACATCAAGATACAACACGACGAGTACATCATCACATGCGGATACAACATATGCGGATACATCTTATCGAAATCGATCAGAATCACTCATGAATCACTTCATTGGCTAATGGGTTAAAATTAACCCGATATGTACCCCTTATAGTAACCAAGCGATTTTGATACGATTTTGATACGATTTCGACCATTATATAACGATTCATCTCTTAACAACGAACTATATACGGATACATCATATACAGATGCACCATATACGGATACATCATCACATGCGGATATATCATATACGGATGGTTCATCATATACAGATACATCATATGCGGATATATCATATGCGAATACACATTAACGAGTATATCATCACACTCGGATATATCATTATCGATTACACATTAACGAGTACATCATATGCGAATACATCATATACAGATACATCATACGCGGATACATCATACGCGGATACATCATATGCGGATACATCATATACAGATACAACATATGCGGATACATCATATGTGGATACATATTGTTGATAACAATGAACATTAACAGTTGGACGATAACAGCATCGATATCGGATCATCTATATTCGCATCAGATTCGACTGAAAATGGCTTATTTTTGGATCAAAATCGATTGGTTACTATAAGGGGTACATATCGGGTTAATTTTAACCCATTAACCAATGAAGTGATTCATGAGTGATTCTGAACGATAACGAAGCGTCTGTGATCATCTCTTAACGAATCATTAACGATAAACCATGAACGGATCCAACTATACGGTTTCAATCGATAATGGATCATCTATATCCGCATCAGATTCGATAATGGATCATCTATATCTATATCGTCGATTAATATCTGTGTGTGTGTGTGTGTGTCCGATGAGATGATATCGAGTGACTTGTTATTAATCGAATCTGATGCGGATATAGATGATCGAATCTGATAAATAATAATTAATATATAAATAATAATTAATATATAAATAATAATTAATATATAAATAATAATTAATATATAAATAATAATTAATATATAAATAATAATTAATATATAAATAATAATTAATATATAAATAATAATTAATATATAAATAATAATTAATATATAAATAATAATTAATATATAAATAATAATTAATATATAAATAATAATTAATATATAAATAATAATTAATATATAAATAATAATTAATATATAAATAATAATTAATATATAAATAATAATTAATATATAAATAATAATTAATATATAAATAATAATTAATATATAAATAATAATTAATATATAAATAATAATTAATATATAAATAATAATTAATATATAAATAATAATTAATATATAAATAATAATTAATATATAAATAATAATTAATATATAAATAATAATTAATATATAAATAATAATTAATATATAAATAATAATTAATATATAAATAATAATTAATATATAAATAATAATTAATATATAAATAATAATTAATATATAAATAATAATTAATATATAAATAATAATTAATATATAAATAATAATTAATATATAAATAATAATTAATATATAAATAATAATTAATATATAAATAATAATTAATATATAAATAATAATTAATATATAAATAATAATTAATATATAAATAATAATTAATATATAAATAATAATTAATATATAAATAATAATTAATATATAAATAATAATTAATATATAAATAATAATTAATATATAAATAATAATTAATATATAAATAATAATTAATATATAAATAATAATTAATATATAAATAATAATTAATATATAAATAATAATTAATATATAAATAATAATTAATATATAAATAATAATTAATATATAAATAATAATTAATATATAAATAATAATTAATATATAAATAATAATTAATATATAAATAATAATTAATATATAAATAATAATTAATATATAAATAATAATTAATATATAAATAATAATTAATATATAAATAATAATTAATATATAAATAATAATTAATATATAAATAATAATTAATATATAAATAATAATTAATATATAAATAATAATTAATATATAAATAATAATTAATATATAAATAATAATTAATATATAAATAATAATTAATATATAAATAATAATTAATATATAAATAATAATTAATATATAAATAATAATTAATATATAAATAATAATTAATATATAAATAATAATTAATATATAAATAATAATTAATATATAAATAATAATTAATATATAAATAATAATTAATATATAAATAATAATTAATATATAAATAATAATTAATATATAAATAATAATTAATATATAAATAATAATTAATATATAAATAATAATTAATATATAAATAATAATTAATATATAAATAATAATTAATATATAAATAATAATTAATATATAAATAATAATTAATATATAAAATAATAATTAATATATAAATAATAATTAATATATAAATAATAATTAATATATAAATAATAATTAATATATAAATAATAATTAATATATAAATAATAATTAATATATAAATAATATATAATTAATAATATAAATAATATATAATTAATATATAAATAATATATAATTAATATATAAATAATATATAATTAATATATAAATAATATATAATTAATATATAATTAATATATAAATAATATATAATTAATATATAAATAATATATAATTAATATATAAATAATATATAATTAATATATAAATAATATATAATTAATATATAAATAATATATATAATTAATATATAAATAATATATAATTAATATATAAATAATATATAATTAATATATAAATAATATATAAATAATATATAAATAATATATAATTAATATATAAATAATATATAATTAATATATAAATAATATATAATTAATATATAAATAATATATAATTAATATATAAATAATTTTTAATTAATATATAAATATAATATATAATTAATATATAAATAATATATAATTAATATAAAATAATAAATATAATTAATATATAAATAATATATAATTAATATATAAATAATATATAATTAATATATAAATAATATATAATTAATATATAAATAATATATAATTAATATATAAATAATATATAATTAATATATAAATAATATATAATTAATATATAAATAATATATAATTAATATATAAATAATATATAATTAATATATAAATAATATATAAATAATATATAAATAATATATAAATAATATATAAATAATATATAATTAATATATAAATAATATATAATTAATATAAAATAATATATAATTAATATATAAATAATATAAAATAATATATAAATAATATATAATTAATATATAAATAATATATAATTAATATATAAATAATATATAATTAATATATAATTAATATATAAATAATATATAATTAATATATAAATAATATATAAATAATATATAATTAATATATAATTAATATATAATTAATATATAAATAATAATTAATATATAAATAATATATAATTAATATATAAATAATATATAATTAATATATAAATAATATATAATTAATATATAAATAATATATAATTAATATATAAATAATATATAATTAATATATAAATAATATATAATTAATATATAAATAATATATAATTAATATATAAATAATATATAATTAATATATAAATAATATATAATTAATATATAAATAATATATAAATAATATATAAATAATATATAAATAATATATAAATAATATATAATTAATATATAAATAATATATAATTAATATAAAATAATATATAATTAATATATAAATAATATAAAATAATATATAAATAATATATAATTAATATATAAATAATATATAATTAATATATAAATAATATATAATTAATATATAATTAATATATAAATAATATATAATTAATATATAAATAATATATAAATAATATATAATTAATATATAATTAATATATAATTAATATATAATTAATATATAAATAATATATAAATAATATATAATTAATATATAAATAATTTTTAATTAATATATAAATATAATATATAATTAATATATAAATAATATATAATTAATATATAAATAATATATAAATAATATATAATTAATATATAAATAATATATAATTAATATATAAATAATTTTTAATTAATATATAAATATAATATATAATTAATAAATAAATAATATATAATTAATATATAAATAATATATAATTAATATATAATTAATTTATGATTAATATATAATTAATATTTTATTAATATTTTATTTTATTTTAATATTAATTTATTTTTTTTTTTTTTAAAATAATGACAAAAAAAAAAAAAAAAAAAAAAAATAATTTCACTTTTTTTTTATGATATTAATTTTTTATTTATTATTAATTGAATCGTTTTCCAAAAAATTAATTAAGGTATCTAGCTGCGATGAAAATTGTGATGCTAGTTCTTGCACAGAAGCTACTGGAACTTGCGCCAAATGTAAAGGTGGATTTGGATATGATTCAACAGGAAACGGAGGAAAAGGAACATGCACACCTTGCACAGGAAATGAAGCATCAGATGGTACAGTAGCGTGCGCAGATTGTGGAGCACAACAACCAAATGACGATCATTCAGCATGCGAAACAAAATCTAGCTGCGATGAAAATTGTGATGCTAGTTCTTGCACAGAAGCTACTGGAACTTGCGCCAAATGTAAAGGTGGATTTGGATATGATTCAACAGGAAACGGAGGAAAAGGAACATGCACACCTTGCACAGGTAATGAAGCATCAGATGGTACAGTAGCGTGCGCAGATTGTGGAGCACAACAACCAAATGACGATCATTCAGCATGCGAAACAAAATCTAGCTGCGATGAAAATTGTGATGCTAGTTCTTGCACAGAAGCTACTGGAACTTGCGCCAAATGTAAAGGTGGATTTGGATATGATTCAACAGGAAACGGAGGAAAAGGAACATGCACACCTTGCACAGGTAATGAAGCATCAGATGGTACAGTAGCGTGCGCAGATTGTGGAGCACAACAACCAAATGATGATCATTCAGCATGCGAAACAAAATCTAGCTGCGATGAAAATTGTGATGCTAGTTCTTGCACAGAAGCTACTGGAACTTGCGCCAAATGTAAAGGTGGATTTGGATATGATTCAACAGGAAACGGAGGAAAAGGAACATGCACACCTTGCACAGGAAATGAAGCATCAGATGGTACAGTAGCGTGCGCAGATTGTGGAGCACAACAACCAAATGACGATCATTCAGCATGCGAAACAAAATCTAGCTGCGATGAAAATTGTGATGCTAGTTCTTGCACAGAAGCTACTGGAACTTGCGCCAAATGTAAAGGTGGATTTGGATATGACTCAACAGGAAACGGAGGAAAAGGAACATGCACACCTTGCACAGGAAATGAAGCATCAGATGGTACAGTAGCGTGCGCAGATTGTGGAGCACAACAACCAAATGACGATCATTCAGCATGCGAAACAAAATCTAGCTGCGATGAAAATTGTGATGCTAGTTCTTGCACAGAAGCTACTGGAACTTGCGCCAAATGTAAAGGTGGATTTGGATATGACTCAACAGGAAACGGAGGAAAAGGAACATGCACACCTTGCACAGGAAATGAAGCATCAGATGGTACAGTAGCGTGCGCAGATTGTGGAGCACAACAACCAAATGACGATCATTCAGCATGCGAAACAAAATCTAGCTGCGATGAAAATTGTGATGCTAGTTCTTGCACAGAAGCTACTGGAACTTGCGCCAAATGTAAAGGTGGATTTGGATATGACTCAACAGGAAACGGAGGAAAAGGAACATGCACACCTTGCACAGGAAATGAAGCATCAGATGGTACAGTAGCGTGCGCAGATTGTGGAGCACAACAACCAAATGATGATCATTCAGCATGCGAAACAAAATCTAGCTGCGATGAAAATTGTGATGCTAGTTCTTGCACAGAAGCTACTGGAACTTGCGCCAAATGTAAAGGTGGATTTGGATATGATTCAACAGGAAACGGAGGAAAAGGAACATGCACACCTTGCACAGGTAATGAAGCATCAGATGGTACAGTAGCGTGCGCAGATTGTGGAGCACAACAACCAAATGACGATCATTCAGCATGCGAAACAAAATCTAGCTGCGATGAAAATTGTGATGCTAGTTCTTGCACAGAAGCTACTGGAACTTGCGCCAAATGTAAAGGTGGATTTGGATATGATTCAACAGGAAACGGAGGAAAAGGAACATGCACACCTTGCACAGGTAATGAAGCATCAGATGGTACAGTAGCGTGCGCAGATTGTGGAGCACAACAACCAAATGATGATCATTCAGCATGCGAAACAAAATCTAGCTGCGATGAAAATTGTGATGCTAGTTCTTGCACAGAAGCTACTGGAACTTGCGCCAAATGTAAAGGTGGATTTGGATATGACTCAACAGGAAACGGAGGAAAAGGAACATGCACACCTTGCACAGGAAATGAAGCATCAGATGGTACAGTAGCGTGCGCAGATTGTGGAGCACAACAACCAAATGACGATCATTCAGCATGCGAAACAAAATCTAGCTGCGATGAAAATTGTGATGCTAGTTCTTGCACAGAAGCTACTGGAACTTGCGCCAAATGTAAAGGTGGATTTGGATATGACTCAACAGGAAACGGAGGAAAAGGAACATGCACACCTTGCACAGGAAATGAAGCATCAGATGGTACAGTAGCGTGCGCAGATTGTGGAGCACAACAACCAAATGACGATCATTCAGCATGCGAAACAAAATCTAGCTGCGATGAAAATTGTGATGCTAGTTCTTGCACAGAAGCTACTGGAACTTGCGCCAAATGTAAAGGTGGATTTGGATATGACTCAACAGGAAACGGAGGAAAAGGAACATGCACACCTTGCACAGGAAATGAAGCATCAGATGGTACAGTAGCGTGCGCAGATTGTGGAGCACAACAACCAAATGACGATCATTCAGCATGCGAAACAAAATCTAGCTGCGATGAAAATTGTGATGCTAGTTCTTGCACAGAAGCTACTGGAACTTGCGCCAAATGTAAAGGTGGATTTGGATATGACTCAACAGGAAACGGAGGAAAAGGAACATGCACACCTTGCACAGGAAATGAAGCATCAGATGGTACAGTAGCGTGCGCAGATTGTGGAGCACAACAACCAAATGACGATCATTCAGCATGCGAAACAAAATCTAGCTGCGATGAAAATTGTGATGCTAGTTCTTGCACAGAAGCTACTGGAACTTGCGCCAAATGTAAAGGTGGATTTGGATATGACTCAACAGGAAACGGAGGAAAAGGAACATGCACACCTTGCACAGGAAATGAAGCATCAGATGGTACAGTAGCGTGCGCAGATTGTGGAGCACAACAACCAAATGACGATCATTCAGCATGCGAAACAAAATCTAGCTGCGATGAAAATTGTGATGCTAGTTCTTGCACAGAAGCTACTGGAACTTGCGCCAAATGTAAAGGTGGATTTGGATATGACTCAACAGGAAACGGAGGAAAAGGAACATGCACACCTTGCACAGGAAATGAAGCATCAGATGGTACAGTAGCGTGCGCAGATTGTGGAGCACAACAACCAAATGACGATCATTCAGCATGCGAAACAAAATCTAGCTGCGATGAAAATTGTGATGCTAGTTCTTGCACAGAAGCTACTGGAACTTGCGCCAAATGTAAAGGTGGATTTGGATATGACTCAACAGGAAACGGAGGAAAAGGAACATGCACACCTTGCACAGGAAATGAAGCATCAGATGGTACAGTAGCGTGCGCAGATTGTGGAGCACAACAACCAAATGACGATCATTCAGCATGCGAAACAAAATCTAGCTGCGATGAAAATTGTGATGCTAGTTCTTGCACAGAAGCTACTGGAACTTGCGCCAAATGTAAAGGTGGATTTGGATATGACTCAACAGGAAACGGAGGAAAAGGAACATGCACACCTTGCACAGGAAATGAAGCATCAGATGGTACAGTAGCGTGCGCAGATTGTGGAGCACAACAACCAAATGACGATCATTCAGCATGCGAAACAAAATCTAGCTGCGATGAAAATTGTGATGCTAGTTCTTGCACAGAAGCTACTGGAACTTGCGCCAAATGTAAAGGTGGATTTGGATATGACTCAACAGGAAACGGAGGAAAAGGAACATGCACACCTTGCACAGGAAATGAAGCATCAGATGGTACAGTAGCGTGCGCAGATTGTGGAGCACAACAACCAAATGATGATCATTCAGCATGCGAAACAAAATCTAGCTGCGATGAAAATTGTGATGCTAGTTCTTGCACAGAAGCTACTGGAACTTGCGCCAAATGTAAAGGTGGATTTGGATATGACTCAACAGGAAACGGAGGAAAAGGAACATGCACACCTTGCACAGGAAATGAAGCATCAGATGGTACAGTAGCGTGCGCAGATTGTGGAGCACAACAACCAAATGACGATCATTCAGCATGCGAAACAAAATCTAGCTGCGATGAAAATTGTGATGCTAGTTCTTGCACAGAAGCTACTGGAACTTGCGCCAAATGTAAAGGTGGATTTGGATATGATTCAACAGGAAACGGAGGAAAAGGAACATGCACACCTTGCACAGGAAATGAAGCATCAGATGGTACAGTAGCGTGCGCAGATTGTGGAGCACAACAACCAAATGACGATCATTCAGCATGCGAAACAAAATCTAGCTGCGATGAAAATTGTGATGCTAGTTCTTGCACAGAAGCTACTGGAACTTGCGCCAAATGTAAAGGTGGATTTGGATATGATTCAACAGGAAACGGAGGAAAAGGAACATGCACACCTTGCACAGGAAATGAAGCATCAGATGGTACAGTAGCGTGCGCAGATTGTGGAGCACAACAACCAAATGACGATCATTCAGCATGCGAAACAAAATCTAGCTGCGATGAAAATTGTGATGCTAGTTCTTGCACAGAAGCTACTGGAACTTGCGCCAAATGTAAAGGTGGATTTGGATATGACTCAACAGGAAACGGAGGAAAAGGAACATGCACACCTTGCACAGGAAATGAAGCATCAGATGGTACAGTAGCGTGCGCAGATTGTGGAGCACAACAACCAAATGACGATCATTCAGCATGCGAAACAAAATCTAGCTGCGATGAAAATTGTGATGCTAGTTCTTGCACAGAAGCTACTGGAACTTGCGCCAAATGTAAAGGTGGATTTGGATATGACTCAACAGGAAACGGAGGAAAAGGAACATGCACACCTTGCACAGGAAATGAAGCATCAGATGGTACAGTAGCGTGCGCAGATTGTGGAGCACAACAACCAAATGATGATCATTCAGCATGCGAAACAAAATCTAGCTGCGATGAAAATTGTGATGCTAGTTCTTGCACAGAAGCTACTGGAACTTGCGCCAAATGTAAAGGTGGATTTGGATATGACTCAACAGGAAACGGAGGAAAAGGAACATGCACACCTTGCACAGGAAATGAAGCATCAGATGGTACAGTAGCGTGCGCAGATTGTGGAGCACAACAACCAAATGACGATCATTCAGCATGCGAAACAAAATCTAGCTGCGATGAAAATTGTGATGCTAGTTCTTGCACAGAAGCTACTGGAACTTGCGCCAAATGTAAAGGTGGATTTGGATATGATTCAACAGGAAACGGAGGAAAAGGAACATGCACACCTTGCACAGGAAATGAAGCATCAGATGGTACAGTAGCGTGCGCAGATTGTGGAGCACAACAACCAAATGACGATCATTCAGCATGCGAAACAAAATCTAGCTGCGATGAAAATTGTGATGCTAGTTCTTGCACAGAAGCTACTGGAACTTGCGCCAAATGTAAAGGTGGATTTGGATATGACTCAACAGGAAACGGAGGAAAAGGAACATGCACACCTTGCACAGGAAATGAAGCATCAGATGGTACAGTAGCGTGCGCAGATTGTGGAGCACAACAACCAAATGACGATCATTCAGCATGCGAAACAAAATCTAGCTGCGATGAAAATTGTGATGCTAGTTCTTGCACAGAAGCTACTGGAACTTGCGCCAAATGTAAAGGTGGATTTGGATATGACTCAACAGGAAACGGAGGAAAAGGAACATGCACACCTTGCACAGGAAATGAAGCATCAGATGGTACAGTAGCGTGCGCAGATTGTGGAGCACAACAACCAAATGATGATCATTCAGCATGCGAAACAAAATCTAGCTGCGATGAAAATTGTGATGCTAGTTCTTGCACAGAAGCTACTGGAACTTGCGCCAAATGTAAAGGTGGATTTGGATATGACTCAACAGGAAACGGAGGAAAAGGAACATGCACACCTTGCACAGGAAATGAAGCATCAGATGGTACAGTAGCGTGCGCAGATTGTGGAGCACAACAACCAAATGACGATCATTCAGCATGCGAAACAAAATCTAGCTGCGATGAAAATTGTGATGCTAGTTCTTGCACAGAAGCTACTGGAACTTGCGCCAAATGTAAAGGTGGATTTGGATATGATTCAACAGGAAACGGAGGAAAAGGAACATGCACACCTTGCACAGGAAATGAAGCATCAGATGGTACAGTAGCGTGCGCAGATTGTGGAGCACAACAACCAAATGACGATCATTCAGCATGCGAAACAAAATCTAGCTGCGATGAAAATTGTGATGCTAGTTCTTGCACAGAAGCTACTGGAACTTGCGCCAAATGTAAAGGTGGATTTGGATATGACTCAACAGGAAACGGAGGAAAAGGAACATGCACACCTTGCACAGGAAATGAAGCATCAGATGGTACAGTAGCGTGCGCAGATTGTGGAGCACAACAACCAAATGACGATCATTCAGCATGCATACCAAAGAGTCCAGAATCACCTGAAAATCCAGAATCATCAAATTATGTTGATCCAAATGCATGCCTTAAAATTTCACATTGCACAACATGCAATCAACAAGATCCAACATTATGTTATACATGCACTTCAGGATATGAGTTATCTCCAGATAAATTGAGTTGTATTATAATTGCAGATATTGATTTATGCAAGAGCTTAGTTTCTAATTGTGTTGAATGTAATTCTACGAACACCCAAGAATGTATTAAATGCGATTCAAATTATGGGCTTAAAGGCGGATTATGCACTCAATGCCCTTCTGGTGTCTATAGTGATGGAACTAAACCATGCCCTGCTGAATGTACAATTGATAACTGTTCAAGCTGTACTCTTGAAAACAATATTTTGTATTGTAATTACTGCGATGAAGGATTTAAAGAAAGTGATGACAAAAGATCATGCATTGCTATGCAATGTTCTGACATTTATGGATGCACTAAGTGCAATGATAAAATGGAATGCATAGAGTGCAATGAGAATGAACACTTTGTTTTAAGCAAAGAAGGAGGTGAATGCGAATGCGCTGAAAATTATATAGGAGATATAAATACATTAAAATGCGTACCTGTGGTTGAATGTGGTGAATCAGTTACAAATTGTTCTACATGCACTACTCCAGATCGATGTTTATACTGCAGTACTGAGGGACAATATGGATTAAATAATGGAAAATGTGAATTATGTGAAGAAGGCACATACCAAGGTCCTTATTTACCATGCTTAAAATGTGATTCATCCAAACATGAAAAGCCTTCTTCAGTTAATCCTGGTACATGCGTTTGTGATGATGATTATGATTACATTGATGGCAAATGTGTTGAAGCTATTCAGCCAGAACTTCCTCCATCTATTCCAACCGGTGAAAAAGTTGCTAAATTAACTTGTAAAGAAACAGGAGCTGTCTGTGAAATAAAGACTGATGATCTTCCAGGAAATAAAGAGGCTTATGTATTAGACGCTGAACAACTTTCTGGAAGAACATCAATTGTCATACCCGAAACTGGAAAGGATATACATATAAGCATTCCCGAAACTAACACCGATTTCACTGTGAACACAACTTCAGATAATATCCCAGTTACTGTTTATTGCCCCGAAAATGCTAAAATTAAGATTCCATCTTCAAATGACATAACACTTAGTCCCAAAGGTAATTTACAAGTGAATCCAATAAAAGAAGGTGAAAATGTTGATATCAAGAAACTCATTCCTGCAGTTGAATCAGTTACATTGACATCAGATTCTAATGTTACAATTAATGAATTAGATGTATATGGAGTGAGAGAACTCATTGGCGTAAACGATAAGGAAACTAAAATTGAAAATGCAAGATTAGCTAGAGGAGCAACATTTACTCCAAATAACATGAATATTCAGAACATTGAAGTTGGTCTTCTTTCAAAAGTTTTGTTGAAACAAAGCTCAGAAAAACTTCATATTGGAAGATTCATTGTTGACTATAACCGAGCCCAGTTTTCAAATATCCCAATCCCAATTCAATTTAGTAACGTTGTTCCTTACTTAAATGACACAGCATTAGAAATGAAGAAGACTGCTGCAGATTCAACTCTTCAAGAAGAAGAAGTATACAAAGTTGCTGAATTTGCTGAAGCTGGGTCTAAAGACCAATGCCAAAATCTCATCAACAACTATGACAAAGAAGGAGACAGCGGCTTTTCCAAGTCAAGCATGAAATGCGAAGAAACTGACAATGGTGAAGTCCAATTGGTCGCTAGAAAAGAGGTTGGTGGTGGTAAAGAAGATAAAGGCTTATCAGGAGGCGCAATTGCAGGTATTGTTATTGCATGTGTTGTGGTCGTTGCAGCAATTATTGCTCTTCTCGTTTACTTCCTTGTCATTAAAAAGAGAAATCATTCAACAACATCAACACAAGGCGATTCTTCAATTGCAATTTAAAATATTTGAGAGTTTTAAGAGAATGTTTTCGTATTTTTATTTTTTTATCAAAAAAAATAAAAATGCAAATAAATTGGTAAAATATATATTATAAATTTCTTTTTTTTAGATATCTTTTTGCCGTATTACTTTTAAAATCTTAATTTGTTATCATATTTGATTTCAGGATTAAAATTCGAGTATTTTATCCTTCAAATGTCCTATATAGGAGTAATTTGTAAAAAGATCGTTAAAAAAGCAAAATCTTCATATGTTCTGCTTAAAATAAAAGTTTATAAAGAATATTTATGCATAGAATTGCATAATTGATTACTATATCGGCAAAAAAAAAAAAAAAAAAAACGATATCATTTCGATTTTGATATTTTTTTTTAAATAATCTTTTGTTTGAAATAAATACATAAAACCATGTATACTTGTTGTTGCACCATTTTTTTTTGAAATATAAAGGCGAGAATCTATTGAATAAAAAGACTAGATTCTCGCCTTTATTTGAGAGTACACATCGATAGGGAGTACACATTCTATTCATTTTTTTTTTAAAGTACAGAGTACAAAGACACATGAAAAAAGAACATACATAAGTTCATTATATGAAAAAATTATGAGAGATATCACAATTTAAAAATTTATCTTTGAAAAAGCTGACATCAAAAACATTTTTTTGAAATTATAATATTACATTTAATACTTTATTTGAAGCACAACAAATAACATAATTAATATTAAATTTTCTTGTTATAATTATTATTCCATAAAAAAATTGATAAATTTTTGTATCGCTTAATTTGATTTCATCCAAACTTTAGATATAGAAGCAAATTGCATTTAAAATACTATCAATTGAATTTTTCACAAGATAAAATAAGTATAAAATATTTTGGAATAAAAAAATGATTCTTAAAATATTTTTGCCTTATTTTATTGGAGTGTTTTTTTCTTGATTGCTCAAATTGGAGTGTTTTTTTCTTGATTTCCTTCCTTTTCCTCATTGGATTAAAAAGGTTTTACAATCTTTGCATTCCCCATCATTGGATATATACCATATAAATATTTAATAAACATTATAATTACGAAATAATACATTTTAATTAAAAAGAAATTGAATTGTATAATGAATTTTTCTTTTTTTTCATAGGATATTAATAATATATTTTTATTTTCTTGAAATGAAACTTTTTATATAAAATATTTTTTTATTTTCTCAATTCCATTCAAATTTCATTCGTTAATTTTTTTCAAATAACATATCATAAAATGGAATCAAGTTTCTTACAGTTAGAAAACAGTTTGAAAAATGATGAAATTAAATTCAGAAACTCCAGAATAAATGATATCATTAAGTTGTATTCCTTTATTCAAGTTTCAGATGATTCTAATTATGAAATGAAACAAGAAATATATCAAAACATGAAAGACTCGAAAACCATAATGATCAATTATTATTATGAAAAAGAAAAAGAAGATTCAAACGACAGATATTTCATTATTGGGTTTGAACGAACGATAATCAGCATTAAACAAACTTGTTCAAATTTTATACAGATATTACTATCAAAGAACCCTGAGCCAAAAATATGCTTTTTAAGAGATACAAAAAATTTTTTTCATGTCGAAATACCTTATAAAGAGATTGTTCCTGATTCATTTTTTATGAATGAAATTTGCTCATTCAGCCATCAATTAATTAGTGAAAAAAATTACGAATTATTCCAAAATATTTTTTCATGCGTCACTGGCTACTTGATACAAAAGGCATACCACAAAATAAATGCCAATAGAATTGACTTTTTTGTTACAAATTCAGAAACAAAAAAATACGATATAAAAGAATTCATAAATTTGCGTCAAATTGACGCTTCTTTTTCTTCCAAAGTTGAATTATATTATCATTTTGAAAGTGAACAACTTTTTGCTATTAAAACATATTTTCCATTTAATGAAAAATTATTAGAAAGAGAAATTGGAGTTTATAATGATATAAGTCATCCATTAATTCCAAAATATTATGGCATTATTGAAGGCATAAATCAAACATCAATCATTATTGAATATATAAATGGTCAAACATTACAAAACATTAAAGATATCAAGTTAAATGAAGAGCAAAAAATTATGGCTATTTTTGATCTTTTGTGTATTTTTCTTTATCTTCATGAAAAAAATTATGTATATCGAGATTTGAAGCCAAATAATGTCATTGTTGATGAAAACAATCAAATTGTTCTTATTGATTTTGGTGGGATGATTAATATAAAAGAACAAAATGAAGAAGACAATTGTTTTACTAAAAGTTTTAATGACAAATATGCAGCACCAGAAAATATTCATGAAGAAGGAATTCCTTCTTTTAAAAGTGATATTTACTCACTTGGAAAAATGATTTATTTCATTTTAATGGAAGATTTACCAAACAATGAAAATGAAAATTTCAACATTTATCAAGAAATTTTTATAAAGAAATGGAAAATTCATCAAAATTGCTTGCATTATAATCCAGATTTGAGACCTTCAATTCATGAATTAATTAAAAATTTTCTAATTGTTTTATTTAACGAAAATCATTTTGACAGCTCAATAATTGAAAAAATAAATCAAAAATATCATTGTTATTCATTAAAATATGAAATGAAATCATTACAAGAACAACTTTATTATATTCATTTAATTTTAGCAAAGCATTTTACTTTGATAGATATGAGTAAAGCCATTTATTATTTTACACTTGCAAATGGTCAAAATGACCCACAAACACTTTTTATTTTTGGAACAATGTATTTTGAAGGCAAATATGTTCAACGTGACATTCAAAAAGCAATGAATTATTACATTCTTGCAGCAGATAAAAATCATGTACAAAGTCAAATTATTGTTGGATTATATTATTTTGAAAATGTTTATGTAAAACGAAATATGAACAAAGTGATTCATTATTTTACACTTGCAGCTAATCAAAATGATCAAGAAGCACAATATTATCTTGGATTAATTTATTTTGAAGGGACATATGTTCAACAAAATGTAGATAAAGCAATTTATTATTTTGAATTAGCTTCAAATCAAAATAATATAGAAGCCCAGTTTAATCTTGGATTTATTTATGAAGATGACAAATATTGTCGAGCAGATATAAATAAAGCAATTTATTATTATTCGCTTGCTGCAAATCAAAATCATCCAAAAGCTCAGCTTAATCTTGGTATAATTTATTTTGAAGGCAAATTTGTTCAACCAGATATAAATAAAGCTATTTATCTTTTTGAATTAGCATCAAAGCAAAATATTTCTGAAGCTCAGCTTCGATTAGGATTAATTTATTCTAAAGGTGAAAATGTTGACAAAGACATAAATAAAGCTATTTATTATTTTGAGCTTGCTTCAAGACAAGACGTTCCAGAAGCATTTCTTAATCTTGCATTAATTTATGCTAAAGGTGAGCAGGTTGAACAAGACATGAAAAAGTTTTTACATTATCTTACACTTGCTTCGAAACTTAATAATTCTGAGGTTTATTTTACGATTGGATTAATTTATGCTGAAGGCACATATGTTCAGCAAGATATGAACAAAGCTATTCATTATTTTGAATTAGCTGCAAATCAAAAGCATCCACAAGCTCTGTTTAATCTTGGATTATTTTATTTTAAAGGCCAATATGTTCAACAAGATATAAGTAGAGCCATTCATTATTATACAGAATCTGCTAAACAGAATTATGCAAATGCTCAATACAATCTTGCCATTTTATATAGTGAAGGCAGATATGTTCAAAAAGATTCAACCAAAGCTATTCATTATTATTCACTTGCAGCAGATCAAAATATGCCAGAAGCTCAACTTAATCTTGGAATAATATATGAAGAAGGGAAATATGTTCCAAGAAATATTAAAAAAGCTATTCATTACTATTCACTCGCTGCAAATCAAAATATTCCAGAAGCTCAATTTATCCTTGGAAATATATATTTTGAAGGAAAAGACGTGCTTCGAGATATTAATAGAGCCATTTTTTATTATACACTTTCAGGAGATCAAAATCATTCAGAAGCTTTATTTAATCTTGGCTGTATTTATTACGTTGGAAAATTTGTTTCACGTGATTTAGATAAGGCGAAAAAATACTTTACTCGTGCATCATACCAAAATCATCCAAAAGCGATGTATGCAATCGGAATGATGCATTTTTCTGATATAACCAATACTGAGTATATACGCGAAGGCATAAAATATTTAACTAAATCGTGCTTTAATGGTTTTAAACAAGCCTGCTTCTCTGTTGGCTTTTTGTTTCATGAAGGAAAATATATGAAAAAAAATATTCAACGATCAATTCATTTTTATAAAGAAGCGTCTTCTTTCAACAATCAATTCGCTAAAAATAATCTTGGAATTATTTATAAAAATGGATTTAATGATGAAATTAAACAAAATCTTGGATTGGCATGTGCTTATTTTGAAGAAGCAATTAAACAAAAAAATGATAAACTGTCAAAATACAATTTGGCTCATATTTATCTCTACAACGAAATAACTGATCATAGCATTGATAAATCAATTGACTTATTAATTCAATCATCGTTGGAAGGCTTTAATCAATCTTTGATATTATTGTGCATATCTTTAATTAAAAAGTATGGATATAACTTTGATGCATTCGCAAAGAGACTTGATAATGATAGTTTATCATTAAAAATCATTAGATTGATTGAATTAAAAAGATTAAATAATGAAAAAAATTATGAACAATTATTTAAACAATATAGGCATGTTGATTTCCTGTACAATATTATTCAGGAATATGTGCTATCTTCCAAGATTAGTGAAGATAATCCAATCGAAAATATCCAAAATAATTCAAAAATCATTGATATTTCAGAAATGTTTTATGAAGGCTTTGGATTTGGAAGAATATAGCACCAAATGTATCAATTGTATCAAATACAGGAACAGATATTATGGCTTAAGGAATTGGACTTGGCTCTAAAAATTTTTATTGATAATTTATTATTAATACAATTTCAAATAAATAAAATTTCTTTTTGCATATCAACAATAAAGTATTTATCTGCCTTTTGTGATTTGATTTTATGCGCTTCTTTCGTAGTTTCATAATAAAAACCTCTCATAAAAAATTTTTAATAAATTTATGTTGTAGGAAATTATCAGAAATATTTAATTTTGAAAAAGTTGCATTTAAGCAGAACGAGCTTGATACATTAAATTACATATCACTTTCACTGACGAAATGTTCCGATTTTATGCAATTTCCAAAACTTAATTATGATAATAAAATATCAAACCATTTTGTTGAAATCGACACAAACAGTCTCAACACCATTATTAAACAACCTATGCATCAAAAATTTATAATTTCCACTAAAAACAGAGAATATAGATGCAATATATTTGGAATTCTCTCATCTGTCATTTTACGGGATCTTCTCGTCTCGAATCAGACACCAAATCGTTATGAATACGACTTCGAAGACAAGTTTAATGAATTTCAACAAATTTGTGATCTTTTCAATTTCAAAATTGTCAAAATTTCAGTGGAAGATTTCCAAATTGAAGATGCTTATCAAGCAATTGATCAAAGCTTGGATGAATTTGATCGATTCAATGATGAAATAGATAAGCAACAAATTGTTATTGATTCAATTGAAGATCTATTCAATTGGTTGTATGACATTCAATCGTTAACTATTCAAAAAGTTGCACTTTCAATTGAAAAATCAAATTGGATTAAAACTGAAGATGATGTCAAAGAGTTGGCTGCAATTATCCTTCAACTAATCGGCTCTGATATTTATTTGCATTCTTATTTGGCCGACTTATTAATTGAACTTGACAAAAAGTCAATATTCAATAATATGTTGAATATTTTGATGCCTTTCATCATTCAAAAATTGAATGAATTTCTTCGTTCAGATTTGTCATATTGTTCATTCATCTACAACTTGTTCAAGAGAAAAGCCATTACTGAAAAAAAATTGTCAGAAATGATTAGAAATAACAATATAAATGATAATGTAGTCTCTTGGTTTTAGCCAGAATTACAAAAAATTAATTTTTTAATTCCCGGAAATTCACGAATATATTCTCTTTATAAAGACAACATCAAAGAATATAAAAAGATGCGGGATAGTGGAATTCCTGATGACAAATTAGCACAATCAATTCATAATGAAGACGTTGATGCTTTACAGTAAATTGTTTCTGCCAGCCCGAAAAAAACTAGCCAATTTATAATTCCTTACAATATTTTTATGGTTTTGATCAAAATGGATCAATGAATATAATTAATTATTCAGCTTCTTGTGGCTCACTTAAAGGCTTTAGATATTAAATTGTAAATCACAGAATTGTTGATTTAAATACTTTTAAATATGCTGTTTATGGAGGCAACATTGAAATTATTAGGATTACTGATCAACAACTTTTATTGAAAAATATAAAAATTGATCCAAATGACACATTTGCTCAATGTGAAATTATTTTACCTTCAATTTTTAGACATAAAAATGATTTGTTTGATTGGATTCTTGATAATAAAATTACAAATAAAAGCCAGTATTTAAATTTAATGTATAATTTAATTATAGCTGCTGTGCATGAACGAAATGCACATTCATTGATTGAACTAATTATGCTTTATATTTATCATCATATGAAACTGCAAAGAAATTAATCTCTATGAAAAATGTTGATGTTAATTATGAGCATCTTTGTACAAATGACAAATCGGGTAATTCAAATTTAGGAAGTTTTAATAGTTACATATCATTATTGTCAAATGCTGTTATCAATCAAGATGCAGAAAAAGTTGATTTAATAATTCAGCATTCTTTATTTGATGAACTAGTGGAGTCTTGTCTTTGCCTATATAAAGAGATACAACAAAAACTAGTGGAGTAGATGAAGAAATAATTGTTAATTCGAGGTTATCGCCATTAGCGACGGATTGTAATTTCGCGGAATCGATATTATATTGAGCCTTTTCGTATTCAGGAAAATGATGTGCATATATATGTGAAGTTGCATATTAGTTTCCAAATCCCAATTATAATTTCAATTTAGTTTGATATTAAGGCATTTTATCAAATACAAAGATATCAAAGATTTTTTTTAATACCTTTGCAAATAAAAGTATCATTTGACACAAAGATAAAGTAAAAAAATTGAGCGATATTTATAATTTGATCTTATAAAAATTTTTCTTCATTCAGATTTATCAGATTATTATAATTGTGTACAAAAAACCAAATAAGTAAATATGCAAAATCATGTCAAATTAACAAGCCTTATAAACAATGAAATTCATTTTTATATTTCTATTGAATTTTTTGAGAAGATTTTTCTGAATATTATTGTAAATTTGAATTAAATATTTTCTTTTCTGATGATTTTATTTTTTTTGTATGAAAATAATTGTGTATAATGAAAAGTGATAAAACTTGAACTTTTCGAAAAGTCTGATAAACTCAATAAAATAATGTTCATCTCTTACACAATTCTATGAAAAAGTGAATAAATTGAATAAATTTTCTCAAAAAAATTGAAAAAATATTATCAATTATTTTTCAGAGGAAATTTTATGGATTTTTAATTTCATTGAATCTTATTATTTTGAATAAATTCTTTCAAATATTTGAAAATATTATATCAGATATTGCTTTGTTATTTGAAACATGTTTATCTTCATATATTTATTGAATTTCAAAAAATTAAATATATATTAATGAAATAATATTCATTATATATCAAATGGTAAGATGTTATTGTTTTATAAGTATTAAAAATTTGAAAAAATAATCGGTTATCTTCATCCATTACCAAATTTTAAAAAATTGTGGTTTAATAAAATATTATTTAATACCTTATATTCTTTTTCATTAATTTTTTTTACATTTTTTTTTTCAAATAATTAATTAGTTTTTGAATAACGTAAACTTTTGAAAATGTGAGAAACGATTATTTTTTAGTCAAATTATAATTATTTTCTTATTGGCCAAAAGAAAAAAGTTTAAAACTTTGGATCGTTTGTCCGATAAAGAAGACCCAAAATTATAAATCTCTTAAAATTATACGGGTAATAATGGAAATTTATTGCATCACGAATGCCAGGTCAATAGGAATCCACTAAAAAAAGTTTTTATTACACATATGTAGAGAGAAAAGCAGTTTTCCCAAATCTTGGACGTACAGATAAAATAGCATCCGGAGTTAAAAGCGAGGATATCGATAATTGAAGGAGATTCAGTACAGCATTTACCCAATTTATCTTTTGATTATTAGATATCAGCTACAAGTGCCAAGTTATGGCCAAAATTATAATGGTCATTGGAACCGAGTCAAGCAAGCTTATAATCAATACCGAACAAAGCTTGTTTACACCATTGATCTAAAGTTTAAACTCGATAAAATTTTTAACTTTTTCTATTATTTTTATTTTTTTTTTAATTCAAAAATTCTGAACTTATGCTTCTAGAGAAAAAAAAAATGTTCATCTCCCGATAGCTACTTTTTTAAAAAACATATAGAAAATTTTAAATTAAATACATTCAAAAAAATTGTGTAAGAGATGAACATTATTTTATGAAGTTTATATATCCATTCAAAATCTGAATCAAAACTTATTGTAATAACAGTGATGGCTTACAATATCTTCAAAAAATTTTGAAGAATTATAAAAAAGAATTTGAATCAAAAAAAAAAAAAAAAAAAAAAAAAAAATGAAAACTTCATATTTACCAAAACTCAAATTAATGTGCTTAATCGAATGAAATTTATTTCTTTTATATTAACATATTTTATGTCATAAACATCATATTCTTTTTTTTTTTTTTTTTATAACACCTAATATTATTTATTAAATTTTTTTTCATATATGTATCTTCATATATTATAATTAATTAAATTATAATTTTAATTTTATTAAATATTTATAAAAAATTTGATTTAAAATAAAAATAATTTTTTATTTATTATTCATATTTATACAAATAAACAAATTTTTTATTGTTGTGATTTAATTATAAAAATGATATTAAATATAAACATATTTTAAAAACATCTACCTATAAAACAAATTATATAATAATATAAACAGATTCTAGAATTTCAAACAATATTTAATATTTATATATATATACAATTATTTAAAAAATAAATAAAATAATTAGATATATTAAAATAATACCTGTGCTAAACTTTTGAGAGATTTGTAATGTAGAAAATATTTTGAGAATATTATCTTTTCAATCTATCAAAATTTAAATCAGTTTATAAAATTGAGAAAATAAAGAAAAATTCAGTGAATAATCAATTGATTGTTTTTATTTCATAATTGAAATTGAAATGGAAGAGATGCAAGAGATTCTTTCCCAGCACGGATATCAATGCAAAGAATTTTTGGGCAGTGGTTCCTTTTCTAGTGTATATTTATGCGAAAGTTCAAAATATCATCAGCAATTTGCTGTGAAAAAAGCAATCAAGCACAAATTATCAGCTTATGAATATAACTCGTTGATTTCTCTTAATCATCCTCACATTGTTCAACTATACGACTCTTTTGAAGATGATAATTGGAGATATCTTGTTACTGAATATTGTCCTAATGGCACAATCCTCAAGAAAAAGAAGCTCTCATTCGATTATTTTGTATATTATGCAAGACAGATTTTAGACGCTTTATCATTTTGCCATTTACATAAAATAGCTCATCGGGATATTAAACCTGAAAATATTTTTATAGACCAATATGATCATGTTAAACTTGCTGATTTTGGATTAGCCAGACAGTTTGAAGATAAGAGAAAATCAACAGAAAAATGTGGCTCTTTAATATTTTTTGCTCCAGAAATGTTTGAATGTAATGAAATTTGTCCTTTCAAAGCCGATATATGGGCTCTTGGAATCACATTCTTTTTCATGGCAACTGGAGATTTACCATTTAAAACAAATTCAATCGAAGAACTTAAGAAATGGGTAATTTATGGTGATCTTGAATTTATTGATAATAATATTGATCCACAAATTCATTATCTAATCAGGAAAATGACAAATAAAGATCCTAAAAAGCGCCCAACAGCTGAAAAATTACTAAAATTGCCGATGTTTGAACCAATAGCAGCCAAAAAAACATCATTGTTTATGAATCAAACGGCTAGAAGAAATTCTTACACTACTGGCATCACAATTCAATCAAATTTAGAAACAAACAAATCTTTAAACATGTTCAGAAATAGATATATTGATGATCCAACTGACACTAAGAAGCAAAATTTTCAAAACTGCATTCTTACATATAGAAAAATATATTTCCCAATACTACAAAGAAAAACTCTTCGTAACATATCAAGACCCATGTAAATTAATGTATATTATAGATATAGAATATAAATAAAAGGGTTTTATATTATATTTTACATTTTTACATGTTACTTCTCAATCAATATTAAATAGCATTTTATAACTTTAAAAAGTGTTTTCTATACATCAAATATACATTAATTATTTCTTGAAAGTGAATTGGTTTCAATTCAAAAAAATAGTTTAAAATATAAATATATTAATGTTTAATTTAAATAAATAATCATTTAAATTAATATTATCATTTATTTCTTATAAAATTAATTATATATTAAGATAAATCCTTTTTAATATTTTAAAATCTCATTTATTAAAAAATTGAATTTATTTCGTTAAAAAACCATTATTATTTTTAAATTAATAAATAATTTTAAGTATAATTAGTTATTTTAATTATATATTGATAAAATATTTATTATAACCATATATTTATTCGAGATTTTTCATTTAAAATTGTTTAATTTTTCATAATGAACCCCAATTTATTGAAATTTTTTTTTTTGCTTCACTCATTATTTTACAAACAATATTTTCAATTCGTACATGGATATAAATGCATTCAACAACAATTTAAAAGTTCTTTCAGATGCACAATCTGATGAATCCACGATAAATAAAGCATTAATTTTTTTCGAGCGAAATGTTTCTGCCAACCTTTTTTCAGTTTTACGCAATAATATGATACAAAATGTTTTTCAAGATATTTTTAGCATACTTTTTAATTTATCTCATTACAACTTAACTTCAATTAAATTGGAATCTTCCCGTGCGATGAGCATTTTTCTCACTCGTCTGCTTCCTTTTTACACTGAATTACTTCAAAAATCTTTTTCAAATGCCATTGAAGAGAATAAAAAGCGCACACCACTTATTCCAGCATCTTTTGCATTTATGTCAAAGCATGTTTCCCAAACACTTCTTCTTCAATATTTAAACACTTCCCTTATCGTTGACCATTTCCAAGTTGACGATCCTTGTTATTCGACCATAATTGATAATATGAATCAAGTTGGAACCGGATTTCTGCAATATTTATTGAAAAAATTAATAGAACAACTCGAATTTGATCCTAATCGTCACCTATTTCTTGCAATTGGCTCTGTTATCAAGCATTCGCCAACTTTATTTTTGCCTCAAATTTTGAATCTCGACTCACTGCAATTGTTTGCTTACGTTTTCAAGAATGTCGAATTTGATTACACGAAATATGACGTATCGCATGTTGCTGAGCTTATATCTAACGTTCTTCAGTCAAATGAATCTTCTCCTCTCGAAAGAGACTGCGCATATCAAGTTTTGTCGACTCTTTCGCCGAAAGTTTCTGTTTCGAAAGAAAATGAAAGTTTGATTGATGTCACTTTTTGTGATACAAAAGTGACACTTGATCCACAAGACAACTTGAATCGTCCTCCTTTTTTTCTTCTTCCTCTTCCGTTGAATCTTCTTCTTCCAAAAGAAAACGAGAGCGTTCTGATACTCAGTTCGAAATACAAAACAATTGCGAAAAGCACAACCGATGAAAATGTGAACGAAGTTGTCTCAATCTTCAGAAAAAGTTTGAGTTTGCCATATAATGAAGCTTCATCTGCAGCTATCATCGGTTTCGCAAGCCAACCGAAACGGTTAAATTCACCAGAACTGATAAATATGGTCATTTACAAAAAGCCGGTTTCGTGGTTTCATTCAATTGACATTTTGAGAGTGATCAAAAGCTTTCAAATCGTTAACGTTCACACATTGAATTTGCTTTACGAGTTTATTATTAGTGACAACATCAGATTGAGCAGGGAATCAATCGATACTGTCAAAAATTTGACAAATAACGAGAATTCCGAAATGATTGAATCTTTTTTCTCACAAAAAGTCGATTTATTTGATTATGACAAATTTCATCGTGTTTTGACAACTCTGATTTACATCTCCGGCAAATCGTCAAACAAATCGTTCTTGAGCTTTTTGAATAAGATTCTTATTGAAGGAATCGATCTCTACAAAGATCACGTCTCTTTTCTTTCACTTGTTTTTGACTATTTGTCGTGCAAGAACCTCTCGAATGAAGGCTCATTGATTCCTGTCTGCAAGATTGCTGTTGCCGTGTGCGAGGCCTATTTGAGTGCGATATTTGGAGACACTAACGAGGCTGAAAACAACAACAAAGAGATCAATTTCAAACGTTTCTTGAGTCATGCGAAAAGAGACGTTCTTTCGAGGAGTTTCGACATCGTCAACGAAAACAAGAGTTATGGCCAATCCTACCCGAGTTTCTTGGCTGCTGTCAGGTTCATCTTTTCACTTCCAATCTATGCGATCGGTGCAAGCAAGGCAGTTGACCTTTCATACAAAATATTCACCTTCTTCCCAAACATTTGCTCCTCTTTCTACGAGAAAAACTGGCCAAACTTCGACGAAATGCATCAGCTGAAGGTCTTGCAATTCTTGTTCATGAAGTTGCAGTTCGTGTCAGAAAGTAGAACCATCGCTGCTTGGTGCAGAATTGCCCTGAAAACGCCTCATTTGCTCTTCAAACCAGAGGTTTCAAAAACGATGCAATCGATGGATTTCATGTGCATGACTCTGCTGACTCCAAACTTGGAAGATATGAAGTCTGCCGCGTCTTTTGTGGCGTATTTGCATGTCAGCAATTCGGGCAAGCATAAGAAGGACATTGAAGTCTTCATATTAAATCTGAATAACCGCCAAAAAACCGTTTTCCAAGATGAATTACAAGACATATTTGAAAACAAAATTCCGCAGTTTTTCTCTGACTTGTTCAGCACAGAAAGTGGCAGTCAGAGTGAAAGTGATGATGACGATGATGATTTGAATGCCGAAAATGAAGTCGTCATTCAAATCAACGAAACTGGATTCAACGCCGACATGAATCGAGCAATTCTTAACGGCAAATCCTGGGAAGTTGTGGGCTTAATCCAAAGGGGACTCAAAGAAAACGTGCCATTCAGTCTGTTTGACTTTTGTTATCCATCTTTGATGAAGACTGAAATCTCAAGATGGGCAAACATGCACTGTAGTTACCTCTCATTGAAAAAGTTGCTTTCCAACAATTCTGACATTGACTCTCAGAAAAAGTTGTCATTATTAGAACTGCTCGATTTTGCACGAACCGAGTGGAAACCGCTCCTCGTATCGTTCTTTAACGGCCACCCGAGCACGTCAGTTCGACTTTTGATGGAAATCCAAAACGCTCAAAAAGTGCGATACAATGAAATTCTGAACATATCGTCCATCATGCCGCACGTTTATTTGGAGAGTTCAGAACTGTTCAAACTTGCTTCCCGAATCGCAATGCACGCGGAGAAGCAGAGGAAGATGAGGGCCTCGTTCTTGTTCCTCGCACATGCGCTGTCGATCGTAAACAGGACAAATGCAAAGGGCCAATTCAAGCCTCGCCAGATGCACAGCTATTCGACATCAATCCCAGACTCTCCTCTCGTCTCAGACTTGAGTTCCCTCCTGAAGCGACCGACGAATGCGAGCAGGGCGAAGTTCGAGCCATTCGTCATTCCAAACGAGTTTCCGAACGACTTCATGAACAGAATAAACGGCTTCTTTGGATCATTGCCGCACAGGGAGGTCGCGCTGGCTCTGGTGCAGATTGCAGCGAACAAGAAGGACGTCGACACTGTCTTCCTATACTTCTGCAGGAAGCTCCTCCTCGCAGGAAGCATGTACACGCAGGAGGCAGGCCTCCTCAGCTCGCTTGTCATCACTCGTTACGAAGAGTTGATTGCTGCGAACAAAAACGTGAGCATCGACTTTGAGAGCATTGTCAAAAGCCTCCTGAGCTTCTGTGGAAGCCAAGAAAACAAGACAGGCCAGAACGCAACCGCAGCGGCAAGCACGAGCGTTGAATCTTTCTTTTCCAATCTTTTCGGTCTAACGAAGAGCAAACCAAAAAGCAGCGAAGATTCCAACAAAAAAGCGACAGCAACAAACAACAATGACGGTGCTAATAAAAGCAATGATAAGAAAGCTGAGGCAGCTGCGCGTGCCGCTATTATTAATGGAGCTTTTACGACTCCTTCGATGCTAATGAGCGCTTGCAGGATCATCAATGCAAGCCAGGCACCAAAGGACGCACTCTACACAGTCATGTGCAGCTTCAAATTCTTTCACAGAATTCCGCGCGTGAACAAGATGATCATCAGGTCGATCACGTGTGACACATGGCAAGTTTACTTCAAATACATGATGCGGCCCTTCAACATCATCGACCAATCGAAGCCAGAGTTCGAAGCAATCCTGAACTTCGCAGGATTCGTCCTATCGTTGCCTGAACTGGTTGACGATGGCAATGAAGAGACATTTTACACGAAGTCGTTGGCTGTTGTCAGACAAACAGTCGCGAATCCTCCGAGCAGGAAGCTCATGAAGGCAGCACTCACAATCCTGTTGAAGCATCGTGAGCTGATAGGCAGCAATGACAACGATAAGAGGCAGAAAGTTGTCATCGAAGTTCTAGTTGAATGGCTAAATGGTCTTGGCAAAGAAGACGGATTTTTGACGCTCTCGCTCGCATTCGAATTCGCAAGGATACTCGAAAGCAAGCTCGAACAGCAGGAATTCTTCGATTTGATTGCAAATCAGTACATAAAGCTAGCACCAAGGTTCTTCACTGTCTTCCCAGTCGTCGCCAAGTACTACATGAAGTTCAAGAAGACGTCCTGGGCGACAAACTCCGTCAAATCGTGCCTGACTTTCTTGACAACAGACTGCCACAGAAAGGCGATGTGTTATCTCGTGCAGGGCGATTTGCAGGTGGCGCTCAAGCTCTGCTTTTTCGAGAAAGACTGTGAAGAGTCGATCAAGATAATCGATGAAAACCCTCTCAAAGAGGATCTTTGTGTGCTGACTGAAACGCAACCTCAAGCTCAACCGCCACAAAAACAACAGCAACAGCAACAACAAGCAGCAAAAACAAGAGTGACTAGGCCTAGATCAAGAACATCGAGACCAGGCGCACCTCCTGAATAATTTTATTAAAATTCTCAAATTATTTTTAAATATTATGTTTTGTTTTGTTTTATTTAATCAAAATGGTAGTGGGATTTTGCCAAAATTGAATTGAAATTTTTGGGAGAGATTTGCAATTTCATTCTTTTTTTTTTTTTTTTTAAAAAATCTGATTTGCTAGTAGCGGTTAAGGTTAATATTGACCTTATTTGTATTCCAAAAAATAAAAGCTTGGAACTTTTTTTGCCCTTTTATAAAAAGCACCATGAGCTACTCACACTTTTTTCTATATTAAAAAATAACTGTTTAAAGTAGTTTTTAAGATTTATTTAAAAATTCAAAAATATCTTTAAAATATATCATCAATGTCATGCTTTCTGAACTACAAGTAGACTGTATACTACACCAAAAAACATAAAGTAGAATCATCAAAGAAGACAGAAAAATCCCAAAGTTTAAAAAGAAGAAAGATCAGAACTCGATGAATAAAGTTTCAATTATATGGGAAAAGCCATCAAATAGATAATATTTTAGATACTACTAGCCTTTACTTTTTTCACATCACAAATTCATTAACGTAACTTTTTAACGTTTATATTCTTTAATCCTTATTTTGGTTGTTGTATTTGCACGTTTTTGGTAAAAATATCAAGTTTTCAAATTAAATTTTATTAAAAAAATCATTGAACAGATAAAATTAAAATTTTGAGGCACTTAAGTTTATATTTTATATAATCGCTTTTTAGTATTGGTTTTATATGTTAAAAAGGAATTAAAAGTTTATAAAACAATATTATAATAGTAAATAATCTAGAAATCTTGAGTTTTGTGAATTGGTTTGCTCACAGAGTCATTATATTCTTTTTATAAAATGGTCAATCATTTCACCTCTGCCAAAAATGATTTTTAAAAATAGCATTTTACTTTTACAAAAATGGTTTTATTAAATAATTTAATTGATAATTTATTTATTCACAAAAAATTATTTAGTATATTATCTTTTTTCAGAGATATGATTATTTTATGTATTCAATATTTTCAATAAAAAATACATTGTACAAACCTTGTATTTTTTCTATCGTTCTTTGTAGAACAAGGTTGGTACAAAAAGTGAAGTCTAGATACTACAATCTCAAATTTAGAGAGTTTGAGAATATTTCCAAATAACGGCAAGCCGTTTATTCATCAAGTTCTGAAATGACATGTGATATAAAAATTAATAAAAATTTTATTTTTAAAGATGAGCTTTGAAGAATTTGTTGATAAAATGAAAAGTATCCAAATTGCTCTTCTTGATTTTCTCGAAGATGAATCAGATGAATCCGAAGACAAATTTGAATATTTGATTAATCTTATCTCCTCTCATAAAATAATTAATGATAAATATGAATTTAAAGCATTGTTACAGCTTATGAACAATATTTCTCTCCTTCACCGGCGTTGTCCTAATTTTATTTCTAAGAATGAGCGACTTTTGAGACATTTCAAAAAAGATATCCAAAAATATTTTTCAAATTCAGAAATTTTCAAAATTTTCAAATTAAACAAGAGGATCCTTCTATTCCTCATTGAAGAAAAGATGATGACAATTGATGAATACATTTTTTCACAAATTACGAGTAAAAAATATGCCAAGGAAAAATACATAGAATATTTTCAGCCAGAAATCAAACAGTTCCTCACAAACGGAAACATTGAAAAACACGGTAGCATAAACGAAATTTTACAAAACGAAGAATTTCTTGAAAAAATGAATAAAGAAGTTGAAAAATATTTCTATGAAAAACGACGAGAAGGTGAAAATGACGATTACTTGTGTGAACTGATTCGATTTAACAACATCGAAGAATTTATCACATTTACAGAACAAAGAAACTTACCACTTGATATTGAAATCAAAACATCAATTTTTGAAACAAATATAATTATTTTTGATTTTTTTGATCAACTGAAACTTATTGAATATGCATCATTATATGGTTCAAATGACATCATCAAATACATGCAAATAAAAGGAGTTGAACTGACATCAAACATTTGGTACAGTGCGATTCATAGTGGGAATGCAGAACTGATCAAATATCTTGAAGACAATCATGTTTCGCCACCAGATGATATTCTTGTAATGTCGGTTATATGTCATCACAACGAAATTTCAGACTACATCATTGACAATTTAATCAAAGAAGAAGATCAACAAAATAATATTGATAACGAATATTATGACAAACTTTATCACTCTGCAATTGGCTCTTGTAATTATTGTTTTTTCCCATCAAGAATGAAATACAAAAACACTTTTTATGATTTATGTTTTTATGATTATTACACACTTGTGAAACTTTATTTATCTGAAGGGAACATTGATGTAAATGCAATAATTAGATCATTAAGTATTTAAATGGTATTTTAAAACAAAAATTTTCATGATATTCAAATCTAACTTTTTTATATGATTGAAAAATTGAATTCTTTATGGAATTTAACTTGAATATTTTATTATTCGGCATTGATTTGTGCTGCAGAAGAAGGTCATAAAGAAATTGTTGAATTATTAATAAGCCAAGAAGGCATTGATATCAATATCAAAGGAATTTTAAATCAAAAACATTCATAGAATTCAAATCTAACTTTTTTTGTAATATTGAAAAATTGAATTCTTTATGGAATTTAACTTGAATATTTTATAATACGGCATTGATTTATGCTGCAGAAGGAGGTCATAAAGAAATTGTTGAATTATTAATAAGCCAAGAAGGCATTGATATCAATATCAAAGGAATTTTAAATCAAAAACATTCATAGAATTCAAATCTAACTTTTTTAATTGGATTGAAAAATTAAATTCTTTATGAAATTTAACTCGAACATTTAATAAGACTGCTTTGATTCATGCTGCAGAAGAAGGTTATAAAGAAATTGTTGAATTATTAATAAGACAAGAATGCATTGATATCAATATCCAAGATATTTTAAATCAAAAACATTCATCTAATTCAAATCTAACTTTTTCATGATATTGAAAAATTGAATTCTTTATGGAATTTAACTCGAACATTTAATAAGACCGCTTTGATTCATGCTGCAGAAGAAGGTTATAAAGAAATTGTTGAATTATTAATAAGACAAGAATGCATTGATATCAATATCCAAGATATTTTAAATCAAAAACATTCATCTAATTCAAATCTAACTTTTTTCATATGATAGAAAATTTGAATCATTTGTGGAATTTTGAAATAAAATATTCACAAAGTTGCCATTGACTATGCAAGAGAAAAAAATCATCGAGAAATTGTTGACATTCTATCTAAAAGACCGATCTAATCAAAAAAACAACAGAAGAAGAAATAAAATGAATGCACTCATTGAATACCAAATACCACTAATTTCAAAGACTAAATAAAAAAACTTTTTTAATTAAAACATAATTTTTTATATTGATATTTTATTTTTCTTCTGACCATGACATTTCTGTGCAAACTTTCATATAAAAGATATTGTAATAATCTTCAATATTTTCTTCCCATTCCCTTTGTAATTCATCCTTATCAACATCAGAAAGAGATCGCCATGTATGAACAATCATCGTAATGATATAATTAATCCTTCTCGTAATATTGAAAATTCAAAATATCTGCAAGAATCTTAAAAAGTTCGTCAGTGAATTCTTGTTTTTTCAACAACATTAAGTGAACTTATAATTTCATTTAATAATTTAATAACATCAATTGAATCTTTGGGTAAATAATCAAGTTCTACAAGAATTTAATGAAATCTAATTCTTCATCAACAATGAAAGAAAAATTCTGATCATTTGCTCTTCCAGTAGGATTACAAATGGTAAGAATATGTTTATACCTTGAAAAAAATTCTTTAATTCGTTTTAGCCTTTATTTATCATTTTCTGAGCTATCAGTAATTTTGTTACCATCTTTTGGTGGAATATATGGAAGGCCACAATTTGTGATTGCTGCCTCTATAAGGAAGTCTACTAAAAATCTTCGAACATTACATTCAACACCTCTTTCATTTTCATATAAAATTTGGCTTAATATCGGTCCTTTTAATTTAGAAATAACTGTAGCAACATCATTAATTTTAGATATTAATACTCTTTCTTTATCTGGTAAGTTTTCAAACATTTTTAATAAAATGCCATTTGCATCCTTTGGTTCAGCTTTCAAGTAGTTATAAAGTTCTTTATAATAAACAATATAGTCTGAATATAGAACATGTATAGCGCTTTTTGGTATCCTTAATAAAGAATCTTTATTATAATTCAATTTTGAAATAGTTGCAGCACCAATTAACTGTTTTCGATTAAAAGATTAGACATCAATTTCAAAGGCATCTTGTGTTTCCATATGAGCCTTTGATTTGCATTCTGTTAATGTGAATAAATTGAAGAATCATTTCTTTCAGCTGGATAATTCAATATATATTGAATTATCCCATTTAAGTTAACAGCATATAAACCAATAAATGATTCTTTATTTGGCTTAAAATTGAAAGGCATGTGTGAAAATCAGATTATTAAAGTGCACTTTATGCAAGAATGACGTATTATTATAGAAGAAGATATTATTTAATTTGGTCAACCAGATAAGAAACAAATAGGAAAGGATGTAATGACTTTTCGACCAAAGAACTGCAGTTTGTATTAGAAATCATGAAGCTTATCTGAGAAAAAAAATAGTTTTTTTATTTTTCGAAGATTTACAATTGTTAACTTTTTGAATAAAAATATTTTAATTTTTTCACTTTTTGAAGCAGATCAAAAATCGGACGATTTTTCAATGTAAAAGTGTGAATTTTGAATTAAAATTTTTGAGTTTTTTCTATATTTTTAAAATTTTATATTCAAATTTATTCAATTCACCGTCCGACTTTTGACTTCCAGTTTATAAGATAAAAAATCATTATAAACAAAGATAAAACCATTTTTTTTCTTAAAAAAGAAAGAAAAAGAAAGATATTTATTATTGTGAGATTTCTTGCTTTTTTCAGCACATTGATTTCACAATGCTTTCCCAATCAATTTTTGGATCAATTGATTTCAATGATTTTAAGGCTTTCTTGCTTAATAATTTCCACATTTCATAAGATTCCATATTATATTTTTCTAAGAAAATCAATGTGGTCAATGTTCCAATAACTAATGAAATGGTGCCTTTGCCAAAACCTTGATCATTAGACCATTTTCTAATTCTTTCAATGCATTCAATCATATTATTATCATCAAATCTTTTGATCGCTGATGGAATGTCTTTCCAAGAACCGTTAATTTGTTGTTCAACAATTATAGAAATCAGATCATCGCAAGTTGGAGTTGTAAAAGTTCTAAATGGTACTTCAACCTCAGATCCTCCTCCTCCACGTAATCTAAGTACCAAATGCAATATTGAATCTTTTTGAATTGAATAATCTTGAAGTGTTTTCCCCTCTTCCAATTGCATTCCACTAAAAATTAATTTTTGCTGATCAGGAGGAATTCCTTCTTTATCTTGAATTTTAGCTTTTACATCTTCAATTCTATCTGTTGGTTCGACTTCAAGAGTAATGTGTTTTCCACTTAGAGTTTTAACATAAATTTGCATTCCTCCATGTAAACGAATCACTAAATGAATTGTCGAATTATTTTGAAGAGAATATTCATTTAAGGAATGCCCATTTGTAAGTTGCTTTCCACCATAAATGAGCAATTGATGATCTTTTGGAATTCCTTCTTTGCTTTCAATTATGGATTTAATCTCTTCAACTTGATCTGTAAGATCAACATTTAATAAAATATCTTGACCATTAAGTGATTTGACAAAAAGTTGATTACCTCCGTAATATCGTGAAAAAATTGAAACTGTTGAGCCCTTTTCGATTCCACATTCTTTAATTGTTACATGGTTATCTAATGATTTGTTTTGGAAAGTAATACGTTGATGGCATGCAGCAATTCCAGTTGTTAATTCAATTTCTTTTTTAAGTTTCTCAATGGTATCTGTTTTATCGACTCTAACTGTATAAGTGTTTCCATCAATAGTTTTAACTTTAACTGGTATCAAAATTTCATTGATTCTGTCTATTTCCTCTTTTGTCTTTTTACGTTCACCAATAATTGCTGTATAATCTGTAAGGATGTTGTATTCAATTGATAATTGAGTAACTTTGGATTTAATTTCTTCTGTTTGTCCCATCTTCATCATTGATTTGATTGTCTCATTATTGAATAAAAACTCCAATGTTTTGTTTATCTTTGTTTTTGGTTGGAAATGATTTCATTTCAATTAGAACTGGCTCTGTATTTTCATCAGCATTAATAAGAATATGTGGATTATTAGCGAATTCTTTGTCTGATTTGAAATACAAAGTTGCAGGTACGCCTGGTGAAAATCGAGCTATATTTAATGGAGGAACAAATTCAACTGTTTCATGACCTTCGATATTTACATCAACTTTACAAATGCCATTCAAGCTTTCTTCTAGTTGATTAATTACTTTAGTTCTCATATCGTCACCTGAAAGAACAAAATCACTAAATCCGTTTCCTTTATGTCCTATTTCTTCAACCAGTTTTTTATCAACGCCATAACCAATTCCAATAGAATTGCACATTGTTGTGCCTGAATTATTAGAAACAATATTGATAACTTCTCTTGGATCAAAGACACAACCGTCTGTTAAAATATAAACTCTTCTCAATTTATTCTTAACGGAAAGTGGGTTTGAATAAATATATGAAAGAGGATGAGATAGATTTGTACCACCAAGATTGGCTTCTAAGTTTTGAGCAAGTTCAATTCCTTTTTGAACGTTTTCTTCCGAATATATCACGGGCTTCTCAAAAAGTGGTTGATAATTAGAGCCAAATCGAACGATATTAAAGTAGCAATTTTCTGGAAGAGATTAAAAAAAGAAAATAAGGCATTGGGCAGCCAGCTTAATTTCTTCTCCATGCATTGAGCCTGAACAATCAACAACAAATATGAATTCTTGTCCTGAATAGTCTTCTTCTCTTCCTTTTATATTTTTTGGTGGAATAAATGTTACCATACCGTATTTACCACTGCACATACATCTATTGTCAAGAGATATGACATCATTAGGGCATTGAATATGATTTATATCAGATGCTGCTGCATCTGGTCTATTTGGATCAATCATTATTGATATGGACGATAAATTTTGATCTAAATGATCAATTGTATAAGTTGAGGTAGCTAAATCCAATTTGCCAGCTGGATTGGATGAGATTGAATTGTGTTTTAATGGTAATAAATTAAATTTGCATGCAAAATTAAAATTAGAACATGATAATATTTCGCTGTTCTTTGACGATGGATAAGTCAATGGAAATGTGAGTCCAATAACATTTTCAGCTATCATTGAAAGTGGCATTTCAAATTCCATTGAAACTGTAATTTCTTGATTTTGAAGGATTTGAGGTAATTCCATAACTGCATAACTATCATTCCCAGTACCATATATCGGGATGGATGTGTCACTTTGTAATATGTCTATGAAAAGTTTCTTTGCTTCTTCTTTTGGCCTGAGTTGAATTAAATATGGAACATCGTCCAAAGCAACTTTTAAATTATGTAAACCAATTTTGTTATTTGTTCCTTGGCCAATTTTGAGCTCAAAATTTGAAATTGGATGAGTTTCATTAGTAAATTTCATTTCTATTACGCCAGAATAAAATAAGTCAGATGCTTCACCTTCTATCTTGACAGAAAGAGGATGAACACATGCTGAAGTTGTCTGATTTGTTAGAGAAAACAAAGACACTCCTTAAATGTTACACTATTTTTAAATAATAATACAAAAAATTTCCAAATGGAAAATAATACAGTTGCTCCACTTTTGTAACGGAAAAATCCACTTTCGTAACAGAAAATGTAACCACCAAAATTTTCAAAATTTGTTATCACCTAACTTTTTGATTTTTTATCCACTTTCGTAACAGAAAATTTATTATATAATTATCTTTGTTTTTAATGAGTTTTTACATTTTTAATATAATGCAAATAATTGTAGAAAACACAGTAGTTATTGGGAACAACATTTTATTTGAAATTATGGATGAAGATAATTATTGCAAATATTTTGCTAAAAAAAGAATTTTTGTTATTTTAAAAGCTTAAAATTCCATTTCAAATGTTTTTTATTTCATTATAATAATGCAATACTGATTTTTTATTTGCTTTATCTGAAATTATAATCTAATTTTTTCTTGATTTCTATCCTTTTTTTTATTTTTCATGTTTAATATTCATTTAAATTATAGTACAATTATAAAAACATGATTTTCTTCTAAAAAAAGAGTTTTGAGTAAATCCATAATTATTATTAATAACTTAATAAACCTCTTTCTAAATATCATTTCTTGAATTAAGCTTGTAAAATATACCCAAATGTAAAAAAAAGACCTGGTCTTGGTGATTCTTTCTGGTCTTTTGGCGATTTTAATAAATCTTTTAAAAAGTTATTTCTTATGAATTATTAAATAAAATGATTTAATAAACGTAATAAAACCAAACTATTTTCTTCAAAAATGTTAGCGAGTTATATATGTTATTACACATCATATATAAAAATTAATACAGTAAAAAAATTAAAATTTTTAGCATATGTTCCAAAGATAATTGCTAAACATTGTATTTTTAGACATTATCTACATTTTTCTCAAATAAAAATTAATGAAAAACAAAAATAAAGAGTTTTAACTAATAAGTAATATATGAATAATTATTTTATTTAATTTATAATCAATAAATGTTAATTTCAAAATGTTTAAAAAAATTAATGCAATTCAATGAAAGCATTCAAAAAGTTATGAAATTCATAGAAAATAATCATCCAAGATCTTATGTGTCAATTGGTCAGATTTTCACATATTTGTTTTATCTCCTATGAATAAATTAAAGCACCATAAAATGATTAAGTATCGAAGGCGAATAAAGAAAATAAAATTGAGAGCATAACGATCATTTTAAAAATACCATTATCTTACAAAAAAATTTTAAAAAGTAGATTTTTATCTTAAATATAATATTAAAAATATCACATTTATATAATAACAAATTTGTAATTCATATAAATAGCATATTTGTATAAAAATAGCTGAATTATTTAAAATACGTTTTTTTGAAACTTTTGCGTTTTATCACGTATGATTTAATGATATTTGATTAAATAAACTAAGTTTTTTAATTTGTCCCTTCTTATCGTCCTCTCAAATTTGAATAAAGCTAAATATTTTTTTTTAAGTTATTAAGGCATGAATACCTTCATTCATTTCAGGTCGAGGCTCCCGCTATTACCTTAACCAATTGGGCTTAGCCCTCAAAGGCTCCCAAAGCTATTTAAAAGGTATTTTTCCTGAATAAAAAACTTTTTTATATTCTTTTTTTTTTATTTTCATCTTCTCAAAATTGAAAGATATGGTATTTTAAAAAAAATAATTTGTCCCTACTTATCGTCCTACTTTCTGAAGACTCATAGAAAATTTGAATTAAAAACTCTCAATTTTTTTGTGAATAAGGTAATAATTAAAAAACTTAGTTTAATAATTCAATTTACGAATCAACATTCAATAAATTCAATGAATTTATTTAATTACTCGGCTATATATATTCATAAAAATATAAATACTATTAATATTTCAATGCATTATTTATTATTCGGCTATATATATTCATAAAAATAAAAATACTATTAATATTTTAAGGGACCACTATCAAATTCTATGTTAAAAATTCTATGAGTTATCACAAAATTAATTGACTTTAAAAAAATTATTTCTTGAGTATTTTTGCTATATTTTGGTATATATAAATTATATAAATTACATATCATTTATTTCTATTCTTCTTTTAAGCCTATTCCCTTTTTTCAATAAAAATTTAAAAGTTGAAAGGAGTAAAAATTTTACAAAAATGATCGGAATGGTGAAATTTTAAAGTTTTAAACTTTTTCCATTGAAATTTTCTTTTTTTTGAATTAGTATTTGGTCAAAAATGATTAAGCAAATTTATTTGCTAATATCTTAATTTTAACTCGACAAATTTTTGATTAATATATCAATTTAAAATTTAATAAAATTAAAAAAAATAAAATAATGATTAATAGAATATTTATAGACTATTTTTTTTGTTTCAATCAAAACAACTTGATGATCTTGTTTTTACAAAAGAAAATCAAAACTGTGGCGCAAAAATGCAAATTACTAATATAATCATGTTACTAATGCTGTATATCCTTTCAAAACAAAAAAATATATTTACAAGTCAAAGATATTGAGAATTATATTATTTTCACGAGTCAGTCATTCAGCTAAATTATAAGTAGATTTAAACTTTATCGCTTGCATTTATTTGATTTTTCTTATTTTGAACAACAATAAAATAGAAATCATTGAAAAAAAAAATTGAATAAATGGTCATTGTAATTGGCCGTGACGTTCGAAATGCTGAAAGATTTAAAAAACGCAAACAAAGGCTTGTCCACTTTCTGAACTCAATATATTCAATTTTACGACTAAATATGCACCGAAAAAGTCGGGTTTCCCATTTTTTTTTTTTTTTAAATATTTCCAAAATGGAAAACAGACTTTTTATATATATAATTGGTCAAATATTCAAAGAACATAGCCAGATATCTTTGGAAAAAGTGGATTTCCCTATTTTTTTACGTTTTGAATTTTTTGACTATATTGTAGTTAACCATTTTCTATGGATTTTGCATCTAGAGACAAAGAAGAGCAAGTAAATGCACTGATTTCTGGGTTAGTTGATACGGCACTTTACGAGCATGTTGTTCCAGAGCGAGATCGTATAGAAGCGGTTGCTAAAGAATGTTTTAATGTGAATCAGCGTGATTACCAAGCGGCGTTTCTAGCCTTTACTTATCAAATTCCGGATAAAGTACCGCAAGCCTGTTCAGAAACACTAAAAGCTCTGACGGATATTTTTGATACGATATTGTATCAACTTTCAACTCAAGATTAGATTTACAAATCTTCCTACGTCTAGTGAGTTTAAAATTACTAAAAAAATGATTTAATTTTAAACTTGAACTTTTTCCCAAATATTAATTCAATTTTCTTTTAAAAGGTTATCATAAAAACAAAAAATCATCAGATAATTAGTATTTTCCCAATTTAGGCTTGCTTGACGTATTTGTAAATATTTGAACTTTTTATGATGGGATTCATCGATATTAAATGTGTGTGAAACTCTGTTTCGTTTCATAAGTGAGCAATTCTGATTTTTATCAATTATCTCTCGATTGCTGCAGATAATTGAAAGTTGGTGAGAATTATTTGATGATTTTTAACTCAATGACTACCGAATCGAAATGAACTACTATAATTAAAAATGTCCATTGAAGCTCTATTTTTAATTGATGAATATCTTATATTTACTTCACTATCTAGATTTTTTTTGAGAAAAAATGATTTTCAACTACCAATTGATTCAAAAAATCATTTTTTAAAATAAAATTTTATTTTATAATAAAAGGCGAATTTCAAAATTAGTGTCAAAAGAACATTTTCCATTTCTGGGATCCATTCAATGTGATCTCCTGTAGGAGAAAATACAATGCAAACAAAATTAGAACCGATTATTTCTCTCGATCGCAAAATCAGATCTGGACAACCTAAATCTGATCCTGCTTTTGTTATGAGTTTAACGGCTGCATATTTCTTCTTTCTAATCACATCAACTGCTGCATCGGCATTACTCTTAACGTACACATTAACAATAATTGCAAGAGCAAATATTTCGTATATTTCAGTATTTGAAAAGGTTTGTTTGATGCTGATAAACAAAAGTATGAAGGATTTTTTCAATTTTTTGGTTGAAATTTCGTTGTCAGCAATGATTATTACTGATTTGAACTATCAAATTAAAAAATGAAATCATTTATTGGCGATCATTTTCTTTTTTGATAGTATTAATTTGAAGATAAACAATTTCATTATCACAATCTTTTTCATCCTCGATATACTCAAGATTGTCGTATAATTCTTTTTATTTCGAGATATTCCCAATAATTCATTGGAGGGGAATCCATAAAAAATTGATTTTGTTAATCTTTTTTGTTTTTTATCAATTCAAAATTTGAAATCTACACAAATTTGAGATAGTTATTTTTATATTCACAAATTTGAAAAGGAAAAAAAAATCATATATTTTTTCATTTTCTCGAAAAATCAATTATCTATTTCGTCAAACGAACATTTGCAAAAGTTATTTATGAAATCATATTTTTTTTTTTTGATTATTTAAGTATATCATCGATAGTTTTTTTCTCATATTAGAATTAAAACGTAGGATTGATGAATTCAAGATTATTCAGACCAAGACTAATATTTTTATGTATATAATCTATAGAAATAGAAATATATTTGCATCCTCATAATTCATTGAGTTCTTGAATGTTGATTTCTCTTAAAATACTTTTTTAAAAGTTTAAAACATATAAATACATACTTCAAAGAATACATATTCATTAAGAAAACTATCATAATCTCATTCAATCATTTGAAAATCAACAAATTCAAAAAGATAAACATTATTCAATTTTTTGAAAAATAAAATGTTCATATCACATAATAAAGATGTTAGAAGTTCATGAGCAGAGTTTATAGTTTTTTATTATCACTAGTTTAAAATGGAAAAACAAAATTTTAAAATTTTCTAAAAAATGAAATTTGTGATGATATTTATTTTTATTATACTAAAATTGGCATTTTCCGTTAAATAAGTGAAAAATATCATAACAAAAGTGAAACGTTGCATTTCATATTTTAATAAGAATCATCAAGTTTTGAATAAAATTTTAATTCAATTTTAGTTTCTTAGTGCTGATAGCGGGCTGGCGTGTTTGGCGTGTTTGGCGGCGGATCTCCACCGATGAAAACAGTACTCATCCGCTCACCTGCAACACAGAAAGTGGCACCGCCTGTGATCGTCGTCTCTGTTGGCGAATAAACGTGTTCGTCGCTTGGGCCACTGCTGAGGAGGAGTTGGCCATAACGGTTGTATCCGCAGGCGAGGACTCTGCCTTCACGCGTCTCGAAAAGTGAATGAAAACATCCGGCGTAGGCTGCCCTGATTTCCTGACCAGAGAGTGATGAAATCTCAGTGAACGAGGGAACTTCACTTCTTCCTTGCTCAAAGCCGAGCTCGCCATAACTGTTTGATCCACGCCCAAAGACTCGGCCTTCACTGCTGACTGCCAGGCAGTGATCGCTCGAGCCAGACAGCGAGACGACTTTTTGGCCTGACAGTTCTGAAACCTCTGAAAATTTGAGGACGCAGCTTCCTGATTCGACGTCTGACGCGAAGACCCGCCCGCTCCAGCTCAGCGCAAAAACTGATTTGTCGAGGCAGGCAACCATCGTCGCCTTCTCGCCGCCAGGAAGAGAAACAGCATCGACGCGTGACGATGGCGAATTTCTGACTGAGTCGCGGTTGATGAAGATGACTTCACCATCGGTGCAGATCGCAGCTGCATGATAACAACCGCCGAAAAGTGACACTGGTTCGTGGCTGCCGATGTCAAGAAAAACTGGGGTGCCACCGTTTATTCCATTATCGCAGAAGACGAGCTGCCTCCCGCTGCCACAACTTTTTGTGAACATGTAGAGAGTACAGCAATAAGTGCAGACAGCAGAAACAGGCGCCAGCGGCCGCCCGCTGCTGTCATTCATCGAAAATTCTTTAAATCGGCTGATGCCTGTCTTCTCGAGCGAGCCGCTGATTCGGCCGTCGTTGTTGTAGCCAACTCCGATCAGAGAGCCGGAACGAGTGACAGAAACCGAGTGCATGCAGTAGGCTGAGTAAGACAGGAGCGAAGACGGATCCAGCTGCAAATTCTGAGGAGGGTGGATGACTGCATTATTATGCTTGTTTTTGCTGGTCGGGTTTTCGCCAATCTGACGGTAATCATCCCATCCGCCAACGACGATATTTTCAGCGTATCGTTGAATGTGACGATAGAAACCGTTTCCTTCTCTTTCGTTTGACTTGGACGATTTTTTCCGCGGCCCTTTCATGCTGAAGTAGAAGCACTTCCTGATTTTGTTCCAGAGTGGGACTGTCATTTCATTTGGATCAACTTCTTCAATGAACTCCTTCAATTTGTCTTCGCTCAAAAAGTCAAAATTGACCTCTTCATAGAAATAAATGTCACTCAAACCGCCATTCATTGAAAATTCGCACTTTTCTTCTTCATCTTCTTTATCTTTGCTCATGAATTTGTCAATCAGGTCAAGGAGCCAGTCTTCGCTTTCAATCGTCAGCTTGGCGTTCTTCAAGATTGAATAAAAAACGGTCCTAGAAAGGTCAATTATTTGATCAGTGTCAATCGAATATAATTTTGATGCAATGTATTCAATACTTTTACTCTGATTCCACATTTCTGCTGAATCTGAATTCATTTCAAGAAATGAAACAAATTCCAGTTTTTGGCTGATTTTCTTCTCAAAATTTTCTTCATCATCTTCATCTTCAAAAAGTTCGTCAAGTTTCGTGAACATTTCTTTGTTTTTTAAAAGAATTGAGATGATTTGTAGCTGAAAACGCTGTTCTTTGTCAATATCAATCGAGTTACCTTTACTGATCGATTCAAAAAGAGAAAATACTTCTTCACTCATTTTTGATAAATAGTTTTTTTTCGACTGATTGGTAGAATTCTTGTTTGAAAAATGAATGGAAGTAATTGTTGGATCTGATTGATGAATTTGTGAAACATACGGAGAAATAAATTCTGCAAAAAGGTTTTTCATTTGGACCTCGTGCTCTCCAAAAATAAATTTAAAGTCTTCTCCATAACTTTGATTTTGGACTAGATTTTTTAATCCTGCTGATGATAATATGAACGATTTCTTGCTCATAATAATTGAAAAAATTTATGCCATATTTTTAGGGAGATAATAAAATTTTCTACTTTTTTCACTTCACATTTCGTTTTTTTAAAAAAAATAAAAAAAATTGTACCCTTATTAATATCGACGTTGCAGTTTTGTACCATTTTTATTTTGTAATATAAAATATTAATTCTCAATTTTTTTATTCATTGATTACCATCTATTGAAAAACCTTAGGGTATACTCAATTAACCTTAGGGAATATTGTATACTTCTCAGAAATTGTTTCAAAAAAATTTATAAAAACATTTTAAAAAGTGAAAACAATAAACAGTCTTTTCTTAACGTATTTTTATTTTTGGAACTTTTTATATAAGAAGTTTTTTCATTTTAACAAATTTTGAATGTGTTTCTGAGAAGTATACAATATTCCCTAATTGAGTATGCCCTAAGGTTCTTCAATTGACGGTATTTCACAGAAATGACAATAGAAGAAAAATAAAAAGAGGCGCTCAAACTTTTTGAATACCATACATAGAATTCATATCACTATTGTTCGGACAATTGGTGGCGGTAGTAGTGTAATGTAGATAAGGATGGGTACAGAATGCAGTTTCGCTAATTTGTATTTTTTTTGCCTTCCCAGAATTTTGTAATTTGTGGTCTTCATTTTTGATTTACATTCGATTTGCCGTTATCAATGACACTACTGCAAATTTTTTGATTTATCGATCATGAAGAATTTCGTTATGGCCTTTATTTTTCAAACAATTCCAAAAATAAATGAATCTGTGAATATGTAAATTCATGAATCTGGAAATCCGTTTATCCTTAAAATCTGTTAATCTATGAATCTGGAAATCTGTAAATCTTGTCAGATCCGTAAATCTGTAAATTTGAATGCTATCACAAATGAAATTCGTTAAAATCATTCGTAAATCTTGTCAGATCTGAGTTTTTTCAATGCAAAATCTGTAGATCCGTAAATTTCAATGCATTCAATTTCATAAAATATGGCATATATTTCAATAATCATTCAATTCTAAAATCTTTATCATCAAACTTTTCATATAACATGTCACTAATTATTCCATTAATTCTTTCATATCACATGTCATTTATGCAAAATTTTTTGATAAATAATTTATGTTAAAATTAATGTTAGAATTTATTTGATGATATTTATTTTTATCATTAATAATTTTTTAGTGCAAGGCAAATGTCAATAAATAATGCACCCATTAATAAATTAATTGAACTTTATAATTTAATCACCGATGATACTAATGACTTTAGTGAAATGTTATCAGCTTATGACAATAATGAAGGACAATTACGTGAGGATATAATTAACAACATTACTGATGAACTATTAGATAATTATAATTATGATGGAGATTATGAAGACTATAATGCTATATATTGGTATGTCAAAGGTGTTAAATCTATTCCTCCCCCACCTGATCACTTAAATCCGCCAAAGCGTTATGACCAAAGTGATGATTACATTAATCGAATCAATAAACGTAAAGATGATGCTTTGTTTAATGAACTTCATAAATTAAAACATAAAGATGCCATGGCTCATAGAGCCGCGGATGAAATCCTTAATGAATTCAATAAACATCGTGCACAAACTAAATTCAATGATAAACTCAAGAAAGAAACTACCACAATCCATGCATCAAAGGCTAACTATCAACGCATGCTCAAAGACTTAATTAACAACAAACCATTATTGAGACCATTAGCACCAGAAATAATGAAAGAATTAAAGCCTTATCACCAAAAACTCTTTGAAGGTGAGAATGAATTATTCATTGATTGGATATCTAATTTTGGTCATGAATTTGAAAGCAAAGATGTAGATCATTTAATTGTCAATATTCCTCACGATTATAGTCAAGCTAAACGTTTACTTCGTGAAAGTAGTATATACGAGTCGGTTTTCGCTGTGGGTCGCAGGTCTGGACTAAGAACGAACTCGTCATAAAAGAAAAAGAAAAGAAAAAGAAAAAAAGAAAAGAAAAGAAAAAAATATTCTTGTTCTCACTACTGCTCCCCATCCATGAAACGGCACAGGTACCCCACCCCACAACCGCCCATCTATGAAACGGCACAGGTACCTGCCCCACTGCCCACTATCTATGAAACAGCACAGGTGCCCCACCCCACTGCCCTCCATCTACGAAACAGCTTAGGTACCCCGCCATCTATGAAACGGCACAGGTAGCACCCCGAGAATCTCGTACATACCACCATCTACTTAATGGCACATGTACTCCACCACGAGGACCCTCTTAGAAAAGACCTACTAATACATCTATGCTAATACATCCATACTAATATATCCATACTAATACATCTATGCTAATACATCCATACTAATATATCCATACTAATACATCTATACTAATACATCCATACTAATATATCCATACTAATACATCTATGCTAATACATCCATACTAATATATCCATACTAATACATCTATACTAATACATCCATACTAATATATCCATGCTAATACATCTATACTAATACATCTATACTAATACATCTATACTAATACATCTATACTAATACATCTATACTAATACATCTATACTAATACATCTATACTAATACATCTATACTAATACATCTATACTAATACATCTATACTAATACATCTATACTAATACATCTATACTAATACATCTATACTAATACATCTATACTAATACATCTATACTAATACATCTATACTAATACATCTATACTAATACATCTATACTAATACATCTATACTAATACATCTATACTAATACATCTATACTAATACATCTATACTAATACATCTATACTAATACATCTATACTAATACATCTATACTAATATCTATACTAATACATATACTAATACATCTATACTAATACATCTATACTAATACATCTATACTAATACATCTATACTAATACATCTATACTAATACATCTATACTAATACATCTATACTAATACATCTATACTAATACATCTATACTAATACATCTATACTAATACATCTATCCACTAATATCTATACTAAATAAAACACACTAACAAAAAATACAATACAATTAAAAAAACACACTAACAAAAAATACAAACAACCTGTTTTCGTTTTAAATATGTTTTTTATTCGTTTGTAAATGCAACCACTAACTACAAACTGCGATAGCCAAGAAGAACAAGGAACTTTCGAAACAATTCGCGAACTCGATTACAATATATTCGATAAAGAAGGTGTTAAGCTTCCTTTCTCTTACTTCTATACTAACTCCAAATCCGAAACATTGCTGCATAACATAACATATACATTAAACATTAACGATACAGCCAATATCGATTTTACGCTTGGTGGAACAAACAATAAAGAGCTTAAACCATTATGTTCTAGATTCTGCGATAATATTATTATCCATTTTATTATACCCGAAGATATTATAAAGAATAATAAAGCATTAAAGAATTATATTAAACGTAAGGGAACAAACGACCAACCAGAAGAGAATACACCAAAGTCCAAAGAAGACCGACAATTTAATAAAGTTCTTAAAGAAATTACGCCATTCCTTGCTAACAATACAGAAATTATTAGAGAGTTATTTAATAAATTCGATATACTAATTAATAAGACAAGCATAAAGCCGACATCGTTTAAAGTCGATAAAGGAACCATTAAACAGTTTATTAAAATATCTCTGCAAGATGTTCCACTAGATAAGGTTCTTAATATTGTATGCAATAAAGAGAGAATTAAAGAGTTTAACGATAATGGTATATTTATAAACGATATCGAAATAATCCAAGACTTTAGCGGAACCATTAACAAGAAGGATGTTATAGATTATTTATTAACGAAGCCAGACTTTAGAAAAGAAGGAGAGGAATCCATTAACAACAATACAACAGAAGAACCGATTAAAATAATTATAGATAATAATGCATCTGTCGGTTCCAATTGTTTAACATTTATAACGAATTCTTCTTTTGGTGCTGTTAGGTATAATTTTTATAATAAATTCGCGCAAGCAATAGAATCTCCAAATGTTCGAGGTAGTGTCGGAAACCATTACAGCCATTGGATAAATAACCAAGAACAGATATTAAAGGATAATATTAAGAAATCTCTCGATACAGGTATTTTAAGATTAGAAATAACATATTATATCGATAACCAAGCGATAACAGAAGAATACATTAACAAACACCTCGATTATTTTGTTTATATATTACCTCCAAATCTTATATTCTATAACAGTATATCCAAGCAATGGTCGCTATTACTTAATGCTATTAAATATAATCTTTGTGTTGTGGATTTGGATTATAACTTGGCTTTGTTCTCTTACTCGATAAACAAGCTAACAAACAACATAAACGGCTTTTATATTAAGAACGTTAATACAAACAAGCTTTCGAACATACTTAAATTATATTCGTTTAATTATCCAATTATTCTGGTATCATTTAAGCGAACTATCGAAGAAGGAAACGACAATTTGCTTATTAAACAACGAATATATACAAAAGAACTAATAAACACAATAAACAAATCGTTTGTATTAAACGAACTAATAACTTATATATCGAACGGAAATACTTACTTTACACCATTTATTACTAAAGATACAACCATTAAAGCCGAAGATGTAGGTTTATTAGATTGCCCGATTTGTCGCTTACGATTACAACCAAAGAAGAACATAAACCAATTTACAACCTATAACATTCCTATAGTGTTTAAACCAATCGATAACATAAGCAAAATAACCAAACTGTTAAAGAAAGACAAAGAAGAGAATCTATTTAAAAATGCGAGAGAAGAATTAATAAACGAACTAATAAAACAAAAAGAAGAAGAGTCTAACCAACAGATACAAGATACCACAAAAATAAAGAGTATGTTTATTAATTCGTTTAACGATACTCTTAATTCGAACAAACATAAATTAATCGAATTGGAGAACAAGACGCATTTATTTGTTTATGCTTTTAAATTTATATTTACTCGATATGGGAACAAGGCTTTATTATTATGCAGTAAACAAAACAATATTGGTAGCGAATCTAATTTATCTATTTACTGGTCGGTTAATTCTGTTTACGATTATTTACGAGAGAACATTAACAAATGGACAGAAATAGCGAATAACATTTATGGCTCTTCGTTAGGAATACCTATAATGGAGATAGAAAAGGAAGGTGTCTATTATAATGCTTCTCGTAATCTCCGTGCAAAAATAAATATTGTTAACAGCACAACAACAAGAGACGAGATACATGTTAACCAACCTCTAGAGTATTACACGAACACAGCAATAGATAAAGAAGTACCGAACAATATTAAAGACGATAATATATTAACACATAACAGTTATCGTAAAGGAAAACACGAACCAATAGATAAACTTGTTAAAGAAGGGGATGCTATCGAAATTTTTAATACTTTCGAATATAAAGGAAGCTATTTAATTAGTTTTCGATTAGATGGCAAGGAATTAACAGCAAAGAGCACTAGATTCCTAGACGATATAATTAAAGACAAAGAAAGTGTTTTTAAAGTTGTTGTTGGTGCACTAAAGATGCACCCAATTAGTAGACGACATTGTTATTATTTTATTTCTTAAAGCAGGAAGCAGACATAACCAAATATTATAACAATTAATTGCTACTTTTAAGATTTATACAATATTCTATTTTTGGAATCCACAAAGGAACAACATTATTAGAAACGCATAGAGTGACCCATTTACATTATCCAGGTGGCAAATTCTACCATCTCTAAAACGCGACCATATAAAGCAACATTTTTGCTGTTTAGAGGTTTTATAGTATATCCATTAATATATCCAACAATATATCCAACAATATATCCATTAATATATCCAACAATATATCCAACAATATATCCACCAATACAATCCAATAGTATATCTATTAATACATCCACTATTATATCCACTTATGGAACACCCAACAATATATCCACTAATACATCCACTTATAATATATCCATGCGAGCTATATTACATAAAGATATAGAGGTATCTAACTAGACAGGTATCTAACAAAGCATAGAGGTATCGTATAAAACCAATAGGTATCGCACAAAACCATATACTCTATATACTACTAACTATATACCAACTACATACTAACTATATACTACTACTAACTATATACTACTACTAACTATATACTACTACTAACTATATACTACTACTAACTATATACTACTACTAACTATATACTACTACTAACTATATACTACTACTAACTATATACTACTACTAACTATATACTACTACTAACTATATACTACTACTAACTATATACTACTACTAACTATATACTACTACTAACTATATACTACTACTAACTATATACTACTACTAACTATATACTACTACTAACTATATACTACTACTAACTATATACTACTACTAACTATATACTACTACTAACTATATACTACTACTAACTATATACTACTACTAACTATATACTACTACTAACTATATACTACTACTAACTATATACTACTACTAACTATATACTACTACTAACTATATACTACTACTAACTATATACTACTACTAACTATATACTACTACTAACTATATACTACTACTAACTATATACTACTACTAACTATATACTACTACTAACTATATACTACTACTAACTATATACTACTACTAACTATATACTACTACTAACTATATACTACTACTAACTATATACTACTACTAACTATATACTACTACTAACTATATACTACTACTAACTATATACTACTACTAACTATATACTACTACTAACTATATACTACTACTAACTATATACTACTACTAACTATATACTACTACTAACTATATACTACTACTAACTATATACTACTACTAACTATATACTACTACTAACTATATACTACTACTAACTATATACTACTACTAACTATATACTACTACTAACTATATACTACTACTAACTATATACTACTACTAACTATATACTACTACTAACTATATACTACTACTAACTATATACTACTACTAACTATATACTACTACTAACTATATACTACTACTAACTATATACTACTACTAACTATATACTACTACTAACTATATACTACTACTAACTATATACTACTACTAACTATATACTACTACTAACTATATACTACTACTAACTATATACTACTACTAACTATATACTACTACTAACTATATACTACTACTAACTATATACTACTACTAACTATATACTACTACTAACTATATACTACTACTAACTATATACTACTACTAACTATATACTACTACTAACTATATACTACTACTAACTATATACTACTACTAACTATATACTACTACTAACTATATACTACTACTAACTATATACTACTACTAACTATATACTACTACTAACTATATACTACTACTAACTATATACTACTACTAACTATATACTACTACTAACTATATACTACTACTAACTATATACTACTACTAACTATATACTACTACTAACTATATACTACTACTAACTATATACTACTACTAACTATATACTACTACTAACTATATACTACTACTAACTATATACTACTACTAACTATATACTACTACTAACTATATACTACTACTAACTATATACTACTACTAACTATATACTACTACTAACTATATACTACTACTAACTATATACTACTACTAACTATATACTACTACTAACTATATACTACTACTAACTATATACTACTACTAACTATATACTACTACTAACTATATACTACTACTAACTATATACTACTACTAACTATATACTACTACTAACTATATACTACTACTAACTATATACTACCTACATACTAATTACATATTAACAATATACAAGTTATATACCTTATATACAAACTATATGCAAAAAGATAGACGACGATGTTAAACTAGGAGATACAGTTAAGATATTTGGGTACAAACTACTTAAAAGTTCGTTATTAATACGTTGTTCTATTAATAGCGGAGACCTAAAAAATTATATAGCGACATACTGGCTTAAGGAAATTATCCTTGGTAAACTTAAATCTACAAAAATAACCAATTGTATAGAAGCTGTTGTTGGACCCACTAAGACCACACCACAAAAACAGAAATGCTATATTTATGTGGTTAGCTAAAAATAATTTATTCTATTCTCCATCTAGTACTGTCGATGCAGACATACAATATAAAATGTCGTCGTCTTGTCTATCGAAGAATAAGATGCGATACTTCTTAATAAACACACCAGGGAATGTAAAACTATATTTTCCTTTAATAGTAGAATATTTATGTACTTTTCCTTTTGGGTCCTTAATTAAAACATAGTTGTTGTAATCTTGGATAGTGCATCCATTAAAAGTAAATGTTCTCTCTGTTGGTATCTGTATGGTATCTTTAAAAGACATTTATGCGGAAATAAAAATAACCAAATACTATAACGAATATTTGCGACACGATTAATTGCTACTTTTTAAAATTTATAACTATATTTTATTTTTGGAATCCACAAAGGAACAACATTGTAAGAAACACATAGAGGAACCTATATGCAATATCTGGTGTGTAGGAAAATCGACGGACCCAATAAATAAAGTTGCCAACGATGCGATTAATTAGATTTCCTTCCACATTCCATTTCGAACATATTACTACCATACATTTCCAGGTTGTGTATTTGTTAGTATTTGTAAGATACATCTATGGTTATAGAATACATCTATATTTATAGAATACATTTGCTGTTGGTGCGATACATTTACGGCTTGTAGGATACATCTAAGGTTTGTGCGATACATTTGCAATTTTTGGGATACATTTGCGGCTTGTGCGATACATTTACGGTTTGTGCGATACATTTGCAATTTTTGGGATACATTTGCGGCTTGTGCGATACATTTACGGTTTGGGTATTTGTTTATTTTTTGGAACACACAGAGAAAAGTATTATTAGGTAATTTTAAAAACATATACGAAAAATAGAGAAAATAGACGAAATATATAGAAACGCATAATTGTACCAATAGCAACAACAACTAAAACAACAACAACAACCATATACACCAACAGCAGCAATAACTACAACAACAACTAAAACAACAACAACAACAACCATATGCACCAATAACTAAAACAACTATACACACCAACAGCAATTACAACTACAACAACCATATGTGCTAATAGCAACAACAACTATATGCACCAATAGCAACAATAACTAAAACAACTATATGCACTAATAGCATTAACGGCAACAACTACAACAACCATATGCACCAATAACTAAAACAACTATAACACCAATAACAACAACAACTAAAATAACTATATGCACCAATAGTAATAACAACTAAAACAACTATATGCACCAATAGCAACAACAACCATATGTGCTAATAGCAGCAATAGCAACAATAACTAAAACAATTATAACAGCAATAGCAACAATAACTAAACAACTATAACACCAATAACAACAACAACTAAAATAACTATATGCACCAATAGTAATAACAACTAAAACAACTATATGCACCAATAGCAACAACAACCATATGTGCTAATAGCAACAATAGCAACAATAACTAAAACAACTATTTGCATTAATAGCAACAACAACCATATGCACTAATAGAGCAAATAGCAACAACAACTAAAACAACAACTATATGCACCAATAACTAAAACAACTAAAACAACTATATATACCAATAGCAACAACAACTACAACAACAACTATATGCATTAATAGCAACAACAACCATATGCACTAATAGAGCCAATAGCAACAACAACTAAAACAACAACTATACGCACCAATAGCAATAACAACTAAAGCAACCATATGCGCTAATAGCAACAACAACTAAAACAACTATATATACCAATAGCAACAACAACTATATGCATTAATAGCAACAACAACCATATGTGCTAATAGCAACAACAACTAAAATAACTATATACACCAATAGTAATAACAACTAAAGCAACTATATGCACTAATAGCAACAACAACTAAAACAACTATATGCACCAATAGCAACAATAACTAAAACAACTAAAACAACTATAACAACAATAACAACAACAACTAAAACAACTATATGCACCAATAGCAACAATAACTAAAACAACTAAAACAACAATAACAACAATAACAACAAAAACTAAAATAACTATATGCACCAACAACTAAAACAACTATATGCACCAATAGCAACAATAACTAAAACAACTAAAACAACAATAACAACAAAAACTAAAACAACTATATGTACCAATAGCAACAATAACTAAAACAACTAAAACAACTATAACAACAACAACTAAAATAACTATATGCGCCAACAACTAAAACAACTATATGTACCAATAGCAACAACAACTACAACAACAACTATATGCATTAATAGCAACAACAACCATATGTGCTAATAGCAACAATAACTAAAACAACTAAAACAACTATATGTACCAATAGCAACAACAACTACAACAACAACTATATGCATTAATAGCAACAACAACCATATGTGCTAATAGCAACAATAACTAAAACAATTATAACAACTATATGCACCAATAACTAAAACAACTATAACAACAATAACAACAACAACTAAAATAACTATATGCACCAATAGTAATAACAACTAAAACAACTATATGCACCAATAGCAACAACAACCATATGTGCTAATAGCAACAATAGCAACAATAACTAAAACAACTATTTGCATTAATAGCAACAACAACCATATGCACTAATAGAGCAAATAGCAACAACAACTAAAACAACAACTATATGCACCAATAACTAAAACAACTAAAACAACTATATATACCAATAGCAACAACAACTACAACAACAACTATATGCATTAATAGCAACAACAACCATATGCACTAATAGAGCCAATAGCAACAACAACTAAAACAACAACTATACGCACCAATAGCAATAACAACTAAAGCAACCATATGCGCTAATAGCAACAACAACTAAAACAACTATATATACCAATAGCAACAACAACTATATGCATTAATAGCAACAACAACCATATGTGCTAATAGCAACAACAACTAAAATAACTATATACACCAATAGTAATAACAACTAAAGCAACTATATGCACTAATAGCAACAACAACTAAAACAACTATATGCACCAATAGCAACAATAACTAAAACAACTAAAACAACTATAACAACAATAACAACAACAACTAAAACAACTATATGCACCAATAGCAACAATAACTAAAACAACTAAAACAACAATAACAACAATAACAACAAAAACTAAAATAACTATATGCACCAACAACTAAAACAACTATATGCACCAATAGCAACAATAACTAAAACAACTAAAACAACAATAACAACAAAAACTAAAACAACTATATGTACCAATAGCAACAATAACTAAAACAACTAAAACAACTATAACAACAACAACTAAAATAACTATATGCGCCAACAACTAAAACAACTATATGTACCAATAGCAACAACAACTACAACAACAACTATATGCATTAATAGCAACAACAACCATATGTGCTAATAGCAACAATAACTAAAACAACTAAAACAACTATATGTACCAATAGCAACAACAACTACAACAACAACTATATGCATTAATAGCAACAACAACCATATGTGCTAATAGCAACAATAACTAAAACAATTATAACAGCAATAGCAACAATAACTAAACAACTATAACAACAATAACAACAACAACTAAAATAACTATATGCACCAATAGTAATAACAACTAAAGCAACCATATACACCAATAACAACAACAACTACAACAACAACTATATGCGACAATAGCAACAATAACTAAAACAACTACAACAACCATATGCATTAATAGCACCAATAGCAATAACAACTAAAGCAACCATATGCATTAATAGTAACAACAACCATATACACCAATAACAACAACAACTAAAATAACTATATGCACCAATAGCAATAACAACAACAATATGCTCTAATAGCAACAACAACCATAACAGCAACCATATGCATTTACGATGTATTTATATAAAACCACAACTAGAACTTTAAATAGAGATGTTTATAAAAATATGGAGTACCTCGAAAATTTAATGCCATCGAATCTTATTTATTACAATTCTATCGAGAAACAATTTAATTTACTTTATTTTTATTTTTGGATTCCTTATGTATTCTTATACACATTCCTCTGTATGGTTCTATAGCGAAATATTCCTTTTTCCAAAACCTATTTCTTTGCTTGGTACTTATTTTGGTTTTGTTTTGTACCTTTATGGTTTTGTTTGGCATTTGCTCCGCTTGGCACTTATTTTAATACTTGTTTTGGTTATTGCATGTTTTGGTTAATACTTGTTTTGGTTATTGCATGTTTTGGTTAATACTTGTTTTGGTTATTGTATGTTTTGGTTAATACTTGTTTTGGTTAATACTTGTTTTGGTTAATACTTGTTTTGGTTATTGCATGTTTTGGTTAATACTTGTTTTGGTTATTGTATGTTTTGGTTAATACTTGTTTTGGTTAATACTTGTTTTGGTTAATACTTGTTTTGGTTATTGCATGTTTTGGTTAATACTTGTTTTGGTTATTGCATGTTTTGGTTAATACTTGTTTTGGTTATTGCATGTTTTGGTTAATACTTGTTTTGGTTAATACTTGTTTTGGTTAATACTTGTTTTGGTTATTGCATGTTTTGGTTAATACTTGTTTTGGTTAATACTTGTTTTGGTTAATACTTGTTTTGGTTATTGCATGTTTTGGTTAATACTTGTTTTGGTTATTGCATGTTTTGGTTAATACTTGTTTTGGTTATTGCATGTTTTGGTTAATACTTGTTTTGGTTATTGCATGTTTTGGATAATACTTGTTTTGGTTAATACTTGTTTTGGTTAATACTTGTTTTGGTTATTGCATGTTTTGGTTAATACTTGTTTTGGTTAATACTTGTTTTGGTTAATACTTGTTTTGGTTAATACTTGTTTTGGTTAATACTTGTTTTGGTTATTGCATGTTTTGGATAATACTTGTTTTGGTTATTGCATGTTTTGGTTAATACTTGTTTTGGTTATTGCATGTTTTGGTTAATACTTGTTTTGGTTATTGCATGTTTTGGTTAATACTCGTTTTGGTACTTATTTTATTTGGTACATCGATGGATTTAATTGTTATTTTATTATTATTTCTAGTTTTGTTTATTTTTGGATATTTCTCTATTATTTATAATGGAATCCAATTTGGATTTTTTTGTATTCCATAGAGTTTTGCTTAGATTTACAGTATTTTCTCTACTTTTGCAGAGTTTCTTGTGTTTTCTTTAGTTTATCTACTTTTGCAGAGTTTCTTGTGTTTTCTTTAGTTTATCTACTTTTGCAGAGTTTCTTGTGTTTTCTTTAGTTTATCTACTTTTGCAGAGTTTCTTGTATTTTGCATAGATTTAGATTTATCTACTTTTGCAGAGTTTCTTGTGTTTTCTTTAGTTTATCTACTTTTGCAGAGTTTCTTGTATTTTGCATAGATTTATCTACTTTTGCAGAGTTTCTTGTGTTTTCTTTAGTTTATCTACTTTTGCAGAGTTTCTTGTATTTTGCATAGATTTATCTACTTTTGCATAGATTTGCAGAATTTTTATGCAAAACTCTATGGAATACAAAAAAATCCAAATTGGATTCCATTATAAATAATAGAGAAATATCCAAAAATAAACAAAACTAGAAATAATAATAAAATAACAATTAAATCCATCGATGTACCAAATAAAATAAGTACCAAAACGAGTATTAACCAAAACATGCAATAACCAAAACAAGTATTAACCAAAACATGCAATAACCAAAACAAGTATTAACCAAAACATGCAATAACCAAAACAAGTATTATCCAAAACATGCAATAACCAAAACAAGTATTAACCAAAACATGCAATAACCAAAACAAGTATTATCCAAAACATGCAATAACCAAAACAAGTATTAACCAAAACAAGTATTAACCAAAACAAGTATTAACCAAAACAAGTATTAACCAAAACAAGTATTAACCAAAACATGCAATAACCAAAACAAGTATTAACCAAAACAAGTATTAACCAAAACAAGTATTATCCAAAACATGCAATAACCAAAACAAGTATTAACCAAAACATGCAATAACCAAAACAAGTATTAACCAAAACATGCAATAACCAAAACAAGTATTAACCAAAACAAGTATTAACCAAAACAAGTATTAACCAAAACATGCAATAACCAAAACAAGTATTAACCAAAACATGCAATAACCAAAACAAGTATTAACCAAAACAAGTATTAACCAAAACAAGTATTAACCAAAACATGCAATAACCAAAACAAGTATTAACCAAAACATGCAATAACCAAAACAAGTATTAACCAAAACATGCAATAACCAAAACAAGTATTAACCAAAACAAGTATTAACCAAAACAAGTATTAACCAAAACATACAATAACCAAAACAAGTATTAACCAAAACATGCAATAACCAAAACAAGTATTAACCAAAACAAGTATTAACCAAAACAAGTATTAACCAAAACATACAATAACCAAAACAAGTATTAACCAAAACATGCAATAACCAAAACAAGTATTAACCAAAACATGCAATAACCAAAACAAGTATTAAAATAAGTGCCAAGCGGAGCAAATGCCAAACAAAACCATAAAGGTACAAAACAAAACCAAAATAAGTACCAAGCAAAGAAATAGGTTTTGGAAAAAGGAATATTTCGCTATAGAACCATACAGAGGAATGTGTATAAGAATACATAAGGAATCCAAAAATAAAAATAAAGTAAATTAAATTGTTTCTCGATAGAATTGTAATAAATAAGATTCGATGGCATTAAATTTTCGAGGTACTCCATATTTTTATAAACATCTCTATTTAAAGTTCTAGTTGTGGTTTTATATAAATACATCGTAAATGCATATGGTTGCTGTTATGGTTGTTGTTGCTATTAGAGCATATTGTTGTTGTTATTGCTATTGGTGCATATAGTTATTTTAGTTGTTGTTGTTATTGGTGTATATGGTTGTTGTTACTATTAATGCATATGGTTGCTTTAGTTGTTATTGCTATTGGTGCTATTAATGCATATGGTTGTTGTAGTTGTTTTAGTTATTGTTGCTATTGTCGCATATAGTTGTTGTTGTAGTTGTTGTTGTTATTGGTGTATATGGTTGCTTTAGTTGTTATTACTATTGGTGCATATAGTTATTTTAGTTGTTGTTGTTATTGTTGTTATAGTTGTTTAGTTATTGTTGCTATTGCTGTTATAATTGTTTTAGTTATTGTTGCTATTAGCACATATGGTTGTTGTTGCTATTAATGCATATAGTTGTTGTTGTAGTTGTTGTTGCTATTGGTACATATAGTTGTTTTAGTTGTTTTAGTTATTGTTGCTATTAGCACATATGGTTGTTGTTGCTATTAATGCATATAGTTGTTGTTGTAGTTGTTGTTGCTATTGGTACATATAGTTGTTTTAGTTGTTGGCGCATATAGTTATTTTAGTTGTTGTTGTTATAGTTGTTTTAGTTGTTTTAGTTATTGTTGCTATTGGTACATATAGTTGTTTTAGTTTTTGTTGTTATTGTTGTTTTAGTTGTTTTAGTTATTGTTGCTATTGGTGCATATAGTTGTTTTAGTTGTTGGTGCATATAGTTATTTTAGTTTTTGTTGTTATTGTTGTTATTGTTGTTTTAGTTGTTTTAGTTATTGTTGCTATTGGTGCATATAGTTGTTTTAGTTGTTGTTGTTATTGTTGTTATAGTTGTTTTAGTTGTTTTAGTTATTGTTGCTATTGGTGCATATAGTTGTTTTAGTTGTTGTTGCTATTAGTGCATATAGTTGCTTTAGTTGTTATTACTATTGGTGTATATAGTTATTTTAGTTGTTGTTGCTATTAGCACATATGGTTGTTGTTGCTATTAATGCATATAGTTGTTGTTGCTATTGGTATATATAGTTGTTTTAGTTGTTGTTGCTATTAGCGCATATGGTTGCTTTAGTTGTTATTGCTATTGGTGCGTATAGTTGTTGTTTTAGTTGTTGTTGCTATTGGCTCTATTAGTGCATATGGTTGTTGTTGCTATTAATGCATATAGTTGTTGTTGTAGTTGTTGTTGCTATTGGTATATATAGTTGTTTTAGTTGTTTTAGTTATTGGTGCATATAGTTGTTGTTTTAGTTGTTGTTGCTATTTGCTCTATTAGTGCATATGGTTGTTGTTGCTATTAATGCAAATAGTTGTTTTAGTTATTGTTGCTATTGTTGCTATTAGCACATATGGTTGTTGTTGCTATTGGTGCATATAGTTGTTTTAGTTGTTATTACTATTGGTGCATATAGTTATTTTAGTTGTTGTTGTTATTGTTGTTATAGTTGTTTTAGTTATTGGTGCATATAGTTGTTATAATTGTTTTAGTTATTGTTGCTATTAGCACATATGGTTGTTGTTGCTATTAATGCATATAGTTGTTGTTGTAGTTGTTGTTGCTATTGGTACATATAGTTGTTTTAGTTGTTTTAGTTATTGTTGCTATTAGCACATATGGTTGTTGTTGCTATTAATGCATATAGTTGTTGTTGTAGTTGTTGTTGCTATTGGTACATATAGTTGTTTTAGTTGTTGGCGCATATAGTTATTTTAGTTGTTGTTGTTATAGTTGTTTTAGTTGTTTTAGTTATTGTTGCTATTGGTACATATAGTTGTTTTAGTTTTTGTTGTTATTGTTGTTTTAGTTGTTTTAGTTATTGTTGCTATTGGTGCATATAGTTGTTTTAGTTGTTGGTGCATATAGTTATTTTAGTTTTTGTTGTTATTGTTGTTATTGTTGTTTTAGTTGTTTTAGTTATTGTTGCTATTGGTGCATATAGTTGTTTTAGTTGTTGTTGTTATTGTTGTTATAGTTGTTTTAGTTGTTTTAGTTATTGTTGCTATTGGTGCATATAGTTGTTTTAGTTGTTGTTGCTATTAGTGCATATAGTTGCTTTAGTTGTTATTACTATTGGTGTATATAGTTATTTTAGTTGTTGTTGCTATTAGCACATATGGTTGTTGTTGCTATTAATGCATATAGTTGTTGTTGCTATTGGTATATATAGTTGTTTTAGTTGTTGTTGCTATTAGCGCATATGGTTGCTTTAGTTGTTATTGCTATTGGTGCGTATAGTTGTTGTTTTAGTTGTTGTTGCTATTGGCTCTATTAGTGCATATGGTTGTTGTTGCTATTAATGCATATAGTTGTTGTTGTAGTTGTTGTTGCTATTGGTATATATAGTTGTTTTAGTTGTTTTAGTTATTGGTGCATATAGTTGTTGTTTTAGTTGTTGTTGCTATTTGCTCTATTAGTGCATATGGTTGTTGTTGCTATTAATGCAAATAGTTGTTTTAGTTATTGTTGCTATTGTTGCTATTAGCACATATGGTTGTTGTTGCTATTGGTGCATATAGTTGTTTTAGTTGTTATTACTATTGGTGCATATAGTTATTTTAGTTGTTGTTGTTATTGGTGTTATAGTTGTTTAGTTATTGTTGCTATTGCTGTTATAATTGTTTTAGTTATTGTTGCTATTGCTGCTATTAGCACATATGGTTGTTGTTGCTATTGGTGCATATAGTTGTTTTAGTTGTTATTACTATTGGTGCATATAGTTATTTTAGTTGTTGTTGTTATTGGTGTTATAGTTGTTTTAGTTATTGGTGCATATGGTTGTTGTAGTTGTTGCCGTTAATGCTATTAGTGCATATAGTTGTTTTAGTTATTGTTGCTATTGGTGCATATAGTTGTTGTTGCTATTAGCACATATGGTTGTTGTAGTTGTAATTGCTGTTGGTGTGTATAGTTGTTTTAGTTATTGGTGCATATGGTTGTTGTTGTTGTTGTTTTAGTTGTTGTTGTAGTTATTGCTGCTGTTGGTGTATATGGTTGTTGTTGTTGTTTTAGTTGTTGTTGCTATTGGTACAATTATGCGTTTCTATATATTTCGTCTATTTTCTCTATTTTTCGTATATGTTTTTAAAATTACCTAATAATACTTTTCTCTGTGTGTTCCAAAAAATAAACAAATACCCAAACCGTAAATGTATCGCACAAGCCGCAAATGTATCCCAAAAATTGCAAATGTATCGCACAAACCGTAAATGTATCGCACAAGCCGCAAATGTATCCCAAAAATTGCAAATGTATCGCACAAACCTTAGATGTATCCTACAAGCCGTAAATGTATCGCACCAACAGCAAATGTATTCTATAAATATAGATGTATTCTATAACCATAGATGTATCTTACAAATACTAACAAATACACAACCTGGAAATGTATGGTAGTAATATGTTCGAAATGGAATGTGGAAGGAAATCTAATTAATCGCATCGTTGGCAACTTTATTTATTGGGTCCGTCGATTTTCCTACACACCAGATATTGCATATAGGTTCCTCTATGTGTTTCTTACAATGTTGTTCCTTTGTGGATTCCAAAAATAAAATATAGTTATAAATTTTAAAAAGTAGCAATTAATCGTGTCGCAAATATTCGTTATAGTATTTGGTTATTTTTATTTCCGCATAAATGTCTTTTAAAGATACCATACAGATACCAACAGAGAGAACATTTACTTTTAATGGATGCACTATCCAAGATTACAACAACTATGTTTTAATTAAGGACCCAAAAGGAAAAGTACATAAATATTCTACTATTAAAGGAAAATATAGTTTTACATTCCCTGGTGTGTTTATTAAGAAGTATCGCATCTTATTCTTCGATAGACAAGACGACGACATTTTATATTGTATGTCTGCATCGACAGTACTAGATGGAGAATAGAATAAATTATTTTTAGCTAACCACATAAATATAGCATTTCTGTTTTTGTGGTGTGGTCTTAGTGGGTCCAACAACAGCTTCTATACAATTGGTTATTTTTGTAGATTTAAGTTTACCAAGGATAATTTCCTTAAGCCAGTATGTCGCTATATAATTTTTTAGGTCTCCGCTATTAATAGAACAACGTATTAATAACGAACTTTTAAGTAGTTTGTACCCAAATATCTTAACTGTATCTCCTAGTTTAACATCGTCGTCTATCTTTTTGCATATAGTTTGTATATAAGGTATATAACTTGTATATTGTTAATATGTAATTAGTATGTAGGTAGTATATAGTTAGTAGTAGTATATAGTTAGTAGTAGTATATAGTTAGTAGTAGTATATAGTTAGTAGTAGTATATAGTTAGTAGTAGTATATAGTTAGTAGTAGTATATAGTTAGTAGTAGTATATAGTTAGTAGTAGTATATAGTTAGTAGTAGTATATAGTTAGTAGTAGTATATAGTTAGTAGTAGTATATAGTTAGTAGTAGTATATAGTTAGTAGTAGTATATAGTTAGTAGTAGTATATAGTTAGTAGTAGTATATAGTTAGTAGTAGTATATAGTTAGTAGTAGTATATAGTTAGTAGTAGTATATAGTTAGTAGTAGTAGTATAGTAGTTAGTAGTAGTATATAGTTAGTAGTAGTATATAGTTAGTAGTAGTATATAGTTAGTAGTAGTATATAGTTAGTAGTAGTATATAGTTATAGTAGTATATAGTTAGTAGTAGTATATAGTTAGTAGTAGTATATAGTTAGTAGTAGTATATAGTTAGTAGTAGTATATAGTTAGTAGTAGTATATAGTTAGTAGTAGTATATAGTTAGTAGTAGTATATAGTTAGTAGTAGTATATAGTTAGTAGTAGTATATAGTTAGTAGTAGTATATAGTTAGTAGTAGTATATAGTTAGTAGTAGTATATAGTTAGTAGTAGTATATAGTTAGTAGTAGTATATAGTTAGTAGTAGTATATAGTTAGTAGTAGTATATAGTTAGTAGTAGTATATAGTTAGTAGTAGTATATAGTTAGTAGTAGTATATAGTTAGTAGTAGTATAGTTATAGTAGTAGTAGTTAGTAGTAGTATATAGTTAGTAGTAGTATATAGTTAGTAGTAGTATATAGTTAGTAGTAGTATATAGTTAGTAGTAGTATATAGTTAGTAGTAGTATATAGTTAGTAGTAGTATATAGTTAGTAGTAGTATATAGTTAGTAGTATATAGTTAGTAGTAGTATATAGTTAGTAGTAGTATATAGTTAGTAGTAGTATATAGTTAGTAGTAGTAGTAGTATAGTATATAGTTAGTAGTAGTATATAGTTAGTAGTAGTATATAGTTAGTAGTAGTATATAGTTAGTAGTAGTAGTATATAGTTAGTAGTAGTATATAGTAGTAGTATATAGTTAGTAGTAGTATATAGTTAGTAGTAGTATATAGTTAGTAGTAGTATATAGTTAGTAGTAGTTAGTATAGTATATAGTTAGTAGTAGTATATAGTTAGTAGTAGTATATAGTTAGTAGTAGTATATAGTTAGTAGTAGTATATAGTTAGTAGTAGTATATAGTTAGTAGTAGTATATAGTTAGTAGTAGTATATAGTTAGTAGTAGTATATAGTTAGTAGTAGTATATAGTTAGTAGTAGTATATAGTTATATATAGTTAGTAGTAGTATATAGTTAGTATGTAGTTAGTAGTATATAGTTAGTATATAGTAGTATATAGTAGTATATAGAGTATATGGTTTTGTGCGATACCTATTGGTTTTATACGATACCTCTATGCTTTGTTAGATACCTGTCTAGTTAGATACCTCTATATCTTTATGTAATATAGCTCGCATGGATATATTATAAGTGGATGTATTAGTGGATATATTGTTGGGTGTTCCATAAGTGGATATAATAGTGGATGTATTAATAGATATACTATTGGATTGTATTGGTGGATATATTGTTGGATATATTGTTGGATATATTAATGGATATATTGTTGGATATATTGTTGGATATATTAATGGATATACTATAAAACCTCTAAACAGCAAAAATGTTGCTTTATATGGTCGCGTTTTAGAGATGGTAGAATTTGCCACCTGGATAATGTAAATGGGTCACTCTATGCGTTTCTAATAATGTTGTTCCTTTGTGGATTCCAAAAATAGAATATTGTATAAATCTTAAAAGTAGCAATTAATTGTTATAATATTTGGTTATGTCTGCTTCCTGCTTTAAGAAATAAAATAATAACAATGTCGTCTACTAATTGGGTGCATCTTTAGTGCACCAACAACAACTTTAAAAACACTTTCTTTGTCTTTAATTATATCGTCTAGGAATCTAGTGCTCTTTGCTGTTAATTCCTTGCCATCTAATCGAAAACTAATTAAATAGCTTCCTTTATATTCGAAAGTATTAAAAATTTCGATAGCATCCCCTTCTTTAACAAGTTTATCTATTGGTTCGTGTTTTCCTTTACGATAACTGTTATGTGTTAATATATTATCGTCTTTAATATTGTTCGGTACTTCTTTATCTATTGCTGTGTTCGTGTAATACTCTAGAGGTTGGTTAACATGTATCTCGTCTCTTGTTGTTGTGCTGTTAACAATATTTATTTTTGCACGGAGATTACGAGAAGCATTATAATAGACACCTTCCTTTTCTATCTCCATTATAGGTATTCCTAACGAAGAGCCATAAATGTTATTCGCTATTTCTGTCCATTTGTTAATGTTCTCTCGTAAATAATCGTAAACAGAATTAACCGACCAGTAAATAGATAAATTAGATTCGCTACCAATATTGTTTTGTTTACTGCATAATAATAAAGCCTTGTTCCCATATCGAGTAAATATAAATTTAAAAGCATAAACAAATAAATGCGTCTTGTTCTCCAATTCGATTAATTTATGTTTGTTCGAATTAAGAGTATCGTTAAACGAATTAATAAACATACTCTTTATTTTTGTGGTATCTTGTATCTGTTGGTTAGACTCTTCTTCTTTTTGTTTTATTAGTTCGTTTATTAATTCTTCTCTCGCATTTTTAAATAGATTCTCTTCTTTGTCTTTCTTTAACAGTTTGGTTATTTTGCTTATGTTATCGATTGGTTTAAACACTATAGGAATGTTATAGGTTGTAAATTGGTTTATGTTCTTCTTTGGTTGTAATCGTAAGCGACAAATCGGGCAATCTAATAAACCTACATCTTCGGCTTTAATGGTTGTATCTTTAGTAATAAATGGTGTAAAGTAAGTATTTCCGTTCGATATATAAGTTATTAGTTCGTTTAATACAAACGATTTGTTTATTGTGTTTATTAGTTCTTTTGTATATATTCGTTGTTTAATAAGCAAATTGTCGTTTCCTTCTTCGATAGTTCGCTTAAATGATACCAGAATAATTGGATAATTAAACGAATATAATTTAAGTATGTTCGAAAGCTTGTTTGTATTAACGTTCTTAATATAAAAGCCGTTTATGTTGTTTGTTAGCTTGTTTATCGAGTAAGAGAACAAAGCCAAGTTATAATCCAAATCCACAACACAAAGATTATATTTAATAGCATTAAGTAATAGCGACCATTGCTTGGATATACTGTTATAGAATATAAGATTTGGAGGTAATATATAAACAAAATAATCGAGGTGTTTGTTAATGTATTCTTCTGTTATCGCTTGGTTATCGATATAATATGTTATTTCTAATCTTAAAATACCTGTATCGAGAGATTTCTTAATATTATCCTTTAATATCTGTTCTTGGTTATTTATCCAATGGCTGTAATGGTTTCCGACACTACCTCGAACATTTGGAGATTCTATTGCTTGCGCGAATTTATTATAAAAATTATACCTAACAGCACCAAAAGAAGAATTCGTTATAAATGTTAAACAATTGGAACCGACAGATGCATTATTATCTATAATTATTTTAATCGGTTCTTCTGTTGTATTGTTGTTAATGGATTCCTCTCCTTCTTTTCTAAAGTCTGGCTTCGTTAATAAATAATCTATAACATCCTTCTTGTTAATGGTTCCGCTAAAGTCTTGGATTATTTCGATATCGTTTATAAATATACCATTATCGTTAAACTCTTTAATTCTCTCTTTATTGCATACAATATTAAGAACCTTATCTAGTGGAACATCTTGCAGAGATATTTTAATAAACTGTTTAATGGTTCCTTTATCGACTTTAAACGATGTCGGCTTTATGCTTGTCTTATTAATTAGTATATCGAATTTATTAAATAACTCTCTAATAATTTCTGTATTGTTAGCAAGGAATGGCGTAATTTCTTTAAGAACTTTATTAAATTGTCGGTCTTCTTTGGACTTTGGTGTATTCTCTTCTGGTTGGTCGTTTGTTCCCTTACGTTTAATATAATTCTTTAATGCTTTATTATTCTTTATAATATCTTCGGGTATAATAAAATGGATAATAATATTATCGCAGAATCTAGAACATAATGGTTTAAGCTCTTTATTGTTTGTTCCACCAAGCGTAAAATCGATATTGGCTGTATCGTTAATGTTTAATGTATATGTTATGTTATGCAGCAATGTTTCGGATTTGGAGTTAGTATAGAAGTAAGAGAAAGGAAGCTTAACACCTTCTTTATCGAATATATTGTAATCGAGTTCGCGAATTGTTTCGAAAGTTCCTTGTTCTTCTTGGCTATCGCAGTTTGTAGTTAGTGGTTGCATTTACAAACGAATAAAAAACATATTTAAAACGAAAACAGGTTGTTTGTATTTTTTGTTAGTGTGTTTTTTTAATGTATTATAAGTGGATATATTAGTATAGATGTATTAGTATAGATGTATTAGTATAGATGTATTAGTATAGATGTATTAGTATAGATGTATTAGTATAGATGTATTAGTATAGATGTATTAGTATAGATGTATTAGTATAGATGTATTAGTATAGATGTATTAGTATAGATGTATTAGTATAGATGTATTAGTATAGATGTATTAGTATAGATGTATTAGTATAGATGTATTAGTATAGATGTATTAGTATAGATGTATTAGTATAGATGTATTAGTATAGATGTATTAGTATAGATGTATTAGTATAGATGTATTAGTATAGATGTATTAGTATAGATGTATTAGTATAGATGTATTAGTATAGATGTATTAGTATAGATGTATTAGTATAGATGTATTAGTATAGATGTATTAGTATAGATGTATTAGTATAGATGTATTAGTATAGATGTATTAGTATAGATGTATTAGTATAGATGTATTAGTATAGATGTATTAGTATAGATGTATTAGTATAGATGTATTAGTATAGATGTATTAGTATAGATGTATTAGTATAGATGTATTAGTATAGATGTATTAGTATAGATGTATTAGTATAGATGTATTAGTATAGATGTATTAGTATAGATGTATTAGTATAGATGTATTAGTATAGATGTATTAGTATAGATGTATTAGTATAGATGTATTAGTATAGATGTATTAGTATAGATGTATTAGTATAGATGTATTAGCATGGATATATTAGTATGGATGTATTAGTATAGATGTATTAGTATGGATATATTAGTATGGATGTATTAGCATAGATGTATTAGTATGGATATATTAGTATGGATGTATTAGTATAGATGTATTAGTATGGATATATTAGTATGGATGTATTAGCATAGATGTATTAGTATGGATATATTAGTATGGATGTATTAGCATAGATGTATTAGTATGGATATATTAGTATGGATGTATTAGTATAGATGTATTAGTATGGATATATTAGTATGGATGTATTAGCATAGATGTATTAGTATGGATATATTAGTATGGATGTATTAGCATAGATGTATTAGTATGGATATATTAGTATGGATGTATTAGTATAGATGTATTAGTATGGATATATTAGTATGGATGTATTAGCATAGATGTATTAGTATGGATATATTAGTATAGATGTATTAGTATAGATGTATTAGTATAGATGTATTAGTATGGATGTATTAGTATAGATGTATTAGTATAGATGTATTAGTATAGATGTATTAGCATGGATATATTAGTATGGATGTATTAGTATAGATGTATTAGTATGGATATATTAGTATGGATGTATTAGCATAGATGTATTAGTATGGATATATTAGTATGGATGTATTAGTATAGATGTATTAGTATGGATATATTAGTATGGATGTATTAGCATAGATGTATTAGTATGGATATATTAGTATGGATGTATTAGCATAGATGTATTAGTATGGATATATTAGTATGGATGTATTAGTATAGATGTATTAGTATGGATATATTAGTATGGATGTATTAGTATAGATGTATTAGTATGGATATATTAGTATGGATGTATTAGCATAGATGTATTAGTATGGATATATTAGTATGGATGTATTAGTATAGATGTATTAGTATGGATATATTAGTATGGATGTATTAGCATAGATGTATTAGTATGGATATATTAGTATGGATGTATTAGTATAGATGTATTAGTATGGATATATTAGTATGGATGTATTAGCATAGATGTATTAGTATGGATATATTAGTATGGATGTATTAGCATAGATGTATTAGTAGGTCTTTTCTAAGAGGGTCCTCGTGGTGGAGTACATGTGCCATTAAGTAGATGGTGGTATGTACGAGATTCTCGGGGTGCTACCTGTGCCGTTTCATAGATGGCGGGGTACCTAAGCTGTTTCGTAGATGGAGGGCAGTGGGGTGGGGCACCTGTGCTGTTTCATAGATAGTGGGCAGTGGGGCAGGTACCTGTGCCGTTTCATAGATGGGCGGTTGTGGGGTGGGGTACCTGTGCCGTTTCATGGATGGGGAGCAGTAGTGAGAACAAGAATATTTTTTTCTTTTCTTTTCTTTTTTTCTTTTTCTTTTCTTTTTCTTTTATGACGAGTTCGTTCTTAGTCCAGACCTGCGACCCACAGCGAAAACCGACTCGTATATACTACTGTGAACATCAATCATTATTCACCAAAGATAGTGATATTGTCACCAAAAATAAGAACAAAGATCCGATTATCGTTTACTACCTCAATAAGTTCAAAGACCTTGATGATATCTTTGGCTATCTCGAAAATACAGTATTCAAGTCTGAGCGCAAACCATTTAAATTAACGTTTGAATTATCTGGTATATTTGAAACACCCATTAAGCAAAACGATGAAGTTATTCGTTATGATTATGAAAAACGAGCCATTTATGCAACAAATTACAAATATCATACAAACATTCCAATTGTTATTCAGATGAATGCTGACTTAGATAGAATTAAATACTACATTGAATCAGTTCTTCATAACTATGAAGTTAGTGAATCATCAGTTAAACTAACATTTGTTTCATCAATTGCATTCACTGTTCATCGTTTAGTTAAAGTCACTGGCAAACTCCAATTACCTGAAGAACTAGTTAAATCTAAATTAATCATTACTGATAACGAAGATGATAAACTATGTTGGTATCGATTCTTATCCATTTGTCTTCATCCTGATATGATTAAACGCAAATTATTTCATAGAACTTCATTAGCTCGTAGATTATTATGTGAGGAACACGGATTTCCATACAAAACACATATCACTAATGAAGCACTTAAATTCATTAATCAGTATGATGGTTCATCGATGGATGAAATGAAAGAATCGGCTAAAATGCATAAAATTAATGTTAACATTTATGAATACTTTGGTACTGGTTTATATGACATTAGTGAACAATGGTTTTTCGATAAATCATACAAAACATTCAGTGCATTGCTTTATTCCAAAAATCAAACTCTTCACATAATGTATATCAAAGATGCTGAAAAGTTAACAGGATTATTAGTTTGTCCTAAATGCAAGTCATATGTTGTTAGAGGTATCAATAATCATGTTAGATTCGAACGCCATGTTAACAAATGTGATGGTCAATTCAAGAAAGACTTTATTGTTGAACACGAATCCTTACCTTATTGTCCACATATTCTCAACAATCCTGTATATGAATACTGTTTGGCACATAACCTTGAATTTAAACCACATCAATATTATATAACTTATGATTTCGAAACAATGGAACAAATAGTTAACAAATCATCAACTACATCAACAACAATTAATTCGAGACTTGTACCAATATCCGTTAGTTGCTGCGTTAAAGGTAAAACGATTAAATTAACCCAACATTTTGATGCAAGAGATCCAGAATTCATTATTCATTGGATTGAATACATGTTTGATCAAGCTGAAGAAATCGTTAAAGATAAAATTAAGTTTTATACTGATATGCTCAAAACTAAAACCATTGGTGGAATTGTTCGTGATTTACATACAGTTACCGTATTTGGATTCAATTCATCACGATTTGATTCTAATTTATTCAAACAATACTTCATCCATAAAAGCAAGGCTTCGCCAGACGGAACGTCAAAATCAGGTCGATCATGGCATGTTGACAATAATTCATTAATTGGTACAGCTACATCTTTAAAACAATTCATCCTCGTTTCTAAAGATGTATTATTGAGATTCATTGATGCACAATCATTCATTGCTGGTGGTACATTAAAACAATTTGGTAAAGACTTTGGTGGTATCGATAATTCAGCAAAAGGTATATTTCCATATGAAGCTATCAATACTGAAAACTTTAATGATGTTCTATCAAAATCCGAACCATTTGAATACAATGACTTCTATTCATCACTTACACAAAAGCATCTCATTAATGAAACCGAATATGAACAATATGTTGAAGATGCTAAACGATTCAATTCACGATGGGATTACTTACTTGCATATAATGATAACGATGTTGAAATGATGATTAAACCAATTGACAATCTCATTAATTTGAATGCTAAATACAACGTTGATCTAATATCCAACTTGTTATTATCGAAGAATGCAGTTTGTGAAAAATATGCACTCGCTTATAAAGACTTTAATCCAAACATCGATTATGCAATCATTAATACCAAAAATGAATTCATTCCTACTCATGAATGGTGGTCATACAAATGTGATTCGTACTACTATCAAGATCAGAAGTTCAATAAATTAAATCCTAAAATGCCTCAACGCGATCTTTCAAAATGTGTTGATGATGATGACTTTGATGCATTCATGAATATGTACAATGATCCATCAAAAGGAAAATGTCACTTATGTGGTGAACACTTTACTAACTCAAATAAACCAACATTAGATAGAATCAATAACGATATCGGTCATGAAATTAATAACTGCTTGCTTGCTTGTGCCGATTGCAATAAACTTCGATCACGAAACGATGATAAAGTCACTAGATTAAGAATTCAATTAAAGAAATACTGCAAACTCAATAAATTACCAATGACTATATCAAATGAGAGAGAATATTATGATTTACGTGAAGGTATCACTGGTGGTTTGTCAATGGTAATGCACAGAAACAACATTCGTGGTGCTACTCACATTAATAAATTCAAATATGAGGAGGGTAAAGTGATTTCATATGATACTCCTCACATCATGTCACATGTTGTTGGTATTGATTTCAATTCATTATATCCATCAGCATTCTCATCAAATTATCATTCATTTAACCCTTATCACGGTGGAATTATGTACATGCCTGGTTCATTAATTACTAGATTCGATTGCTATGACAAAAATGGTGACATCAATGTTGATATCTATGAAAAGTGTAAGAGAATCATTTATTCAAAGCATCGATTTGACAAAACTATACCTAAAATGATATTCAGAGCAAAAGTTAAACTTGAATGCCCCATTGACAAAATCAATGATTTAATCAATTTTCCACCAGTATTCCGTAACTTTGATATCCAAAATACTGAAGACGTTATTGGTTCATATATGTACAACTATGGTAAGAAGAATAAGATTAGCGTTATTGACAAAACTGATACTAAATTAACAATGACATTAGATACAATGGATGAATTCAAATCATTTGGCTGTTATTACTTATGGTTCCTCATTGATCATGGCTTAAAGGTTGTTGATATCATGAATCTATCATTGTATGAAGCTAATACAGCATTCAATCCATTTGTCAATGAATTCATGAGGAAACGTCAAGATATTATTGCTGGTAATGCAAACGGTAATGAAAAGTTCTATAAAATCTCAATGAATGGCTCATATGGATACGATGGTATGAACACTGAGAAGTACAGCAAAATCAAAATTTGTGATTCCGATAAAGCTTATCAAGCTATTGCATCAGATACATACATTAATGGTTCTAAACTATCTGACGACACATATTTAATTCAATCCAATCCCAAAAAGTATTTATGCAAAACATGTATACAAGTTGCATTCTTTACACTCGATAATGCTAAATTTTGGTACTTGACATTCATTTATGATTTCTTGTTCAAATGTTTAGACGTAAATAGAATGCATTTAACTTCGTGCGATACTGATTCAGCTTACTTCGCCGTTGCTGGAGACATGAATGATTCAAAGGATCAAGAGTTTAAACACATCATTAAAGACAAGCATTATTACGATAAATATATTTATGAATTTATGCCAGATCCATCAATTAATACCGTTTATGATGAAAAGAAGATCCTTGGATGTTGTGTTGAAAAATATGGCGACAATCAGATTGCATTATGTCCTAAATGCTATACAATTTGGAATGACAATGGAGTAACTAAATCGTTAAAACTTAAAGGTGTTTCATTAAAGACTAACAATATTGTGTCATCTGATTACAAAGATATTATTGATCATCAATGCGTTAAATCAGGTAAAAACATTAATCTACAAATGAATAATAACATTATGTCTAGAATAACGATTAACAAAAATGCATTAACTGGTTTCCATAATAAAATGATAGTATTACCGAATCAATCATGTGCTCCATTTATTAAAGGATTAAGATCTTGTGACTATGAACCACCATTTTTCTGTACTAAATTACGTAATGTATCGTTGAAGAAATCGAGAACATCACCTTCATCATTACCTGTATTCTTAAATTGAGCATTTTGATACGACATTTGCGAGTGAGTAAAAATATGAATGAACGATTAAATTTTTTATGCAAAACCAAATGGCTTTTGGTAGCTGGTTTAAGAAATTAGGTGAGAAAATTAAGAATGGCTTTAGAAAAGTGATACCGATTGCACGAAAAGTTGGTCAAGTAGCTCAAACAGTTGTTGCGCCTGCATTAGGAGCAGTTGGTTCTGTAATTGGTGGTGATAAAGGTAAAGTTCTAAATCAATGGGGTAATGTTGTTAATCAAGCTGGTGGACAAATCAGTAAATATTCAAATATGGTTAATGCTAAAGTTGAGGATCCGAGATATAAACCCGGTATGTTTAATGTACCTTTATTGAAGTAGAATGATTAATGGATGAATTGATTGAAAATTATCATTAGGAATACAATCGGGCACGCATTTCATCTGTCAATTCAGGATCAGGTTCAGGTATCAATTTCATCACTCTAATGACAAGATTAGCGAACTCAATAACGGTCAAACATGTTAATATAACACTGATGTACAACATAGACATAGTCTCGAATCGAAGATTCTTTTGAACTAAATCAAAAATATTTTTACTTAAGACCAAATATTTATGTCAGAGATTAAGGTGTTGGAACCAGTTAAGAATGTTATTAAAGAATTCGATACACCAGATGAGTTCAATATGTATTACATGAAGAATAAGGATGAAATTGATAAACTAACGACTCATAAGTTGAATAAGATGTTCAAGATTGATGGGTATCGAATAACAAGAATACAAGGCACATTAATGCTCAGAACTGATTATGCAGCGAAGAAAAGGATAGATAAACAAGCTTCGTCTGTTGATGAATTAAGGGATAGAATTGATGAGTTGCAGAGTGAATATGAAGAAATTAAAGATCGAATGAATCAATTGATTGAAATCGTTAATAAACACTTTAGTTAAGGTTCATTGTTCATTCTTGAATTACTGTCTCTCCTCCTTCAGTTACATTTACATTCATGTAAGGATGACTGTCTGGCTTTATATTTTTGATCGAAAGCAATCGTTGATATAGTGCATAGAATTCATCAAAATCAAGATTAGACGCTGATTGTGAATAAATGAAGTGCAATTGTTGTTTGTTGAAACATGGAAATATGAATAACGTTGTGATTTCATTCTTAATGTGAGGTTTAATGCCTTTCCATCCTTGAATGAGTAAGAAGTAAGTAATGTTTGTATGTCTGCAACGACGAATTTGTTGACTAAAGAATGATTCCTCTGATGAAAACAATTTACTGTTACTAATATCATCAAATAGAACGATTGTGTGTAAGTAAGGTTTACTGAAGTCATTAATGTGTAAAGCATCGAATAAAGCTTCACGTTGTTCATCAATGATTTTGTCTTCTAAATGTTCACGGAGAATGAGATAGTATAGATTCTTTGCAGCAATGAGAGTTTTAATGAATTCAACTGAATCCTTTTCACTAATGGTGACATAAGGCATTCGAATCATTTGCTTCAATGATTGAAAGGATTTATCGTTTTCATCACCGTTTTTAGTAACGTAAATCAATAAATGATGTGTATTTAATAGAGATATCTTAATGATTTCCTCTAATGCTATCACTGTTTTGCCCAATGATTGTTTACCAACAATGACATTTACTGAATTGTAACGAACCTTGATATCTTGATGTATTGGTTTAATTAATGAATTACTGGTTTCATTAGATTTGGACTTTAATGTATCATTAACTTTGTCTCTAATGAATGATAAATTGTATGAAGGTTCTGTCGTCATAAATGCGTTTTCATCAAAAATAAACATTAATTATTGAGCATGTGATATATTTATTCTTCATCATTAAGAGCTTGACCAGCAGCCATACGTTGTTGATGAACATTTTGCTCATTAATGTATAATGCTCGTAAATCAATATTTGGATTAGCTTGATGGAATTCAGCAACAACTTGCATTAATGTACTAGCTATATTGTTAAATATTTGTTCAATGAATTGACGATCATTATTATGAATAGCTGAAATGCAATTCGTAACCAAACCATCAATAGCAGCCTTATTTTCTTTCTTAATTTTATCTTTAGCGTCTTTAGTTTGAGCACCAAGTCTATTGTAAAATGCTTCAGCCAAATATAATTCCCAAATTCGAGCGGATGCTGATGCAAGGAATTGAAGTTTATATTTCTTTGGAATGAATGTATTGTTATTTCGAGCGAGTTGTGCAATGACATTATCAACATAAGGACCAATGACAAATTTACGGAAACGTTGATAAGCAGACATTCTTTTTGAAGGCTTGACTTTATATCCACTAAGATTATAACCTTGAAAAGATTCAGGAGCTTCATATGATATATTACCATAATCGTTATAATTATTACCTGAATCAACGTAACTAATATTCAATAAATCTTGTTTGAATGCGTTTAATGGATAATTCTTTCGTGATTCCCTTGTTGGATATTGATCGTAATAATGTAATGCAACAGGATAGTTACTAGTCTTAGTTGTATAACCATTGACATACATTGGATAATCATTGTGATTTGAAATAATTACATCAGGAATTCCATCATTATTTACATCAGTTAAGTTTTGTAATGAAGCTGGGGCATTAGGATTACGTTTATTGAGTTTCCATGGAGAATGTGGATTAGTTGCATTATGACGAGCCACTAATGCTTCTGCACCTTGTGGAGAAATTGCATTCTTTACACGTTTGACATCACGTTGAAGATCTAATATGATGTGTTGAAGTTCTTTCATACCGACTTTATTATTGCCAAATCCTTTACCTCTCAATAATTGACCATCTCTAGCGGCAGCAAGAAACCTTGCAATTAATTCAGTTTTAGCAACATTAACATCACTATCAGAATAACGTTGGACTTCTTGAATCGTTAATGGTTCTGGTCCATATTTATTATAAATGTTTAACAAATCCTGAACAGATAGTGTGTTTTCCATGAAATCAGCTAATGGATTAACTTCTTGAGTCATTTGCTTGACACTAAAAATAAAAATGAATGAAATCGAATTTACGTTTTAAAATGCATTCGAACGAAGTTTCGTCGAAGACTCAAACTCTGAAGGAGTTTCTCAAGCCTAAAAGGCGTCAGGGTCTATTTCGGTTTCAAGCCTAAAAGGCATCAGGGTCAATGTCTTCATCATTAATTGTACAATTTAATGCGATTTTATTGACAATATCACTTTTGGCTTGACTTCTTGCATTAACGAATTCATTCAATTTGGATTGATTCTCAACATTAATGACAATGCATTCATGATAAAACGATGACTTATATTTGATTCTATCAGCTTTGACATAAACTTTCATTAAACGTTTATCTAAAGAATTAAGGACATCATTTTTGAAGGATTTCTTTGGAACTTTAATGTATTCGCAACCTGGGAACAATTCACGGAACTCTTTGTAAGTCATTAATTTCTGTGCATTATCTTTGTACACTAATGATAGAAACAAAACTTGAACATTAATGAGGTAATTAGAGAACTTATCACAAATATAGTCATCAAAGTAAACTTGAACGGCTTTCAATTCGGATTCAGGTAATTGTTCGAATAATTTATTGATAGTGATGAACGTCATTATTGCTTCTATTTGCGATGGGGTAAAAATATGTAGTCATTTATTTTTGGAATTGTTTGAAAAATAAAGGCCATAACGAAATTCTTCATGATCGATAAATCAAAAAATTTGCAGTAGTGTCATTGATAACGGCAAATCGAATGTAAATCAAAAATGAAGACCACAAATTACAAAATTCTGGGAAGGCAAAAAAAATACAAATTAGCGAAACTGCATTCTGTACCCATCCTTATCTACATTACACTACTGCGGTTTCAAATTAAAAAAACTCAAAAGCAAGCACTATAACAGTCGCATCTCAAGCAATATTTCAAATTTATCTCAACTACAATTTACCCTTGTCGCAGCACATATTTCACTTGCATCTCTCATCTCAGTATCAACTCCATAACATTTTTATTTTTCATATCAGTTCCTACTCTCAGTCGTCATAATAAAAAATCAACTAAATTAATATTATTCTGATCATATTCATGCGTTTTTGACTAAAAAGCCCTTTTAAATATTATTTTATGTTTAATAATAGAAATTTGTGAGAATAAATGCTCAATTTATTGAAAAAGTTCAAAATTTTAAAGCTTATTTGGTCTAATAAGTAAAATCATATTTCTAGGCATGATTGCAATGAAAGAAATTGAAAGAAATAGATCTTTTTGGTTTATGTATTATGTAACAAAGCAAAAACAATCGATTTCTGCTGATCAAAATCAGCCAATTCATTGATCATTTTAAGAGAGTTGTTAATGTTCACCCATTACTTCAAGAAGAACTTGAATTGAAATCACTTGATTATCCGAGAACAGAAAAAATGCATCGTTTAGCGATCAGGAAGGGATTATGGATATACAATTATTTATATCATTATAGTAGTTTTCCACTTCTTCCACTGCACTTTGGTATAATTGATCCAGTAATTAAAGAATCAAACCAAATTCAAGAAGGATATTCTCACAGTGTTTACGGAATGACAACAGAAAAATATTTCACGTTTTTATTGGAAAACGAATCTTTATATCAAGTTCTTTTTGATAAAATAGTAAAATCTAGCAAAACGAATTTGACCAAACTTAATTCGTTGTTTTCATTATATTCTGCTAATAAAACTTGCACAAGTGAAGTGCTAAGTTATTGTACGAATTTTTTTGAGAATATGAGAGAAAAAAAATGACAATGGTTTTATTTTGTTGACAACTATTGATTCTTTCTTCCCTTCTTTGAGAGATTTCTCACATTCATCTTATTTTCAGTCGTCAGCCTGTTTTCTTTTCATTGAGAAAATAGTCAGTGTTGCAATGCGTCCACAATATCGAACAAATAGAAATTTCCTTCTGAAACTGAGTCAATTAATGTCGATGTTCAATGAGAATAAGTTGTATGTTTCTGTGTCTCATATCATTGGTTTTATGTTGCTTTTTGAAGATGAAGAAATGATTCGTAAATCAATCCTTCTGTGTTCCAACATAAAGTCAAAGAGTTTAACATTTACAACAAAAAAAAAAAAAAAAAATGTTTTCTTTAATATAAAAAATTGATTGTGGAAATTGTTGTTTTTCATGGCACAAAATGAAGTGAAATAACTTTTTGATAAAAAATTTTTATTCATTTAAAACTTTATGTTTCCTAGTGCTGAAATCATTGAATATACCGAACTGCTTCATGCACTAAATGAAAATAATTCAAGAACCAATTACACTTTGATTAGAAAGGGAGGAGGAACAGATGGAATTCCTCATTATAAATTATTAAAAAATTTGACAACACGTGTTTACGTTATCTGGGTTCGTGGCACAAGATTTACTGATCCAAATGATGCTAAGATCAATATTCAAATATCAGAAAAGGTTTTTTACAATGGAAAATGCCACAGAGGATATTTCCTTGCTGCCATTGGAGTTATAGACCAAATTCGAGGATTTTTAGACGATAATGAAATAAACAAAATAGTTTGCCTTGGTCATTCTCTCGGAGGTGCTGTAGCATCATTAATAGCAATAATGATACAAAGAGGAGATGATGCTTCAGGAACAATACGAGGGATGTCCTATTTCCGAGATATTCTAATTCAAGATGGAATCAAGGCAATCGTTTTCGGAACACCTCCTGTGGTTTCAGATACAATATGTGAATATTCCAGAAGCTTTATCACAAACATCGTCAATGATAAAGATTTTATTCCAAAATTAGGTAATTCATTCGACGCATTACGTAATCTTCATATCAAATATGTCTCCATTTTAATGTATAATCTAATTGAGCCATATCATCATGTTAACATAAGCAATAATGATAAATTGGATCCAAATAGACTTGCTGGGAAGGTGATTATTATTGATCCAAGATCCAAAACGATTTTTCAGGGAACTAATTTAAAGAAGATTTTGCATTACAGTGACGTGTTGGGATTATTCCATCACCAAATGATTCATTATTATAATATAATTCTTTCCATTACTCCAGATAATTACACACAAAGATTGGATAGAGGAATCATTCTTGTTTCTGAGAAGTCAACAATTAAAAAAACAACAATGATAGTTGTTGGAACTGTAGCAACAGGTGTTGCAGCATATTTGGCGATAGGGTTTTCCGTTGCAGTTGGAGTCTTAGGTGCAATTGCCTCTTCATCTCATTAATAATAAAAAATATATAAAATTCAATGTTTTTATAAAGTTTTAAAGTAATAATTTTATAAGGTAACAGCAGGGTAAGTAGTGTAATGGTTAGCATTATTGATTGTGGCTCAATAGACCCGTGTTCGATTCACGGCTTACCCAATTTTTTGGTTTAATTTTAGTTTTTAAATTGGTATCGGATTTGTTGGTAAAAACGATTTCTCTTCAATTATTTAAATTAATATTTTTTTAAAAAAAAATTAACTTTTGCTAAATTTATCTTTCGGGGTTTTCCAAGAAAATTTTAAAAATTTTGGAAATCGATTCAATTTTGTACTTGACCAGCCGACCAAATAATAAACGGTTTTCGATTATAATTGATTCTTTTTTTTCACTTTTGAAGAGTTTTGGAGCAGAATAATCTTTTGATATTATTTGGTAGGCAATTTTGCCTGTAATTTCTCGAGATTTTCATTCAATTTAAAAAAAAAAATAATTGAAAAAGTTATTTATTCGTTGAAAATCAAAACCTTTTGATAGGAATTAAATCATTTGATTTATCTATTATTTGTTCTAAGAAGATTTTATTCGTAGAAATTTCAAAATTTTTCACCTTCCAAAATTCTGATGATTTTATTCAAAAGTTTTCAAATTCTCAAAACTCTTCACAAAAATATCAACTTTTTCATATTAAAAAAAAACAGCATACATAGAAAATAAAAAACAAGACAAATTTAATAAAGATTCGAATCATTTTATTCAATATCACTTCATTTTAATGCTTGCATTTCCATTTAGTTACGATCAAATTAATATAGAAGATTTCAATATATGCCATTTACTCAACAGTGGTGCTTTTGGCTATGTTTATTTGGTTGAAGATCATACTTCAAAAAAATATGCTGCCAAAGTCATAGACAGCAATAATATTGATCCAAAAATGATAATTAGAGAGATTGGAATTCTTATTAGTGTCAAACATCCGACAATAGTCAAATGTTTCGGATATTCTTTAGTCGATTTCTATTCAAGACCAAATACAACGATTTTTATGGAACATGCAGAAAATGGATCTCTTGCTGATGTCCTGAAAGAAATAAGAAAAACTCCTGAACATCATGGATGTGATAATACAAAGTGTCAAATCATTCTTATTGGAATATCTCGAGCTATGAAATATTTACATGATCGAAATATTATTCATCGAGATTTAAAGCCAGGCAATATTTTGCTTGATATCAGTTTTAATCCAAAAATCACTGATTTTGGACTGTCAAAACAATTTGATTTTGGCCATTCATTCAGCCAATCAGAATTTGAAATTGGAACTTTAATATATATGGCCCCTGAAGTAATAGAATGTATCCCTTATGATAGAAAAGCTGATGTTTATTCTTTTGGGATTGTGATGTACGAAGTAATCACTAAATTATTTCCATATCCAGAATTACTAGAAGAAAAAATGAATGTTTTTAACTTTAGAAAAAAAGTTGTCAAGAATGATTATCGTCCCAAATTAAATACCCTAGATAATCCGTTTTTAAAAGAATTGATTGAGAGATGTTTAATGAAAGATCCCCAATTAAGACCAACATTTAAAGAAATATATGAAAGTCTAGCTTTTGATCCAAATTATTATCTTGATTCAGTTAATACAAATGATATTACAAAATATATTAATGATATCTCGGTAATTAATGATCCATTCGAAAAATTGATTTATGAAAATGAGGAATACAAAAAAAGTAATAATCAATTAAAAGAAGAATCAGATCGACTAAAAATTGATATTAAAAATAAAGAAAGAGAAAATGAACGATACAAAGTTGCAAATGAAAAAGCAACTCTTGATTTAGAAGAAAAATCGATAACTATAGAAGATTTAACTTCTAAAAATGAAAAATTGTCCAATGATAATCAAATATTGCAAAACCAAAATGAAGAATTAAGAAATAATAGCGAACCCATTATGGAATCAAATAAGATATTATTATTGGATAATGAAAGTTTGCTTAAAAAGAAGAAGAAAGAAGAAAGGAAGAATAAATATTTAGAGAATGAAAATGATAAACTTACAACACAAGTTAAAAAATTATCATTAGAAAGAGAACAACAAAAACATGAAAATAGCACATTGGCAATTAGAAAAAATGAATTAGAAGTTGAACAATCAAATTTGTCAAAAGAAAATAAACAATTGAAATTTCAAGCACACCAACTTCAAATTCAAAATTTGAGATTATCAAATGAAAATAAAATCATTGATGAAAACAAAAATCAGTTAATAGCAGATAAAAATGAATTAATAACAGAAATAGATCACTTAAAAGAGAATAATATAAAGTTAACAAATGAAATTAATGAATTAAAAACACAAATTGCTCAAATTGTGACAGAAAATGAACAACTAGAAACAAATTATAAGAAAAACAATATTGACAAAGAAGAATTGGAAGTAAATTGCGCATTATTAAAAGAAAATGTTTCTCATTTATTAAATCTAAATAAGCAATTGGATATAAACAATAAACAACTTACTAATGAAAAAGAAAAATTAGAGATTGATATTCAAAAAACAACAAATGAAAATACAGATCTATTGTCAGAGAATGAAAAATTACAATTTGAAATGGATCCAATAAAAAATATAAATCAACAATTAACAAATGAAAATGAACAATTAAAAGCAGATATAATAAAATTGACTAAAAAAAATGCTCAAATTATATCCGAAAATAATGAATTTATAAAAAATAATGAAAAGATAGCCGAAAGATATGCCAAACTTGCAAATGAAAACATTCAATTAATAAATGAAAACGAACTATTTGAAAATGATAATATTAGATTAACTCGCGAACATCATGAAATGGAAAGTCAATTAAATATCCTGAAAGATCAAAACCTGCAATTAATTAAAAAAACAAATGATTTAAAGATTGAAATAGATAAAAGAGCTCAAAACAATAATTCTAATATTTTAAATCAATTCATCACGCATAACTGCCAAAGCAATAATCCGCATATAGGAGAGTTCTTTTCAAGCTTTTCATTACGATCCCTAAAAATTATTTTTGCCGATATTGCTTCACAAAATACAACTGAAAAACAATTCTTTATTTCTTTAAATAAATTGGTTTGTCATTTATTGAAATTTAGACATTCAGAAGAAATCAAATGTTTTGAAATTACCAAAAAAGGTAGCCAAAATGATTTATCTTTAGTGAATAATGAATATGGAATTACTATTTTCTCGGAGACATTAAAAATGCTGTATTCTTTAAACAAAACAAGAGATTTTATTAATATCTTAAAAGAATTCAATAATTCAACACTTCAAATAGAGTATCCTTTCGATTCATTTGAAACAATATATAACAGCATTTTAAATATTAAAAACTCTATAAATGATACACAAAAATTCCAAATAGATATTTTAATTACTGATTTAGAAAACAATGATCAGTTCTTTCGAAATGAAAAAAATGTAAATTCGGTAAAGATAGATACTTCTGTAAGTAAAATTGGGGAGAATTCTTTTAAAGGATGCTCAATGAATGAAATATTTTTACCTCCAACAATTGAATCAATTGGATCATACGCATTCTCTGAGTGTTCATTGTTAACTCAAATAACAATTCCTTTTGGTGTAACAAAAATTGCAAAAGGTGTCTTTCATTCATGTAAATCTTTAAGAAAAATTAAAATTCCTTCTTCAGTAACTGAAATTGAAGAAGCAGCTTTTCAAAATTGTTCTTCATTGTTGAAAATAAGCATTCCTAGTTCTGTATTAGAAATTAAAACAATGACATTTAGTGGATGCTCGTCACTTGCTACCCTAAATATTCCATCTTCAATAGCCTCAATTGGTGATTACGCATTCAAAGAATGCAAGTCATTGACAGCTATTTTCGTTCCTTCTTCTTGTAAATTAATTGGTAAATGTGCATTTTGTAAATGCACATCTCTCAAGCAAATTGTCATCCCCTCAACAGTTATTGAAATTAAGCCGTATGCTTTCAGTGGTTGCATAGAATTAAATGCTATTTCACTTCCATCCTCACTAACTACAATTGAAAAATCAATTTTTTATGATTGTTATTCATTAAGCCAAATCTTGATTCCTGAAACAGTAAATAGAATTGAATCGTACGCCTTTTATGGCTGTAAATCATTAGAAAAAGTTGATTTACCGCTTAGTGTTACATATATTGGATCATATGCATTTTGTGGTTGCGAAAAAATAACATCGATATCAATTCCGCAATCAATAACGGAAATGAACGAATTTGTTTTTTATAAATGCAGCTTATTGGAAAAATTAACAATTCCTTCTTCAATAATACATTTTGGAGAAAGTGCTTTTGAAGAATGTAATTCCTTAAAATCAATACAGATTCCTGTTTCATGTCAAAGTATTGGCAAAAGATGCTTTAGAGGATGTTCTTCATTAATAGATGTATCAATTCCATCTTCAATCACTGAAATGAAAGATCAAGCATTTGAAAATTGTTCATCTTTAGCTGAATTAATGATTCCAAATTCAATCCTATCAATTAAAAAGAAAGTTTTCTCAGGTTGCAATTCATTAAAATCAATAATAATTCCATTATCTGTCAAAGAAGTAAAGAGTGATGCTTTTCCAAAATTGACCAATGTTTCATTTGAACCAAAGAAAACAAAAGAAAAAAATTACAAAGATTTTTCTTTTTTATCTCTGTTTTCATTATCAATATTAATTGGTCTTCTTTTTGTTGTATTTAAAATCAATTTACTTTTTGGCATGCAGCACCAAAATGATTGCATGAAAAAGGATTTTTATGGCTTGACTGATGAATACAAGAATATAATAGAAATTTTTCCACAAAAAATATTCATAGAAAATAAAAGTGAGAATTTCTTTGATTTGGTAAGTCTCATTCCTTTTGAAATATCTATTAAAAGTTTGATATTAAAAAATGAGAAGAATAAATATTTTACCAGATTTGAAAAAGAACATAGTAAACAAAAAAACAGCCATTTCTATTTACCAAAGAAAGAACATACAAATCATAAAATAATAAAATTGGAAAACATTGCTTTTGGTTATCACAGCAATTATTAGAAATATAAAAGTAGTTAATAAGCCAAAATATGTCTTTGGAAAGACAGAAATAGTTGGTAAGCAAAGCTCAGTTTATATATATTTATTTAAAAATAAAATTCTTTATTCATTGTTTTTTATTCATTTAGATTATGATATAAGGATGGTTTTTTATTGCAGTGACTTGCTAGGATTATTCCATCACCAAATGATTCATTATCATAATATAATTCTTTCCATTATTCCAAATAATTACACACAAAGATTGGATAGAGGAAATTTTCTTGTTTCTGAGAAGACAACCATTAAAAAAACAGCAATGATAGTTGTTGGAACTGTAGAAAAAGGTGTTGCAGCATACTTGTCGTTATGGTTTTAAGTTGCATTTGGAGTCTTATATGCAATTGCCACTTAATCTCATTAATAATAAAAAATTTAAAAAAAATAAAAAAATAATAAAAATAAAAAAGTAATAAAGTTATAATTGTAAAAAGCAACGACAGGGTAAGTAGTGTAATGGTTAGCATTATTGATTGTGGCTCAATAGACCCGTGTTCGATTCACGGCTTACCCAATTTTTTAGTTTAATTTTTTTTTTTTTTAAACAAAATTCTCTTAAAATTGAATAAAGTGGTAATGAAATCCATTTAGTTTTCAATAATAAAAATTAAACTGAAAATTGTGTATTTTTCAGTATTCATTGATAAAAGACATCTTTCAAAATAATTTTACTTGAACGGTATCATATTCTCTTCATTGAAAACTCATTGATTATTAATTCAAATCATTTTTGATATAAATAAGTATTTTTTTATTGATCATAACATTTCGCTTCCTGATTCATCATTTTGATCTTTACTTGCATTGTCACTACTTGATTTGGTACTCTTTTCTTTTTCAATGGAATCATTCTCTGATTCTTCTTCCTCAAGAAAATCTGATTCATCAATAACTGGCTCTTCATTCTTATCATTTTCATTGGAATCCTTCATTTCCTCTTCATCTTTATCATTCTCAATTCCTCCCTTGCTTGGTTCTTCGCCAATTTCATCATCATCATCATCAATGACTTCCAGTAAATAAGCTACTTGATTCATGATTAAATTAAATCCAGGACCTTCCAATTCTGCATCTTCTCTTACTTCAACTCGTGCTCGCTTTGGAATTCCGCGCAATGAGTCTCTGTCATTGAGAACAATTTTCTTTGCCTTTTGAAAAGAGAGCACGTTCAGGTTGATGCAATCATTAAAACAGACAAGTGCAAGCTCGACATAACTACTAAGAAAGACAACCGATTGCAAACTCTCAATAAAACTGAATGCATGTTGTCCAACAAACTTCACAGATGATGGAATGACGATGCTTTTGAGTCCATGGCACGAATTGAATGCAGAATTTTCAATGATTTGAAGGGATGATTTTGGTTCAAACATGAGTGATTCCAAACGTTTGCAGAACTGAAAAGCACATCTGTCAATCACTCTGACATTTTTGGGAATCGTCACTTCTTCGACATTTCTTCCGCAGAAAACAAAAACGTCAAAAAATTCACTTTCTAATGAGCTCTTCTTAAAAAGGAATTTATTATCTACTGTCAAAAAGTTGGCACAATTCTGCATGACTTCAATTTCAACAAGATTTCGTAATGAACTGAAATTTGATGCGTCAATCACTTCAACACTCGGTGGCAGAATCAGCTTTGAAATCGATGAACAACTGAAAGCTGAAAATTCAATGATTTTGAGTTTTGACGACTCTGGAAAAATGATTGTTTTCAAATTTTCATGTCTGTCAAATGAATGTTGCTTGATTGTCTTGATTTGTGGTGGAATAAGAGCATCTTTGATGTCATATCGTGCATAATAAAGAGTGTCAAAGGTCTGACTGTTTTCTTCATGACTTTTTCCAACTAAAAATTTGTCTTCAATATATAAAAAGAATTTGTTTCTGGGTGAAACTTCTATGTCAATAAGGCCTGTGATTCCATCGCACCAACCGTCTTTTAATTGTTGTAAACTCGGTGGAATTTTAATTTTTTTGATAAATGTCTTTGAAATTGAATTGGGTTCAAAAGAAACTACTGCTGAATCTTCTGGAAAAGTTAATTGATCAATTTTAAATTTTGAAAATGAATTTCTTAAAATTGAAATAACTTTATATTTTCTTCCGTGTTTTTCAATACATTGAGGAATAAATATTCTACCTGTCGTTTTTATCAATTTAAAAACTGAGGCAGTTAGGTTTTTATCATTTAATTTGTACTTGATCTCTTTATCTGTTATTAAATTCATTTTTTATGTAATAAAAGTCGATATTTTTTGAATATTTTGATATATATTGATATTAAGTCAGTACATAATATAATTTTAAAGATATATTCAATATTAAAATTATTAAAACAAAAATATAATATATAATTTCTAAATAAATTGCGAGATAAATTAACAAAGTTTTTTATTTGAATTTTCTTTCAAAATTTTTATCAAATATAATTCTTTTTATCTTTAAAACAGATAAAAAATTAAAAGAATAAAAAAGAAAAAATAATTAAAAATAACATTAAATTAATAAAACAATATTTATCAAAAACATTTTTTAATCGATTTAAAAAATGGATTTAATTACCTAATAATCAATATGAATTAGTAAAAACAATAGCTATCAAATATGATATTGAGTTTAAAATTCTTTGTTAAAGGTGATTACTCTATTCAAGATGAAATCATTAAAAATGTTCAAAATTGATATATATTTATGTAGCATATAAATATATATATAATTAATCTAAAAGGAAGTTCAGATATATTTTGATAACATGAAAAGCATGGACAGTCATCTTTTAAAATATATCAAATATCAGGCACTGTAAAAAAAAAAAAAAAAAAAAAAAAAAAAAAAAAAAAAAAAAAAAAAAAAACTATTTCATAATAATAATTCTTTTGAACATTAATTAAGATAAAATTATTCCATAAAAATAACACTAATAGAAGCCTTTGATGTTCATGTGCAATGAATTCATACGAATATGTATCATTAAATGATATTAATATCAAAAAAACTCTTATCACAAGATCCTAATGTCTTATGTAGTATCTAAAACATATAATCAATGCATCATGTTTTATATTAGAATGTATTTAAAAATCGGCACATACCGGTATGTAGGCTTGTTATATCTCGATGATCGATATCAATTATCAATGCGTTTATATATTATATATATAGACTCGATTTGAAAAAAGTGCTTTTTTTTAAATTGCCTTTTTTTCATCATTCCGCTTTAAAAAAACTTTTCAAAATATGAAAATTATGATATATATATAATTAAGAACCAAATTAATCTATTTAAATATTAATATCTTTTAAATATAAAATACTTTTCTATCATTTTCACTTATCAAATAATTATTTTCTGCCAATAGACAAGTTGTTATCTTTTGACAACTAGCTTTTCGTTTTTTAATATGTAAAATGTAAGTATAAAAAAATTAATTTTTCATATAACGTTTATAATTTTTTTCAAGAATTTTAATTTTATTCCAGGATAACCGTTTTTTAATAATAAAATTTCAATAAGCTCATATAAAAAGTTCGTATTTTTTTTAAAAATTTATGATTTTTCCTTACCTTTTTTATTCAAATTTTTCCTTCTCAATTATAATCCCAGGATGATTGATCGTTTTTAATTCAATTTTTGAATTATATTTTGGTTGATAATCGACATGGTTAAATATTAAACCATCTTAAACCATCTTAAACGGTTATCCTGGAATAAAATAAACATCCTGGAATTAAATAACAAACGTTATATTAAATATTTAATTATATATTACATAGTTTTTTTTTTTTTTTCAAAGACAATTCAAAAATTAAATGAATAGATAAAATTTTTGAATTCTTAATCGTAATTGAATTTGTATTTTTTTAAAAAATCATGGTTTATAAACGGCATCGCAAGTTTCTTGTTTTTATATCGATAACAAAATTATTAATTTGATAATTTTATTGAAATAAAAATACAAATATATTTGCTTATAATAAAATCTTATAATGTTTATTAAATGAAAAATGCATGATAATGATTGTTAATCGATAATCGTTATCAAATTTGCAATACTTTTCATATAACATTTGATTATAAAAAATTTCTTGAGAATATCGGTATCAAGTTTACAAACTGATAATCGATTATTAAGCTTAATAAAGAGTCAATTCTTATTTCAATTCTCAAAAAAAAGCATGCCAGCGGCATTTAAAAAAAAAAAAAAAAAATAATGCGATTTTTAAAAGTGTGAAATTTGTTCCATAATATTACTTTAAAACAGTTTAATTTATTAAAAAGTATTCATTTATCTAATAAAATAAAAATTTTGTAAAATTATAAAAATTGAGAGTATGCCACTGCATTATTCAGAGCCCATTCAATTTTAATAATACAATCTTAATCAAAAATTTGACATGTATAATCATTCAATATTAATTCAATTTTTTTAGGGAATTGATTTTTTTATAGATCACATAAGTTTCATTTTTAAATGAGAGGTAAAGAAAGAAAAAGAAAAAATAAAGTACCAGATGGTTTTTCAAGAGTTTTTAACTCTGAAAAAACCGTGATCCGCAATTTATTAAATAATTTTGTTGTTAATGGAAGTCGTGGTGAAGAATTAATCAAAGAAATAACTGATCATTGCGATTTGAAAACAATATCATTGAAATCCATTTTATCAATTGCTAAAATAATATCAGATTTAATAAATGAGCCGATATCAAGAAATACTTCAAGAAATAAAAAACTAATTATTAAATGGTTTGATGATAATGAAGAAAAAATATCTCTCTGTAAGGAATATATAAAACCTTCTTTTATAAAGAAATTGTAATAAAATATATAATATTTTGATGATTTTTTTTATTATTATTTGTTGTATTCCAATGAAAGAAAAATAGTTTCTTGAATCATTTCATTTTCTTTACAATAATGAGTTTACTGATCAATTTGCATCTTTCACCAATTATGTCATTGATTTCAAATAATTGCTCAAACATATTGAGTTCTTTGTAGATTTGTTATTTTCCGATTCTAGAGATCGATAATTGATTTACTTTCTGATATTGATTAAAAAAATACGCTGATATTTGAGATCAATTTCAAGGATCGAGGATTTTAAAGCTTGTCTGCTAAATAAGTTCACATTCCATCCTTCAGTAACTGATATTAGGAAAAGTATATTTTATAAGTGCAGATTGTTGAATGAAGAAATTATTTCTGATTCAGCCACTTTGATTGATGATTGTTGATTGAAGATGAAGGCTTTCATTGGTTGTTCAGCTTTGACAAAAGCAGAGTACTCACGTACAAGAAGATGCGTTTGCAAAAATGCTCAGAGAAAAAATATTTTATTGTTAACTAAAAAAAAACGTTATAATTAAATGTAAAACAATTATATTCAAAATAAGAATAGCTGTTGTTAAAGATGGGTCAACTCGATAACATTGTTACAGATGGAATTCGTCTCATTTCTACCTTTTTGATGGCTTTTGTTGCCACATTCATTGCTCCACTAATCATATGGATACTCCGTCTTTTGAAATTAGAACGAATTCAAAAAGAACAGCAAGAAGTCCGTGAGCTTGCTACTCTTAATAATAGTGAGGCGCAAACTCCAACAATGGGCTGCATCATTATTATCTTCTCAACTCTCGTAGCTGTCCTCTCTTTTGTGATGGAACTTTCAAGTTATCATTGCAATGTGCTGTTTTCTCCTACTCGCGGCGGTTGGGTTCCTCGATGACAGCGCCAAAATATACAAAAAAACTTCTTCAAGAATTCCAGAGTGAAGCTCGCAGCCCAACTCTTCGCCGCTCTCTGCGTTGTCTGTGCCCTGCATAGTCATCCTGATCTTCGTGAGTCTCTCTATACGTTTCGGATTCCATTTTCATCGTCAAAATTCTCGATTCCTAGTTCTGGCTTTTTTTCTGAGGTTGAGAAAGTCTTGTTTTTGTTTTTCATTTTGGCGGGAGCGAGCAACTCGTTCAACCTCGCCGATGGACTCGATGGACTTGCTGCAAATTGTGCCTTTCCTGTTTTCTTGTTTTATTGTGGAATCGATGTTTTCTAACATCGATTCCACAAGCAGCAAGAGTCCTTGGATGTCCGTGCTTGCATGAGAACTTGGAGCTCGCAATGATCAGTGCTGCTGTAGTTGGCGCACTCGTCGTTTTCTTGTGGTTCAATGCTTATCCTGCATCTGTTTTCACGGGAGACACCGGAAATTATTCAATTTTAAGGCCGAATAGGTATTCAATTATTGATTTAAAATGATTTTTTAAAAAAAAGTGTCATCACATGAGTACCACCAGGGCAGCCATATATATCACTAAATATATGTGAACACTATATCAAACCGCATGTTATAATCACCTGCGTCATGAATGACTCAAATCGTGAGTATTGGTGATATGGTACATAAGCAGTCATAACTCGATGAGATTGGTACAAAATACCAAATTGATTGACCTTGTTGGTTATACTCAATGGTATACTTTGAGTGCATATCGTATTGTCTACTTTACGATACTTACTTAACTCTGTTTCTAACTCATTTATCTTGTTTTGAAGTTTATTTCTGCTTGTTATAATTAGGCTTGTTATTCTGATATTGATTAATCAGGTTTGGCACTTTTTTAACTTTGATAATGGATTTTAAAATGTTATCTATTAGAAATGTTAATTGAATAATTTGATGATCAAGTATGAAACGTGATCCAAAAAAATAATTTTTTTATATCAAATCTTGATTAATCATAATTATTACCTGCAGAAATCATTAAAAATAGTACTTACAGATAATATCATAAATTAATTGTATTCTAACTTATTATCAAAAGAATCAACTTAAATTAAAATTTATTAAAGGAAATGAGAAGAATTTCTTTAATATTTTTTTAAAAACTTTCAATTTTGATAATAGATCTTTTTTTTTTTATTCATTATTGATATCAGAGATAAAATTTTAGGTTTGACATCGATATCAAAAAATAAGTCAATTATTGATATCGAAAATTGAGACTTAACAAACCCATTCATAATGATTTATCATTTTAGTTTATATATATATATATATTAGAATAAGCAAAATAGGTATTTTATATTACTAATTCACTATTATTATTAAAATCCTATAAAAATTTAAAAATCATATACTTATTTAAAAAGATAAAATTATTTTTAATATAGAAAATTTTTGAAAGATTTTTATTCAAAAATATTGACAACCTTTCAATATTGAGAAATTCATTTAAAAAGTTAAACTTATTCAAAGGACTTGTTCATAAATTTTGAAATCGTTGTATGAATTCCTTTTTATCAGATTATATTCTTTCAGGTTATTTTTCGAAAATTGAAACCATGAAAGATGAAACTCTTCAATCAATTTATCGGAAATTTAGACCTCTATACTTTAATCTGACTATTGATGATATAAATATAAAAGATCAGATAATAGATCATTTAAAAAAATACAAATTTTTGACTTATGAAGTTACACGGACATCGATAATTGAGCAGAATCCGCAAGAAATGAATCTTAATGATCGATCTAATCAATTATTAAATGTTAAATTTTGTGGAGAAAAATATTATTTTGTAATCGATAATATTGAATTTCAAATAATATCCGATATTATCCAAAATCTCACTGAAACAAAGCTAATCAATTTTACAAATCGAAAAATTTTTCCATCAAAAATGGAGAAAGACGATTTTGATGCCCAAAAAGAAGTAATGAATTTTAAAAATCATTTTAAATCAATAATTGAAAGTGATTATTTTATTAATAACACAATAACGATAATATCAGGCTATTTTATTCGTAGATTTTATTGTCCTAGTAATTTTTTCAAAAGAAAAATTTTTAAATTTCAATATGAAGATGTAATACTAGAAAGTATGCTCAAAAATTATTTTTATTATTCGAAATATAAAGAAGATTCTGAATTATCTCATAATATATTGTTATATGATGTAATTAAAAGAATACTTAAAAATAAAATAGTTGATTTCGGTTTTAAATACGAACTTTATCATTTCATAGAAGATGATTTTATCATTTTAAGAGAATTATCTGTAACTAGAAATGGCATTTATAAATTAGTTTATTATAAGAAAAGAAATTACTTATTTGCAATCAAATACATATTACCTAATCAATCAGAGAAAGAAATTCAAAAAGAAATGAATTTCTGTGACAATTTCAAACATCGAAGTTTCATTTGTTTTTATGGTTATTTATATAGAAATGAAACAAAAATAGGATTCGTTTATGAATTTATGAGTAATGGAACACTTTATGATTACATAAATAATAAATCAAATCAAAAGAGTCAAATTTGGTTGCTTAATTCGATAGCACGTATTTATAAAGGCATAAATTATCTTTATAATAATCATCTTATTCATCGAGATATTAAACCACAAAACATTCTTTTAAATCATGACAATTTACCATTTATTTCTGATTTCGAAACAATTCGTTATATAAATGAAGATGATGATGAAAATCAAAAAGAAGATTTGACAGGTGATATTGGCTCTGATTCGTTTGCATCACCTGAACAACATCGAAATGTAAAAACATCATTTTCAACAGATATTTATTCTTTTGGATTAATAGTTTATTTTCTTTATGAAGAGAAAAGTTTATGGAATTGTAATTATATTTATTCAAATATATTTGACTTTGAACAAAAGAAAAAAAAGTTAGAAAATGTTGATTCTAATATCAAAGATATTTATGAATCATGTGTGAAGTTCAATCCAAATGAAAGAATGAAACATGCTGATATTATGAACAAAATAATTGATGAATTAGATGCATTTGATGATTTTAATCAAGCCTTTAATAAAATGAGTGATTTTATAGAACATTTTATTCAAATATTATACTTTATATCACAAAGAAATGATAAAGAAAATGGAATTGTAAACTCTTTATTAAAAATATATAAATATTGTAATATTTATATTAATAAAGAATTGGTATTAAATGAATTGGAATTAAAAGAAACAGTTTCAAATACTTTAATAGATTTTTTTAATAGATCTTGGAAAGAATCTATTAAAAAAACTCAATTAAAAAACAAAAGTTTCATCTTTTTTGCTAAGGCAGCTGCTATGCTCAACAATCAAAAAGCACTTCTATACTTAGGAAATTATTATTTATACGCAAATGTAGCACCAAATGAAATCAGTGGTAAACAATATTTGGAAATGGCTATTAAATATTATAATAATCCAAATGCTCTTTATATCTTAGGAAAATATTTAATTGAAAATGGTCGTGAGCAAAATGTATCAAAGGGAATCAAATATTTAGATTTAGCAGCTAAGCAAAACCATGCAGATTCACTTTATTTGCTAGGAACATATTACGATATTGGTATATTTTTTGAACAAGACTCCAAAAGAGCAATGCTTTATTTTGAATTAGCAGCTAAACAAGAAAGTTATTATTATCCTAACAATTTTAGTATATTTGAAAATGATCCATTTATCGAAAACATTTCAACAACAAAATCCCTGTGTTATTATTATTTGGGAATTCATTATTTACATGGAGATGGAATTGATGAAGATTTAGTAATAGCAAAAAAATATTTTGAAAAAGCAATATCAGAAGATAATATCATAATTTATTCAGGCGCATATTGTATATTAGGAGAATATTATTTAAATGGAATAGTTGTTAAACAAGATTTTAGCAAAGCTCTGGAATATTTTGAAAAAGCGGCAATTAATAATAATTTAAATGCTCTTTTACAATTGGGAGTTATTTACATTATGGGTAAAAATGTTAAACAAGACTATTTAAAAGCTAAAAACTATTTTGAAAAAGCAGCAAAATATGGTAGTTCAGAAGCTTTCTTTGCTTTAGGAGGTATTTATGAGTTTGGTTTAGGTGTTGAACAAAATAGTTTTATTGCTAAAAGCCATTATGAATTTTCAGCTAATAAAAACAATTCTGATGCACAATTTCGATTAGGTAATTGCTACATGTATGGTTTAGGCTGTGAACCAGATGTTAATAAAGCAATATTAAATTATGAATTGTCAGCTAAACAAAATAATATGAGTGCGATTTTAACTTTAGGTTATTTATATGAAGAAGGATTTGGTGTTAAGCAGGATTATTCAAAAGCAATTAAATATTATCAATTGTTAGCAAATCAAGATAATTCAGATGCTTTGAATTGTTTAGGCATAATTTATTTATTAGTGGAAACTGAAAAAGATTATTTAAAAGCAAAATTTTATCTTGAATCAGCTGCAAAACTAAATAATTCAAATGCTATGTGCAATTTAGGATATATGCATTTTAAAGGTTTTGGAGTTGAAAAAAATTATTTAAAAGCAAAAGAATATTTTGAATTGTCAGCAGAACAGAGTAATCGATTTGCATATATATATTTAGCTAAGTTATATGAATTTGGTTTTGGTGTCAAACAAGATTATTTGAAAGCTAAAGAATATCTTGAAAAAGCAGCAAAAGCAAATGATCCATATGCTTTTGAAAATTTAGGTAATTTTTATATTAATGGATATGGAGTTGAACAAAATTTTTTGATAGCAAAAGATTATTTTGAATTATCAATTCGATCTTATAATCCAAGCGCTAATTTTATATTGGCTGATTTTTTTTCTAATGGCTTTATTTTTGAGATAGACTATTTCAGAGCAATTCAATACCTTATGAAATCTATTGCAATTCATGATGGAAAAGTAACTTTTTATGAATACTCATTAGGTTCTTTTCGACATATTAATGTGTATAACGAATTTTATTATCATTCAAATAACAGTCTTGGATTAATTTATATGATTCAATTTCAAGATCTTGAAAAAGCTAATATATATATCAAGGAAGCTGCATTTGGCGAATATCCTTTTGCTCAGAACAATTATGGTCTTTTAAAAGAAATATATTTCAATAAAATTGATGATGCAAAATATATGTATAAAAAGTCAGCAAAGAAAAAATTTGCTCTTGCTGATTTCAATCTTGCAAACTTATATGAAAAACAAGGGAAAATTGAAAAATCTATTAAGCATTATATTATTGCTTCTGAAAATGAAGATTCACCATTGATATTCCATAATTTTGAGTTTTTTGATATACTTCTATTTATATCAACTATATTTATAATGTGCTTTACTAATTTAAAACTCACAGAATATTATTTTTCGAAATCAAATTTTAAAGAATCTAAAAAATATTTTCTCAAAGCATTTGCAAAATTCAATTTAAATGATCCAAAAACAACATATCAGTTTAAACTCGTATATCATAAAGGCAAAATTAAAGATATTTTTACATATATTAAAAAGTTCATTTTGAATTTCCCTTTATTTCATCAGTCTGATTTCAATTTAGTGAATAATAAATACAAAGAAACAAGAACTCAACAAGTTAATCAAGCAAATTCAGAACAAAATGTTGATTATGAAAATTCAGAACAAAATGTTGATTATGAAAATTCAGAACAAAATAATGATCATGAAAATTCAGAACAAAATAATGATCATGAAAATTCAGAACAAAATAATGATCATGAAATTAAAAACAAGAAAATATTTAAGGCTTGTCAAAAAGAAAACTTTGATATCAAGTTGAAGTCCAAGCAAAATGATTATCTAGAAAAAATCAATCAATGTGAATTTTATGAAAATGAAATGCAAATAAATGAAGACAAACAAACTTTCGTTGATTTAGGTGATTTATATGATTTTATGATTTCTGACACAGATATTAAAAAAGTTTTTATTAATGAAATTAAAATCATCATTGATACAATGGAAGATATGATTTACACACCGCCATATCATATTTTATTTGGTCGAATCGAAAATGATAAACATAAAAAGACACAAAATTCAAATGAGACAGTTCAAAATATAAATGAATTATTTTATGAAGGACTTGAACTTGAAGAGTTAATTCAATAATGATCAATGCTATCAAGTTCAAATAAATAAACAGCTTTAATACAATTTTTGTCTATTTTATGCAACAAAAATATTCTCAATCATTCTACAATGCATGTAAATTGATAAATAACAAAGAATTTTAAAAATCAATGCAATCATTATCTCAAAATATTGAAAAAGCAATTTATTATCTCACTTTTTCTGCAAATTCTAATTTTGATTTAGCTCAAACAGCAATTGGATAAATTTATTTTATTGGGAAAGATGTTCCGCAAAACATTAACAGAGCTATTTATTATTTTGCTCTTGCAGATAATGCCAAGTGTTTTCAAGGTGTTTTTCTTCAGCAAAATATCAAAAAAGGAATTTATTATCTTTCACTTTCCTCAAAAAATAATAATAAAATTTCATCCTTTGTCCTTGGATTTATTTATCACAAAGGTGAATATGTTGACCAAGATCTGGAATTATCAATTCATTATTATAAAGATGCATCATCATTTAATGTTCATATGCAAAAAATAATCTTGGAATTCTTTACAGATATGGATTTGAAGATAAAATTCCACAAAAAATTGGATTAGCTATTGAGTATTTCACAGAAGCAATTTTTAGGAGCAACGATATTGTTTCAATGTACAATTTGGCGCATCTTTATTTTTATGAGGACTCAAATAATGATAACATTGAGAAATCTATTGAATTATTGATAAAATCTATTTGTTTAGGATTTGACCAATCACGAATATTATTGAGTTTGATATTGGTAAAAAAAAATATGGAAATGATGTCGATGCAATTAAAAAAGAAATAGATAAGCATGTGAAACAGCAAAATAATTATTCAGTTTCAATCTCAGAAATGATTCAAAATTTATATAATAGCCCAGTTTATTTGACATCATATGAATATGTTAAAAAGTTGGATTTTTTATATGATTTGTATCGTAAAATTATCCCTTCTAATACAATAACAAACTTTCAGCAATCAAAAAATCAAACAAAAAAGTATAATGTTAATGATATTTCATCAGAATTTTATAATGGATTTAGTATCGATATTCGATTTTGTTAGTTTAAACTCAATTATAGGGTAAAGATGAATAAATTTATTCAAATAATATTAAATGAATTGCTAAAGCTGTATTTGCTAAAAACAAAATAATCAATTTAAATGAGAAATTTAATTTTCATTGGACCATCTTTATATGTTGAAAATGATTGATTTTTTTTTATCATTGTTTCCTGTTTTTTATTTTGTTTTTGCGATGTCATGAGTGAATAATTGGTCAAATATAATTCATCAAATTTGAATTATTTATCAAAATAATTTGAATTAATTATCAAATTAATTTGAATTAATTATCGTAATAATTTGACCTTTTAAATAACGATCATTGAAAAGAATTCATTTTTTAGGAAGTAGAAAATGATGAAAGTGTCAATTGGAAATACTGTTTTAAAGGCAACCTTAAACAACAATCCATCAGTTACTGCCTTAAAGGAACTCCTTGCTAAAGGACCACTTACAATTGATATGCACGATTATGGTAGCTTTGAAAAAGTTGGACCAATTGGTAAAAATATTGTTAGAAGTGATAAACCAACAACAACTAGTCCAGGTGACATTATCTTATATGAAGGTAAATATCTAACCATTTATTATGGTGTAAACTCTTGGAACTTCACACTAATTGGAAAAATCAATGACGTAAGCAAAGAACAACTTAAGCAAATTCTTGGAGAAGGTAACGTAAAAGTAACATTTTCTCTTGATTAAAACAATTATTTCCATTTTTTTCTTTCATTTTTAATTTGATTGAAGAATACTATAGAATTTAAAAAAATCTCTTTTAAATAAATTTTAAGCATACCTCCATTTGACGGTTGGAGGAATTTTCAATTCAATATTACTCCATGGAGGAAAAAATCCTCCAAACCGTCAAAAGGAGGCATGCATAATTAATTTAAATATAAACCTAAAGAAAATTATATATCCTAGTTTGCATTTGGTCTAAATTTTCTCATATGAAAATTTTATTAAATATCCAAAACATATATATAGAGTAAATTTAAGTCAAAAGCAAACTCAGATATACAATTTTCCAAAAAATTCTTGATTGCTCGTTATTATAAAAATCCAAAAAGATAGAAAATAAAGATTGCATGCATTTTGGTTTCTCAGAAAGAAAGATAAAAATGTGAAGATGTTTGAATTAGAAATTGTTTAGTTAATTAAGAAGCTAAAGGTTGATGATTTTAGTCGTTTTGGTGTTGAAATTCGTAGGCTTCGATTCTCAGTGAGCGTTCTTCAATTTCTTTCTTCATGCTTTTCAGCCTGCTCGAAAGATTCTTGTTTTTGGTGTCACTGAACAAGTCGTATTTGTTCGCCTTCAGTGTTTCAAAGATTGAGTCGAATGACGGACCGTTTTCTGCATCAAAAGACAGGCAGCTGACAATCTGTTCACGAACCCAGGAAAAGACTTCCATTGCTCACTTTTCTCGTGTTGAACTTTGGTTATTTGCCTGTGACGATGTAAATGAGAGTGATACTGGTTGAGAAAATGTCGATCTTGATTGTGTACTTCACTCCTTCTTTTTCATCTTCATTGAAAAGTTCCGGTACCATGAAGCAAAGAGTTCCGAGGCCTTTCGTAAGAATGCAATAAGTGCATATTAAAGATGCTCGTGGATTTACTATTAAATGTATTTAACGAACATTTTAAAATATTACTATTGGTAATAAAAGTTACAAATTGTAATTACCGTTGTATATTTCAAAAAAAAAAAAAGATATGTTTCATTGAATAACCAACATGTTATCAATTGATATATATATTAATAAAAAAATACCCAGAAAAAGTATTCTCGGGAAATATAAGGTGGTTGCATTTTTTTTATTATTATTATTAGATTCATTAGAATTTTGTGGTTTAATTTGCATATTAGCTTTATGACTATGCTGGCTGATTAAATTTAAACTGTCACACTATTTTCTGTGAATTCATCTTCATCAGATTCTTCTTTGACAGAATTTAAGTTCTTTTTGATGATAACAATTAACAAAGTAATAACTATGCAAAGAGAGCAAAATGAAGCAAATATTATTTTCAATGAAGAATTCTTTTTCATCATTTTTTCTTTTTGTACATGATTAATTTCAAAAATTTGATTTTTAATCTTAATTGAGATGAAATCTTTGTTCTGAATAAACTTCAGTTTTTCTTTGTAATCACTATCAAATGTGCATGAATTAACGATCAATTTTGGAGCATTTTTACTAATTGATTTTCCATCAATATGATTAGCGTCATCCAACAATTTTCCACTGAAAACGCAATTATTCAATTCTATTCTTGGAGCATTATTTCCGCCAAGATAGAAGACTGAATTCATTGATTTTTCGTTGATTTCAAATGCACAATCAGATATAATCAATGAATTCATCGAATCATCCAAAAATGAAGATGAAAAACTGAAATTATTTGATATCTTAAGTGATCCTCCAATGCCAAAGTTATTCTTAAATCTACACTTTTTTACATAACCGTTAATTACAGTCAAAAAGATGGCACAACCGCCAAATAAATCATTTTCGGAATCATTCAATTTTGCCTCATTTTTTGTGAAAGAACATTTGCTGATAGAAACAATGCTTGACTCATCACTCGAATAGATATAAATAGCACCGCCGTAGTCAGCCTTGCAAGTGTCAAATGAAAGTTCATTCAAATTTACGCTATTAATAATATTGACTGAGTTATGAATGTATATTCCACCTCCGCCACCTTTCTCTGACTCGCATTGAGAAAAGATTGTCTTATCGCATGTTATTCCGCAGTTCTTCAGATGAATTGCTCCTCCGTCGTCATTTTTGATGCCTTCGAATTGTGAAACGGCAACATTTACAGTGACACTTCTAAGTAAATCATGTTCTGGATCAAGGACCTTTTCAACGCGAGTACGATCTTGATTTTCGGTGTAATTTGTGTCGCCGAAAACTAGTTCTAACGGTGGAATGAAGCACTGTATTTCATTCACTATTGGATTGTCCATGAGAATTAAGTACTTGCTCCCTATGTTGAATGATAGTGTGTCATTTTCAGAGTGATATTGTACTTTTGTAATGAAGTTAATCATTGTTGATGTACTTAAAAATGGGCGAGAGTCGTATTCAATTGTCTTAATGATTCCTTGTTCAAATACAACTTTAAACCACAAATTTTCTTTGATTATTGCTTGTGCATTTGTGCATTTAATGTACACAATGATGTATCCTTCATAAGCTCGACAGTTGAGATGGATTGTGTGGTCGTATCCAGCTTTCGTTATATCTGACACATCGGGATTGATCACAATTTCGGTTGGCTGCGGTGTTGCTGTTGGCGGAATGTAGCATTTGATTCCATTTTCAGTAGGATTGTCCATTAGATTTAAGTACTTGCTCTCTAAATTGAATGTTAATGTGTCATCCTCGGTGTGATACTCAACATTTTTAACGAAACTATTAATAGTAAAAGAGTTCAAAAACTGTCGTGAATCGTATTCAATTGTTTTGATGATTCCTTTTTCAAATACAACTTTAAACCACAAGTTTTCTTTGATTATTGCCTGTGCATTTGTGCACTTAATGAGCACTTTGACGTATCCTTCATAAGCCAAACAGTTCAATTGAATTGTGTAGTAATATCCATCTTTTGTTATGTCTGACAAGTCAGGACTGACCACAACTTCAGTTGGCATGGGTGTTGCAGGTGGGAAGTAGCACTGTAGCTGGTTTTCAGTAGGATTTTCCATTAGAAGTAAGTACATGCTCCCTGTGTTGAATGTTAATGTGTCATCTTCTGTGTGGTATTGAACTTCTGTAATGAAGTCTTGTATCTTTGATGTACCCAAAAACTGGCGAGAGTCGTATTCAATTGTTTTGATCGTTCCCTTTTCAAATATAACTTTAAACCACAAGTTTTCCTTTATCGTTGCTTTGTTATTTGTGCATTTTAATGAAACAGTGAGGCTCCCTTGATAAACCACGCAGTCAAAATGGATTGTGAAATCATAACCGTCATTTGTAATATCTGATATTTCAGGATCTGTCTTTATTTCCGTTGGTAATGGTGTGGGTGGATTATAACATTGTAGTAAACATTGTACAGGGGTTTCCATTGGAAGTATGTACATGCTTCCTGAATCAAATGTTAATGTGTCATTTTCAGGATGATATTCGATTTTTGTGACAAATTTGCTGAGAGTACTTGTTCCAAAAAATGATCTGGAATCATAGTTAACGTCTTTGACCTTTCCTTCTTCAAATATAACTTCGAACCATAGGTTTTCTTTGATTGTTGCTTGATCATTCGTACACTTGAGATAAATTGTAATAGATCCTTGATAAACAAAGCAATCAAAACTAATTGTAAATTCATTTTCTTTTTTAGAAATATCTAAATTGGGAGTTTTGTTTTGCATCAATCTCTTTTTGTTGCCGTTGAGAGTTTCTGTCAGTCTTAATGTATGCAATTTCAAACTTAATAATAGGTAAAAAGCAATCATTAATTTCAAAAAAAATAGATTTTTCATTAAAAATTTTAAAATATTCAAAATATCTTTTAATGGGAAGATTACAATATTCCCATTTTTTTACTTCACTGATAACACTTTTTTGCCTTTGGGGAAAAAAAATATCACTTTTTAAAAAAAAAAAAATTACAATTATCACTTTTCTTCAGAAAATCATTTCACTAAAAATAAAAAAAAATGTTAAGTGCTGCACCTCTCTTAGTAAGGAGAGTTCAAAAAAATATATTTTAATTAGCATCAAGTAACGATTATTTTTATGCAGCTTCTGCTCCGAGTAAAGTTTAAACTTACCATATCATATTTAAATTAAGCAATCTATTTTCAAAAAGTGCTTGTGGGTAATAGTATATTATAGACAATCGTGTTTTACTTTTATACATCTAATTTCAGGTATTAATCTCTGCTTTTTCAAAACAATTGTTAATATCAGATAATGAAGTTCCATGCATTTATACTATAAATTTGGCGTTTTCTCGCTTCAAATATTATTTTCCATCGTTTTTTTCATGTAATACATGTTGGAAAATCTGTATATTCAAGTTTAAAAATGTTGATTATTTCAATAATATTCAATAAGTAATGCAATAAATAAAAACAAAACTATAATCAAAATAATCCTTATATAATATTGAGTTGAAATATATCATTATTACTTCTTTTTTTCTTTTTCAAAAGGAGAAATTAAGTTTTTTAAAAAAAAAAAAAAAAAAAAATATAAACGTTCTTTTAAATAATCTAAACGTCCAACAATAGAAGAATGTTCATAAAGAGCGATCAATAATTGAACTTTATAATTTATACTTTATATTAATAATATAAATTAATAAAATTCTATCAGATCTGAGCAATTTCTTCTGTTGAATTACGGTTTTTTCTTCAAATCTTACATTTATGGATAGAGATAAATAACTAAGTAATAAAATACGCTATTTCAAACACAACATTTATATGAGCAAAAGAAACAAGAAAAATAAAAAAAAAAAGCTCGGATATTAGTAAAAATTCGAATAGAATAAAATTGAAATGAATAAATAATTAATTGAAATTTCAATAAAAATAAAATTATTTTTTCTAATATTATATTCAAATTTTTTAAAACAAAAGCTTTGAATTGTATTGGAAAAGTTTATGATAAGTATTTTTTTTTTTTCAAAAATTGAGATGCTTATAAAGCATGAATTCAAGAAGCTCTTCTTTTTTATATAATGCAAATCAAAGAAAAAGGAGGAACCAGCATTCTACTTAATTTCCAAGACAATAATAAAAGTTATGGGACAAGCATTTTGTACCATCAAATGATAGATCATTTTGCATTCTATTGAATTCAATCGATTTTCAATTATTTTTGGCCTGCTAGAATCTATATAATTGCAATTTTAATAGAGTTGGCTCCAATTATTAAGATGTTATCAATGAAAATGATATTAATAACTAATCGCATATAAAATTTTGGGAGAACAAATTGATCTTAGGAACTCACAAGTAATCGAAGATTGAGCCTGAGATTTTTTTTCAATTTGGTGAAAGCCTCAAGTAAAAAATATTTTTATCTAGGTTTTGTTAATTCATAATTTACGAATATGTTTATATCAGAAATTGAATAAAAATATCCCCGCCGCTATATTTAGCTTTACAATTTTGGAATATTAAATTTTCTAGATTTACATTTTTATACGAATAGCGATTTAATTCATTTTGAAGATAAATTGCATCACCAATATTTTTATAAGATCAACAATTGTCAAATATGGATTTTTTATTAATTGAAACGCTGTTTAGTTCATTAGTAAGGTCTTTATATGTTGACACGTTGACGCAGATATTAACGAGCTTGTAATTTTCTTCTATATTTTTTACAACGCTTATTGTTCTTGCAATCTTCTTCATACAGGATGATTCCATTTGATCATGCAATTTACCTTCCAATTTACTTTCAATCAAATCAAATTGAGAAGATAACAAACTTTTTGATAAAAGTTTTTAACGATAGTTTGTGTCTTCATTACGTAACTTCTATCAATTAATCCTGTCATTTTATTCTTGCACATTTCTTTTGCAATTGTTCTCTCAAATATCTTGCCAAATATTTGATCAATATCATATTGTTGAATATTAATTTTTTTGCCGATGCTTTTCGAATAATTAGCATCCTTTCTGAAGAATTAAGCAGCAACTTCCACGATTATCAGAAGCAATTGCTAGCTCAGTTATTTTGAAAGTGATTGAATTATATATAATTCAAAATCAAAAAAAAAACTTTATTGAATTCAATATGCATCAGAAAATAACTGTGCTGTCTTTAAATTCACGAAATGTACATCTGACTTCTTCCCTAAAGAAGTCGTAAGAAGGAATTCAAGCTACATAAGACAGTCATTTTTTATAAAAAAAATATTCATTGCTCAAATTTATACAACTCATAAATTCAATCTTGATTGTGTACTCTTTATGTTCAAGATCTGATGAAACATAAAGTAATGAATATTTGTTTATTGTTGCTATTTGTGTGCTGATGTTAGCAATGTCTTCTTCATCAAATTAGTCAGTCTCATATAACAAAACATTGCCAACTTTGTCATTCATGTTTCCTCGTAACAATTGAAGTGCTTCATTAATGTCTCAAATGTTTAGGTCATATGATTCACACCAACCGCATTTCGTGTCATAAACCCAAACTTTTAAAGCTTCATTTAATAAGTTATTAAATTGATTTTTAATTTCTTAAATCATAAATCAAAATGGAAATATGCAAATGTATTTCTTTATTAAAATTATTAATGTTTTGATGATATATCACCTGGTGTAGGAATTCTTCTTTGCTTTTGTTTGAGGGAAGAAATTCCTACGGGGACATCATCATTGGTTTTTATGATTTGATCAAAATCAGGATACAAAAGATCTTGTTGAAAGAGATATCTATATCCCGAAACGAAATAGCGCGCATGAATCCAACAACTCCAATTGATGTTAAAATGGCAAGCCACGGAGAGCATATGAACGCAAGGCATACCGGTATCATTGAAAAACATGCAGGTGCATGTAGGTTTCTCTGAAGAGCATATGGTCACAGTGCATTTTGTGGCATCATCATTTTCTTTTGTTACTACATATTTGCATTTGAGGATTGGAGACCGAGTTACAGTCAAATTGTTTGCAACAACCATTGCGTAGCTAAGCCAATCACGAGCAGAATCTGTAAGAATGCCACATTGATAGCAGATGTCTTTAAGAACAGCAAATCCAAAATCATATATTTTTAACATAACTTCGAGTGGCTCTTTATTCTTGAGATGGAGTTTCACTATCAGAGCATTCAAAGATTCAGCTGCTGATGAAGTAGTATTCTGATCTCTTGGAATGTCAGACTCAAAACGGCTGATTTTTTGCCACCGTGATTTTTGGTCCAAATAATCTTTTAAGGAACGATGATTATCGATGATGTCTTTTTTTTTCATAGCATATTCGTGAGAAGTTTGACACTTTACTAAATCTTTGAATGTATTTTTGCATGGGCAGTGCTTGCTTAAATGCCAGCAGCACAATGAATTTGCAATCTTAACTTTTTCAAGGCTGGAGATTAGTGCAAATGCTTCATCAGTGATGCAGTTTCTTATGAAATGCAATTCTGTATTCAACATATTCAAAAGCAAATTTGTGTATATTTTGCTTTCTGATGCAGCCCAAGAAATTGCAAGTGGGAGTATTGTACGATTGCCTGTATAGGTTACAATAACATACATTCTCCCTCTCGATATCCCAGTTTGGAATCGTGAATCCATTTGTATTACTGGGAAAAACAACGAGGAAGTTAAAAATTTTATAGCATAGTTAGGAACTATACCAACAAAATCAATACAACCTTCCTCGTTTTTATGTATATCACCTTTGCCTCCGTATCTTTTAATAATATCGATAAATGCTTGAAGCATTCCCCAGGTACATAATCTGTCTTTTCTTCTGATCATATAAACTTTATTATAAGCTCTTCTTATTCTCAATTTGCATATGCTATCTGGAGGAAGTCCTAGAACAGTGTGTATTTTATTATAATACTCATTATTCAAATGTTCTTGTTTTTCAAGAGATTTTATAACTGCTTCAATTTTTGCTGTTGAAATTATAATTGGATTGGAACAAGTATGATGTGATTGGTGACTTACATGGTATCCATCACCTAGTTTTGTGCATTCAATTCGATAGAAGCATCCTTTAGCTTTGCATTCATAAGCTATTGTGTCGTTATTTTTTGAATCCACTTTTCCAAGTCGATATCCTTTATTTGCTTTTGAAATAAATGTATATGCTGTAAAAACATCTGGAAATGGTGCATATTCAGATTCAAGATTTTCTCTTGTAACTTCCTCAATTGATTCATCTTCGTATTCTTCTTCTTCTTCTTGATATTCTTCTGTTATTTGATCTTTTATTTCGTTATTTCTATTTTTGATTGATTCTTCATCCTTGCTTTCACCTCGAAATATTTGTTCAATATCGATAGTTTTCCAATCAAATTCTTTTTTATTTTCCTGCGAATATAACATTTCTAATTTATCATGATTCAAATTACTCCTAAACAATACAGGTATAAAAAATGATTTTGTTGATTTTGCCGATGATAATTGAGGATTGTCTAGTTGCTTCGTTTTTTGAGTATTGTCAATGATTTTTTTTGCAGGTTTCTGATTTTTGTCAATATTTTGGTCTTCATTTTTAGGTTTTGGTGGACGTCCTCTTTTTCTTTTAGCATTTGTTTGGCTTGATGAAACTTGTTCATCGAGGTTTTTTTCAATATTTAAAAGATCATTAATGCCTGTTTTGGAATTAATAAAAGAAAAATTATAAAACTTTCTAGTTTGAACCAAAATATCATGTGAAATTTCCTTTTTTTTGAGGATTTCTTTTTGAATGTAAACAATAATTTCATTATGATGGCATTCAATCGCTTCAATTAAACATTTTGTATATGTTTCATCCTGAGGAATAATTAGATTGCTTTTAAGAACTTGAATTATATTTAGATTGTTACCATGAATAGCATACAACCATAAAGTTGAGTCTAATTCAATTCCTTTGTTTTTCAAAAAAAGAAAAATATGTTTCGAACCATAAAATGCAGAATAATGAATTAGGTCAATTTCATTTGATATTGAATTTCTAATTAAAAAAGAATTAGTTTCATAAATCGATAAGTTGATTTTTTGATCTAAATCGATTTCATTCGATTCAATATAATAGCAAAATTCGTCAATTAAATCTTTTCGTATTAATTCACAAATGATGCTGTCATTTTCACCTATTTTCCTTTTCTCAAAAAAATCTTCTTGTAATTCGTTATTTATTTCATGAATCCATGGAGCATTGTGTGGAAACCATTCCTTATTGATGAATTTTTTTAACTCGGGCAGAAAATATAGATGATATTTAGCCATAATAAATTCATCAGTAATTATTTGTTTACAAACGAAGTCATCAAATACCAATATTTTAGATTCAATTAGGTAAAGAAGAATTCGTTTGTCACTCTTGAAAATATCAAAAATCTCGGAATTTGAAAAGAAATTAATAATTTCTTTTTGAAAATGCTGCAGTATAACTTTAATTTTGTCGTAAAAATCAAGGCATCGGTGATGATTATTTACAATTCTTAATAGTAGCATTAATACGAACTTGGTCTCTTGCTTGCTGTTACCAATTTTTTGATCTTTTAATGTATCTGTTAAGACTTCGAAATTCTCTTCAATATTATCATTGCTGTCTAGAAAACAAAGAAGATTCGAATGAATACTTTTCATTTTGTTTATGAAAAGAACATTATTAACAGTGGTTTGTGGAACCATAACCAGTTGCTGCTTATTTATTTATGAAAAACGTTTAGATTATCCATTTGTTCGTTTATATATATTTATATATAAACGTATCTCAAAATATATAAACGTATTAACAATTCTATAAATTTTATATGAGCAAATCTGTATAATTTTTAAGAAAATGAGTAATTTTTATATAAGCAAATCTGAAAATCTTTTTTAAAACACTCAGATAAATGAAAAATCTGTTAATAGTTTTGAAATCGTTTATCAAAGAAGTAGTAAAGATGGGCTTCTTTGATAATTTTGCTTTATTTTTTTATTTCATAATTTATAAAATTGCTTTAAATAATATATTATTAAGATATCATCGCTAATAATATTCTGATATTATATGGTCAAGAAACATTGAAATAAAAAACTCGGAATTTTTTTAATCTTAATGGACTATTGTTTTATTTATAGCCGTCAATTTTTAAATATTTTTATTTTTCCTAAATTATTATATTTTATTAACTTATTTTGTTAAAAAAACGGAAAATATATTTTTATTTATTCAAGGTTATACATTTTTTTGAATTATGAGTAATAAATATTTCTACTTTTCCCATCAGTGTTTATAACGCATACCCACTTACTTCTTTTGATTTTGGTAGTGTTAATGCGTAATAAAATATATCATTGCAAAAGTATTTGTTCTCAAATATGTGTTTCCCATTTGAATCTACAAAAATAGCATCTTCACGAATCTCTTTGATAAATTCACAATTGTTGCCATAATAAAATGATTAATTATGATGATTTTCACTTGTAGATACCCAGCTAAGATTCAAGAGATAGTCATCCTTATTCTCATTTTTATAGTCAGCGTATTGCTTTTTGTTGTGTCATGTTTTGAATGAATTGGTGAACTACCAATATGCTAAAAACAAGGTTTTTGTTTATTCCCAAGATTTAGAGCAACATAAATGTAACCATTACGTTTGTGTTCTTTAATTATACACCCTTTCGATACCTGTTTGAAGTTGTATGGATAGAAGTTCTTAATAAAGTAATCATCAAACCCCTTGAGCCTCCATTTTGAATTCGTCTCATAATTCGTTTCCTCATCAATAAGCTCTAATTCTTCAATATTGTCATTATTATCAGTTTAAAATACCTTATCATTATATATTATGCTTTCGTATTCCGAGATTAACTTGTTGGAGTTCATCAATTATATGTTGAAAAGTTTCAATCTCATTGGCTGTTTTTCTAGCCATATCATATATCAATCGCTATGTTTGTGGTTTATTGTAACTGTCAATGGTGTTAAGTTGTCCGATTTGCTAAAGAACTTCTCACGCTGCTTCTCAAAATGTAAATTCAAAAGCTTTGCAATATATATAGCTCTACAGCAAGAAAGGTTTCTGACAAGTAGTCTAGGAATGTTTGCCCCTTGCAATTGTGGAATGCTAATATTGATTCGATTTTGGGCCAAATCACAAAGATAGCATTTTTTCTGTGAGGATAATTCATCGAGAATACCATTTGTTTCAGAATACTGCCTCAACCAATAAGTTTGTTTCTTTGAATTACATACAGTAAGAATTGATCGCATCTGGCAAATGTCATAATTGATTGAAAGTATTAAACCGAACTTCCGATTATACTGAATGTATTAATCATTGATTGGTTCGACAGTTGCTATTATTTTGGTACCATCACCTGCTGTTTTTATTTCCAACCGATAAAAAAATGACTAAACTTTTATTTTGGCTTAACCTTTGATTATGAAAAATAAAGCAAATCCAAAAACAAAAACTTCATGAGGCCAGGCACAATCTTCAATTGAGCTAACTCATACTCATATGAGGATTCAAGAATTTTCAATATCATTTCAATCCTGCTCAAACCGAGTTCTCTATGACATTAAATCAAGCGATTTGCAATTTTGGTACGGAGTGAATCCAATTTTGATTCAAGTTTTGAGATTTTGTCGATGAGCTTATTCATGAAATCATCATTGTTGTAATCTTCGAATGCAAGACGTTTCCATTGAAGAAATTTTTTGAGAATGAGTCGTTCGAGATATCATATTTGTGATCTGTTGGCGATAGCATCATTAATATATCATTTGTTGCTTCAGCAGCAGCTGCTGAGTTCTTTTCTAACGGTATAAAAAATGAATTAATTCGTAAATGAATGTTATCTTTGAAATCTCTCGAGTGGATATAGTTATACAGGACCTTTGCAATATGTACCTAATTGTTAAAAGGATTCTGTATTGATTATCGTTTCTCTGCAAGGTATTATCTGCTGAATGATATTTTTAAAGTTTAAACACAAAATATTATTAAATATAATATCATCATATTATTCTCTTGAAAATTAGTTAAAATGGTTTTTGCTCTTATAATTATATTAATAATGGAATGTATAAAATTGTTATGTATTAAGTTTATTAATATTTTTAATATTGAGATCAAAATGATCAAAAATGTCTTTAAAAAAATAAACGGTTTCTCTCAGAATTTCCTTTAAATGCAACATGACTATATTAATTTTATTTTGTTAAATATTTTTATATTTCAATTAAAAATGCATAATACTAATTGTTAAAAATAATACATATTTATTTATTAAGTTATACTTATTTTAACGGGTGCGATATGTTATGTTTAAAATATTGAGAAGCCAATTCAATATTGAGTATTGAAAAAAGAAAAATGAATAGAAAAAAAGTATTTAAATTTGAATGCTAATACATTTTTTTAGAATACTAATATTTTCAGATTAAAAGTATATTTCATGTATTTTATCTATTATATATGAATTACTATAAATCTTAAATAAAATGATAAAATATATAATTACTAAATTTTTTTCATGATGAAATATTATGTTCAAAATTACAAACAAGTTTACAGATAGGCCACTCGAGATAATTTCTTATAACCGACAGTTACCACTTATTAGATGAAACAAAATGATATTTATTACATTACATTAATAAATGTTTCAATTAGATTTTGAAAAAAAAAAAAAAAAAAAAAAAAAAAGATTTTTACCATTTTTTGCATGAAATATCAAAAATAAAATAGGTAAACCCAGCATAAACAGTACTTTTCATACTAATTGATCATAATTAATATTAATATCTTAATATTTTGCAAAAAAATTATTTTAAACTATAGATTTCCAACATTGATATTTTATTAAACTATTGATAATCTTGTTTTGATGGTTTTTTTAAATATTAAATATAAATTTGAATTATATAGATAATTAATTTTATCTTAAAATGCTTTTCAAAAAAGATATTTATAAAGTAAAATTTCAATTCAAAAGTTTTGGAATGAAATTCAAATATATTAGAAAGTAAATGCATTTAAATAAAATTATATTCTTCATTGGACTCCTGTAACGTCCAATTTTTTTAAATCATCATTTAATAATTTAACAAATTCAATTTTTCTGCATTTTTAGCTAAAAAATGATATTTTTTCATTAATAATAACTATTTTTATATAACATTTAATGTTTTTAAAGTAAATAAAAAGATATCAAAAGAATTAATGATTAGAATAAATTATATAAAAAGTTATCGCTATTCTAACTTTTTATAAAGTGCTATTAAATTCTTATCAAAAATAATTAAAATAAATTGAGATAAAATACTCAAATTTATTTTCTGAAGAAAATTTAATATATACTTATATCCTTTTAGTTTTTATTTTAATTTGAATTTTGAACGATGCAAATATTTAAAAAAACTAATTATTATTATAATAATAAAATATAATTAGTTTAAGTAAACCAATCTTTGAGTTTTACTGTAGATATTCTGTTGAACAACCTTTTATTCAATTTATTCTTTATAATCATCTCAATTTTTGAAAAAAAAAAAATACTTATCATAAACTTTTCCAATACAATTCAAAGCTTTTGTTTTAAAAAATTTGAATATAATATTAGAAAAAATAATTTTATTTTTATTGAAATTTCAATTAATTATTTATTCATTTCAATTTTATTCTATTCGAATTTTTACTAATATCCGAGCTTTTTTTTTTTATTTTTCTTGTTTCTTTTGCTCATATAAATGTTGTGTTTGAAATAGCGTATTTTATTACTTAGTTATTTATCTCTATCCATAAATGTAAGATTTGAAGAAAAAACCGTAATTCAACAGAAGAAATTGCTCAGATCTGATAGAATTTTATTAATTTATATTATTAATATAAAGTATAAATTATAAAGTTCAATTATTGATCGCTCTTTATGAACATTCTTCTATTGTTGGACGTTTAGATTATTTAAAAGAACGTTTATATTTTTTTTTTTTTTTTTTTAAAAAAAACTTAATTTCTCCTTTTGAAAAAGAAAAAAAGAAGTAATAATGATATATTTCAACTCAATATTATATAAGGATTATTTTGATTATAGTTTTGTTTTTATTTATTGCATTACTTATTGAATATTATTGAAATAATCAACATTTTTAAACTTGAATATACAGATTTTCCAACATGTATTACATGCAAAAAACGATGGAAAATAATATTTGAAGCGAGAAAACGCCAAATTTATAGTATAAATGCATGGAACTTCATTATCTGATATTAACAATTGTTTTGAAAAAGCAGAGATTAATACCTGAAATTAGATGTATAAAAGTAAAACACGATTGTCTATAATATACTATTACCCACAAGCACTTTTTGAAAATAGATTGCTTAATTTAAATATGATATGGTAAGTTTAAACTTTACTCGGAGCAGAAGCTGCATAAAAATAATCGTTACTTGATGCTAATTAAAATATATTTTTTTGAACTCTCCTTACTAAGAGAGGTGCAGCACTTAACATTTTTTTTTATTTTTAGTGAAATGATTTTCTGAAGAAAAGTGATAATTGTAATTTTTTTTTTTTTAAAAAGTGATATTTTTTTTCCCCAAAGGCAAAAAAGTGTTATCAGTGAAGTAAAAAAATGGGAATATTGTAATCTTCCCATCTTTTAATTGTTGAGATAATTAATATTAACTATAATATAATAATATTAATATAGATATATTAATAATAATTATATGTATATTAATTTGATTGTTGATATATTTAAAGATATAAATGTGATATAAATTGAGGTAAAAGTATTTGTTTCAAATCTATTGTTTTTGCATTGTTTAATTGAAAAAAAAAGTAAAATTTTAATAAAAATATAATTTATTATTATATAAACTGAAAAAGTTTAACTTTTGAAAGCGGAAAAAGTTTTTGAGTTCTTATCTAATTTCCACCATTCAAAGAGATTTTGGGAATTTGTAAATATCCAAATATATAAATATTTTTTAAGCTTCATATCATATAATCTTTTTTTATAATTTTATTCACATATTTTGAATTAATTAAAAAGTTATTAATTAAATATCATGTAAGATAAATATATTTATGAAAAATAAAATTGAATTAATACGTTATTATGATTAATTCTCAATTGCGATATACAAATAAACAGAGTTAAAATGTAAAAATATATTTTATAATAACATAAATGTGATTTATAATATATATATAATAAATACATTATCATTAATATGAGGATATTACTAATATATTATCAAAAAAATAAGTATTTGTTAATAAAAATAATATATTTTCAAAATTCTGATTTTATCAAAATAATTTTTTCAAAAACTATATCATTTAATTCAATTTTAAATTCAAAATTTTTATTTAGAAAAAATAATAATTTCTTGAATATCAATAATATAATATATTAATAATTATAATAATATTTCAATGCAACATATAAATAATGTAATTAGTAAATTATTTAAGAAAATACCTCAAAAAGCATAATAAAAACACTATTTTTAATGATTTTTTGAATAAATAATGAATTTTTCAATTTTTATGATATAATAAACGAATCAGAATTCTATTTAATATTGATTTAAAAATTTATTAATTAAAAAGAATATCTAATTTTTAAGATATTATTATTATTCAATCAAAAAAAATTTGAGAGAGTCGACCCCTTTTATTATAAAATAAAGGGGATCCGAAATCGGCGGTTATGGAAAATCGAATTCTTCAATATAACTTATATTAATAAGAATACTATTTAATATTTAATAAAATTTATTTGGTAAAAACATAATCGAATGTAGGGGTTTTGAGATATAAAAATCTTAAGAAAAAGTTTCTCATTTGAAAGCTTATTCGGTTGTATCAATTCAAATCATCTTCGAAAATTGAGAGGCTCTCTGCGAAAATATATTTATCTTTTTTAATTTTTTATAAAACTGATTTTGGAACATTTATATAAATATAATTAATTATATATTAAGTTATATCTTAAAATTAAAAAATAAATATGAAAATTAATTAAAATATACATAATTATAATTAAATAAAATTGAATAATACTGTTCAAACAATATTTCATATTTAAAATATATATTTATCTTCAGATATATGGCACATAATAAAATATTTTTATATATAATAGATATATATTAAAGTATTCTATTTAATTATTAATATGACTTAATGACTCTTTTCTTTTAAATAGATTCATATCCTTTTCTTCTTTTCTTTTGAAAAGTTTTTTTTCTCAAAAATATTTGTATGATCATTCAAATTCAAATTTAAATAATAAAATCATGATTTTTGAAATAACTCTGCATTCATTTATTTTGAATTTTTAATATATGGTTTGATGCTAATAAATGATTAAAATTATAAATGATATAAAATTTTCATCATTCGTTATAATCTTAAAAAATAAAATTTTATTTTTTCCTCTAAAATATATAACTTTAATAATATTTTAATTAATATATTTAATTTATATATAATATGTATGAATTATTTTAACTTAAAATATTTTATTAAATAAAATACTTTTTAAGATAAGCTTATTTTTAAATCAGAAAAAAATTGTGAGGGCCGTTCCCATTTTATAAAATTTTAAAAAGTTTGAAGAATTAAAAAATAAAAAAAGATTTATTATAATAAAAAAGAAATGAAAGTCAATTAATTGCTTTCATCTGGGGTTGGATTTTCATTTGAATCTGATTCACTTTGATCATCTAGAGCTTCATCAATTGGATCTTCAGTTGGGTGTGGGCAAGGTTGGTAGACAGGCTCGTTCATTACTTCTGGAGTTGTTGATTCGCATGTAATTGAATGTCCGAAACGATTCATAAAAGCATTCAATCTTTCAACAACTCTTTGAGCTGTCGTTGAAGGGTCATCATAAATGATCTTGCAGAAGTAGTAAGTCAAGACGCCGTGAGACCTTCTTCCTTCTTTTGAGTTTGGATCTGTACTCTTATTTGTGTAGAATAAAAGCATTGGCGATGGGTTTGGATTTCCAATTTGTGTAACTTGCGAAATATCGAAAACTGTTCCACTTGCGGTGCAATCAGAAACGAAAACAACTTTGCATTTTCCATTGTTATCGCGTGCAATTAAATGTCCAAATTGTTGTGCTGTTACATTTTTATCATGCCTGAATTCGATTCCATGCTCGCCATCCTCACATGTGTCTGGTCCTGAATAGTAAACAGTCAAGTTTTGGGTTGTGTGGAATAAGAAGAATTGAAGATATTTTGGATAGTTGCCTTGTATGCAGTTGAGTAAATAGAAAACTTTGAATCCGAGTCGATGGTGATATAAACCGAAGAGATATCCATCGTTCATTGCTCCAATCTTTGGATCATGCTTCTTATGTTCTATGTTGTTGATGAGAATTAAGCAAACTTTGTCATATCCGCCTTTTGGCATCTCATCACGGCTGATATGATTTAAGCAACGGCCAATGCGTTCGAATGATTTACGAAGTTTCTTTTCATTGTTGACATGACGGATTTTTTGGAACTTTTTTTCTGAGAATTCATTATTTTTCTTCATCATTTTCTCTGTTCTGTGTTCATAATGTGGATGCTTTTGTTTTTTGTCTGGTTTATCATAACATGTATTGTTGTCGGCAGTTGCATCTATGCCTTTTTGGTAGTCATCAAGTACGTAGTTTTGCATTTAAAATAAAAAAATGAAATAAAAATATTTTTTTCTAGCATTAAGTTAAAGATTATGTTTTCAAACATAATTCATTCAATTAAATTTTTTTTTTCAAAACTTTTTTCTGACGGATTCAAATCTTTATTCTTTTTTTGAATGATGATTTTTGAAAAAGTTTCAAGATAACAAAGATTTTATTGAATATTTCAATGATTATTCAATTTTGACTAAATGTAAAATTTTAAAAAAAATATGGAAATTCAGTAAATTAAGCAAGTGATAGGGGAGGATAATATTTTTTTTTTGGAAATATAAAATTTGTCTATGATTAAACTGTCTATTTTGAATAAAGAATATATAAAAAGAAAAAGATTGTATTAATTATTAATAATTGAGATGAATGGAAATAATCATAAGAAAAAAAAAGAAGAAGAATTCAATTTTGATATATTTTTGCACAAAATTACATATTCAATGTCTGTTTTTTGCATATCATTGAAATCAACTATAGTTAATCTCCTATCAACTCATCTCAAATATTAATAATTAATACAATATGAAATAAAGTTTCAGTATTATGATATTTAAAAACAACATATTATTTTTATAATAATGAAATATCTTATTCAAAAAAATAAAAAAAAATACTAGTAGTAACTTATAATTCATACCAAAAAAAAAAATTGTTTTATGTTGAACCAATAAAAATTATAAAAAAAAATTACCAAAATGAAAATTGAAGGTCTTCATTTGAATGAGATGTAAAGTATTGAAAATTGAATTAGCATGATGCCTTTGAAATTTGCAAGACATATCAAATTTCATAAAAAAAAAAAAATAAAATAAAATAAAATGATTTACTCATCAATAATTTCATTTTGAATCATTTGCTCCACAATGGCAAATTCGACAAAGGCATCACGGATTTGGGACCCTATCTCTTGAAGGTCTGTTGTCTGCTCGCCTTCAACGCGGCCGATACGAAAACCGCCTCCAAAGTCAAGCGTCGTAACGCTCTCAAATTTATTTATCATTTTGAGAGATAATTTGGCCGCCTGCACCCAAACGCTAGGGTCACTTCCGCTCCCGATGTGCGTGTGGATCCTCTCCAGCGTTAGTGAGTGCTTTTTCAATATTTCACTAACTCTGTCTGAATATTCATGCCAGATGCCAAACGATGAATTTGGCCCTCCAACCGTCGTCTTTTCACTATGCCCAGAGCCGATGCCGGGATTGAATCGAACTCCAACCGACGTGTTTGGGAAGGCTTCTCCGTATCGTTCTAGCTGGTCTAGTGAGCAGGCGTTGAATTTGATACCAAGGCGAATATATGAGGGAAAATCTGGTGGTAATTCTTGGGTTGAAAGAGATATCTTTTCTGCTGGAATTCCTGAAAGCATGGCTCGGCGGACTTCATAAACACTGGAGGCATCGAAATGAATTCCTAAGGAATGGAATAGTTTGAGTATGGCAGAGGTGGGGCATGATTTCATTGCAAATCGAACTGTAAGTCCATATTCATTGGGAAATGAAAGACATTGTTGCGCATTTTCTCGTAGGATTTTTTCATCATAAACATATATTGGAGTGCCAAATTGTTCCGCTAAGGAATTGGCTTGATCAATGGGATTAAAAATATTCATTGAAAAATTTTGAAATTTTATTATAAACTTCTCAATTTTAATATAATTGGCAAAACTAATATTATAAGTTATTGATTTTTGTTATAGGAATTTTTTGATTTTTTGTGTATTTAATAAAATAATGTTTAAATTATAAATTAATTTCATTTTTATATTTAGAAATTAATACTATTATCTAAAGATAAATATGATAATAATAATAAAATTTTTAATAAATAACTTTTTGATTGTCATGTTTTTTAGAATCTCATAAAACCCTCTTATATGTTTTTTTAGATGAGAAGCTTTAATTATATCTTAATAAAAACGAAATAATATCAGATTTCCCTTAATAAGGTATAGACAAAATTGAAAATTAAAAAAATGCTAATTTTGAGATCAGATTTATTTTATTTGAAAAAGCTTTTTCGTCAATAAAAGTCGATATATCCCTGTTAATATAGATAATTTCATGTATATTAGCATTTGGTTTGCACTTTTTAGATAACAAATAAATATCACAACTAGATCTATTGCTCTATTTTGAAAAACTTAAAACTAGATGTATTTCTCCATTTTGAAAAATTTAAATTTAAAACTTATATATATATTTACCAGCGTGAAATGTTTTACATTTTTTTTTATTTCTTCGTTAAATTTGAATAACATTTCTATATGGAGTTCACGATAATAGATCATTATTATCAAAGCCAGAGCTATATGAAACAATTTTATTTTCAATAAACATATTTATTTAGCAAAAGAGATATTATAATGACAATAATATTTGAAACAGGAAAAAAATATTTTTTATTTATAAATATTCCTAAATGAAATATAAAAAAGTAAAAATATGATAGTTTCCTTAAGATATTGGCGATTGAAATATGGTATTTTTTTCAAAAATAAAATCAAAAAGTTTATAATACGACTAAAAATGTTCAGAAAAAAAAATTCTGTTTTTCACGATTAGTATTTGATGATCAGTTCATCATGTTAACAAAAAAAGCTTTAATTTGCATGACCGCAGAAAGATAGATTTGAATGAATTAATCGAAAAGTGAATTTGAATATAAACTTAAAAATATATATTTCTCAATGTTTATTAGGGAAATCTATTAAAATCTTAATATTATATTAATATAATATAACAAAAAATATTTTATATAATTAAAAATCGTAAAGATGGTTAATAATCATGATATCATCAAATATTCATTTTAATGAAATATCTACTTTTCAAATTTTTCAATTACAAATTCCATGATAACTTTTAAATTTAAAAAAAATTCTTTTTGTTTTTTAGATAAATATATTTATATTCTATATTAAAGAAAAATTCAAGATTTTAATTTTAGTATTAACAATGAAATAAAAAAGATATAAACTGATCAAATTTTTGTCAATTGTAGAAAAAACGCAATGATTTTCTGAGATAAAACACACCATTTCAAACAAAAATTCAAAAGTAATTTTTCTAATAATGCATTCAAATTATAACTCAAAGGAAAGGCATGAATATTGCCTATGGTAACCAAGTATATCTTACAAAGCATGATTTCATCATTGACTCACAAAACGCAGTTATTCCTAATCCCTACCCTTCAATAGAAATCCAAATTTCATGTAGAAACCTTCCAAAACTTGATTCAGATAGCGAATTAAATCCAATGTGCATTTTTTATGCACATGAAAATGGATATTATACTGAAATTGGACGAACTGACCTAATATTAAATAATACTAATCCTGATTTTTCTCAAAAATTCCTAATTTATTATATTTTTGAAATAAATCAACCATTAAAATTTGAAATTTACGACTGCAATGCCCGAAAATCATCATTACAAAAAACTTTCATTGGGCAATGCGAAACTGACGCTTTTCATCTTATTTCAGCAACATCGCCACAATTAGTATTTGAATTACAAAATGCTGAGCGATTTGATCGGCGCGGACAACTCGTTATTACTGTGCATCCAGTCAAAACAAATCAATATCATTTACAAGGTCAAATACAGGTCAATAAATTGAAGAAAGTCAAAACATTTGCCAAAAATAATCCCTTTTTTGTCCTTTCCAAAAAATCGGAAGATGATGAAAAAAACATCGTCATCTATCGTTCAGAAATTGTTCCGCAATGTTACAGTTGTTCTTTTCAAACTTTTTCAATACCATTGAATCTTCTTTGTACTGAAAATCTTGATGATTTGATTATTTTATCGTTTTACCATTGCAACAAAAAAGGAATTGCAAAGCGAATTGGCAAGTATCAAGGCTCAATTCGTCAATTCAAAGAGAATGTGAAATCGCCATTTTCTCTGTCAAAAAAGACCAAAACAAAAGGTCAATTCTGGTTTAACTTTTTCAATATCATTCAAATTCCCACTTTTTCAGACTATTTCAAAAGTCGAATTCAAATTAAATTGATGACAGCGATCGACTTTTCTGACAATAACGAAGTGCCAAAATCAATGACTTCACTTCACCAAATTTCAGACGATCAAAATTCATTGAATCACTATCAAAAATGCATATTTTCTATCGGCTCCGTTTTGGCCAAATACAACAAGGATGGGATGTTCCCCGTTTTTGGTTTTGGCGCCAAAATTAACGACCGTTTAAATCATTGTTTTCCACTGACATTGACCAGTGATAGTCAATGTGTAAACGGTCACCAAGGAATTCTTGATGCATACAAAAAGTCGATAGGTGAAGTGACACTATCGTCTCCTCCTTATTTGAGCCTCGTGTTGGAGGAGGCCGTCGCCTTGGCACTCAGAAATTACCAGAATCATGGAATCTATTCTGTCCTGCTAGTATTGGCAACTAGCATGATATGTGATATGAAAAGAGCGATTGAAATTATTGGCGAATGCAGCAGCAAGCCAATAAGCTTCATTTTCATTGGAATCGGAGACGGAGACTTCACCGAAATGGAAAAGCTAAACTCTGTCGAATCACAGAGTAACTTTAAGAGAGACTTGGTGCAATTTGTGAAATATAATGAAATCGATGATTACAAAAAATTGCAGAGAAAAGTTTTGGCTAGACTGCCAAAGCATATTCATGAGTTTTGCGCATCACGTGGCTTTGTCCCTTCTATGAATAAAAATTATTTTATTAAATAAACAAATCATATTATAAGTAATTTTTTTAGCAAATTGCTTTGAACGGGTATTTTTTATAGTGTATTTTAACAATGTTATTGCGTAATGTTATCGTTAAAAGAATTAATGTTTGATTGATCAGCAAGGTATTTATTTTTGTGCTATTGGCATTATTATTATAAACGATGTCATATTTTCTTAATGATGTTAAAGAAGTATGGTAAAATACTCTAAAAATCATGAATTTATATGTAGAGTGAACGATTAAAAATAATTCAAATTTGATTTTTAAATGTTTTAGGCAATAAAAGATAAAATAAGAAAAAATATACATATGGAAAATGCTTTATGTGATAATAGTATTTCTTTTGTTCTGATGTTCAAAAAAAAAAAAAAAAAAATAATTATCTACAATATTATTCGATTAGTAAATCAAATTATCGCAAGCAGAAAAGTTTATTTAAAAAACATTTGCTTATGGCGTATAAAATTAGTGTTCCTTTAAATTCCAAGGTTTTCCACCGCAAAAATGAAATGAATCTAATAATCGAGGATCTTTAAAGATGTAATAATGTATATGATTTTTGTATCCATGGAAAGATTTATATCTTTTTTCACAAACATGTTTAGATCCAAGAGTTTCTCTGTTATGTAAGGTATAAAAACTATCTAAATAAGCATCGCATGCGAAAAAGGTTAAATTATCACTATTTTCGTTGCATTCTCTTTTAGCATCAGTAATTGTATAATATAAGTAATATCCTTTACCAAAAGGTCCAACTGTTTCAGGAACTTGTTGAGATCTATGTATTTCTGGTGCATTATTAACGTTTGTCACATAAAAAAGTACAATCCTTGGTCTATCTATATAGAAAAACTTACTTGGTTTTTGTCCATAAATATACTTAATATTATGGATTCTTGAAGGATCAAGGCACACAATTTCGCGGCCTGTGGGTTGTTTAAAACCAATAATTGAGTTATATCCTTCGTTTATAAGTTGTTGAGTGTCAACATTTCGACTTGCTGCTTCGTCTTTCTTAAATTCTTTATATTTTCCAATATATACATCAGCAATAAGATAAGTCCAACGGATATTTGACTCTCGGTGATGTTTAACCTTTAGAGCTGCGGCTTCTAAGGTGTTTGCGAAATAAACACCATTTCCATATAATCCTCTTCCTGTTTTGAAAGTTTGAGATTCTATAATCAAGTCAGCGCATTCGACAGGGGTAACATGAATAAGGCATTGGCGGCCTAAACTTGGGAGTTCTCTTTGTTGCTTTTTCATCAAATATTAAAAGAAATTTTTTTATTTCAAATTCAACTTGCCATATTTTACAATAACGTTTTTTTGGTATCGACTTTTTGAAATATAAAATTTAATCATAAAATGTTAATGTCTACTGATTGGATTTAATGAAAACCTTTCAATATTGTAACAACTCATGAGTGTGATGTTTGTTGAATTTCGTAAAGGAATGGATTGATAATTGGATAAAACTCATTTATTGGTTAAAAATTTCAAAAAAAAAAAAAACTTCCAAAACATCAGGTTTAACACAAAATCCAGTACAATTCGTTCTTGTAACCGTAATGGTATAGCATCCTGTTAATGACATTTTTCAATGATGAAACAAAATACAAATTCAAAAAGATAAACCTTTTGTCATTAATTGGATGCTATACGTAATGGTGTCAGTATTTGCTAACTGAAGTGTGTATTTTAGCGCTACCTGTGCTTGATTTCGCTTTGAATTGTGTGCTAACATCAGTAATTGATTCTTTTTGATCATCTTGATTTTCAGCAACTTCAATTTTATGAATTATTTTTGCTGGCATTTCGATTTGTGTGAAGTGTGCTATGATTGGTAAATATCATTGTGTGTTATATTCACGAGATGGATTGTAATCCATGAATTTCAATATATCAGCAAAATTTGTTGGATTTACTTTTTCAAATTTACCAAGAATTCGATTTGAATACAATTTCCATGCTTATAATGCACATTTATCTTTGGATGAAATGATTAAATCAAGAATTACATCAATAGTTTTACTAAAGTTGGTCAAAAAAAGTGAAAAATTCCCAAAAATGTGTAAAAATTGTACGTTTAAATCCGTTAATAATTTATTAAAATTAATGATTTCGCGACAAAAGCTACAAAAATTTTTACAAAATCAATTTAATTTTGATATATTGCAAAATTACCAATTGACGATTCAATTAAAATATCAGATAAAATTAGATTGGTGTTAAAAAGTGATTTGTATGAATTAATCAAAACTTTAACAGATAAGGATATATGTAAATTTCTTAAACCGAGTCATTCTCTCTTTTCTTTACTAAAAAATCAAATTCGAAGTCGAGATCCATGTTCTATTGGTAGACCAACAAAATTACTTACTGAATCAGAGCAAAAAATACGTCAATGGTTAGTTGATCGTGCAAAAAATAATGATTTCCCAACTAAAAGAGAGTTTAAACAACGCTGCGTTTTTTTTTTTTTTTTTTTTTTTTAGAAGAACAAAAATTTGATGGGAGCTTCTCAAAAAATTATTTTGACACATTACTCAAAAGAATTGCTCCTGATTATGAAAAAAGAGTTGTCCAACCTGTTGATTTTGAAAGAGGTTTTTTATCAAAATCAGATATCACAAAATATTTTGAAGTTTTAAAAAATCTTAAAATTGACAAAATTTTACCAAAATTAATAATAAATTTAGATGAAAGGGGCTTTGGTGGTTCTGTAAGTGGTAGGAAAAAACCAATTAAATATATTGTATCTAGAAATTATAAAGGAAAGTTACGTTATCAATACCAAGAAGCCTCGAGTCATATCACATCACTTGTTGGAATAACAGCATCTGGAATAATATTGCCTCCATGTGCAATTATCAAACGTGGATCAGAAAATCCAGATGGTTCATCATGTCCTTATTTTGGTAAAATGAAAGTGTATTGTTCACCTAATGCTTTCATAACACGTAAAATTTTTGAGCATTATATTCAAAATACTGTTATCGATTACATTCAAAAAGTTCGTGAAGAAATCAATGATCCTGATAAACCTGCTTTGATCATTTATGATGGTTTAAAAGGACATCTTTCAGACATTCTATTTTCAAGGTGTACTGAACAAAATATTTATATTGTATTAATCCCAAGCAGTAGTATATACGAGTCGGTTTCCGCAGGGGCCACGCTACGCTTAAGCCCACACGTCAACACGAACTCGTGATAAAAATAAAAAATAAAAATGATAAAAATAAAAATAAAAAAATAAAAAAAAATAAAAAAAAATTTTTCTTCAACTTGTTGTTTCTTGAAGTACTACTAGGGACCTAAACAACTACCTCGGGTCCCCACTACTACTAGGGACCTAAACAACTACCTCGGGTCCCCACTACTACTAGGGACCTAAACAACTACCTCGGGTCCCCACTACTTGTTTTTTCTTGAAGTACTACTAGGGACCTAAACAACTACTAGGGACCTAAACAACTACCTCGGGTCCCCACTACTACTAGGGACCTAAACAACTACCTCGGGTCCCCACTACTTGTTTTTTTTCTTGAAGTACTACTAGGGACCTAAACAACTACCTCGGGTCCCCACTACTACTAGGGACCTAAACAACTACCTCGGGTCCCCACTACTTGTTTTTTTTTTCTTGAAGTACTACTAGGGACCTAAACAACTACCTCGGGTCCCCACTACTTGTTTTTTCTTGAAGTACTACTAGGGACCTAAACAACTACTAGGGACCTAAACAACTACCTCGGGTCCCCACTACTTGTTGTTTCTTGAAGTACTACTACTGAAACGGCACAGGTACCAGCCCCGAGAATCTCGTACCTATTTCTTCATATATATAGCATCGAAACAAATCATAGAACATTCATCACAATCTAACTCAATATTATATATATCATAAGCACCAGAAGGTGGGTTAGTGTCTTTAAAGTATATTTCATCCAAATATGATTTTATTTGTTGAGGGTCAGACCATTCAGTTGATATAAATCTAATAAAATGTAGCTTTTGAGTCTTGTCCTTGAATATCAATAAGTACTCCCCATCTGGAACAGGTTCATTATCACCTGTTGGATCATTATCTAAATTATCAATAATTATGTGTTTCTCGCTTGTAAAATAAGAGAATAGAAAATACCTATTATATTCATCAGTGACATCAGTAAATCCTGTATAATATGCTTTCCATTCCCTATCTGGGTCATTTTTCTCTTCTAATGCAGCTAACCTAGCTTCCATTGCTGCTATAGTATCTTTTAATGTTGCATTCTCTCTCTCTAAATTTGATATTTTGCTATTTATTGTTACGATACTAGCAACATGTTCACCTACTAGAATAGCTAAATCTTGATGAGCTTTAGATGTATTATCTATTTTTGTTTTTACTTCCTCAAGCTCACTTTTTAATGCATAATTTGACAAATCAACAGGTTCAGGTATATCTTTCTTTAATGCATACTCCTTTAGTACATCATTAACCTCATCAACTGTGGGGTATTCATTCATAATAGTAGCTATTGATTCATTATTGTCGTGGGATATCTTTTCAAGTGAGTCTACCTTGTTGTTAAGTGCATCTATATCACATGTATATGCTATATCCTTAACCTCAAATGACATTCTCCTAACAGCACTATTTTCTTTAATGGCTATACCAGTAACTCTTACTTGCTGTGGGTTGGCTATAACTATTGTCTTGTCATTTAAGGTGCATGTTGGGAAGTAATCACTGCCCTCATATTGACTTATAGTACCACCTGCAATAGTAATAGTTATTATACACTCCTCATAGTCGATGTCATTAAACTCACTAACCTTCATAACCATTAGCCTTGCCTTAATAGTACCATCTGTAATAACATCTTCAGCTTCAAGGTGTACTTCCTTATTAACAATACTACCTACTATATCAATAGTATCATCTCTTACTAAATCATTCTTATCAACATAGTTATTATTTTCTACTTCCTCATTAACCTCATTTATTTTATCAGCTAATAGCCTAAATGCAGGTTTTAATGATTCCCTGAAGTGGTTGCATAAATCAATAGCATCTCGATATGTTGTTATCGTCTTTGAAATGTCTTCAGTTTCATCAGTATATTCAACAACTACCTTTTCTGCATCACACCAATTAATAATAGGTGTTAAATCAGTTGTAGTTGACCTTCCTATTTTTAATGGAGGTAGGTTGCTTCCATCACCTAGATGAAACAAAGCATGTTCACCTTGTGATACACCTTCAATAGCAGAATCCACACCAGCCTTTGTAAATGTGAACCCTGTTCGAAACAATGTAAGACCAACATTAGCTATACTACCTGCAGTTCCTATAACTCCAAATGCTAGTGCTACATTTGATACTATTCTAACCTGGTCTATGTCTTCTTGTAAATGTTTAGTAATCCTTTTAGTCTCTCCCATTTCTGCATTTAACACATTTACTTTCGAGGTTATGTCCTTAACATCATAACTAACTACATCAAAATTATTGGTTAATACATTTAAATCACTCCTCATGGTAGTAATATTATCAGCTGTTATAATCTTTGAACTAGTAATATTGTAGTCTGTGTATAAGGTAGTAGCTGCATTAGGATTTGGTGTTATTTCATAAAACTGTTGGTCTATTATGTACTTAAATGCATTAGTTGATGAATCCCAATTAATCTCATCAATCGGGTCTGTATAATCCTTCCTCAAATATAATTTTATGTCTCTGGTTTCACCAACATCTAAGCAAAAGCCCCAATCATAGCTAATTGTCTCAATAGTATCAAGAACAGGTATAACATCAACAAATACCTCTCCATTCTTTTGTGCATGGAACCCATCAGGTTTGAATGATAACCTTGTTGCTGTAGAAGACTCACCTACATATATATCTAAATATATCTTTTCAACCAAATCAGTTCTAATTCCTTCAGTACTATCCATCGATATGTATAGAAGAACAGTGCCATAATAACCAGGATGTAATGAGTTTGATAAGCCATCAGTTAGGTGGTTCTCATATGCACATGTCATATTCCATTCACTACCATCTTTAATAGTTCCATCTTTCATTTCTAGTTTAAATTCATTTTTGTAGTTCTTTAATAGTGAATGCATTAAACCGTTTCCTTCATTAGTAATTATTGCTTCATGCATGTCTGTTTGTTTGACTGTTATCCAACAACCATAACAACTATTGGCTTTCTTAGTAGGTCGAATATTCCATTTATTAATGACTTTCCCATTAAGATGACCTTTCGCATTATCTCCTGACCAATACCCCTTATTCTCACGACTTTTATCAGTATTCCATTGTAGGTTCCATGTATTGCCAAAACAATGTTCCTTGAAGACAAAGTTTAATTTATCAGGTATTTCATAGTTATCTGGTACTTCATATACCATCTTATAATATTCGTCCTCTCCTATTTTTTCTTCTGTGATGATAGATGGTTTATAAAAGTAGTGAACATCGCTTTTATGGAGTTTTAATGCATTATCAGCTTCAATGATAGAACATTTTATTGCCTTATCTGTTTTTAATGCCGTCGGTTCATATTCATTCATAATACTTAGTTCACCATTTAGATATAAAGTATAAGGGTGAAAAGGTAGACTTTTGTCGAATGCTATATAATACCTATCATCTGTTGATGAGTTATCATTGATGGTACAATAATCATTCTCTTTATTGTAGGTAATAACTGGACAAACTATTTTACCATTTCTGGATGCTATATAGAACTCTTTTATGTACCGACCTCTTTCATCATATATTACATTCTTTCTTAATACTATCTTGAAGATAGGCTTATTCGAATTTAAAAAGGCTTGTTTTTGTAAATCGGGTACAAAGATGCCTAATAGGTTGTATTCGATATCATTGATAGTATTAGATAATGAGTATACATCCTTGTTTGTAATAACAAATTCAGGTATACCTGATTCTAAAACAAAATTAGGGTCTGTTGTAGGAGTAGTAGGTGTTGTGCTTATCTTTCCATTTATTACTTTATAATCAACTAATGCTGAATTAATTTGTTTTCTAAATGTTTCTAATAACTCATCATCAGGTTCAATCACTATTATATTTCCATCAGGGTCAACAATTTCATCATTCTCTAATAACTGTGCACCATTTCCAACTACCTTATTATATATCCAATCTAATCCATCAAAGAATAGACAAAAAATCGGGAAAATAACATACTCAACTGCAAGAACTCCAATAGTAACCAAGGCTGCACCCATGATGAAAGCTATTATTGTAATCCTCACCATATGAGGACAATTTTCCCAAAATGTTCCTTTTCCATCACTATCCTCACCTGTAAAGAATAAAAAGGTATTTATACCAAACTTTTTAACTCCTTGCCATATTGTAGTAAATATCGTTTTCATCTTACTCCATACATTAGACCAAAATATTGGAAAAGAGGTATATGCTACTTCATATATTTCATATCCTTTGCTCTTTAATGCATCAACTGTTTCGCTCGATGGTAATAGTTCACTAAATCGGTCAACAAGTTCATCAATATTATGGTCTATCTTACCAATATAATCACCTTTATTCTTTTCATAGTTTATTATCTTAACAATAACCTCTTTTGTACCATTATACCCCTTAAATAATAAATATGGTATTTCACTATTCCATAAAAAGTAGATGACATTATATATAACCTTTAATGTATTAGTTAACGCATAATCTATTACCTGATAAGATAAAATAAAAGGTGCAACATTTATTACAACCATCGTTCCAATAATATTTACTAGCAGTTTTTGTAGTATTGCTGATGTTTGTTTACCTAATGTTATTATTTTTTTCACGGTTACATGTACTGGTTCATTAGGTTTGATACGTGACTTTATAGTACTCTTTATTTTTTCAAATGCCTCAGACAATTCATCACCAGATGGAAAATAGAAGGTGTCACTACCATCTCCAATAATTTGAATTTGGTCAGCAGCAGGTGGTGGATTAGGTTCTGGTTCTGGTGTAGGGTCTGGTGAAGGCTCTGGTGATTCCTCTACTATCTCTATTTTAACAGGTCTTATTTCTGGTTCATTAGTTGTTTCATTAATTAGGCATATATATGGTGTTGTACCAAATGCTTCTAATAGGTCAGTGTATACGATAGTATCACTATTGAGTTGATTTAATAATTCATTGATATTGTCATTTGTCGTGTTTGTTTGCTCAACAAATTCTTTAAAAGTGTTTATCTTCTTAGGCTTAATATCATATATGGTTTCATTCGTAGTTGTGTTTGTTTCTTTTTCAACAACTTTAATAGGTTCTATTGCTGAAAAATCTATTGCTGTTTTGTTAATCCATTTAGATATGTTATTATTATTTAGACTGATATTAGAGATAATATTATTTAAGCTTGTTAGAGGCTTTTGTTTAACTTCATAAGAGGTTGTTTTTGTTTCCTCATCTGTTTTTTCTTCTATGACCGAGAGATTATCTAATTGGGTAAAATCGATACCTGTTGTTTTAGTATTTTCTAATTTTGTCAACCATTTCTTAAGATTATCATTGCTTGCATTTAACTGTGTTATTAAGTCTGTGAAGGTATCTACATGCTTATCTTCAAGCTGATATGTTATTACGGTTTCATCCCAAGGACCTGTACTCGTTTCATCTAGTTCCCCAGGATGATGTATTATTTTTGTTTCTTCTTTCCAGCATGATAGGTTTAGTTTTTTCTCAACAATTAAGATTTCAATTAAACATAATGCTAATTTTTCGAATTCTTTAGTAAATTGTTTATATGTCTTTATTGGCACTTGGTCTTGTTCAAAATATCCATCGCCGATTCTTTTGATAATTGTTGCTATGTCTGTATATGATGTATCAATGAGTTCAGTACCTAGAAATTCTTCTACATTAAATCCATCTATTTTATCCATAGTATCAAATATATAGTCAACAACATTTTTCAAACCATCATAATTATTATTTAATGCTGCTACTAATTTGTTGTATGTACTAACATCAAGAGTTTGCTCTTTAACCTCATTAACGAAAATTGTTAATTTCGCATCAGGTGCTACTACTGATGCACCCATAACATCAATTATATCCGTCTTCATTTTATTCAAGTATGTCTGTAAATTAGTAGTACTTGTTGAAATACGTTCATATAGCTTCTTTAATGATGCTGCATAGTTCATCTCTTTTAATGTACCATCTGGGTTCCATGTAGTAATACCTTGTCCTTCCATAATATTAAGGTTACAAAATCCATCTAATCCTCCTTGCTTATCTAAATAATCACCAACTATCTTTTTATCTATTTCTGCTTTATTGTATAAACAGCTAAATGTTGGATAATCATCTGGGTCCTCATTTCTTATAATATCAATATTACCTTCATCATTAACACTTATCTCAACATCCTTGTCTTTGAGCTTCTCTGCTTCATTTGATTGCAAAGAATAAAGTTTAATTGACATTTTTTGGATATAATAAAATGTTAGTATCAGTACAAAGTACAAATGCAGATGAATATAATAAGGTATCAGTTAATTTAGATATACCTTGGAAGTGTAAATATGTCAAGTATTATGTATCTTCAATTAGTACCTTGAGTAATATTCTGTTAACCAATGGTGATGATTATATTGAAATGTCAAGTGATTCAATACCTATTAAAGCCTATTTTCGAACTCCTAAATTTTCCTATACTATCAAAGAATTACAATCGGTATTAAATTTAATGTCTTGGTTTCAATGGGAGTATAAACAAGAAACAAGAACATTTCAATTAAAAACCACAATGAAGACTACCATTACGTCTTTAACTCATCGAGCTGCATTAGTAACTGGTCTTTATAATACTCCATTGCCTTTAGAGTTGCCTGCTAATACAACCTATATAATAAAAGATATACCAATATTAAATCATACTAAGTTGTATTTAGTATCATTACAAGGTAATGCCATATACTCCAATATAGGTGAACAACAATATACACCATCAGTTATTGGTAGTATAAATACCTTCACCTTAGATAATAAACCACTTATATATGATTTCGAAACTGAAAGTAAACCATTAAAAATAAAAACATATACAGATTCATTAAAATTTTTAGAATTAAGTTTAGTAGATTTCCAATACCAGCCGATATTGTTAAAAAGTCCTTTGTTCATAACTATCAAAATTAAACCATCTACGTAAACCTAAGAGTACGTGCAAATTTAGGTAAGTTGGTTTGTTGAAATGTCTTTGACTTCCTGAATGCATTCGAACCATCCAACAAATCAAATGTCATGCTTTCTCCTTTGTACATCCTTTCAAAAAGTTCTTCAACTGAGATACCCATCCTTTTGCACTTGTTGAGAATAACTTGTTTTGGAATTCCTTTAAGTCTAATATGGTATCCTTCATTTCCTTGTTCATCAACCAAGATATCGAGGTAGCTCTTTTTACCAAGTGCAATGAGTTTTCTTGAGTGTATTTCCCCTTGACTACCTTCGAACTCATCGAAGTCATTATGGAACTGACACATATTTTTACCAATAAGAGGTTGATGATACTTGAACTGGAATAAGTCAGCTATCTTTGGCACGTCATTTTCCATAACGTGACAAGAATCTGTGTCTTGGTAGTAGATAGGTATACCTGCTTGTTCAGCTGTAGCCATAACCCTGTTCATTAAGTGCTTACTCCAAGAGAGAACGCTTGCACCAAATTGAGGTAGGTTGAAATGGTCATTAATTGGTTTCAACTTCTTGACATAGCACTTATCAATATTAACATCTTCAACAACCTCCTTGACAAAGTTGTAGTTCCGCCAGAGATACTTGTATAGTTGGCTTTTTGGTACTGTCTTTGTTTCAGTCTTAGTTGCTTTTAATATTGACTTGCCATATATGGAGTTGAGGAGGAGCTTTATTGTTTGTTCAAGAGGGTTCTTTTGCTTTTTATAACTTGCCCTGAGATTAAAGAGCTTCTCAATGAACTCATTGATTTTCTTGTTAAATCCTTCATCAAAGTAATAGCCACGTATTAACTCATATTCAACATCATAAAATTCGAACAAGTCCATAAGACCTACTTTATCGATATAATAATGGTCAACAAGGAAATTGCCGAATATTTTACTACCTGTTTCATTCCTTGTAAATACTTGTCCAAATTTATATGGCTCTTTTGATTTACATTCGAGTTTCTTGATGTTGACTTCGATAAAGAATGTATCATATTGCATAAGTTGTTCATGGGTAGTACCTTGTGGTATTACTTTAGGTCTTCCTTTTGGTATACCATCCATGACATACATTGCAGATGGATATAAGCTAACTGCATCAAAGTCTTGTATCCTTCCTTCGATGTATTGCTTTTCATTACCTGCTGTCATTGTTCGTCCACCTGAAACACATCGTTGAATGAAGTCTTGACACTTACCTGATAATTCATAACATCCATCAAAACAACCATATTTTTTTGCAAAGCAATATCCAATAGCACTGATAGATATAAAATCATGAACACCATACATATCTGTCTTTGTTTCTTTAAAGACTTCTCCGAGGTCTCTATTAAATTTTTCCATTCCCTTCATCAAAACAATACAATCCTTGAAACAATAGAAGATGGCATATTTAATGATGTCGATTTTGCCATCATTATAACAATTTGCTATTTTTGCATTTTCGATAATCTGCTTGCAGTTTGCATCAAGTTGTTCTTTCGATAACTTGTCTTGGTTTTCATCGATGTATTGCTGTTGGAACTCAGTAGCATCAACAATTCTTCTTTGTATGTTCTCTTGTGTATATAGCTTATATGCCATGACTTCCTTGTGAACATTGAGGTTGAACATTGTAGCAAATTTACTTAATGCTTGTGGTATTATACTGTATGAGTTCCTGAATGTTAATCTTTTTTTGACTTTCCTTGTACCTTCTTCGAATAATGTCATGATGATTTGAAGTACAGTACCACTTCGTTCTGTTATCTGTGTATCCCATCCAGGTGTGTTAATGAAAAAGCATGCATCATACTTGAGGTTGTGAAAATATGTTAATGAACCACTCCATAAATAATTCAAGAGCTTCTGTCCACAATCTTCACCTTGAATAGATATTTTATGTATGTTGGCACCATCTCGAAAGATAGTACAATTGAGATATGGTATATGTGGACTGACTGTAGAGTTTGTTTCGAAGTCGCTATAATAAATCCTTGACCATGTATTTTGTTTCTTCTTGTTATTATCAATGAGTCTTGTACATTGTTCTGCATTATATTCGAGACTTGTATAATCTTTCACATGGTCATATTCAGTTGTGTTGATGATATCCAATTCACATGCTTTTATTTCTTCGAATAGATGTAGTTCAAACATCTTTTGGAAAAAGGTTATTGGTTTGATTCCTTCATGATTATAGTCTTTGACAGTCTTTCCATTATCATGCAATCTTTGTATCTTACATCTTTTTTCAAAAGGCATATGTGCAAATGTTTTATCAAGTTCTTCATAGTGTTGAAGGTAGAATAATGTACAAGGTATTTTCCTGTTGAGCATATAATGGTCTTTGAACAATATCAGTTTAACTTCTCTTTTAAAATCAACAGACCATTTTTTCTTTCTGGTGTTGATTCTTGTTTCATACTTGTATTTATCAGGTTGTTCAACAACTCTAATGATGCTAAAATTGCACTTGAACTTTTGAGCAACATCAATTATCTTGTTATTAGGTATGGTTCTTGTTTGAACAAAAAATCGTAGGTCATCTATTTCATCATCAGTGAACACACCTGATTGTATACAAGCATATACAAAACAATTATCTCTGTAGTTCTCTTTCCTTACTTCATGAAAGATTTGGTATGCTGATAGGTCTATTGGAGAACGATTGATGTATGGAAAAAAACTTCCTTCTGGTGTATTTCGATAGTCTTCATCAATTTCGACTTCATCATCATAGATTTCATGAGTATCCATATCTTGCATCTTGGTTCGAAAATGAACACCATCATTTGTTTTATTCATGTCAATAAATTGTACCTCATATCGAACAGGAATGAACATGTTTGAGATGTATGGATTTGTATCTGATTGGTCTTCACTTAAATCAAGTTCTCCTGTTATATGTCCGAGTGTACTTTCGATGTTGTGCTTATCACTGAGTGTGAAGTACTTGTGAGTTCCATCAAGTGCTATTGCTTTTACAATAGGTCTTCCAACATGTTTCATTTTATAAATCTGTCTAAGTGTTTCAGTAAACGCATACCTCTTATCTTCATCTTGGTTGATGTCTGTTGCAAAACCAATACCTTGTCCTGCTGGAATCATGAGCTTCCTCATTTCTTCTTTAAACTTGTCGTTCTTTTTATATTGTTTAGCACGTCGATTATATTCACGACGAAACTGTGATTTGGTATCAGCATAGACATCTCCAATAGCATCTAAAAAATCATCTTCAATGTCCTTGTTCATGTTTAACACAAAATAAAAGTGAAACGATAAAAATAAAAACAAAAGAAAAAGTTAAAAAATTAATTGTTTATTGAGGATATCCATTATCATCATCATCTAGATGTGGAAAATTATATTGGAATTCATTTCCTTTCGACTTCATATCAGATTTTTGTTGATATTGGTTCTTTATCATACCTTCATTGAAGGTTTTGATGTTCTTCATCACTTGTTTCGGTGATTGCCTCCTGTCTTTTTTAACGAAGTCGCATGAATTGTCCAACTTCTCTTTCTCTTCTGGTGATAAGTATGGTCGAAGATGATAAATGCAATTGGACAACTTCCATCCATATGTCTTGAACAATGATGTTTGTTCAGCTGTAGAAGTCTGGGGAATGGTGTCAAACATGTATCGAAGATGGTCTAGTTCGTTGTCCATCAATTGAGTTCTTACATACTTCTCTGCAAATGAATCAGTTGTTGGAGGACCAGCTTGTTGAGCATTTTTTAGATCCGCCACGTCCTTCTTGAGGTCGTGAATTTTGTTAATGTACTTCGCCACCTTTTTTGGAGCAAGTTCCAATTTCATCAGCTCGAGTGCGTATTCGTCGCTATTATCAATGTCTTTCCTGAGTTCTTCAGCATTGTGATTGATGTCTTCAATGTGAAATTCTACACCAGTCATTTTCTCCTCCAACTTCGATAATCGGTCTTTCAAGTTTTCATTTTCTTCTATTAATCGTTCCATTTCCTCTCGAAAGTCGAATGGACGAACATTATCCTCCTTATAATCACTATTGGATTTCATTTCATGAACACTTTTCGGTGGCTTGTATGGTTCTTTGCGAGCTGGTGATGGTTCTTCAACAACATCTTCGATTTTTGTTTCTTCCTTCGGATTGGTACTTGTCTTCTGCGGTTCTGTAAATCCAGATGGTCTGGATATAGGACCAAGTCTTGGAGGTGGTGGTGGTATTTTTGGTAATGTATTTGGTGTAGGAGGAAGGAGTGGATGATATCGAGGTGGTGGAAATACTTTACTCGAAAATGGCACGTACTGCTGCTTCTTCCTTCTTGCATCGTCTTCTTGCTTCAATCTTGCTAATGCTTCTTCTTCTTCTTGTTGCTGCTTCTTCCTTCTTGTTGCTGCTTCTTCTTCTTGTTGCTGCTTCTTCCTTTCTTCTTCTTCTTCTTGTTGCTGCTTCTTCCTTCTTCTTGCTTCTTCTTCTTCTTGTTGCTGCTTCTTCCTTTCTTCTTCTTCTTGTTGCTGCTTCTTCTTCCTTCTTGCTTCATCTTCTTCTTGCTGCTTCTTTAATCTAGCTGCTTCTTCTTGCTGCTTCATGATGTACTGCTTCATTGATTCGAGTTGTTCTGGGGTCATGTTCTTGAACCAATCGTCTGCGGGTGGAGCTGATGGCGGATCTGATGGTGGAGCTTGTTGACCCAATTGCTCGATCGAGTCAAATAGACTAACATCGCTATCTGAGCTATACTGGAAGGACATTACAAGTATAAAAATGATTAATTTTCTTGTTGATATCACTAAATTTTAAATTTCGTAGAAAAACTCGAAGGTGGATATTTTTCTTTGAAAAAGTTAAATACACTATAAAAATTCAAAAATTGAATAATAAAAAAAATAAAATATATTGAAATTTTAAAAAAATATATTTATTAATATCACTATTATTTTATTAATGATGAATGAAGAAGAAGATAAAATAGAAGATATTTTACAAAAACAAACACCTCCTAAAGGTTGTGATTCATTCGACTACAAAATAAATATAAACATGTCGAAAAAAATATCTCAACTAAAAGTTGAAGATGATACATCAAATTTAAGAACGATGTGTGAAAATTATGCTCATGCTCTTGAAAATGATGCACATCGACTTCGAGCAAAACAAAAAAAGAGGTACGATGAATGGTTTGACAACCTCGAGAAAGATTGTTATCCTGCAAGAGACATTGTTAACTTGTACAACATGTTCTTTGGTCATGAACTATCTATTACTCGACTTGGTTTCGGGCATCTCGATGGAACAAAGAGACACTTTACACATAAGAAAGTGAAAAGAAACAAGAAGTTCATCACAATGTACTACAAGAAAAATGAATAACTAAAAATTTTTTAACTACTTGTTTTTTTCGAGGTACTTGTTTTTTTTTTAGCTACTTGTTTTTTTCGAGGTACTTGTTTTTTTTTTAGGTACTTGTTTTTTTTCGAGGTACTTGTTTTTTTTTTTAGCTACTTGTTTTTTTTTCGAGGTACTTGTTTTTTTTCGAGGTACTTGTTTTTTTCGATAAGCTACTTTTTTTTTTTTAAGCTACTTTTTCCTCATAAGCTACCTTTTTCCTCATAAGCTACCTTTTTCCTCATAAGCTACCTTTTTCCTCATAAGCTACCTTTTTCCTCATAAGCTACCTTTTTCCTCATAAGCTACCTTTTTCCTCATAAGCTACCTTTTTCCTCATAAGCTACCTTTTTCCTCATAAGCTACCTTTTTCCTCATGTGATACCTCTTTATTTTCATATTCTTTTATTTTTTCCTTCATACTTTGTAATTCGTTTTTCTTTCTTTCTCGATATGCCTTTTGTTGTTTCTTACGTGCTTCATTTCTTTCTTCAACTGTTGCATATTTTGGTTTCCTTCCTCTTTTTTCGACACTCTGAAGATTCTCTTTGCTTTTCGACTTCTTGAGTTTTTTGATAATGGCTGTTTCTTTGAACTCACCTAAATCTAAATTTTGGCTCATGATTTCATTGGAGATAAAAAATTGAATTATTTTTTCAAAATCACTTCATTTTTTAAAATGTCGTCTACCGCAAAAGACTTCAAAGAATACCAAAAACAGCAAAAGAATGATATAAAAAGTGCTAATGCTGAAATCACCAATGCTGTTAAAGAGGTTGTATTCCTGTTCAACCAAAAAATAACAAACTCTACACCATATAGTGTCTGCATCAACTATGACCCTTTGATACAAACCAACTTGAACAAGATTGCTGATGCACTTACTCAAATGAATCTCACTACCTGTGAGGTTTATATCAAAAAGAATCCACAATCTCCAAAACCAAAATCTCTTGGCTTTCAAGTGCCAATAGTGTCTGACTCGCAAGAGACACAAGAAGATGATGAACAAGAAGCTTCATCACCAAAAGATAAGGAGTAAGAGTAAAAAATAACTACTTCTAATTTTTTATACTATACAATATTTTAAACATACATGATAATTATTAACAAGTTCATTATATTCTTTATTATATACTTGTTTCAAATCAATAACTACTTCTCCATTATCTTTAATGATTTTTATAGCATCTATTTTTCTTATTGGACTACTCTTTGCTGCACAACATCCAACATCTTCATTAAGTTGTACTTCAACCTCACTAACATGTAGTATTGCTTTGATGATGTTGCTAAGAGATTCAATAGGTACTATGATGCATTTCTTTGATATAATGTTAGCTAGTAGTGCTTTGTCTTGATTAAGTAGTATTTGTGCATATGCTTCAAGTATAACATTACGTACATCTGGTTCAACTTCAACAGGTTCAGTTTGCACTCCAATGTCTCTTGTAATAACAATGTCTTCCTTGCCATCATCTCTCTTATTAATAATAATGTTGTTGTTGATGTTCGATGTAGATGATGCAGCTGCTGATGGTTCTAAAGATACATTTGCTTGTACACCATTAGTTGTACTTCTCTTCTTAATCATTTAAGTTTGAAAAAAAACTTTTAATAGATATTGTTTTGAGTAATAACATGTTGTGTAGGTCCATATCTAATATCTTGTTTATTATATTCTCTTGCTCTACCTTGCATAGCAGGTGGTTCAGGCTTCTTAAGATATTTTGGTAGTAGAGGTACTGGTTTATCATGTTGACCAATATGTCTATAAAATCCACCATCAGTTATGCTAACAGGAGGTTCATGTAGAGGTTTCGTTATATGTTCTCGAGTATCTGGGAATCTAACAGGCTCATCATGTTCGATAATCTGAGTAGGTGGTCGATTAATAAAAGGATTGAATGTGACTGAATATGTATTAGTATTGCTGAATACACCAAAATGTTGGAATTCTATGTCTTTATTTTTCATGGTAGCTTCATTAAACATCATACCTTCTCTTCCAACAATCTCAGCATGTGGGCTTCTATAATCATTCGACATTTACAAAAAAATAAAATATCCTTCTTTATGTTTATTCAGGGGTTGTTAAATCATAAGGACCAATACGTACTGATGGTGGCATACCATTTGGTCTAATCAAAATACTAATTGATATATCTGTTAATAAGCATAATAATGGAGGCGTATCAACTTCCTTTCTAAATGGATTATCTGCCTTTTGACTACATATCAGTTCGAAGTTAATAGGTGCAAGACTTGAAAGACCTTGTTGATATGTTCCATCCGTTTCAGTTGGAAGACCTATGAAGAATGAGGACCTATCATTTGGATAATAACCTGTTGTATTTTCATTATATTGATACTCATTAGCTAGACTTGCTATAACCTCTTTGTTAAATCCATTTTGCTCTCCATTCATGTTCATTGCATTCTGGCAATATTCGAGGAACTCTGGATACTTACCATTAGTACCAAATGCTTTAGCAGGAATATTGTTGTAATTACCACAATTCATATGAAATGCTTCAAACATAGGATTCTTGAAGTATGTCTTATGCGTATGCTTGAGTGGGAATAAGCAAAACATACTATCTACAAAATTAGGTGTAATAGTAATAGTTGCTTTATCTTGTTCATTATTAAGAGGTCTTGTACAAGTGTAAAATGACATAATCTGTGTTGGGAATGTAAGTGGATGTTGTGGGTTAGCATATCTTTGAACAAGTGCTGTATATACAGATTCATGAATACCAAAACAAGGTATAATACTCGCGCATTCTTCAATGGAATAATCAACAACACTCCAAGTTCTCCAATCACTGTAAATTGTTCGGTCAACTCTTTCCTTAGTCTTGTCAGCTCCTGTAATTTCATATGCTCCTCCATGATTTTCACCAACAGGTGGAAGATTGTTGGGGTGATTAATCTTATCCATTGCTATTTTTTCGGTACTTGTCCACATCCATATTGGTTCTCCAATAGGTCGAAATTCATTGGTAATTTCATCAACATTGAAGTCTTTCATTATATGTGGATTAGCAACCAAGCTCTTTTCAAAACCAACTGGACAATATACCATACCAGCTGTTGAAAAGTATAGACGTAATTCGATTTTACCTGCAAATGCTGGCAAGTACTTGATATTAGATAATGGTAGGAATCGTCGCAAATCAATCTTTAATCTTATTGTTTCAGTGACGGAAGTCACATCTTTGTTAAGATTTGCAACAAAACCACATCTCCTTCCATGAGTATCATTCCAAATATCCTTATGTCTTGCTTTACTATATATATCAGCTCTTTTAGTAACTTCATTTGCACAACATGCAGTTAAAAAGGATTCTTCACATCCAAAGTTCTGGGTATAAAGCGTCATACCATTAGCTACAATTTCATACTTCTCAACAGCATCTCGAGCATCCTTAAAACCAAACCATACCTTACCAAAATTATAACCACTGACATTTTCTAAATCACTTAGAATTGGCTTGTCTATTTTTATCATCACTTTCATATCTGCTCGAATAAATCCATTATATATATCTGCTGTATTATGTGTATTGGGAGAGATAATACATGTTGTATATGAACCACTCTTAATTGGTGGTGATGGTGAATACGAAGTTTGTGGATTTAATGAGTATGCCTTATTTGTATCACTAAGTGAAATGCAATTATCGACAACATCAAAATAGGATGCAATTTGGGTACAAACCTCAGCTGAGGTTCTCATATATTGTTCCTTGTTGAGCATTTTTTAGATGAAAAAAATTTACATCATATCTTCAAAGATGCGATTTCTCCTACCCATTATTCGTTGAGGAGGTATATATTGTTGTGGTGGTTCTTCATATTGTTGTGGTGGTTCTTCAGGAACATATTGTTGTCTTGGTTGACTCATTCTTTTATCAACAACCTCTTTTATCATTCGTCTCTGTTCTTTCTTTTCTCGACTTATCTTCATTTCTTCACCTAGTGATTTTAATTGTTTGAGTATTTCTTCATTCACAGTAGGGTCATATGTTTGTTGAGGTTTTCGTGGTTTTGGAGGTTTTCGTGCAGCTTTCGAACTTAATGACTTTCTGGGAGTTTCTTCAAAATCATCACTATTTGAGTTTTCTTGAGTTTCTTCGATATTTTCACTTTCTGAGTTTTCTTGAGAATCTTGACGAATTGGAGTTTTTCGGGGTTTTACTATATACTTGTCTTTCTTCTTTGTTGGCAAAACTTCCCAATCTGGGTCATCCCTTCCATTCAACCATTTATGAATAACCGCAAGTCTCTTAGAACCTGTTAGATGTTTTGACATTTAAAAATAAACAAAAAAAGTCCATAAATTGAGTTTTATTGAGTTTTCATCAGATGTAAGTTCTCGCATGATTGTTTGTAGTAAATTCACTCTCTTTTAATGAATTAGATGAAAATGTTGGCTTTTCAAGAGGTGCACCAACTGAATCGCCTTTTGCAGATTTATTAATTGATGACAAGGCAGTTTTCACATTTCCTTCTGGGACATATTTTAATGCTGTGTCAGCTATGTTTGCTAATCTATTTCTTGTTTTATCGCTCAAGAAGCTTTCACCAAGACCTCTCGCAACTGAACCAATAACACCAGCATGCTTGGTTAATCCACCTGCTGAAGCATCCAATAATTTACTTGCAAGACCTCCAGTAAAACTATCTGCAGCTCCCATTAATAATTTACCACCTAAACCTACTCCTCCTTTTATTATCGTTTGCCATGGAGAAAATTCTTTTTGTTTAGCATAATTTGGCTTCCAATAATCTTCTACTGAATGACGTTGAATTCCCATTTAAAAAATAATAAAAAATTATTCAAAATAGTACTTATTAGCAGAAATATTCATTACGAACTTCTCATGTGGTTCTTTATGTTGTAGGTACTCAGCTACTGTCTGTTTAGTATTTAATGAGTTATTTGTTTGTTGCAACAAGCTCGTAAAATCTTCCTCACTATATCCTGTATAACATATGATATCTGTTGCTAACCTTTTAGCATTCATATGAACAAATCGAATTGTTTGTATTGCCATGATACATGTTAAATTATAGTGTCTTGTTTTGGTTAACAACTTGATAAATTCACTATTACCATTCTTTAATAAATCACTACCTGCACAATCATCTAGTATCAATAATGTATTATATGGATATGATGATGTTTCATACTTGACGAGCTTATTTGCTATATATATTATTTTATCATTGAGCTCATTTAAATGATGCTTCTCAATGAGCCTCCTCATTTCGTCATTGGTCTCTTTCATTCGAGATAGTACATATTTGACAATGGCATAATACTTTATCTTTCTTCGAAGATGTCGTTTTAGATAACTCATTAATTCTCTTTCCTTTACATAATCGATTCTTGATTGTATCTGTTTATTAAGTGTTTCAGCTGTTTTATCCATTTTACCAGAGCTTGAGCAAAATATTATCTTTTGGTAGTATGGATGTTTAAACAACCTCTCTGTTATCATAATATGTCTCCATATCCAAAAACTTTTACCAGCACCTGGTTTACCAATTAAAAAATATATACCGTTTGTGCTAAAAGGATAATCAGGTGATAATGGTTTAATTAATGCTCCATCTATTTCTTTCATGTTCTTCCGTAAGGTTTCTTTAATCAATGTTTCTACTTTATTTATTAGTTCTGCACTTGGGGGTTCATCCATTTACAAATTTTTAAATGTATTTCATAATTTTATCTGGTATTGGTTCTCCTTTCTTCTTTTGTTCCAACCAATATTGTCTTTCTGCTGTACCAAGTACTAATGGATTACCTCTCCTTACATCTCTAATAGTTTGTCTAGCAAAGGCATCATCACCTTCGACTCCTTCCCATTTTAAATCATACTTACCAGTATCTTCATCAAAGTTATATATTCGTTCAATAATACCTTCTTTACCTTCATTTAGTCTTTCAGCTACTTTAATCCTTTTGTCTCTTGTCCTTAACAACCTATATCCAGGGAATGAACTAGTTGAACCATCTTTGGACTTGACCACAAACTGGTTACCTTTTTGTGAGTCAACTATATAAGACTCATTAGACAAATTACTTCTTCTTTTACCAAATGGTTCTTTTTCGAGTACTAACCTGACCTTCTCACCTGGATTAAAATGATATGGGTTAATGCGTGCATTCTTTTGGATGTACTTTATTTCATCCTCTGGAGTAATATCATTAGGTGCTTTATTATCTAAAGACCTATGAGGAGAATTATTATATATGTTTACCAAATCATGCATCTCCTTTGGTTGAATAAACCTATTTTCACCAATAGCATCTCTTATAGTTCTCATAAACCTATTAATAATGCCAAGTACATTATGGTTATTCTCAGTTGTTGTTCGGTATTTTATGTTCTTCTCTCTCATGAAGTCTAATACAGTTGATGATAAATATGCAGCATCCTCATCACTTGTTATTGAATATACATGAGGTACATCATTAACAAATTTATGAAGTGCTGTTAATACTTCCCTTGCTCCTTTACCATTCATAGGATATGCATATGCTTTTCGAGTGTTAATATTGATGAACATTAGATAATTCAACCCACCTGCCTCTTTATTGTTAATGAAGGTATCCATTTGATAACCATCAGGGTGTTTCGATACGATAGGTATATATTGTGCTTTTGGTACTCTCTTATCATGTACTACTCTTTCATCAAAGTATTTCTTTGCTTCCTCTTCATTCAGATTCTCTTGTTTTGCCATGCTAAGGTATTTGTCCAAGGTCCTCCATTTAGCTTTGTTGTATAATTTTTCATATGGGGTTGGTTCTTCTTTACTCATTTATTTTTAAATAAACATCTTATCGTATTGAAGGAATTGCATTTCGATTACAAATGAATCTTTAGGAGGTAGTTTGGTTGGACAATTATAATGTGCATCACTATAGAAGTCTATCCAAAACCTTTGGTCCATTGAGTTTAACTTGAAGTACTTAATCGGACTATATTCAACATCACTATCTCCAATATAGTTATGTAATGCTTGTTCACCAATAGATGAATATATTTTACATGGATGTCTGTCCCATACATTATCAAATACCAACCTCTTACTTAAAGTTGAATACTTCTTAGGGTTATTTTGATAAGCTCCTGTGCCTATATTAAACACATCTGCAAAGTCCTCATTCCAATCACCAATTTGGAAAAAATTGATAAATTGTCTTGAATCTTCCTCTATATTATCATTATTTTTGGTATAAATAATTTCATGAAAACCATTTTTATCATAATATCCATCTGTTTGTATATCTCGATATGCAATTAATGAATCATTTTGGGAAAATGCATGTCCATATTCTCCATGTATAACTATCCAAGATTTCATCGCGGTGTTGACAGCGTCAAAGAACCCTCTTAAGTCCCCTTCCTCTGACACCCAATCAATAACATCAAAATTTGCTATCCATTTCCAAGTAGGCTCTTTTTCATATTCGACTTTGAGTTCGTCCTGGTAGAATTTATCAAGTAGTTCTTGAGTTAAAATAGGGTCGTTTATATTTCCTCCATGTAAAACAAAGTAGGATTTTTGTACTTTAAATATAGTCACATTAAATTCTAATTTGCGTCGTCTCTTAATGATATGTGCTGAACGAACGCCAACAATAGATTCCCCTTTGTTTGCAGTTGACCATTCTGGTGGGAAATTAAACCAATACCTATTAAACTTAGCTTTATCATGTTGAGCATCCTCAAGGAAGTAGGCTGTTTCGATTGGAAGAGGTGTATTACCATCATTAACTATATTATCTCGATTAGGATAAAGAGTTTTAACACTTGGTGGTAATTCCATTTCGAGTTGAATAAAAAGTATTTATTGATATACAACACCTGTTTCTAATTCATTGTTTTGAAGTTCTCGAAGTATTCTCTTTCTAATATCTGGCATATTGCGTTGTTTAAACTTACCATTTCCTTCATGCAAAAAGGTACGACAAGATTCCATTAGAAACACTCCACAATCCTTGTTATTCCTTTGACTAGGTACATCATAATATTTTGCTTTTAACTTACCTGTTCCTGAAATATTGATCCACTTATTAAGTGTCTTTACCTCTGGTGCCATTGACTTATTCTCAGAGTCATAGCATTCGATTATTTTCTTTGAATATCGAACAATACATAAAACCCAATGTTCTCCATCTGAACAAATGGGGACAAATACTTTATCGAAATGTGAAAATGACTGTTTACCTGAGATAGGACTTTTCATCAGTTCATGTATTTTTCCCATATCATTAGTCTCATATGCTCTAGAAAGGAGGGTATAAAATGCAGTAGGTAAAACCAATATTTTCTTTTTATCAAACTCTGCCTCATTTTGACCAGGTTGTTTATTCAATCTCTTTCCTTTGTTATATAGAAGTTTCAAGTAGTCATCAATAACATCTTCTTCTATATTTTCATCATTGACTAAACTCCTCCAATCATGAATTTTATGACGTCTTTGGTCTACTGTATACTCTCCTGTCTTCTGTGGTGTCATACGGGGTTCTCTTGGAGGAGGACTAGTACCTCGAGAGGTATGCGATGATGGAAACTGTGGAGGTGGTGATGAAGGAGGAGGAGGTGGAGGTGGAGGTGGAGGTGAAGGTGAACGAGGTCGTTTTGATTTTGTCTTAGGTTGTTTTGATTTTTTCTTAGGTCTATCATCCTCGTCTAAATTTGTACTACTTTGAAGTAAAAGTTGAATTCTGTTTGGATTTTTATCCCTTGTTGGTGGCTCAACATTTGTGGGTCGGTTCCTACCGATTTTCCTAAGGTTAAGATGATAATCATTTCGATTTAAAGTTGGAGGTCTGGGTAATGGAGCCAATTCTGGTATATCATCTGTTTGAATACCTCTAGTTTTATATTCTTTCTTATCACTTTTCAATGTTCTTTCTTTCATCTGCTCTCTCAGTTCTCTAGCTGCTTGTTTTTCCTCCTCAGTCTTCATTCGAGATATCCTTATGTTGATAATATCATAATGTAATTTTATCTCTGTTAATATACCTGTTGTTGATTCCTGGAGAGTATATTGATATGGCTTTAATACTGTTATGTAATGTCCATGTTCATCTTTATCATCTTGATTTTTCTTAATTGCAAAAACACAACCTGTAAATTTTGCTTTTGGTCTCTCTCTCTTGAGTCTATTAGCAAATTCAAGTACGTCTTTAAAAGCTATACTAGTATTTAAATATGTCTCATATAATTTTTGTAGATTTATTTGATTATTAGAGAACTTCCATATAGTTTGACCCAAACCTCTTGTTAATCTTGCAACATCTCTATCAACTAGTTTAGGTCGAAATTTAATAGTACATTGTAATAGTTGTATTTTATTGTTAGGTTTAGTTTGTGTGCCTTTATCACTTGTCATTTTTATCATTATAAAATGTCTCAATCAGACCGTATGTATATCCTCGTTAGAATTCTATCGAACATCCATGAATATAGAGTGGAGAGTGATGAAACTAGAAGAAAAAAATTGATGAAGACTATAAAAGAATTATCAGCTCAGTATTTCAAACCTGAACATCTTCAAATAATGAGGATAGATAGTGATGTTGATTTTTTAGGTCGAATTGAACACTTTGCTTTGGAGTTCTTAGAACTATATATAGTTAATCTGCCCTCGCATTTATAATTTTGGGCATGACCCTGTTATAGTTATTTTCGGATGGAGTTACCCAGCGAAGATTACTTAGGTGATAATCAGCCCTATTCCTGTTTTTATGGTCAATCTCTGTTTTATGTCGTGGGTCATCATTAGGTATGAACTGCCTTGCAATAAGTACATGTTTCAAGTAGTAGGTGCCATTTAGACAAACACGTATATACCCCTCATTGTGCTTACTATCCTTGCATATAAAGTGATTACTCTTACGTCTTATAGTAAAGGGGTACCTATTCAATATCTCATAGTCGTTAGTAAAGCCTTTGAGCGGTACAAATGACATTTTCTCACTTTTTGAATGATTTAAATATTTTCATTTCATTTTTATTTTTGTATGAGCAAGTGGGGGACAATCATTGTTGAAGGAATTGATGATAAAGGACCTCTTTATTATCCTCTCGATGACAAAGAAAAAAACGTTATCAAGTTTCCAAAGAAAAAAAAGCGAGTAAACTTGTATAAAAACTATTATGAACATCAAGAGAAAGAAGAAGAAGAGAAAGAAGAAGAAAAAGAAGAACTTCTTGATGTAGGTGTTCAAACTGAAAAAACTGAACTACCTCATATAGACGAACTACTTAGTAAAATTTAACTTCTTTTATTTTATTGTTATTTTTTTTATTTTTGTCATAAATGAATAGCGCTATTAACGGACTGAATAATGACGCATCAGCTCTATATGCAAGATTTAAAGTTATTAAAGACAAGATATTTGGAAAATGTATGAAAGAAGATGATGATAAAATAGCTAGTCAATTCGATATAATGATAAATATAATCAAGTCATACAAAGAACTCTTTGAAGACATTGAAAAAGCTAAGTTATTATTGAAGTCAATTGATACACGTATCTCTATAGCTGAACATCAAAATAGACTATGAGGGACCCGAGGTAGTTGTTTAGGTCCCTAGTAGTAGTGGGGACCCGAGGTAGTTGTTTAGGTCCCTAGTAGTAGTGGGGACCCGAGGTAGTTGTTTAGGTCCCTAGTAGTACTTCAAGAAACAACAAGTTGAAGAAAAATTTTTTTTTATTTTTTTTTTTCATTTTTATTTTTTTTATTTTTATCATTTTTATTTTTTATCACGAGTTCGTGTTGACGCGTGGGCTTAAGCGTAGCGTGGCCCCTGCGGAAACCGACTCGTATATACTACTCAAGCCACTCTTCTCATCTCCTACAGCCATTAGATCAGGGAGTTTTTAGATCAATGAAATCAAAGATTTCAACAGTTTCAAAATGGCCAAATAAATCACAAATAACTTAAAGGTTGCAACAGATTTATACAGTTATCCAGATGACAAATAACGAACAAGTTATCCTCCGGAGTTGGTCTCATTCAGGTATCGTGCCAATAATTGAAAATGGTGAAGTAGTAAGTGTAACATTAGATGAAAGCAAAATTTTTAATAATGAAATAATAGTAAATGATAAAACTGCTAATATCAACGAAAGAGCACGTGGGAAAAAGACAAACAAAGCTGAATTTGGCCTAATGAATACAGCCGAAATTGAACGAGTTAAGTCAGGATGTTGTCCTTTTTGTGGAACACAAATTAAACCAAGAAATGAAGAATCAGAAGATGATGATACATAAATGGAAATACAGATTAAAACTTGAAGAAAATTAATAAAACAATCTATTATTATAAAATTATTTTTCGTTAAGATTTTTTCATTTTCTTTATTATTATATCGGGAAATTTTAATTAATTACAATTATCCTTAGTATAAATAACATTTGCATTAGCTCAATATTCATTTTTCAGTAATATTCAAATTGATGATAATTATATATCATATCATTAAAATTTATTATTTTTTTATCATAATGTAGTTATTCAACGTGTTTTAGATTGAAGAAAAAAATGCACATAAAAAATTATAAATATTATAAAAATACAAATAAAAAAAGCCCAAAAAATAATACAAAATATAAAAATAAACGTACAAATTTTACACATTTTTGGGAATTTTTCACTTTTTTTGACCAACTTTATTTTCAAATTTGATACAGAATGAAAACACCACATTTGTATGGCATATAATTCATAACGTTCTCCCAAATGGAGTGTTCTTTGATAGAATTATATGCAGATAATTCAAGAATCAGTTAATCTTGGTGATATGTATCGCAAGTAATTGATATCTCAAGTAACATTACTGGCACTGCTGAAGATAATACTCTTTCTATCACTGATGAGTTGATAATTATCTCAAAAACTGAAAAATAAATGATTGAATCACTTATGTATATCCAAAATAAACGCATTAATCTATGATTGAAATTTTTCGAAATATTTCAATATTTTTCAATAGTTATGGAGTTATTTTGTTATTAATCCAATATGGATGTCAAAATAATAGAGCCAATTACGCACTACATTAAAGTGTTTGATACACCTAACGATTTTGATTCATGGTACAAATCGCATCAAAATGAACTTGATAAACTCATAACTCACAAACTCAACTAAATGTATAACATTAATGGTGTACTTTCACTAATAAAAAAGATGAATTCATTACGGATAATTCATAAAATGAACAACATTTCATCGTAATTGAAATATTTGATATATCTGATATTAATGATGATATAAAAAGCATCAAAACTGCACAACTTGTTATACAAAACTATTTCAGAGATATTGAATGAATGAATCATAACTAAATAAATGTTTCACCAACAGCAATCACTTACATTACAAGATATGAATGAGATTCTGGAAATACATTATTCAACGATATGAAATTTTCATATTTTTCATAAAAATAGCAAGTAAAGAGATTTGATGCTGATTGACTGTAAATGCATCTCAAATATTTTTTATTAAAACATGGAAATACAAAATACGTATTTTTTTTTTTTTTTTTTTTTTTTTTTTTTTGGATATATACTGAAATTGTGTTTGTGGATGTAATTGGCTTGTTGAACATTATGAAATTGGGCTTGATTTCTTCTCATTTCCAATGTTTTTTCATGCACTCTATCATAATAGCTTTTGATTTTCTTAAGGAAAATATCATACCATCGATGAGAAAAAAAAAAAAAAAAAAAAAAAAAAAGTAATTCATCCAATCAGGGCAACCTGCCTATTTTTCTTCTTCTACGATGGGTGGTGGAGGAGATGAATATAAGTAATTTTTCATATATTGTTGCATATTGTTAATGAACCATTTTCTTACAGTTGCGGGATCCCAATGTTTGCTTATAACTGAAAGCTTTGATACAACTTCATGTACAATATTTAATCGTTCAATAGTTTCCTGAGAGTAACTAAAATAATTTTTCAGTGCAGGAAACAATTGTTCAATCTCTTCTTTTGAGACATGATACTTTGTATTTGCATTTTGCATTATTAGAAATAAATAGTGTTGGTCGCTTCTTAATTGTTTCATGTTTCGTTGATTGTTCGTGTTCATTAATTGAGTTTCTTGTAGCTTGCTACTGTTATGTTGTTTTCTTGTATGACGCAATTGCAAATTTTAATTTAAAATAACAGATAGGAAATTTTAAGGTATTTGCCTTGCCTATTGCTTTTTTAACCCCCATAAAAAGATGAAAAATTTATAAAATAATTTTGGAAAAAAAAAAAAAAAGTTTAAAGACCATATTTCAATGAATCGTGAGCAATTCACAAAGTGGTGTATGCATAAGCGATTGGTGCAAACGAAATTCTATATTTTGAAAAATGGGCACTTACCCGAAAAAGTTGAAATGGACAAGTTTTCGGCCAAAAAACGCTAGTAAAGTCACTTGATCAACTCCTAACTTTTATAAACTACAGTTGTTGAATCAATGGATGAAAAAAGATATTTTCCATATGATAAAAAGATTAGCTCTTATTATAAAATTTTATTTGCTTTTTGTCTAGCTCACAATATATATATATATATATATCGGCAGGATTAGTTATGAATTTCGATGAAGAAAGTCATGAATCCTTTCCTAATGAAACAAAAGAAATTGTTGTTGTTCCAAAAAATCAAGAAGATCCGTTCTATTATCCTGTCTGCAGAAAGAATAACAGAACAACATTTTTATCATCCATTTATGCAGATGGTGATTATCTAAATCCACTTTTTGTTTTGAGAGGAAAAAAAAAAAAAAAAAAAAAAAAAAAAAAAAAAAAAAAAAAAAAAAAAAAAAAAAAAAAAAAAACTGTTGATACAAGAATATTGAGAATACCACTTTTTGATCCGATTTTATTAAGCTACTCAGAATCCGGTTTTATAAATAGTCGAATATTTGACCTGTGGCTGGAAAACGTTTTTAAACCTTATATAATATAAAAAGGTAGCAAATACCAATATAGCGCCCCAGTAATATTGCTACTTGAATGATGTTCTGCTCATTATATCACAAAATTTTTCAATATTTGTGATGAAAATAACATTAAGATTTTTTTTCTGCCACCTCATTCATCTCACCTCACTCAACCTCTTGACCTATGCCTATTTCACTTTCACAAAGAAAAATAAAGCATTTTTTCTTTGATATTAATAACGAGAATGTTACATCTAAAATACTTGATTTATATTGCTCTTTTCAAATGGCAGCAACTCTAAAAAACATCAAAGCATCTTTTGAAGCAGCAGGATGTATATGAGGCTTCAGGTACCATGATCCCACTTATACATTTTTCTCAAGATTTTGTTTCTAAAATCAGAAAAATGATACAAACAAAGCCTACAAAAAATTAACAAGAGCACAAAGAGAAGGTATTAATGAGAAACGAGTCAGTATTAATGAAATAAATATATGTACGTTAATGAGCACATCAGAAAAAGTTCAAGCTATCTCTGTAAAAAAGTTCCCAAAATAATCAGTAATCAATACATAACTTTACATCAAAGAATGCTTGGTGCTTTTGTTTCGGAAATATTTATCAGTGATAAAGCTTTAAATGAGACAATTTTCAATGAATCAAATCATAATTGACCGAAAGATACGCCAAGAAAAAAAATAATAATCAAAACATCTCAACAAAATGAAACAGAAGAAGAAGAAGTCGACTTTTATTGTGCTTACGATTTTAAAAAAAAATTAATAAATGAACTGAACTCTCCTAGCTTTTACTAAACTGGAATTAAGAAGCAACGTTACGATACCACTTTTTGAAAGTATAAATAAATGAAGAATAATTTTCTTTTTAATTTGCATGGAATAAGAATCACATGAAATATTAAATATTAGAAATATTATTTCAAATATATGCAAAAAATAAAAATAAGTTTATCTTTGATAATAGTTTCATTAATACTTTGACATTGATAAAATAAAACTCCATTTTTCTTAGAAAGTCATATAAATCAATTTGCATAGAAAGATCTTCCGTCAGGATTTTCTTTAAAATTAGTATGTATACAATATATACGATACAAAACATTATTCGCTTTGTTGTTTCGAAAACGTCCGATACAATCATTAAATAATACAAGTAAAAATTAGAATGAAAAAGGTATAAAGTACTCAATTTAGTTACAATAATCTTTAATTATCTTAATATATTTCAAAGGTATTATTTATACAATCACTTTAAATCACTAAAATGTAAATAATAAACTATATATTTTGAGATTGGCTTTAAATATCATAAAATGAGTACCTTTTTTTAATATTAAAATTGTAAACGGTTTATCTTCCACCCTTCTAAAAAAAATTCACATATTTTTTTTTTTTTTTTTTTTTTTTTTTGGGAAATCGGATTTGCACGTAATCGGATTTGCCCGCAGCAGTTAAGGTCAAAATTGGCCTCTATCGTTCTTCAGAAAATAAAAGCTTGGAACTTTTTTGCACTTTTGCAAAAAATACCATGTGTATAGCTAAATCTAACATTTTTTTTAAAAAAAAGAGGTGACGACACGGTTAAGTGAAATAGATTCTCACCAAAATTGGTATACAATCATTATTTTTTATAAGGAATAAAAAAATATTAATTTTATTAAATTTCGTTCCGCCGATGCAGCTGTGGATTATTATATTTTTTTTTCTGAGAAAAAAATATGTAAACTATTGAATATTTTTTATCTATTCGTAAACTATTGAAATGGAAAAATTGACTAATAAATCTCTAATTTTTGCGTTTAAAATGATAAAAATGTTATATTTTTATTTACTATGTTATTTAAAAATATTTGTATAATTCATAATCCACATAACTTCAAAATTGGATGAAAGAGTATTCAATTTTCTTTATTTATTCGAGTTTACCTGGGACTCCCGAAAGGCATACCTGCAAAAAAGGTTTCAACTTGAATTAAAAATCACTTTAATTTTGATTAAAAAATGGTTTTATGCTGAATTTAAAGAGAGCTAATATATTTCGGTGGATACATAACAAATATAAAAATAATGATCAAAACTAGGAGAAAATTCTTTCTATTTTTATTTTAATAATATTTGGTTCCAGTTTAGAATCGTCTTTCCTCTTAATTTGAAAATCAACTTTATAGTGAATTTTTTTAATGAATATAATATGTGCATATTATAATTAAGAGGATTACAAGTTATCTAAGCTTAAATTTGATTTTATAACATACTTTTCACATAAAAACTATTGTTTTTTTGTTTTTTGTAACACAGTTCAAAAAGAGTCTAGTATTTAACCAACAATACAATAATACTAATTATGTTGAATTATTAAAGGAAATATTTTTTTTTGTAATTGAATCAAAGATTGATCTTGCAAATATTAATGTATAAAATACTTCATAAAATAAAACTGATAGACTTTAATTATCTATTTTTATAAAACTGATAGATTTTAAGTAATATAAAATTTATATTCAAAGATTATATAATATATATTAACCTTAAAACACATAAGGTCTTCATTAATTCTATTTTTTCTATGATGAAAGAGCAATTTCATATTCTTTTCATTCAAAGTCAAAAATTTCATCTGAAACATCATCATTATCTTGATTTTTTTCGAAATTGTTAAAAAATTCTTCGGTAATATATTTATCATTATTAAAATGATCTTTATTCTCTTTTTTTTCTTGATTTTTGTCCTCGGTAGTTTTTGATTTATCATTCTGTATATCAGAAACAGAAACTGGCTTATTTTTATCTAGCATGCCACTTTGAGATTGTACATCAGATGATTTTTCATTTGTTTGATCATTATTATTTGCTGAATTCGTATTTGAATTATCTTGCAATTTTGTTGGACTGAGGATTCCTTTATAGTATAAGTTTTTTGCAGCTTCAAGTTTTTCTTTTTTAATTCTCCTTTCTCTTAAATTCCATCTACTTTTTATATTAATATCAGTTCTTGTTGGAAAAAATGCTGCTATTTTCTTCCAATAAGGTCCGATTTCATTATATTTTTGAACAAGTAGCTCGTCTTCTTCTGCTGTCCATGGACCATTAACGACATCTGGTGAAAGATAGTTTAACCATCGATCGCGACATTGCCTAGAATTTCGTCCTGGCATTTGTTTTGAGATTGGTGCCCAATTTGCTGTTCCATATTTATTTACAAGCTTTTTTAATAAATTATCTTCATCTTTTGAAAATGGGACTCTAGGATGGGATTTTCCAAAATTATCTGTATAATCTTCTTTCTCTTCTAGACTCAATTGAAATGGCGTACTCATTGCAGAATTATTTTTTTGATGAAAATGAAATGTTTTTTTTTGAAAATTTAATTCAAAAAGTTTCTTTAATAACTTTCTCCTGAAATAGCGGTAATTCATTTTAACATAATCTAAGATCATTTCGAAATGAGAATTAAAATAGCACGTATCATGAAACCTTTTTTTCTGATGACGCTCAATGAAAAAATTAGGGATGTAGAGGTGAGGCTGCGAAAATTTTTGGTATTTTTTAATAATATTAATACATATTATTTTATTCCAGAATTAAATGCTATTTATGATAATTTCACTAATATTTTTTTCAGATTTTTAGCTATAAATCTATTTTTAAAATTGAATAGCATCTATCTTATTATAATTTCAATTTTATCTTAATAAAAAAATTCTATTTACTCAAAATAATAAATAATTTAATTATCAATATTTAATATATAGATGTGAATATAATATTAAAATCTTCGACTAAGAATTATAAATCAAAATAATGATTTTTTATGACTTAACTAACTATCATCTAATTATAAGCATGATTTTTTTGGTAAATTATTGATAAATATTAAAATAAATACTTATTGTGAGGTTGATACCAAAATAAAAACAAATGAAATTATTTAGATATTTGTGAAGTTTACATCATTAACGTATATAGAATTATATTCAATATTAAACCTCAATCCTAGATAAAATTGTAAAAAATTTTTTAAAAATATTTTGATATGTTTGCCAGCACCAGATAAGTTAAGAGATAAACTATAGTTATCCCTTTAGTCTTTAATATAGAAGAAAATTTCTCTTTAAATTGAAAAATATTTTTTTGAATTTTGACCAAAAACGCATTCATTGAATAGCTTTCTTATTAAAAAATAGATATCATCTATATACAAATGCAATTTAATGGTTGAAAAGAAAAAATAATGACGAATATATGAATTATGACATTTTGAAATATCAATACAATTTCAATTTTTTTTGATTAAATCTGAAAAAAAGTATATGATATGAAAAGGTAACAAAACCATAATACTATATTTTTAATTTATTTTTAATTTTGTTGATTATTATTCCTAAAAAAGTTCATTTAAAATTTCGCAGTCTCACCTCTAGGGATGTTCAAAATTCACTTTTCCCTTGGAAAAGTTCGACTTTTTCTGGGCAAAAGTGAATAATAAAATATCTCTAGAAAAAATCAATTCAAATTTAATTGGTTATTTAATTTAAAAAATTCTGAAAATCATTTTTTTTCAGAATTTTTTACAACAAACTTTTTGTTAAACAAAAAAGCTTCAATTTCATGATATTTCCATCATATATGTATTTAAAACACATATTTTAAAAAAATATTAAAAGGATTAGTCCAAAATTAACGATATTATTCTTTTTTTTTCTATATATATTGAAATCTTTTAAAATATTTGAAAACATATAGAAAAATTGAATCTCAACACATTTTTCTATCTCGATCAGGTATTGAAAATCATGATTGTGATAAACATAGCCATCCAATAAAGAGACATGAAATTTTATTGCAAATATTATATACCAATTAGGTTTTTAAATGCAAATAGCCAAGAAGGAATAATTTTCTTGTTTAATATTGAAATAATAAATAATTTTCTTTTTTATTCCTCATATTTCAAGCAATTCATTGGATATTTCAAGAATACTTCAAATCTTTTTTTTGAAATTGTTAATATCTGACAATTAGAATATTGATCGTTTCCTCAAAACAGTTCAATCAATAGCTTGGAAATAACATTCAATTTTTTTTTCTGATATCTCAAATTCAGATTTTTAAAAATAAAATACATTGAAAATCTACGTATAACCTATAAAATTGAATGAATTGTTTCCTCAATTTAAATATCAATTCAAAATGAATTTATATCATTGAAAAATTGAAAATAGTATTGAATTTTTAATCGCTAGAAAATCTATTCAAATGGCTTTTATATTGCCAAGAACAATACATCAATCTTCGAGATTAAAAAAATTAATAAACTTAAAAATTAGGAATAATCCAATTTCCTTGCTCCTTTTGCTTGACATTGTGCTTGATGATTTCAATTTTTTTTATATTTTTTTAATCGCTAATCAATTTGATCGTTCTTTTTCATAACCTCTTTTTCGTAATTTTGCTTTTTTTTTTTTAAATATTATAATTATTCTTTACTTTACCTAATTTATTTAGAAACAACTTAATTTTTGCTTTTGTAACAACCAAAATGAAAAATTAATTCAATTTTTTGCGGTTCACGAAAAAAAAAAAGCTTGATTTGAAATTAAGAGAAAATAATTAATGACAAAAAACTCTAGACAATTCATTTATCAAATTAGAATATGTAGATCGTGTTCATAATCAAATAATATTTATATATATCTAATAATTATCATTTTAATAATATCAATTTTATACAACCACCTTCCTTTGATTTATTAAATTAAGTTTCAAACATATTTTTTTATATGTAACCTTTTGAAGTTGACAAGACATAAATTACAATCATTCATTAAAAAATAATCTAGAAGAAACGATACCTAAATAAACTCTATATAAATGATGACTTATCAGAATTTTAAGTTTTTTTTTTGCCATAATCGCACCTTTTATTTTTTCTCAAAAAGTAGTAAAAAAATTTATAAATTAAATAAAAATATTTTTATTTTATGCAAGTTAAAATTCTCACTCTTGAAGGAAAGACATATGACTTGTCTTTTAAAGAAAATATTACACTTCAAGCAATCCGTGCGAAACTAAAAGATGAATATAATTATGATGCTGATCGTTGCTACTTCTGTCGAGATGGTAAAATTTTAGATGAGGGAGGACTCCCAAAAGTGGATTCAGGAGCACCAATTATAATTTTTAATCCAAAAGCATTTCCAGACAAATCGTATCCTAGAGTCGATGACGCCTTTAATTTAAGTTTTTCAAGATATTCGGATTCTTTTGTTAATCCTAGACTTACAAATTCAAATTTGAATAATCATACAGCTCGATTAATTTCCTCGACAGAATTGTTAGATGATTTTTTAGGTTTACCTCCCAACCCACAAAGAGGGCCAGCACCTCGCATAGTAATTACACACAGAAATGGATTACGAAATATCAATCCAAATAGGCCAGCTCCAGTTGAAGATGAACAAAATTCTGACCATTCATTTTCTGAAGAAAACGATGAGCCTTTACAAGCCAATCAAAACCGAACTCGTCCAAATGTGAGAATTATTCGGCTCTCCTCGAGAGATGGTGCAGAAGAAATCGTCATACCAACTGGTATCGAACACGAAATTTTTCAAGACGATTTAATGAATCAGGATGATCAAGCAAATGAACGGTTAAGTCATACACACCAGTTTTTACATCGAATGCTTCAGTTAATTAACCATAGTCCACAAAATGGACCAAACTTTTATGATCAAGAATTTTTAGACAATGAAAACGAAAACATAGACCATTTAGAAGGACTTGAAAACATAGAAGATGAGAACAATAATTTAGAAAATGATATTCTTGCTCCACCAATTATTGACATCCCCAATAACAATCCTGATACCATCAATGATGAAATAAACGCCATTAATACAGATGATATATATAATGACACCAGGAATCATATTGACACGCTAATTAATCAGATAGCTGATCTCAATCTTCAACTCAATCGAATTGAAGATCCAATTTTGAACCAACAAAACCAAGACGACGACGAGCAACAGCAACAAGATCTTGACCAAGAAGACCAGTCTCCTGAACAAAGACAACGAGAACTCGAAGAAGAAAATCGCAGACTCGAACAACGGCATCAGGAGCTCCTACAACAGCAACAAAGGCTCAGTCAAGAACACCAACAGCTTGAACAACGACAGCAGCAACTTGAGCAACAAAATCGACAATTAGCACAAGAACATCAACGATTAGAAGCAGAAAATCGCCGACTCGCGAGAGGACTACATCAAATAGAAACCCCAACAAACGTTATTGATCGAGAAAGAATTCCTACACAAGGTACAGACAGAGGCACCCCTGGTGCTGCTGACGGCGCTTTAGGCGCACAGCGAAATAGATTAGACAGAATGCAGACTGAATTGAACAGGCAAATCATCGAAGGCCTGAATTTGAATGTAAATTTGACCGAAGAAGACAATCAGGCAATTTCGAGGCTTTCTAGAGCCGGATTTGATAGAGCGACCGTTATTCAAGTTTATTACGCATGCGACAGAGATGAAGAAACTGCAATGAACCTGATGGTTGCAATGGGAGAGTGAGACAATTATTATGATTTTATATTATTTATTTATTCAAATGCTTAATAAATCAATAAAGTTTTTACTTATTTATTTTTCTTGAATTAATGCTTTTTTATATTGTTAGAAAGTTAAAGCATTGATTTAATTAATATTAAAATTTATAAGAATTCATTTGAACAAATTGATTTTTTTTTGGTTTCTAACATAAATTAGAATCCTTAATATCAGTTTACATATAGACAAAGGCAGTTTGTAGGAGAAAAATATAAAAAGATTATCAAAAAAAGTATTCCGACACGGGGAGTCGAACCCCGATCCCGTGGATGAAAACCACGTATCCTAACCGCTGAACGATGTCGGATTACATTTTAAAGAAAATTAGAACAGTTATTATTTATTTAGAAAAATGCATAAAACAGATTATCTTCAAATACATCATTTCAATAATATATTAAGATGAATCTACTTTTTTTATTATTTGAATTCACTTAAATAACTATTTATTCGTTTAGGATTATTAATGAATTAACCTAAAACGATGTCTCTCACCAATTTCAAAACCATTTTCCGAATAAAATTTTGTTCTCTTTTCATGAAACTTATCAGAGTCATCTGGTTGGACCAGATCAATAAAGGACAAATTATTTTCTTTGCAGTAATTGACCACATAATCAATTAATGCTTTTCCAACACCTTTACCACGTGAAGATTCTTCAACAACTAAATAATGAGTATATAAATAAGGATCACAAGTCATTAACATTATTTGCTTAGTGGTAATTGCAGCACCTAATTGAACAATTTTATTACTTTCATCTATATCTTCAGCAACAAAAATTGTATACAATGATTTGGTTCTTTTAACATTTCCTGATATGTTTGATTGAAATGTTTTGGAATCTCGTCAGAATTTAAAACATCTTTGTTTAGTTGACTATCATTCGTCCAACAAACTTACAGTCTTCAATACCAGCTTTTCAGACCGACAAGCTCCGTTTAAAAATTGCTGAAATCATAGTGATTTTAACTCTTACTTTTTCCACATCACATTTTATTTAAGGAGGTAGAATGAAAAATTGAAAAATGAGTTTTTATGAATAAATTGGAGTTTTTAAAACTATATATTGAATATGATATATATTAGAGAAGCAAACAATATTTGACCTTTTGATTCAAAATTATTACCTTTTTCATTGAATTTTTTTGATGTTATTCAAAAAAGTTATCATCCAATTCAAAATTTGAGGCAATTTCTATTCCGATCAAAGAAAATTTTTCACCTCACCAACTAAAAAGTTCAATCTCATATCTAATTAATTTGACGAATACGCAATTTCGAGGAAAACTTTCTTAGAAAATTTATATTCAAATCAAACATACTTCATATTACTTTGGTCAAAATTAAATCCAAACGAAATTAAAAAATATAAATATTTTTTTTTTAAAGGATTAAATCGAAGATATGGCTGGGACAATCCCTAAGTTTTTATATATATAATTCAAAAATCAATTTATTTTAAACAAAATCATTTGCTCGTTCAGTTGTTAGGCGATGAAAATTATATCAACTATCATGAACGATTTTTGAAAAAATATTATTATATACATAAATAAAATGGCCAAAAATATATTCCACAATTTAATTTTTCTCAAAAAAAATTTTTAAATGCCAAAATTACAATTATTTTTTATTAAATAATTAGATATAATCATGAATTGGAATGTAATTTTTTATATATTATTGGAGATGAATATAATCATCGTAATCTTTTTGGTATTTTTTTATTTTGTCATAAATATATCATCATCTCTTCTTAACTTTTATAGTTTTTGTTGAGCAGCTTACTTAAAGAAAATGATAATTTTAATAAATTTTATCTGTTTTATTGACTTACAGATGACTTTCCTTGGCTAAAGACAGTTTTATGGATAAAAAAGAAATCTCTCAAAAAGTTCGTTATATAACCCTATTTGGTTAACAATAAAATATAAATTCTGTTACCCTTGAGCAAATCGTTTTCAAAATTAACAAGAATGGTCAATTTTTTATTTTATTTTAATGAGCATACCTGAGACTATTGGCAAATATACAATCGAGTATCTACTTATAGAAACAAACAAGACATTAGTTTATAATTGTATTGATACTACCGATCAGACAAAATGTGCAATGAAAATTACAAAAGATAAAAAAATTCACGATCAATACGAACTTTTAAAACAAATAAACCATCCAAACATCATAAAAGCAATTGATTTTATACAATTCAATGATTTTTATGGAATTATCTTTCCTCGAGCTAACGACGATTTAAATGAATTTATGCTCAAATTACCATATCCTTTATCTGAACAAAAATGCCGCATCATCATGAAAGATTTATTGTCTGCTGTTCAATACTTGCATTCATCAGGCATTTGGCATCGTAATATTACTATCGATAACGTATTAGTATTTATGCAGAAAAATGAAGAAAAGTATGCATTGGGAGGCTTTTCTTATGCTGAACATTTTACACAAAAGATAAGTGGTGCGTTTGGAGCAAGTCAATATTTAGCACCTGAAGTAATAGAAGGAAAAGAATGTATGCTTAATATTTCTATTAATTTTTATTTTTAATTCAAATTTATTCAATAGTCTTTTGAAATTTTGAATGCATTTCAGGAAAGACGATGTATTTATTTTGAATTCAAAAATATTAATTATTAGTATTTCTTTATTTTTCCTAACACATAGATGATAATAAGATTGATTGTTGGTCTTTAGGAGTAGTCATGTATTCAATTTTGACTCAAAACTTCCCTTATGAAGAGCAATATAATCAAAATAAACAAGTTGACTTTGCTGGCATTTCACCAGTTGCTCAAGATTTAATTACACATTTGCTTTGTGTTGATCCTGAAGCGCGCTATAGTGCCGAGCAAGCATTAAATCATAGTTTTTTCTCTGAATAAATAGTATCACAAATTTTGATGATATAAAATAGAATATTATTAATTGCATTCAGGAATGCTTTTTTAATCTTAAGAAAGAAAATACATATACAGTTTATTGTTACATTCAAATTTGCTTAAATCAATTATTTATAAACTTTTATTAAATTTAAATTATTTTTGCCTTTATTAGAAGCATCGCTGGTCTAATGGTAGAATTTCACCTTGCCAAGGTGGGGGTCCGGGTCCGATTCCCGGGCGATGCATTTTTTTTATTAAACATTTTCAAATGTCTTCATTAAATATAATATTTATTATCATCATTTTCATATTCATCGCTGTTGTTTGTTTAAGATGGAACATCAAATGAAGCAATCCTCCTCTTCTTTCTAACGCAAACAAGAATATTTCTTCCACAATGTCGGAACTCGATGTTTTCAATGATCAAATTGTTGGTTTCAATGTACATCAATCTGTGGACATGAGAAGCATTTGCTTCAATGTTGCTGGCCGTTTCTCCTGGAAGTGGATAATAAAAATGTTCTTCGTCTTTTCTTTTGAATTCCAGACAAACTAACCTCATTACTTTTATCTACAACACTTGATATTTGGCCTTGTTCAGGATTAAATTCGACTTGATTGGGTTGATTTTTATTCAGAAAAAGTTAGGTTATATATAAATTTTTATTATAAAAATTTCAATTTATTATTCAATTATATCAATACTATTTAATACATGAATTTTAATACCAAAATAAAACAAATATATTTGAATCAAACAATTGGATATTGAGATATTAATGTAAAAATATTCACAATTGGATATTGACCAATATTTTCAGTAAATGAAACTTTTTAACGTCTTTATTCAATTTGAAACTCTTTTATTTCAATAACTACAATAAATACAAAAACCAAAAATGTTTCCACGGATACTTGCTCAATAGTTTAATATAAATAAATAACCTGATTAATGATAATGCATTAGATTTTTATGATATTTTAGGTTTTTCAATTTAGAAAGATTGACGGTTTAATAATAGGATCCGTTAGGTCTATTTATTAATTCGATTAAAACATTAAGATCCTCCTAATAAAATTGGGAATCGACTAGGTAGATTTTGTAAATCAAGAATCCAAAATTTGCTAAAATTGAGAACTTAACGTATATTTTATGCTCAGAAAAGTCTTTTTTTTGAATAGATTTTTTAAAAAATTCTATACTTTTTTTTGAGAATTAAAAATATTTTATGTAAGCTCATACAATTAATTATGAGATTTTATTTTCAATGTATTATTAAAAAATAAAATAATTGTATCATTAATAAATTAGTTGTTACTAATTACTTTAAATATAAATTAATATTTTTTGCTTTTATATTTTATATTTTCTAAAATAATAATTTGTTTATTATTTATAGAATTGTATACTATATGTTTTAAAAATTAATGCATTAATTCAATTTTAAAAATTTCAAATAATTATTTTTTTTAAATTACAGTTTTTTCAACAACGTTATGGAAAAAGTTGATATTCGTTATGGAAACTTTTTCTTAAAAACTTCTTTTCTAAGAAAAATTTGTATTCGTTATGGAAAAATATCACTAAACTTTTTCTGAGCAATTATTTTTTATTGTTATGGAATTGTAAAGTTATCAATTTTTTTACTCAGAAAATGAGATATATCGTTATGGATAAATATGGAAATTGAGATAAAGTACAAAATTGAAAGCATTTTTTATTCAAAAAAGATTTATACTCAATACAGCATTTTCTCGAACAATTCAATATAAATTCATGTTTATTTTCGTAATTAATGTTTCCTTATTCATGGTTTCTTATAATAAATTATCGATTTACGGTAAAACTTGTAAATACAAAATACATTAAACTAATCAAGGAATATCATTTCAAATAATATCATTTTCTAACATTAATCTGATATGTGATTCCTTTTTTACCAGAAGAATTATTAACAAAAATGTCTTTTGCAAGATAATTTTATAGAAAAAAAATGTTTTAAAATTATTTTTTCTATGCATTCCTTCTTGAATTTTTCCTTTTTCACTATTTTTGCATGATATTCTTTTCACAAAGAAAAAATTGAGAAAATTAAAAGATTTTTTTCTGAGGAATTTCCATATTTATCCATAACGATATATCTCATTTTCTGAGTAAAAAAATTGATAACTTTACAATTCCATAACAATAAAAAATAATTGCTCAGAAAAAGTTTAGTGATATTTTTCCATAACGAATTCAAATTTTTCTTAGAAAAGAAGTTTTTAAGAAAAAGTTTCCATAACGAATATCAACTTTTTCCATAACGTTGTTGAAAAAACTGTAATAATCAATTCAAAAGTTTGTTTTATATGATAATGAAAAATATAATAATATCTCCAATAATATTAAGATTTTTTATTTTATTAAAATTTATATATGAAATAAATATTATGATATATTTTATATTTTGTTATATCAGCTTTTTCATATTTTTTTTCATAATTTAAATTATCAATCTAGAATAAAATGAATAAATCATAATAATCATTTTAATATATCATAATAATCGTATTATATCTAATTTGATGATGATAATATTATAATAATCATCAAATATTGAAAAAAAATCGTAAAAAGATTATATTTTAAAAAAGCATTATAAATAAAGAATGTAATCAGTGATTTTTATTTTAAAACAACTTTAATTAGCAATTAAATCCAATAAAGTAAACAAATATCAGTTTTTTATTTGTGAATCGTATTTTCATAATTTTAATATTTAATAATATACATAAATATGACTTAATGATAAAAGACTAAGATTTATTTTGAAATTTTAGTAAATTAATTAAAACAAGACTGTTTTAAACAAAATAAATTGAAATTTTTTTAATATAAAATTCAATTCTTTGTGAAAATTTGAATTAAAACAATATATGAACATTTTTCATATATTATAATAAATAGCAAATTAATTTAAAATTAAAATATAATATAATTATTAACATATATTAAAAATATTATAAGTATATAAATGAGTTATTTTATGTTTATATTCATAATATAAAAATGTTTCATTATTTTGGCTTTAATTATTTGAAATATTTACAAAAAATAAAGTAATCAAAATATATATTTATTAATTGGTAAATATATTAATAATTAACTAGTATTATTTATATTAAATTAGTTATATAATATTAAAAAACATGTTAAAAAAATATAATAACCTCACTATAAAATTTTAATCCGTTAATTATATGTTCTGCCACTCTATATTTTCTGAATGTTTTCAAAGGGGAGTCAAAATAGGTTTTTTATCGATCAAAGAATTATGATTTATAAATAGGCAAAATAGAAATAATATGATATAATAAGAAAAAGTTAAATAGAACTTGTTGAAAAATAAAGTAGGGGAAAAAAGATAAATCAAAAAATATGAAATTTTATGAAAAAGTCAAACTTTTTGATAGAAAATAACTTTTTTCAATTCAAAATTTTTTATCCAATTTCAATTAAATTTTATAAAATAAATTTATCATCATAATATTTATATTTTCTCTTTTTATATTCTTTAATTTTGTTTTTTATATATATATTGAAAGTATTATATAGAAATATCGTAAAAATATATTTTTTTAGTTAGGATAAAACATCAAATAAATAATAAATATTTTTTAAAAAAGATGTTAAAAAATTATTTTAAAAATGTGTTTATATAAACGTATTAGAAATATATTGAAATTAAATTATAAAATTAATAACATATATCATTAAGATGAAATATTTTTTTAAATAGAAGTTTTTTAAAAGAAAAAAAAACAAAGAAATTTTATAATTCATGTTAGAGTTTAAATGAATCCTAAAAGCATAATGGTTTGGTATATAATGCTGGACATTAAACTAAGAAAGCATATATGAACTCTGGTATATCATCAACACCAGAAATTATCAAATAGAAATCATTTTTTTAAAACAATTGAAATATCACAATAATCAGATTTTTTCAAATGATACATCTATTTTTTAAATTTAAATTCTTTCCATTTTCCCAGATTAAAAAATATTGATATCAAAAAGCTTTGATATACTTTTAAATCAACGTTATTATTAATATTCCTTGAAAATTTATTAAATTATCTTTGAATTTGGTGTGTAAATCAGTAATATATTCATAAACACCAAAAAATTCTTTTTTAGATAAATCTTTTAAAAAGTTAGTCTGAAACCTTTCAAATTTTATCCTAATCTCTGAAAAAAATTCTATTAAAGAAAAAATAATATTCTCAAAAATAAAATAAAACAATTCAATTAAATGGTCTGGTTCGGCTCAAATTTTTTTTTTAAATGCTTGTCTTTGAAATTTATTTTTTTGTGATTATCTTTTATTTCCTACTATTATTTTGTTTGAAGCCAAAAAATCGTAAATGCTATTTTACTTATATTTTCCAAAAATACTAATAGCAAATAGAAATATTCTTTAAGTAAATAGAAAAAACATGTTTTGCAAAAAAATCAATATAATACTTAATAAAATAATGCAATAATTAGAATATATGTTTTTATATTATTACAAAATGTATATAAATAAATATTATTCATATATATTTAATATAATTTAAGATAATTATATTTATTTAAAACAAAAAAACGTTAATATTTGAGAAAGAGATTCCCCTTTATGTTTTCTATTTTTGTGAAAAAAAAAATTTTATTTTGACAACATGGAATTGTACCAATATGTCGCTAGACAAAAAGAATTTCATTATAACATTTTGAATTTTATTGATAATCAGATCAGTGATTTTCAAAATTTAATAGATTTTTTTAACAAACAAAATATTTCTCAAAATCGATCAGATTTAATTCGATTATTGCAGATTATATTATTCTTATATAAGAATCATCATCGTAAATCTGACTTTTTTGACAAATTATTCGAGATAATTTCTTATCTATCAGAAGGTATCAAAGCAATACTTTCACCAGAAGAGCTATTTGATTTTTTTAAGGACTGCCCTCAGATTCTTGTCTATCTCCTACAGAAAAAAATACTAATACCCAATGATTCAATTTTCAGTCAAATATTTACGAAATCAGATTCGTTTGGCCGTCGCTATTACATTACTTTATATCCTGGCTATAAATCTCTTCTTAGCAAGAGCAAGCTCAAAACATTTGAAAACAAAATAATTAAAAAATTTGATAAAAATATATTATCAACGATAGAAGAAAAGCTTCGATTAGGCGAAAATGACACAGAAATCTGCACCATAATTCGCAAAGATTTGATACAAGACTTTGTTGTTTACATGAATCTCACCAATTCAAATAATTCTTTAATTAAAAAGTCACTTTTTGAGACAAATTCACTTTTGAATGAACGTAAAAAAGTGACATATTTTGAATATGCTGCATTTCATGGCTCATTGAAAATATTTCAATACTTACTATCCAAAAATATAGAAGATTTGAGTCCCACTTTATGGATCTATTCAATTCATGGTCGTAATGCTCAAATAATTCACCTTCTTGAAAACCATGATGTTCCCCAGCCGAAAGGCACTTTTGACCAAAAGTTTAGAGAAGCGATTAAGTGTCACCACAACAAAATTGCCAATTATATTGAAAATTTTTCATCTGATAAAAATTTTGAAAATTACCTCCGATACGCGCAAGTTTATCTTGATTGGTCTTATTTTCCAGACGATGTTGAACGATTCTTCTCACTGCCAAAAGATAGAGGAGGCCTTGATTTCTGTAATACTTTAGTTGAATTGACTATTCCACCGACTATCACAAAAATTGGCAAATACACATTCAAAGGGTTTTCAAAACTGAGGAAAATAATGATTCCTTCTTCTGTGAAACGGATTGAAAGATCAGCCTTTGAAGACTGCATTTCATTGAGTGAAGTGTCAATTAATTCAGAGGATATTTTTTCTTCTTTCAAGTCTTTCTCAGGACCAACTGTCATTCACTTTTCGAATGAAAAAAATGTTGTTCCCAAGAAATTTTTCTTGTCATCAACGATTCAGCAAATTTTGTTTTCATCAACAATTACGAAAATTTGTGATCATGCATTTAGTCTCTGTGAATCACTTACACAAATAACATTTCCTGCAACAGTGACTTATATTGGAGTTGGATCTTTTAGAGGCTGCACTTCATTGACCAAAATTTCTATTCCTTCATCAGTGACAACAATTGAAAGAAAAGCATTTTTTGAATGTAAATCTCTAACTGAAGTAACACTTCCTTCATCATTGACTGCAATAAAAGAAGATGCTTTTAATGGATGCACTTCACTTTCACAAATGACACTTCCTTCTTCATTAACTGAAATAAGTAAAAATGCATTTCATAAATGCACTTCATATGAAGTTTCTATTCCTTCTTCAGTGAACAATATTGGCATTTATGCCTTTAGTAACAGCAAGATTATAGTTGCCGACATTCCTTGCAATTTTACTAATATTGGAAGCCACTGGTTTTTTGAATGTACCTCACTTACACAAGTAACAATTCCTTCTTCAGTGACATCAATTGAGATGGGAGCATTCAGAAATTGTTCATCCTTGACACAAGTGACAATTCCAGAATCAGTCACAACGATTGGAAAACGTTCATTTATGCAATGCCAATCACTTGTGCAGGTAACGATTCCTTCCTCTGTTACTCGAATTGAAAACCAAGCTTTTCAAAAATGCAAATCTCTGCCAGAAGTGACAATACCAAAATCAGTGACATATCTCGGCGAAGGCTCATTTGGATATTGTGAATCATTGAAGAAAGTTGAAATATTAGGGAAACTAGATAAAATTAATTCACATACATTTCTCTGTTGTCGAAGTTTAACACAAATTAATATTCCTTCTTCTGTTACAGAGATAGGTAGATTTGCTTTTAGTTACTGTGGCTTGTTTACTAAAATAGATAGTTCTTCATCAGTTGATGATGAATGTCCTTCACCATGTCAATTAATTTTGCCTTCAACCATAACAAAAATTGGAGCTTCTGTATTTAATTGTTGGAAATTATTGACTGAAGCAACGTTACCTTCTTCATTAATTGAGCTTGGAGAACTTGCTTTCAGATATTGCCATTCATTAGTAAAATTAACAATTCCACCTTCTGTTTCCAAGATTGGAAGAGAAGCTTTTATTGGCTGTCAAAAACTGACATCTTTTACACTCCCTTCTTCATTGACTGTTATTGAAAGAGGACTATTCGTTGGATGCCAAATTCCACATTTAACAATACCTCCCTCAATAACTACAATAAAATCAGGAGTGTTTAATAATAGTGGATTGAAAGAAATAACAATTCCTCCTACTGTGACTACAATTAAAGGCGCTGCATTTCGTTGGTGTTCAACTTTGAAACATGTGACATTACTTTCTAATATAACAGAAATCAAAGATGATACTTTTAGTGGATGCCAACTTAAAACAATTACAATACCATCTTCTGTAACTAGTATTGGAAGTGGTGCTTTCAGTTATAGTCCATTGGAAGAAATAACAATTCCTCCTTCCGTAACACATATTGGAAGCCATGCTTTTGGCTATTGTAATAATTTAAAACGAATAACACTTTCTCCTTTAATAACTAGTCTTGATTTTACTTTTCATCTTTGTTCAGGATTAAAAGAAATTGATTTACCTTCTGGAATTACTGAAATTGGACATGAAACATTTACTGGATGTGAATCTTTAGAACAAATAACTTTACCTCCTTCTTTAGTTATAATTGGTGATGGTGCTTTCGATAGATGCAAATCATTGAAAGAAATAACAATCCCTTCTTCTGTTAATTCTATTGGTAAATATGCATTTGCTAATTGCAAATCTTTAAAACAAATAACAAATCATTCAACGATTACAAAAATATCGAAACTGTTGTTTGATGGTTGCTCTTCACTTACAGAAATACCAATTCCTTCTTCTGTGACACAGATCAACGAATGTTCATTTAATAATTGCACTTCACTTGTTCAAATCACAATTCCTTCTTCTGTAACAAAAATTGAAGATAAAACATTTAATAACTGTTCTTCACTTACACAAGTAGCAATTCCTTCTTCTGTAACAAAAATTGGTAAAGAAGCATTTGGAAATTGTTCTTCACTTGCTCAAGTAACAATTCCTTCTTCTGTTACTGATATATTAGAGAAAGCATTTATCAATTGCTCTTCACTTACACAAGTAACAATTTCTTCTTCTGTAACAAAAATTGAAGAGAAAACATTTAATAACTGTTCTTCACTTACACAAGTAACAATTCCTTCTTCTGTAACAAAAATTGGTAAAGAAGCATTTGGAAATTGTTCTTCACTTGCTCAAGTAACAATTCCTTCTTCTGTAACAAAAATTGAAGAGAAAACATTTAATAACTGTTCTTCACTTACACAAGTAACAATTCCTTCTTCTGTAAAAAAAATTGGCAAAGAAGCATTTGGAAATTGTTCTTCACTTGCTCAAGTAACAATTCCTTCTTCTGTCACTGATATATTAGAGAAAGCATTTGTCAATTGCTCTTCACTTTCACAAGTAACAATTTCTTCTTCAATGAAAATAATTAGAAAAAATATATTTGACGGATGTTCTTCACTTACCCAAGTTACAATTCCTTCTTATGTAACACTAATTGAAGAGAAAGCATTTAATAACTGCTCTTCACTTTCACAAGTAACAATTCCTTCCTCGGTAAAAAGGATAGAAAAATATGCATTCAATGGATGCTCTTCTCTCGCACAAGTAACAATTCCTTCTTCTATACATAAAATAGAGCAGTATACATTCAATGAGTGCACTTCTCTTGCACAAATTATATTCCCATCTAAATTAGAAACAATTGAAGAATATTCATTTGCAAATTGCTCATCATTGACTCAAATAACAATCGATTCTTCTAAAATCGAAATCGGATTGTTTGCTTTTATTAAATGTTCTTCTCTTGAGCAAATAAATATTTCTTCAATAAATGTAAAAATTGATCCTGGAGCTTTTTGTGAATGCTCAAAATTGACACAGATTTCAATTCCTTCATTGAAAGAAATCAAAAAAGAGACGTTCAAAGGCTGCACATCACTGACTCAGCTTTCAATTCCTTCTCATGTTAAAATAATTGGAGCTTATGCATTCAAAGGCTGCTCCGGTTTGCAGCAGGTAACAATTCCTGAATCTGTGACTCAAATTAAAATAGGAGCTTTCCAAGATTGTTCATCAATGCAACAGTTTTCTATTCCTTCTTCAGTGAAAAAGATTGATTCATACATTTTATCTGGATGCTCATCATTGCAAAAAATTTCAGTTCCTTCAGCACTTAAAGTTAAATATGCTGGAATTGGCCCAGATACAAAAGTTGAATTGATTTAATAAAACTTATGAAAAAATTCATAGTTTAAATTCTAAAAAAAAAAAAAAAAAAAAAAAAAAAAAATAAAATATTAAATATTCCAAGGTTATTTTTACAATATTGATCATTAAAAGTCGATCCTTCTCTATGATGACAAATTGCTTTATCAAAAATTTGTTCAATATAATTTCCTTTTTTTTAAAAAAAAGCTCCAACAACGAAATGTGCAAGAATAAGATTTTTAGAAGCAAGGAAAAAATAATCAATTCCTTTTTTAATATTTTGTGTAATTCTCCTTCAAAATATTTTTCAAATCCCAAGCATTAAAAATAATCCGTGATAATCAAAAGCATAAATGAGATTTCCAAAAATATTATTTTACATTTCTACAATATTGGACTTTCCAGGGAATGCACTCTCTTTGATGCATATTAATGATGATGGAATTGTTATTTGTACCAAAGAAGGACATTCAGCAAAAGCATTTCTTCCAATTGAAGTCACAGAATGAGGGATTGTGATCTGTGTTAATGAGAAACAACAAAGGAAAGCATAGCAATCAATTTCTGTTAAAAAAGAAGACTTCAATTGGAAGAACCTGTGTTTATGATGAACATCCATTGAAAGTACCAGAACCAATTTTTGTAACAAAAGGAGGAATTAATACATATATAATTGGTGAACATTCACTGAAGGCATCATTACCAATTGAATTACCAAATTTATTTCTTGATTGCACATTTATTTTTACTTTTCTAATTCAAGCTTAAACTGATTTATTTCATTCCTAACAATTTCTTTTTGTTTTTTTTTTTCTTGATTAATAATTTCATCATCTTTTTTCTTTTCATCAATATTTTTGTATACTTTTCTATTGATGTAAAAAAAATTTCGATTAAGTAAATCGTATATAAAAGGATACTTCTTATTTCAATAAGCAAAAAACTTCTTATTTATTTCTTGAATGTAACATACAAGTCATCCATTTTTTTTATAACTTTTTAAATGCAAACAAAATTGAATGAAAAAACGGTTACTATAAAATGTACCTAAATTCCAAAAATCTCAGATATATTCAATTAATCTCAGATATATTCCAATAATTTGAATAGATAATGATATTTGAATTTTTTATTTTTCATTGAAAAAGTAGGAATTTTGAAAGTTTTTTTGAAAAAAAATTGAAAGTCTTTCAGTGAGTTTTCTCAAATATGTCAAAGAAGAATTAAAACCATCTTTGTGACTTAATGCAATACACAGCAAAAATACAGAATTAATTCATATTCATGAAGGACTTCATATTGAACATAAAATAAACAGCTGATAATGAAGAAGATCAATTTTTTAGTTGCAGTAAAAAAATCAAATCAATCGAATGCTCCAGAATGTTTATTCTTCTGTCCTTAACAACAAACTATAATTGCAATTTTAAGGCCACAATGGAAGTGAATAATCAACGATAATTATGTATCCACTCAGATTCTACGACTGACATTAAAAACATCATACAATATCCACTTTTATTCACTTTTACAATCAGAAAGAACATTCCACATTTTAGCAATGATCGATGGTTTGAAAAAGTTTAAAAATGCAGATGAAATTTCAAATGAAGATGTGCTCATCATTAATTTTCGGAAAATGTGAAATCAACACGAAATCGCATTGCTTATAATTCAATAAAAAATAATATAAAATATATAGTTTATTTTGTTTTTAATTATTAAAATAAGCTAATTGTCTTATATTTGATTGATTAATGCTGCTTTTGGCGAATTAATATTGCATTTGGCCTGCTTTTGTTGATCCAGTCAATATTTGCGGAAGCGAATTGAGTCGAGAAAAATGCAAATTGCGCATTTTGCGGAAGATTCTTTTGCAGCAATTGAATCGTTGCATCGTGCATTTTGGATTTTTTATTGATAAGTTCTTCTGCATCTTCAATGACAACAAGATTAACATTTGAAACATCTAAAAATCCTTTTTTGATCGAATAATTAATAGAATTCGGAGTTCCAAATATAACTTGAACATCTTTGTCTGGCGGATTTTCATTTTCTTGAGTATTACTGGGGCAAATAGCGACTTTAAATCGAGTATACTTGTTCATTTGTTCAAAGATATTGAATTTTTGTATAGAAACATCATTATTTTGGCAGACACAAATTGCTTGAAGGTTATTCTGTTCAAAATTAACATGAAGTAACATTGAAATCATGAATGAAATAGTTTTTCCTGATCCAAGAGGTGCTTGTACCATTAAATTTGGCTTTTCATCCGAATTACATAAAGTAGGGATAACTTGGCATTGAATTTGAGTTGGCTGAATGAAATTCAAATCATCAACAACTTGTAAAATATGGCATGAAGTCGGTCCTGTAATGATTTCATCGAAAGGCTTCATGGGATGTAAAGGGACCTTTTTATTTCCTTGCTTTATTTCAATAGTGCTATCTTCAATCTGCATTTTTTATAATTTGAACTAATTAGGCAAATTTTTTTTTGATAACTTTTTATATGAGTTCCTAGAAAAATAATTCAATTTCTTTTCAATTTTTTGAGGCAAACTTACTAATTAAATTTCTTTCAAAACTATTAATTAACTCGAAACCCATATAAAATAGAAATAAATGATTGATCTGAATCAATCATAATTTAGGTACAATTCATCACATGAATAGCTTTTTATGTTCCTCAAGCTATCAAAGCCAAGCTCTACATAATAAATGAAAAAATAAATTTCATTTTCATTATTAATGAGCAACATTTTATTTTTTGGCCCACTTGGATCATATAATGCACAATAGACACAAATAACAAGTAAACGGTATTCAAATTTATGAACAGACAAAGAATACACATCACTTTCAAGAGATTTAATTTTACAAATCAAATTGTCAATTTCTTTTTCGGAAATATCTTTTTGAATGCTGAGATTTTTTTCTTCAACTTAATCTCTTATCATATCTAATGTTAATTTACCACATCTCTCATTAAAATGATCACTAAAGAGAAACACAATTTTTGCAAGATTTTTTTTGCAATTATACTGCATATCATATGCAAAAGAGCAAAATTCAGATTGAAAATAATCAAAAAAGCATGACTCTCCTCTTGTTAGAAATTTTCCTTTAATGCAATTCATTATATTATAATTAAATTCAATTTTTATATTAAGGTCAAAATAATCTTCGTCACAAATTTCTTCTTCTTCATTTGTGCATTCATTTTCGACTTCATTTGTGTCGATATCCAATGATTTTTGTGTAGGTTTTCCAATCCAAAAATTCTCAATATTAATTAATACAAGAGCATTTAATTGCTTAAAATATGAATCATTTCTTTTATAATTGATTAAATAAAGTGAAAAAATGTCTTTATATAAGCAATTTTCATTTGAAAAATGATTATAATTTTTGAAACATTTCATATCATCTGTTTTTTTTTGACCTTATTTTTTTCTTTAAGAAGAGACAAATCAAATTCAAGTCTACAGGATTCATTTTGACAAGTTGAATTTGACAAAACTTGGATTTTCGTAAATAAATTAACATTTTTATTGAAAATCAAGTTTTCATAGCTTACGCTTGAATTGTTTAATAAGCTGATATAAAAATTTTCAATTACAACGAGCGTACAAAGCTGAATATCAATTTGAGCAAAATCAGAAATTCGAAAACAATTCTTTCTACAATGAATAAAAGTACAACCAGTGAACAATGCTTGACAGTGATCGAGGCACGAGAAGAAATCATCATCACAATTATTTGAAAAAGGTATGTTCTTGAATATTGACTTTGATTGATGTCCGTACACGGTTATTGCAGGTGACTGAAATGTATCTGATATATCACAATCATTGAAAAAGCCATTTGAATTAGAAATTTCAATCCCTTTTGTTTTATTAACTGTGAAATTGCTGATTGCTCAAGTGGAGTAAATATTGAATAAAAAACCGTTAATGTTGATGAATATACATTTATTGTTGATTTTAAACCGCAATGATCATTTTTAACATTTGAATTTTGAATTGTCAAATCAATTATATAAAATTTGTGAAAATTCAGATATTTCTTTGATATCTGGTTTATATTACTTTCTATAATTTTTGGAGATGCTTCTTTGTTATATTCTTCAATGCTTTTTCCTATTTCACTCTCTTGAAAATTATAAGAATAATTATTTCTGGTTGGATTCGTAATTTCTTTTTGGCAGGCCATTTCATCGATATTTTCTGATAGATAGTCAGTTTGCCTCAAAAAATTGAAAAGAATATTAACATTGATGGAACAATTATCTAAAGGCCAAGTTGGATTAATTTTTCCTGGTTATGTTTATCCAATGGAAAGTGGAAGAGCACAAGAAAAACAATGCGCTTTATATAATGAAAAACGCGCTATCGCATGGAAATCAACAATTGATAAGATTCACAAAAATGGATCATAATTTGTATTCCAAGCTTGACATGCAGGAATTGATGTACTCCATCCACTTGAAAAAAAAAAAAAAGGACCATCAGGTCTTCCTGGATTATAAGATGTATTATCAATTACTGAAATCGAAGATTTTATTGAAGCTTTCCGTAAATCTGCCCTTTTAGCCAAAAAAGCTGGTGCAGTTGGAATTGAATTGCACGGTGCTCACGGCTACTTATTTTCAGCATTATTATCTCCATTCTACAATCACCGAACGGAAAAATACGGAAGGTCAGTGGAAGGAATGTCACGAATTGTTTCTGAAACGACATAAGTAATCAGAAAAAGTGCAGGTCCCGACTTTTCTATATTAATTAAAATGAACGGAAATGATTTTCTTCCAAGAGGAGTAACTCATGAACTTGCATCAAAGTATGTTAATCATTTGAAATCAAAAATTGACATGTTTGAAATTTCGTGTGGATACAATGGTATTGCTCTTTTCCGATCTGACATTTCTAAGAGAAGACTTGTTAACAATACATATGAACTTGACTTCAAAGAAGGATATTGCCTATCCTTTGCCGAAAGAATTAAAAAAGATAATCCAGATGCTATTATCGCTGCAGTTGGTGGATACAGGACAGCTTTGATTATGGAAGATGCAGTTACAAACAAGGGAATTGATATTATTTCACTAGCTAGACCATTAATTCGTGAACCAAACTTGGTTAAAAAGATCAAAGCAAATCCAAATACAAAATCAGCCTGCATTTCATGCAATTACTGCTTATTTAACGCAGGTAAAAATCCAAAAGGTTTGTCATGCGACTATCCTTAATTATTTCTTGAATAAAATAAATTTTGCACTCAACTATTTTAATTATGAGTTTTTATAAAACTAAAATAAAGAATTTAATGATAATTATGCTATTTCATATTAAAAGCTACAATTTCCTTTAAAGTTTTGAATATAAGGCTATTTTTTATATACCCAAAAAATCAATTCATTTGAATAAGGAATTTTATGTAAGAATTCAAATATTTCAATTCTTGTTTCAAAAGGTATAAAAATCATTTAAATTATTTATTTATAAATATATATGCAAAAATACATATTTTTATATGTTTTTATTATTAAATAATAATTATAAAAGTATTTATCCAATAAAAAGTAATTTTTTATGTTCTATAATCCATATTTATCAAAAAAGATAATTAAATTATGTAAAAAATGATAATAATATCTGATTTTATAAATTATAAAATATAATAAATACATTAATATTAGATATTTTTAAATTATATGGATTTAATATTAAGATATTTTAAAAATAAAATTTATTTTATTTTATTCAAAATTGAATATAACGAATCAAAAGTTCTATTACATTCTTTCAATTATCGTTTCACATCCAAAACCTTTTACGATTAAAACTTTTGAATTTTCCTCTTTCGAATTTCAATGTATCATTACATTTATTTCAAATTATAGAATTATATTTATGATACTAAAATACTATTTATAAATTCAATTCATATTTTGTTTAAAATTGAAAGATACATCATTTAAAATTCTATGATATTTTTGTATAAATATCATATTAATTTATTTATATTTTTATATTTTATTTTTTAATATAAAATAAATAATAATATGAGAATATAAATATTCAATTTAGTTTTGTAAACATCTTTTAAAAAACTAAAAAAAAGTACATTTTTTTTATGTCATCTTGTTTAATAGAATTTATTAAGTTTTTTTGCAATAATTATCAGAAAAAAAAAATTATTCTTACTTTTTGTGAGTAAAGCATATTTTATTTTTTTTTTAGTCTTCACGGTTTTGCATGGAAAAAGAATATTCATTTGATCTTGATCAGTTTAAGACCCGAGAAAAGATAGGAGATGGCCCATTGGCTGAAGCTTATCAAGTAAAAGAAAAGAATACCAAAATAATTTATGCCGCTAAGATTTTCCAGAAATCGGTTAGCGAAAGCCTAAAAGAAAGCAAAAAACTTTTAAAAGAGGTCGTAAACATCACCAAATTTAGGCATCCTTCAGTTTCAAAATTTATTGGTTATAGTCCAAAAGATTTCCAAGGAAAAAGCAGACCAACAGCAATCATCGAATTCATTACAAAAGGTTCATTAACTAATTTAATATCAAACAAAGATTCTTCAGATATCAAATTAAATGATACTCAAAAACTTATTTCTCTTTATTCTATAGCCTCTGGAATGTCATTTCTTCACTCAAACGAGATGATCCATTGCCATCTAACTCCAAATAATATTTTATTTAACGATAAATTATATCCCAAAATTACCGATTATTTTTTCTCGAAATTTATTTATTTAAATAAAGAGGACGCAAATTTAGCGACTGGAAATAGAGCTGCAATTCCATATTTGGCTCCAGAAGTATTATCAGATTCTCAATTTTCCAAATCATCAGACGTTTATTCTTTTGCAATCATTGCATACGAACTAGTAACAAACGACGAACCTTACCCTCAACTATCACCCAAGAAAATCTATCAAAAAGTACAAAATGGAGAAAGACCAGAATTCAATACCTCAAATTCACCTTACCGATCATTAATTGAGAAGTGCTGGTCACAAGATCCATCAGAAAGGCCAACATTTGACCAAATTGTTACAGAATTGAAAACAAACGAAGAATTCATTACAGAATCAATTCAAAAAGAAGAGTATTTGAATTTCATTCAAAAAATTGAAAGCAAGCTCTCAAAAAGTTCCAAAGAAAAAAAGAAAGATAAAGATACAGACAAAAATGACACCAAAGAGGAAAATATCAATTTGGGCGAGATGAAGCAAGACAAGAAAAAGAAAGACGACGATGACAAGAAGAAGAAGAAGGACATCTCGAAGTCGACAGACTTGCTCAAAGATGAAAGAGAAAAAGACAAGAAAAAGAAAGACGACGATGACAACAAGAAGAAGAACCTCTCGAAATCGACAGTCTTGCTCAAAGATGAAAGAGAAAAAGACAAGAAAAAGAAAGACGACGATGACAACAAGAAGAAGAAGGACCTCTCAAAGTCGACAGACTTGCTCAAAGATGAAAGAGAAAAAGACAAGAAAAAGAAAGACGACGATGACAACAAGAAGAAGAAGAAGGACCTCTCGAAATCGACAGACTTGATCAAAGATGAAAGAGAAAAAGATAAGAAAAAGAAAGACGACGATGACAACAACAAGAAGAAGAAGGACCTCTCAAAGTCGACAGACTTGCTCAAAGATGAAAGAGAAAAAGACAAGAAAAAGAAAGACGACGATGACAACAAGAAGAAGAAGGACCTCTCGAAATCGACAGACTTGCTCAAAGATGAAAGAGAAAAAGACAAGAAAAAGAAAGACGACGATGACAACAAGAAGAAGAAGGACCTCTCGAAATCGACAGACTTGCTCAAAGATGAAAGAGAAAAAGACAAGAAAAAGAAAGACGACGATGACAAGAAGAAGAAGGAACTCTCGAAATCGACAGTCTTGCTCAAAGATGAAAGAGAAAAAGACAAGAAAAAGAAAGACGATACGAGCCTCTACATGTCAACTGGAAACCTTACAAACAAGAAGAAGGACAAGAAGAGGAATAGTGATCTCCAAGCTTCTACTTTTAAAATGGACAATAAAGACGAAAATGAAGGCAAGAAGATAGAAGACTCGCCGCTGAAAGAGAACAAGAAAAAGAAGGAGAAGACAGCTGACGCTAGCGCATACAATTCAACAGGCAACATGAAAAACAAAAAGTCGAAGAGACAATCAACAGACGATCTTCTTGAAGGCGTTTCAAAGACCGTTGTTCCAGATTCCAAGAAGAAGGACAAGAAGAAGAACAGCGATCTTCAAGCATCGACCTTTGCGATGGACAACGATGACGATGCAAAGCAAGACAGCATAGGCATGGATGCCTACAAGACCACGGGTGAACTAAGGCAGCGAAAGAAGAGCAAGAAGCATTCAGACAATGTCAATTTAGCGGACACCGTGAGATCATTCACCCCATCTACCAAGAAGGCCATAAGACACAGTGATATGGCCAAGTCATCCAATTACCTGATTGAGTCGGATGGCAATGCCAAGCGCAAGAAGAATCGTCGCTCAGTTGACTTTGATCTATCCTTCACGAAAGACAAAAAGAAGAAGAAGAATTCATTATTAACAGGCAACCTTTATCAAAATGATTCATCTTCATTTGATAAAGAAAACAAGACACAAAAAGCGACTCCAGAAATTAACACAGAAGAGATCTATAAACACGCACTCACTTGCTTGAATGGCGATGAAAAGAATCCCCCGAACAAGGAAGAAGCAGCACGAAACTTCAAGATTGCAGCAGACAAATGTCACTCACAAGCGATGTACAATTATGCAAAAATGCTTGACACTGGTGATGGCATTCCAATTGACAAGAATGAATCATTACGTTACTACCAAATGTCAGTTGAACGAGGCGAACCAAACTCCACATATGAGTATGCATTAAAGCTTTATAATGGCGATGAAAATGTAGAAGTCAACAAAGCACAGGCAGCCGAATATTTCAAAGAAGCAGCTAATCAAAAGCATGCTGGATCGATGTATTATTGTGGACTCATGAATGAAGAAGGAGATGGAATTCCAGAGAACAAGGAAGAAGCACTTAAATATTACAAGAGTGCAGCAGAACAAGGACATGTTGCTGCTACAGTTAGTTATGCACGAATGCTTTATAACGGAATTGGTTGTAAAGTTGACAAGAAAGAAGCAGCACGCAAATACAAGATAGCTGCAGATTTAGGTCATCAAGAATCAATGATAATATATGCTCGAATGTATGATATAGGCGATGAGGTCCCAGTTGATCAAAAAGAGTCAGTTCAATATTACAAAAAGGCTGCTGATGCGGGCGATATCGATGCCATGTTTATCTATGCAAAGAAATTAATGAATGGCGAAAACGGAGTTGTAGCTGATAAAGAAAAGGCAATTGAATATTTTAAGAAATCAGCCGACTTAGGCCAAGTTCAATCGATGCTGAGTTATTCTCACATTTTAGCGATTGGCGATGGCTGTGAAGTTGACAAAGAGAAAGCTGCACTTTATTGCAAGAAAGCAGCAGACACAGGAGATACCGAATCTAATTATTTGTATGCAATTAAACTTAAGGCAGGCGATGGTGTTGAATGCGACAAGTCATTGTCTGCTGAATATTTCAAGAAAGCAGCACAACTTGGCCATGTTGACTCCATGTATATTTACGCCCTCATTGCAGAGACTGGCGATGGAATACCAGTTGACATGGAAGATGCAGCTGCCTTTTATAAGAAAGCTGCAGACAATGGCCATGCTGATTCCATGTACAAATACTCAAAGATGACTGACAATGAGAAAGAATCGTACAATTACTGGGAATTGGCAATTACACACAAGCAAAAAGACGCACTTTATGATAATGCTCTTTTCATATATGAAGGAAATGTACCAAATAAAGGACACGCTGAAAGTGCACCTCTCTTTAAACTGGCCGCTGATTGTGGAAATATCAACGCTATGTACAGATATGCCGTGATGTTGGACACCGGTGATGGAATCCCTGTTGACAAACGAACGGCAAGTTTCTATTATAAATTTGCTGCTGAAAATGGTCAAAGCGATGCCATTAATAAATACGCATCTATGTTATTCAACGGCGTTGGTGTTCCTATTGATAAAAAAGGCGCAGTTCGCTTCTTCAAGCTTGGTGCAAATAACGGAAATGCCGAGTGTGCATACAATTACGGAGTGATGTTGATGACGGGCAACTTTATTAAAGAAGATAAAAAAGAAGCTGCCAAATATTTCAAAATTGCGGCTGATAAAGGCGATGTTAACTCGATGTTCATTTATGCTGTTATGAATGACAACGGTGATGGTATTCAAACAGATAAAAATGAGGCTGCTTGTTACTTCCAAAAAGCAGCGAAAAAAGGCGACGTCGAATCAATGTACAATTTGGCAATGATGCTAAAGAAAGGTGACGGAATTGACCCGGATAAATCAATTGCTTTCAAGTACTTTAAGAAAGCGGCTGACCATGGCCATGTTGAAGCTATTTACAATTGCGCTGTAATGCTCGATTACGCAGTTGGCGTTGAAAAGGATAAAAATTTGGCTATCCAGTATTACAAGAGAGCCGCGGACGCAGGACACCCCGAGGCAATGTACGATTACGCACTCAAATTGTACAACGGAGACGTGGTGAAAGTTGACAAGAAAGAGGCTGCAAAATACTACAAAATGGCTGCCGACATGGGACAGAAAGAGGCAATGTTCAACTACGCACAGATGCTGAAGACCGGTGAAGGCGTAATCATTGATTTGAAGGAGTCTGCTAGATATATGGATATGTCTAAGTTACCTCATTAAAAATTTAATTAATTTTGAATACTTTTTATTTTTTAATTATTTGACTGCTTTATTTTTGAATGTTTGTGAATATTAAATTTAATAGAGGATGTCGGCGTTTTTTTCTCAGAATTCTCTGTGACTTATTTTTTCCATTCTTAAATCTATCCATATAAATATATATTACATTTTATGTTCATAACAGTTCTTGCACATATTGATATTTTTTTTTTTTTTCATCAATATTTATTTGAGTGAATTTTTACGAAAGGCCAATTATTTCACTTAGATATAACTTTTTGATATATCATCTTCAATTTTTGAAAAACTTGGGATATATATCGAATATATTGAAGATGATATATATATATAGATCAACATAAAATTCAGTTGTATATATAAAAATAAAAATAATTGTCATTTTTTTTTTTTTTTTATTATTAATAATAAAAAAGTTGTATATATATAAAAAATAAAATATAATTGTCATTTTTTTTATTAATAATGTTCAAATATTTGAACATTATCTGAAATCTCAAACCAAGGAATATGGCGAGGAGCAAATACTTTTTCCAGTGAAGAACAATTTTGTAGAATTGTTTTGTCTAGTATTATTATTGAAGAAGGGAATGTAATTTGTGTTAAAGCAGAGCATCCTTTAAATGCATATTTTTCGATTCTTGTTATAGAAGACGGAATTTTTATTTCAGACAATGAAGAACAATATTTCAATAAAGACTTTTCAATAATATTCATTGATGAAGGCAATTCAATCTTTGTCAGTGCAGCGCATCCTTTGAAAGTACCTTTTCCAATTGATGCCACAGTTGAAGGAATAGAAACTTCTTTCAATGACTTGCAGCCATAAAAAACATAATTTCCAATCGATGTTATAGAATCTGTCATTACAATATTCTTCAATGATTCACATCTACTAAATGTTGCATATTCCAATGATTGAATACTTGAAGGAACAATTATTTCTTCTAATGAAGAACAGTCACAAAAAGCACCACATTCAATATTTGTAACCGATTCCGGAATCGTTATTTTCACCAAAGATTTGCAGCCGAAAAATGCATAAAATCCAATTGAAGTGATTGAAGAAGGAATATCTATTTCAGTCAATGATTTGCAACAATTAAATGCATAATTTGGCAATTTTGTTATTGAAGTTGGAATTACAACTTTCTTTAATGAATAACAATGAGAAAAAAGGCTGCTTCCAATTGATCTAATTGAACTTGGAATTACAAATTCACTTAAATTAAAACAAGCGAAAAACAGGCCTTCGTTTAAATAACACAAAGAAGATGAAAAGGTTATCGTATTTAATGATTCGCATTCTCCAAATGCTTCATCTTTAATTGATGAAACATTGTTCAGTGAAATATCAGTCAATGAAGAACATTTATAAAAAGATTGATAACCAATTGCTTTTACAGAAGAAGGAAGAACAACTTTTTCCAATGAAACACAACCATAAAAAACAAAGTCATCTATTTGTTCAATTTGCGGTTGTATTTCAATTTCTTTAAGAGAAATACAGCTTCGAAAACATCCCTTTCCTATCACTTTAACAGATGGAGGAATGGTTATCTTTTCTAATTGGAAGCACATTGAAAACGCATTTATTCCAAGCGATACAATATAGGATGGAATTGCAATACTTGTCAATGATTCATTTAAATCAATCTTTAAATACTGTGATAAATACTTCACCATATCTTCACCACCACTAGTAACAGCCATAAACAAAAGGTTTGCGTTAAAATAAATAAAGAATAAATTTTATTTGAAAAAAAAATTGTTATATAAAATATCATTCAAAAAGTGAAAATTTTGAATTCTATTAAAAAATTTAAATTGTTGTTGAAATATCTTAAGAAATAACAAAAATAAAAAACTATATCTAAAACAAAATAATAAAAAAAATCTCATTACCAATAAATTCCTTAAACTTTTCATCCGTTAAAAGTATTTTAAACAAATTTACGTTATCGTATTTGCATGAAAGTCGCATTATCTCTTTTTTGAAAAAGTTGTTAGGAAAGAAAGCATAATTATTTTTTATAATTGCTTCTGATATAATGTTGTATAAATTAAGAACATCATCATCAAAGTAATTGTCTTTGATATATTCAGCAACATCATTATGAAAGCATCGAATTGATGTTTTTAGTAAATTGAGACAATCGTCATATTCTTTTTTATTTTTTTGATTTGATTTTGCATGATAAAAATTTTCTTCTTCCATGATACTAATCATTTCAGGACTGTTGCTATGAATTGCATAATAAAAATAATAGTCATATAGTTTGGAATCACTCATTCGCAAATAATTGAAAATTTGAATGGATCCAAAAAAAATCGCGTATTCAATTAAATGCACTGTGTAACTCAATCTTGAATGCGTCTCAAAAAATGATCGTTTAATTTGATAATTTGAAAGAGATATGTTACATTGGTTGACTAAGATAATAAATTCTTCAACCAAATCTTTACGAATTAAATATGCCAAACGTGAACCATTTTCACCTTCTAACCGTTTTTCTTCTAAATCATTGTAAAAATCTGGTTCTTCCATTAAAATATAATTTTCCATTCGTTCAATGAAATCTTCTTTTTCTTTCGCTTCTTCTTCCTCTTCTTCTTCTTCTTTTTCAACATCTGAATAATCAGAAGAAGATAAATCATCTAATGTTTTTTCCATTTTTCGTAGGAATTGACTATTAGGATCTCTTTGTTGTTCTTCTTTAAGTATTACTTTGATTTCTGGCCAGAAATATAAAAGATTTTTAAAATATCCTAATTGGATTGCTTTTTCAATAATAATTCGATCAATTGTAAAGATTTTTTCCATTAGAAAAAATAAAAGGATCCTATTTTGGTCGCGAAATAATAAAAAAATTTCGGTGTTGTCTAATGTTTCTTTAATATCTGATTTTAGGAAACTAAAAATTTGATCAAGCTTGGAGAAAAAATCAAGACGACGATGATGGTAGCATGAAATATCCAATAGCAACCTTAATAATAGTTTAAATTCGGGGAGGTTTTCTTTGATTTTTAAATTTTCGTAATAAGTCTTAAAAAATGCAATATCACCTTTTTTATGGGACTCATCATCAAAATAATCAAGAAGATGAGCTAAAAAATCTCTTTTAATAGTCAAATATTTTTGATCATTCATATTTTTTATATAAAGTGGTTTCAAAAACGATAATCCACCTAGCAACGAGTTTTCATTGAAATGTTTTCAAAAAGTTAAACTTTTTACATGAGGCGGATTTAAAACCTAGCTTTTGTATCCAGTGAACTGAGTGTCCATTTTCTACTTTTTGTATAAAGCTGTCACTTTTTGTGGACATAAAACTGCTTTTTTTATTTAGCATTTTATTCAAAGATTTGTGTTGAAGTATCCAAATAATATTTTAGTGGATACTTTATTTTTACTTTAATAAACTCATTAATATCAGAAAAAAAACAATAATAAATAGAGGAGGGTCAACTAATTGAATGGGCTATTTTTTCTCATTGATTTCCTTTTTTTGCGTTATGTAATTAATAAATTCAAAACTTTGGTGGAAAACCCACCTACCATTTTCTATTCAATTTTTCGATAAAAAAATTGAATAGATTGCATTTTTAAATAATAATATCTAAATATAAAATAAACATTTTTTAAATAATAATAATTATTTTATCAAATGAACATTTAATCTATATGTATATATAATATTATGATTCTAACTCTTTTATATAGAGATTTGGTAGGGGTTTTTCCATTTGGTAGGGGGGTTTTACTCTTGACTATAGTTTATTTTAGTTTGCTTCGTCAAAGTCTCTTCGTGCAACTGATAATTTGGATTCCTTTATTTTGAGTATTTGAAAATGATTATATTGTAGGTTTTCCAACCAAATTAAAGAATACTGTATCAGTTAATAATGCCAATTATTCAGCGTTATATGCTGGTTCTGGTGACTCTTCTAAAGAAAAGTATCAATTTGTCTTGCCCACATCTGTTTCTTGCTCAATGTTAGAACTTGAATTTCATTGAAGTCACAGAAGACCATGAATTTTCAAATAAAAAGAGAGTTCCTATTTTCAGAGGAATCGACATTATTGGTGAAGAATTCCCTGTTTTTTCACAATCAGATTATACTGATGATTTATCATGTTAATGAGAGCTTTGTATTGGATCATGTTTCTGATACAAAATTCATTGATATTAATCTCCCTAAAGATGATGAATACTTGTTCATTGTTGAAAAAAGCTTTTCATTTGGCAATGTTTCCTTCTCTCGTGAAACCAGCAAATTAAGTGTAATTAAGAGTTAGGATGTTGATCACGTTATCATTGAAAAGTGCTCCTTTGTAAGCTGCTGAGTTAAGAATGACAACGAAAACGGTGGAGCTATTAATTTCATAGATTGTGGCATCAATTGTGGAAGATCAGAATTCATTGATTGTTCATCGCCATTGAAAGGTGGTGGTGTTTCAATTAGAATAAGAAAGGAAATCAAAGATAAAATCAAGGTTGATGGCTGCATTTTCTCAAAATGCGCCGCAAGTAATGGCGGCGGTTGCTATGTTTACTCAAGCACATCATCATCCATTTCATTCATGAATTGCAGCTTCGCAAGTGCAAGTTTATTGATAATGAAGGCGAAAGCGCTTGCTCAATCATTAACAGCATTACTGGAGAAGAAAATGTGAAAAAGAATGATGGAAGATTGGCACAATTATCTGACACTCAATCTGTTTCGATTTCTGATTGTAAATTTGAAATTGGTCGTAACTCTAAGTGCTCCTTGTTTTACATAGGTGGAAGCAAAGGTGTTAAAGCTGAATTTAAAGACTCTGTTTTTACAGGAGTTGTTTCAAATGGCGCTTATCATATTAGTGGCAGGTCATTGGGCAATCAAGCTCGCAAGATTTTGATTAAATCTTGCAGGTTTTCTTCAAGCTTCAACAATGCTTTCAATTCCGATAACAACTACATGTCAATTGACATGAATGATAATCATTTTAATTATAAAATAAAGGAGAACAAGTTGCCATGGAAAGCCGTTATTGCCGTCATTGCTGTTATCACCATTAAATTGAAGAAGAAGCCACAAGATGATCAAAATGATGAGCATGAAATGTCAACTGAAATACATGAATCATTAATCGATCAATCATTTCATATATAAAGTTAAGTGATATTTAATTTTTTTTGTTTGTTTTTCATTATAGCTAGTATAAAATGAAGTAAATTGGCTCTTTCTCTCTCTTGATAAAATAATAAATATATAAAAATAATTATGTAGAAGAAATTTATTCAGTTTTTACTAAAATTTATTTAATGAAATTTATTCAGTGTGTTTTCTTCTTTATAATTGTAGACGATTTCATAATCGCCATGATTCAAATCGGCAACAACATCTTCTTCTTCTTCTCTAATTTCGAATGAAGAAGAAACAACATCAGTCTTTTTCAATTTCAACAAAATTAATTTTGCATCAGCGTTGAAGGGAATAGAGAATGTATATGTTACTTTTCCATCTTCTACGACCCATTTGCACTCGTATCTTCCCATTGGTGAATCGTAAGATATCATTGCATTTCCTAGTCTAGAACTTGGGTTAGGTCTAAGAATAACTTTTTTAAATCCGGGTGATTCTTCATCTGGATTCAAGCCACAAACATCGCAATAAATCCATTCACAAATTGATCCATAAGCATAATGATTGAACGAATTCATTCCTTCAGGTGCAACTTTTCCATCAGGTTTCAAAGCTCCCCATCTTTCCCACATTGTAGTTGCTCCCATTGTCACTGGATAAAGCCAACCAGGATAATCTTGTTGTAAGAAAGTTGTAATTGCAAGATCGTTAGCACCAGCTTTAGTCAAAGCTTTACAAAGGATTTGTGTTCCAATGAATCCTGTACAAAGATGATAATTTCTTTCTTTTAGCAAATTAAAAAGGATCTCTAAGGATGTTTGAATCGATCCTTCTGGTTGTAAATCGTGAACAATTGCCAAAGAAAGGCCAGTTTGCGTTTTAACAGAACATTTTCCATTATCCGAAAAATATTCTTTACGAATATTTTGCAATGTTTCTTCGGCAAGTTTATGATACATATCGTAATCATCATTCTTTCCGAGAACTTTTGCAGCTTTGGCAGTCAACGAGAGTGAATAATAGTAATAAACTATGCAAACATACTCTTCATTAGTTCCTCCAAAAACATGATTTCGATTAAAATAATTATTTGGACCATCCAAAGCGCACCAATCACAGAATTGCAATTCTTTCACCTCATAAAGACCGTCAACAATGTTTTTTTGCATCACAGCGACCCATTGTTTCATCCCATCGTATTGATCTTCCAAAATTTGCCTTTTACCATTCATCACGTAAATGTTCCAAGGCATGATTGTTGCAGCATCACTCCAGCCAATCATTCCACCAACGGAGAAAAATCTACCAATTTCATCAAGTGTCAACAATTGTGGGCACCAAATCGGTGGCACTCCTTTATCTCGAAGCTGATGCAAATACAAATCTTTCAAAAATTTCCGATAAAATGCGTAACAATCCATGTTAAACATCGCTGTTTTGCAGAAGATTTGAGCATCGCCAGTCCAACCCAATCGTTCAGCACGCTGAGGACAATCTGTTGGAACGTCCAAGAAGTTGTCTTTTTGACTCCACAAGCTGTTTGTAATGAGCTGGTTAACAAGAGGTGCACCAATTGATGTATGACATGTTATATCAAGATCAGAATAAACAACACAACCAACGAAATCTTCGAGATTTACTTGTCCGCTCCAGTTCGTTAATTTTACATAACGAAATCCGTAATAAGTGAAATGTGGGCTCACAATCTTTTCTTTTCCATCTGATTTGTAACAAAACTGTTCAAGATCGTGTCCAATATTTCCAATGAAAAAGTTTCCATCTTGCAAGATTTCGCAATGTTCAACAAATGTTTCAAAGTCTTTTGGAGCATTGATTTTCATCTCAATCCATCCTGCCATGTTCTGTCCCATGTCAATTATAGTCTCTCCTTTTGGTGACTTAATTATTTGCTTGGGACGAATCCTCTCCTTCACAACGACAGGTGGAGAAAACCTGGCAACAAGCTTGTCATGAAGCGGCTCTTCAATTTCATTACACTCAATCCAAGCGCTTTCGTCACAATCACTCAAATTCCAGTTGGAAATAGAGAGGTTGGCGTCAATGTATTCGCCTTCATATATCGTGCTCATCAATATGTCACTTTTGTGGCACTTCCAACTTTTGTCAGAAATGATCACTTCACTTGTTCCATCAAAATATAAAACGTGCATTTCAAACAGGAATTCGTATCGTTCACAGGCATAATCAGTGGGGTACCCCCTGTAGAGATCTCGCAGGTCCCCGCCTTGGCCATAAAATCCACATCGGCATCGGGCCCATCCATCACCAAGCATGACACCAATTGTGTTGATATTTGGTCGAAGAAGGGAAGTGATGTCAAAGGTCTGGTACTGGACCCACAATTTGTAGTTGTTGTTAGATGGCAAAAAATATTCGTTTGTCGGTTTTTGCCCGTTAACATAGAGCTCGTATAAACCAAGACCAGTTGAATATATGCGGGCTTCCTTGACTTTTTTCGAATTTGGTATGGTAAAGTTCTTTCGTACATATGGTGGGGTTGCTTCACCTACTCCTTCTGTGGATATCCAATGTGCTGCCCATGGCTCATCTAATTTGGATGTTTCAAAGAAATTGACAGGGGATTCGATTTTTTCATCAAGATCGGTTGTTACAAAAACTTTCCAGTAATATCTGGTCCTAGGCTTTAGGATGGATTTGGTATCAAATTTGGGATTGTAATCAATTGAACTGAGTGAGGGTGATTCACCTGAATCATGGATTAGCTGTCGTGTATTGTTAATATCGCAGGTAGGATCAGTTGATATTATTAATCTTGCTGATTTTTGATATCTGGCTTTAGTCCCCTCAACGATCCATGAGAAAGAAAGTGAGTTTGTATCATATCCAATTGGATTTTCAATTCCATTTAGGCGCATTTTGATGATCTTTGGTGTCATTTGTTATAAAGGTTGTATTTTCTAATTATCGTGACTAAATTTTTGTCAAAAAAATTTTGAGAGAAGCATATCGGCACTTTTTTCTTTTTTCATCATCCAAAAAAAATTAATTTTGGTTATATATATATTTCACTAACTTAAAATTTTTATTCAACAAGGAACGCCACTTTTTGAACTGCGTTCAAAAAGTGTCTAGTACACAGTTTTTTTCTTTTAGAAAAAAGAATATATCTATATAAAAGGCATTCAAATAAACAATAATTTAGTCAAAATTTTATTCTAAAATTAACAGAGAATAAAAAACTTTATTAATGCTTTCAGTAAAAAAACTAACAAAAGTTTGTAATTAGCAAAAACGCGAATCAGTTATTAACATCAATGTTTGTCTGTTGTTAGCATAGATGTTTATCTGTTGTTAGCATCGATGTTTGTCTGTCGTTAGCATCGATGTTTGTCTGTCGTTAGCATCGATGTTTGTCTGTCGTTAGCATCGATGTTTGTCTGTTGTTAGCATCGATGTTTGTCTGTTGTTAGCATCGATGTTTATCTGTTGTTAGCATCGATGTTTATCTCTTGTTAGCATCGATGTTTTTCTGTTGTAAGCATCGATGTTTTTCTGTTGTTAGCATAGATGTTTGTATGTTGTAAGCATCAATGTTTTTCTGTTGTTAGCATCGATGTTTTTCTGTTGTAAGCATCAATGTTTGTCTGTCGTTAGCATCGATGTTTATCTGTTGTTAGCATCGATGTTTTTCTGTTGTTAGCATAGATGTTTGTCTGTCGTTAGCATCGATGTTTATCTGTTGTTAGCATCGATGTTTTTCTGTTGTTAGCATCGATGTTTATCTGTTGTAAGCATCAATATTTATCTATTGTAAGCATCGATGTTTATCTGTTGTTAGCATCAATATTTATCTGTTGCTAGCATCAATGTTTGTCAATATTTAAGATAATATTATCTGGCGGTAGGATTATCTGGCTGTAGGATTTATCTGGCTGTGGAATTTATCTGGCTATGAGATTAAACAATTCTATTTCTTTTTGATAAATTAATTAAAAAAAAAAAAAAAAAAAATAAAAATAAAAATAAAAATAAAAAAATAAATTCTATGAGCTTTATGAAAAAAAAATAACTGAAATTTTTTTTATTAAAATATCTTAATCAAAAAGAAATAAAATAGTTTACAATTATAATTACAAATGTAAATAATAATATACTTAAATTAATTATTATCCAAAATATTTTAAAACAATATGATGGCTGGATAAGTTCAGGTCTTATTTTTTTGGGGTTTTGTTTTATTATATTAAGATAAATATATGAAAATTTTGAGTATTTGAAACTTTATGGCATGACCTTCTCAAAAAGTGTGAAATAAAACTTAATTATCTTTTTTTAGGAATATTTTTGATTGTTACTATTATTGTTTTTATATATGAGAATTATCATTTATCATAAATACAAATATTATTTAATCAATATTCTACAAATGTTTGAAAATATCGATGCATTTATTTATTTAAAATGAGGAAGCCTCTAGCTTTTAAATGATATTTGAATTATTTAGTAATTAGATTCTTTATAAAATTAACTCTTAATTTTTTTGTTTTTTCATTTGTGAAATTGCATTTTGACTTTTTCAAGTAATGTCTTGCATTCAGGATATTTTTTAACTATTTCGCCGGTTTTACCATCTCTCCATGAAAAACTTCCGCTATGAAAGTATCTACAAAAAACTTTTGAAATATTGCAATTAACAATAGATTGGTCATCGCCACAAACTTCAACAGATGCAATTCTCTGTTCATCTGTAATAATATAACCAATTACATCTACGTTTGAAACTACAGCCCATACAACATTACCCATTGAGGGAACATATTTTGAAACCATTTTTAAAAAATCCGAAAGGAAGATACTTCCATCTATTGTTATTTCTTTTTGATGAGAATTGCAGTCATCACCCATGCAAACGCTGTCTCTGTCTAATAATATGGAAACACTTGCCATTAAAAAAAAAAAAAAAAAAAAAAAATGAAAAATCAATGGTTTATTCATTGAATATTTTCAATAAGATTAAATATATCAAATATTTCAATATCTTCATAAATATAAAAAATATGATTAAAATATGTCATGAATTCTATATTAATTAATATGTATAAAATATAGGTATAATATAATAATAATCTATTAATAAAAACGCATCATTTTTTGAAATTGTAGATCAATCCATATATGAAATTGTCTGTTTATCTATATTTTCTACAATTTCATATATGGATCTTAAAAGTTCTAATGGGATGTTGTGCACTATGCCTTTTAACTTCTCTTTAATTAAACCGCATAAGTCTTTAGGGCTTAATTCCTACGAATATGCTGAATGTGGCAACTCTCCCATGTAAAAAGCTTGCGTTTTCTCCTCACAATTTTTGATTGATGAGGTTTTGCATTGTCCATGTGCAAGGAAATTTTTTCTCTCATCCTTATTTCAGGATGTGAACGAGAATTTTGATTGAGCTTTGCAAGAAATGTATCGCACATAGAGTTTGAAATAAATTTCCATTTTGGTGGCAGCATTTCAATCATAACAAGACCTTGTGAAGAAAATGCTGTAAAAAGCATAATTTTTTTGTCGAAAATAGTAGATAGTGTTATCCAAATAACTGCAAAATCATAAAAAGAACAGAAAACAAAAACACATAAAACAGCACTCAAAAGGCAGAGAGTGATCAAATCAGCAGATCAAATAATTATATTTACACTGAATGAAATACATAATTTATGATGAATTTCATCATTCTTTTATTTAATAAAAGTTATATAATAAAATCCAATTAATACCATATTCATATAGTAAGTTTATTTAAGGTTTTCATCGTCTTGCTCTAAAAATTTTACTTGATTAAAGATCCAAAATATTCTAGGCATGAGAGCACTAAGCAGGTGCAATTTCCCGATGTATTGCCAGTGCACCTGAATCGAATATAACGATAGCTTTCGTTCGGTGAAAGTGACGATTGGATGTTGAACGTGTCGCTTTGATTACTCTTTGAAACGCTGGTCACATTTGTACGGGAATCAATTGTTTTCCAGTCATTTTCATTCCCAGTGTTCGACACCTCAATGTTCCAGTTCATTGGGTTCTGGCTATCCTGATCGCTTCTTGTCTTGATTGAGTAGCTTGTCGGGCGGATTCTCAATCCTTTAAAGTCGTACTGAAGCCAAGGGTAGCCTCCACTTGAATGGAAGCAATTATTGCTGCCGAAATCAATCGCGTTCTTTGGATATTCTGTGCCACTGACTGAAGAAGCGGTTACTTGAATGACGTCATCATTTGATTCGTTGTTTTTCTTATTTTTGATGACGTAATTCACAAGTCCTGAAAATCTGTGTGACGTGTCTCCATCGTATTCAATATTGACTAATGATTCGTTATTTGTTGCCACTTTTTCTTCACTTTTTGAAGCTAATTTGCTGCAAACAAATTCACACAATCTGCTCCACATTGTTCCTGTCATCTCACTGTAGTCGAGTGACTTTAAAAGCTCACAGAAATTTTCAGTGCTCAGTCTCAAAAAGTCAACTGCTTCGTACATTTCAACACTTCCGTCATTTGAATTGATTTTCTTGATCATCTCAAAAAGTTTGTCGTTGTCAGTTACTTTAAAACCGTCGTTTCTGATAATTGCACTGAAAACCGACTTTTGAATGCTTGACAGATCCACTTTTTCAATGATGGATGAAAAGTGCTCGTTTATGTATTCAATGTTGCTGCTGATATAATTTTCAACAAATTCTGGTCTTATTACATCATAAATTTGGATGTTTGTAATGATGTCCTCAATATTTTTCTGATTTTTAATAACTTTTTGTGAGATATCATTGATTTTGTCAAAAAGTTCTTCATTCTCAAAAATTGCTGATATGATTTGAATCGTATTGATGTCTTTTTCTTCAATATCAATAGGATAGCCTTGCGAAATGGCTTCAATCATCTTGGCTGTTCTCTCATTAAAGAGATCAGAAATATTTTTGGTATTAGTTGTTGTGATCTTTTGAAATAAATCAGATAAATTGAGATAATTAATTGTAGGATCGCATTGATGTATATGGGATACTTTTGGTGAAATAAATTCGGCGAATAATCGATGAAGTTTAATTTCTCTATTTCCAAAAATAAAAATGAATTCATTTTCTAAATCTTGAGCATTCAATACAATATTTTTTAAGCCTGATGATGATAAAATAATTTTTTTTGAACACATTTTTAATTAGTCATTTTTTTTGACCTAATAGATCAATTGATACTTGATTTTATATCTTTCATTTTTAAAAGCAAAAAATGAATATCTTGAATAATTAATTGTAAAATTTGGTTTTGTCTAATTGAGGGAAAAAAAAAAAAAAAAAAAAAAAAAAATACATTTTATTCAAAATAATTTTCAAAATTAGGAAATTGAATGTAATAATTTAAGTTTTTAAATTCAATTAAAAACATTACATTTTAATCTAATAATATCTTGATATTTTTAAAAGAAATTTATTATTTTTAATAATAATCATGTTTTAAATTTATTATAAAATATATAAATATGATAATATATGAGTTAAATTCTTTAAAATATTATATTTTTTAAATTTTAAATAAAAAAAGAAAAAAGTTGTATTCAATGGCTTTTTCTCATATTCATTTAATTTTGATAAGAATAATTATTTGAAAAAAAAAAAAAAATTTTCTCCAAATGAATAAGGATTTTGACCAAGTGAAACTCCTTAGCAAGATCGGAGAAGGTCCTTTTGCAGAAGTTTTTAAATCCAAAGACAAAGTATCTGGTTCCTTTTATTCAACAAAAATATTTCATCAACCTTTTGATGAAGGAGACGATCCGCAACAGTCAAGAAAGTATATAGCCCAAGAAATTAAATCAATTTCAAAATATGATCACCCATTAATTGCTGGATTTTACGGATATACGAATTCATTTTCTCAAGAAAAGCCAAATCCTGCTATAGCAGCTGAATTTATTTCCAACAAATCGTTAGCCGATCTCATTCAGACGAGTTCAAATAAATTATCGGACACTCAAAAATTATATTATATCTATGAGATAGCCGTAGCAATGTCATTTTTACATTCTCGCTCAATTATTCATTCCCATTTAAATCCCAACAACATTTTTATTGATGATTCCGATAATATCAAAATATCAGATTTTTTACTCTCGAGGTACACCCATCAAAACCCGGCCAAATTAGTCAAAGCAGCCAGACATAATAAGAAAACGATTATTTACTTAGCTCCCGAAACTTTTTCATCATCAGAATTTACTAAAGAGGGAGACGTTTATTCATTTGGCCTTATTGTCTATCAAATCCTCTCAAGCAACGAACCCTTTAGCGATCTTACCTACAAAGAAGTTATACAAAAAGTTAGCGATGGCTATCGTCCAGAATTCAATTTTCCAATTTCAGAGAGCTATCGTTTTCTCATTGAAAAATGTTTGTCACAAAACCCGTCCCAACGGCCGCTCTTCAGCCAAATAATCTCAGAAATGGTGGCTGACGAAGGCTATCTCTTAGGGAAAGTCAAGCAAGAAGACTTCATGAAATACGTTAAGAACCTCGACGATGCCATCAGCTCAGCTCTCAAAAAGAAGGCCAAAAAAGCAGTCAAAATTGAGAATGCTGCCGAGTACTCACCACAGAATCCTGCAACCGCCCCAAAGAAGATCAGCCAGAGATCAGGAAACTCGTCCAACGTCATCGTCAAGCCTGAAAAAGAAAGCGATGCATCGAACGAAGGCGACATCGATGGAAGCGAGACCGCTGAAGAAGTCGTCGGTTGGAACGACTTTTTGAAAGGATTGAATGATGACTTTACATTACTTGATACTTACGTGATACGAAAGAAACCGACTCCACCAGTACGCAAAACAAAGTCAGACCCATCGAAAGAGCCACAACCATTAAATCAACTAAAGCGAGACAAGCAGCTTCCTCAATGGGACCAGATTCAAATAACTGACATCGAAGAGAGAGGAATAACTGTAGACGATCAAACTCCTGACAAAAAGCGCGATAAAGAAGACAAGAAGTCTGATAAAGAAGACAAGAAGTCAGATTTAGACGATAAAAGTTCTGATATCAATTCTGACATTACTTCTGATAGGGACGATTCTTCTCCGAAATTGAAATCACGGAAGAAGGCAAAGAAGAGGAGAAACTCGGCGATATCAAGTGAAGCTATTGCAGCAATGTCTCCTGATGCTGAAAAGAAGGATGATAAAGAAAAGGCTGAGAAACATCATCATCCAAAACCTCCGCATCATGCAAGGAGGAAATCACTTATGCCAAAGACCAAAGGCAAAGCAGTTCTTGACATTCAGGTAGCCATGTATGACCAAGCAGAGAAGATGTACAATGGCGATGGCTGTCCTGTGAACAAGAGTGAAGCAGCCAAGCACTACAAGATATCGGCCAAAGAAGGGAACAGGGATGCGATGCTTAAGTATGCCAATATGTTGTATGAAGGAGATGGCATTGATTGTGACAAAGCAAAATCAATCAAGTACTTCAAAATGGCCGCTGAAGAAGGAAATTTGGAAGCTATTATCAAGTGTGCCAACATGTACAATGACGGAGATGGCGTTAAAGTTAGCAAGAAGAAGGCAGCCCACTATTTCAAGGATGCAGCATTCCGAGGCGATGTAGAATCAATGTACCAATACGGAGTTATGTTGTATGATGGTGAAGGTGTTAAAATGGACAAAAGTGAAGCAGCAGAATATTTCAGGCAAGCCATACATCATAACCATGCTGAATCAATGTTCAGATATGCACAGATGTTGCATGATGGCGATGGCATTGACATTGACAAATACGAATCATCAAATTATTATAAGAAAGCAGCTGATTTGGGACATACAGAAGCTATGTACCAGTACTCATTGATGCTTCAAATTGGAGACGCAATCGTCAGCCATAAGAAGGAGTCGGCCTTTTACTGCAAGATGGCTGCTGATAAAGGCCACGTTGATGCAATGTTTACTTATGCAGTCATGCTAATTAGTGGAGATGAAATTAAGGTTGACAAGCGTGAATCGAGGAAGTATTTCAAGAAGGCGGCAGATCATGGAAACGTTGAAGCAATGTATCGTTATTCAGTCATTCTTGCGAATGGTCTTGGTATCAAAGTCAACAAGAAAGAGTCAGCTCGTTATTGTAAAATGTCTGCTGATGAAGGACACGTTAAAGCGATGTATCTTTATTCAATTAAGTTAAAGACAGGTGATGGTGTTGACATAGATCTTTGTGAAAGTGCACGATATTGCAAGATGGCTGCAGATAATGGAAGCATTGATTCCATTTACTTTTATGGCCATCTTTTGCTTAAAGGTGAAGGTGTTGAAGCTAACAAAGAAGAAGCCTTCCATTACTTCAAAGAAGCTGCCGACAAGGGCCACACTGATGCAATGTATCAAGTTTACCATATGCTTAAAAAAGGTGATGGTGTTAATATTGATAGTGATGAATCAAACAAATATTTCGAAGCAGCTCTCAAACATAATCAGAAAGATGCAACGCACAAGCATGCACGCCATTTATACAAAGGAAAAGGCGTTGAAATAAATAAGGAAGAAGCAGCCAAATACTTCAAGATTGCAGCAGACAATGGCCATATAAACGCGATGTTTTATTACGCCCTGATGCTTAACCAAGGAGAAGGAGTCCAACAGAATAAAAAGGAAGCTGTTATTTACTTTAAGACAGCTGCTGAAAATGGCCAGTTGCAAGCAATGCATGAATATGCACTCATGCTATTCTCTGGTGATGGCGTTGAATCCGATTTGGAAGAAGCTGCTCGTTTATTTAAGAATGCAGCTACCCGCGGATTCGTTCAGTCAATGTACAATTACGCATGGATGCTTTTGAAAGGCAGAGGCATCGAAAAGAATAAAGAGGAAGCTGCCAAGTTCTTCAAGAAGGCTGCCGATCAAGGCGACATTCCATCAATGAAGAAAATCAGTCTCATGTACGACACAGGTGATGGTGTTTCAGTTGATCATCCTTTGGCTGCGTATTACTTCAAGCTGGCTGCTGATAAAGGCGATGTTGAATCAATGTACGAATATGGACTCAAGTGCTTCAAAGGCGAAGGTGTCAAATTGAATCACAAAGAAGCGTATCGTTACTTCGAGATGGGTGCGGCACATGGCCATCTTGACTCATTCTTCAGCTGCGCTCAAGTACTGGACGTTGGTCAGGACTTCAAGACAGACAAGAAGGAGGCGGCGTTGATTTACAAACAGGCAGCAGAAAACGGTCACATTGAAGCTATGTTTGAGTACGCGAACAAGCTTTACAAAGGCGAAGGAGTCCAACAGAAGAAGAAGGATGCAGCCATTTACTACAGAAAGGCGGCTGACAACGGACATAAAGAATCAATGATCAAATACGCTAACATGGTTAAAACAGGCGATGGTGTATACATTAATTTACAAGAATCTGCAAAATATATGAAAATGGCGAGCAAGATTTGAAATTATTATTATTTTTATTTTATTTTAATCTCAAATATCTTTTTTTTAAATATTTCCTTTTTTCCTAATTTCTTTTTATTATTATTATTATTATTTTGAAATTTATGATTGAAATAAGCAACCTTTTTTTTTTTTTTTTTTTTCACTCTATTCAATTTTTATTTTTAAGAAAAATTGAGAAACATTCAAAAGTGGAACCGTTTTATAAAATAAAAAAATTAAATTTTACAAGGCAATAAAATTTGATAATTTGATATGTGGTTGCTCGTTTTCTAAGATATTTCCTTGTCTAATGGCGGACCTAATCTTTCACCTCATCTTTCACATTTATAACATTTGGTGAGTTTAGACCAAATAGAACCAAAATTTCTGATCCTCAAAATACCTTTAATAAAGTTGTTATGAATTGGAATAATTGAAAGAATTCATAGAAAAATTCACTTCAAATGATTTTTTTTTTTTTTTTTTTTTGAATATGTGCTCTCACAATTTTTTCAATGGATTTGATAAGATTCATCATTTTTTTTGGACAACAAATGGACTACACCTTTAAAGTTAAGTTGATCTTAAAATATATATTATTTCAAAATCTTAATTTTTCAATATTATTGAGCCTTGACGTTAAAAATAAACCAATTTTAATAAATAAACCATTATTTTTTAACTTTAATGGTGCAAATGTAAAACATGACCATTTTTGAAAAGGGTGATTTTCGTTTTTCTTAAACTAATAATCGAGTATCAGATGTAAAAAAGTGACGTTTTTGATATCGATTCTCAAAATAACAAGCCTATGTTTCACTCAATTTTTTTTTTTGGTTAAAATTAAAAGGTAACTACACTCCCATTTATTTGATAATTTTTTTCCTCAATTAGTAATTTATATTTATATTTATAATAAATATTTAAAAATATATTTTAGGATTTTAATTAGAAATTTCCAAGATATTTATATATTTTATATTTGAGAAGTTTACAAATTTAATATTTTAATAAAAAATCAAATATAAGAATCAAAATATCCTAAAAAATATTTAGCAAATAGATAATAAAAATAAATTAAATTAAATAATAAAAGTATTAAAGAATCATAAAATAAATATAAAACTTAAAATATTCTTAATTGATAAAGATATTATTAAGAAATTATAATTTCCTCTCAAATATTTTGTGAAAAAAAACTAAAAAATTGAATTTAAAATTACTTGAGTAAAATTTTATGAAAAAAAGATGTTTATCTTATTTTAAAACAAAGTATTAAATTTAATAATAATAAATAATAATATTAAAATAAATAATAAAAATAAATATAGTTTTATATAACATAATACTGAAATTAGCAAGTTATATTATTTGATCATATTTATTGTTAAAGTCTAAAAATCCTTAGTTTCTTTCTTTATCACATATAATAATATATAGTACTTTAAATATAATAGAATTAGTATATTTTTATTTAATGATTTTGAAGATTTTTAAATAATTATATTTGATTTTCATCAAACACAATTCCATATTGTTGTTCAATTGATTTTTTTTACAAATTTCTATAGTATGCTCAATTTTTGAATTCTTTTTCCTACCTTTTCAATTTTCTATTGATAAATAAAATTTTCAAATAAAGAGAAATTTGTAAAAAAAATTAAATTATTCATCGAATATCATATAATAAAAAAGCAAATAAAGCTTTTGTAAATAACTTTTTTTTTAAATTTTTATAACATATTGATATTAGTATTTTTTTTTAAATAGGCTTTATGAGTACAGATCTCAGTGATAGTATTACAACAGAAGAAAATTATGCTGATAGTTTAGAAGAAAAAGAAGAAGAGAAAGAAGAAGATAAGAATTATGATAATATTAAGCGTCCAACAAGTTTTCATGTTCGTCGAATTCTTGGATTTATTAATTACTGCATTTTATATGCTTTTGTATTTTTCCATCGAATGTGTCCATCGACTCTTTCCAACGACATGGCCGAAGATTATCATGTACCAATCAAAGATCTAGGAGTTTTTTCATCCATTTACTTTTATCCATATGCCATTCTTCAGCCGTTTGCAGGCCTTCTGGCAGACACGGTAGATCCTGCCATCGTCATTGGCATCTGTCAGTTAATTGCAGGTTTAGGCGGCATCATATGTGGCTTCTCAAAAACGCTTTCTGTTGGCATGTTTGGCCGCTTTTTAGTTGGTCTTGGATGTGGTCCGACATATGTTCCTATTACAAGGACGATAGCCAATTGGTTTCCTCTTTCAATGTATGCGCAAATGTGCGGAGTGGCGCTTGCAATTGCTGCCGTTGGCGGGATTTGTGCACAAGGCCCACTTTCGAGTTTTGCTGAGAATATTGGATGGAGATATGCGTTTTATGGCATCGGAGGACTTGATGTTTTCTTTGCCATCACGCAGCTCATCTTCGTGAGAGGCGATCCAACAACGCACGGCTATGAACCGGTCAACAAGGATCTCAAGAAGAAAGCCGAAGAGTCCGAGAAAACATTCAAAGAAAAGTTGATTCTTCTTTGGCTCCATTTCAAGCAAGTCATATCAAATCCGTGGGTCTGGGTGTTGAACGTGTACACAATCTTCTGCAGCGGCCCTTACTTCGACGTCAGCGGAATGTGGGCCGGTCCGTTTCTGACAGATTGTTACGGCTATTCAAAGACAAAAGTTGGCAATTTGACGATCGCGTTATCAGTCGGTTTAATTGCGGGAAGTCTCCTTGTGCCTCCCCTATCGTCCTACATCAAAACTAGAAAATGGGTGCTCTTTGTAACCGCCATTATTTCAACCGTTTCCTTGCTGATTTTCGCAATTCTCGGCTCAAAAGTGAAGTTTGGCGGCATCATTATTTTGTTCTTACTCCTCGGAATGTTCTCTTACGCACAAACAAACGTGCTGTATCCTCTCGTGCGCGAGTACTTCCATCCATCTTTGGCTGGAACTGCCGTTGGATGCGTCAATATTTTCACCTTTCTGTCATCGGCAATCTTTCAAAATATTACTGGTGAGGTCATCGATAAGTTCCCTTTCGATGAAGGCAAAAAACCGCCAAGCGATAACGCTAACTCTGAAAAAGGTTACAAAATTGGCCTTTGGACTATTTGCGCAGTGGCAATGGCAATCTCAACGGTAACCGTCGCTTTTGCTAAGGAGTCCCCGCTGATGGTCGAACAGAAAAGAAAAGATAAAAAGAAAAATAATGTTCAAGATGATGAAAATGACACTAAACATGAACTTGAAGAATTATAAGTTCTTCACTTTTCTTTCTTTTAAATAAATATATTAATTATTAAATAATAATTTTTTTTTTTTTTTTTTATGAATTGGCTTCAAATAATTCTTAATACTCATTAATCGTTATTTCAATATAAATGTTAAAAAGATTGAATTGAGAATAAGTAATGAAACAATCTTCGATTTTAAAATGATTATGACAATTGAACTTTTTGAAAAGTTTTAAAAACGACCGACGAACTTTTTAATTAAAACGGTCTTAATTGTTGGAATGGTTCAAAAAACATTGTGATTATGATAAAATTACCAAAGTTATCGATCATCGTTTCTTAATGCCAAAAAGAGATATTTCATCTTCATACTGAAAAAGAAAAAGTCAAAAAAGAAATGAATTTTAAATATGTCACAAATTCCTGTTCCAAGTTATGTTTATTCCAAAGGATATTTAACAATAAAAGAACATCAAACTTGGGAATACAACAACCAATTCAAAGTTATTATTACAACTAAAGAAGAAGCTGAAGAAGTTAATAAATTCATTACCTCACAAAAGAATAATTATGATGAACAAGATAATCAGACAGAAACGCTTTGTTGCCTTTATATATGCGATGATCCTGACAATCCCAATTTAACTAAATATCCAATCACGATTTTCAATGAAGATGGAACAACATACACCAATAAAATTATTTTCTGAGGAAAACGATCAAGTTATAAAAATTTGAATATTTTATTAATATTAATATAAATTAGTAAAATAATTGCGCAATTGAGATTTATCTCATCCTCTTTATTATGCTATCTTACGATTAATGAAAATTTTATTTATCTTATAATCAATTCGTATCTTGTAATCTTCAATAGCTCGTCATTCATGGATCATGTTCTGTATTTTATCATCTGTAGCTCTTTTTATATTTCATATCGCTTATTTCTATAGTATTCCAATTTTAAAATATCGCCATCTTCCAAATTTCTTCTTTCGTATCTCGTTATTTGTATCTCATCATAATCCGTATTCCGCCATATTTTGTATTTTGTCATCTTTATCTCGTCATTTGTATTTCGTAATCTTCGAATCTTATAATCTATGAATCTCATAATCATATGTTAAATATCAATAAAATTAAATAATAAAATTAGGAAACAATATATTATGATATTAATTATTATTGAAATATCTTATTGTTAAAAGATATTCGCATTTAAATAAAGCGAAAAATTGAAAAAGAAAAAAAATTTGAAAAGAAATAACCAAATTTTAATAAATTGAATATTAGTTTTTATGTCAATGAAATTGAGAGAAAAATTTTATTATTATGTGTCAAACAATTTTTAATCTTCATATTACACCTGAAGAAGAAGAAGAAGAAGAAAATGATAAAATAACAATTCATTTAAATTCGGATACAGTTCAAGTCAGTTTTCATCAATTATGCAGGCATTCAGGTTTCATTCAAAATGAAATACAAAGAAGAACTGGTATTAATGCAATAATTTCCAAAGTTGAAGAAAATTTACAGGCATATCATATAAAAGATACAAGCTCTAAAAAGTTTTTTGAAAGTATTAATAATAATAATTTGGAGATATCGTATGAAAATTTTAGCGATTTATATAAGTTATCACAAATATTCAAAGTTAAATCAGTTAGAAGAGCACTTCGAAGCTTTGCGCAACAATCATCACAGAATATTGATTTTATTATCAAATTATTGTTAGATCAACAATCTAATGAAACAGACTCACTTCTAACAAATTTACATTCTCCAGATATAGAAAAAGTTCTCTCAAGAAATATTGACATTTGCCTTCAAAATGAAAGATTTGGACAATTAAATGTTTCTTGTATTTACCGAATAATCGAAAAAAGTGACAGAAGTCAAATTAACAGTAACTTTCTCTACGACTTTATTGTCAATTCAATGGAAAAAAGAAGTCCTCTATTTAATTTCCTTGACATAAAACGATTGTCCAGTGACAAATTTGATGATTTGTGCGAGAGGAATGCGATCCAAACGATCGACTTCCTGCCAAACAATCTCCAGTATTTGAGAGAATTGAGGCAAGACAACGAGAATTTATCAAGAGAAATCGCTCAACTGCGAGAAGAGAAAAGACAACTTCAAGAGCAAATCAATAACCAAAACTCAAATCAAAACCAAAGCTCAAATCAAAACCAAAGCTCAAATCAAAGCCAAAACTCAAATCAAAACCAAAGCTCAAATCAAAACCAAAGCTCAAATCAAAACCAAAGCTCAAATCAAAACCAAAGCTCAAATCAAAACCAAAGCTCAAATCAAAACCAAAGCTCAAATCAAAACCAAAGCTCAAATCAAAACCAAAGCTCAAATCAAAACCAAAGCTCAAATCAAAACCAAAGCTCAAATCAAAACCAAAGCTCAAATCAAAACCAAAGCTCAAATCAAAACCAAAGCTCAAATCAAAACCAAAGCTCAAATCAAAACCAAAACTCAAATCAAAACCAAAACTCAAATCAAAGCCAAAACTCAAGCCAAATCGAATACTCAATCGATATCCATTACGCAAGCCAATTCGATTACACAAGTCAAAGGGCAAACCAGAATCAAAACCTGAGCCATTTGTTTGGTGCGCAAAGGCAAATTATGCTTGAATTACTGTCATATCAAGAGGATGACTCACTCAAATTCACTATAGACGCAGAAGATGGTGATCTAAGTGATCTTAGAGTTACATTGTCCGCACCAGAGAACACACCATACGAAGAAGGTGTTTTTTTCCTTAGGATCAGAATTCTAAATTCTTACCCATCAAGCCCTCCAAGAATACAATTTGAAACAAAAATTTACCATCCAAACATTGATCCGGATACTGGCAGAATCTGCCTCGATGAAAAATATTTCAAATGGGAACATTATTATATATTAAAGAATTTGATTAATTATGTTTATTATATGCTTGGAAATCCAAACGAAGAGAGTTTCATAAATGCAGAAATCGCAAATCAATATGCAAACGATCGTGAGAAATTTAATAAAACTGCACGTGAATGGACTGAGCTATACGCTGTATACAAATAAAAAACCAATAATTATTTTTATATTCATCTTTCTTCTTTTGTGAATTTTAGTTTTAAGTTTTTGAATAAAGTCAAATCAAAAACGATAGACCATCATTCAATTCAAGTTTTTTTTCAATTGATCAATAAAAGAAATAAGAAAAAAACAATTTTTGCCATTACAATATCCATAAAAAAGAATTTTTGAAATATGGGATCTTTTTGAGTTTAAAGAAAGTATAAATGAAATATTTATTATTTTTCAGAATTAGTTAAATTCGGTTTGAATTTTAAAATAATGGTATAACATTAGATATCATTTCTTTTTTGAGTGTTTTTATTGAGTCTTTAGTTTTTCTGAATATTTTTAAATAAAATGTTTTATGATAGCACTGATATTAAATAAATATAGCATTATTCTTATTGTTATATTTGTTTAGTGATATAGTTTAAATCGGTTTTCAGTCTTATAATGAATGATAAAGCATTTAATAAGTATAGTTTTTTAATAGCTTGTTGATTATCAATAGAAATAAAATTTTATCCAATTTAAAGAGATATTACATTGCTTCACATAATTTTATACCAATTTAATCATAAATTTTGAACAAAATATTTTTTTTTTCAAGAATTATGATTTCAAATATCAAATATAAGAATGAAAATGTTATTATTTTTACATTTTATATTATATATTAAATTATAATTATATAAATAATATAATTAAAATATTTGAATGAATATATTTTAAGATATCAAAAAACCCATAAAATATTTTTTGAATATTTTACACAAAATGCTTTCAGTATAAAAAACGGTTGTAAAAACGCTATTTGAAAGTAAAAGAGTTTTTGAATTGATATTTTTGTACCAAACAAATGAATGACGGGATTACTCAAGATTTTATAGATTTGACTAAATTCATTAAGGGTAAATTTTCTGATATAGATGGCTTATATTTTAATTATGAAATTATCGATAAAAAAAACAATAAAAAATATTTATGCAAAGAATTTAAAAAAGCTATTTATGAATTTACCAAATATGAAATTATTTCATTAAAACAGGAAGTAAATACTCTTTTACAAGTGATTCATCCCTCAATTTTAAAATATATTGGATATAATCCAATTAATTTCAATAATTGCCCAAATCCTGTCATTATTACTGAATTTCCAGCAAATTATACATTAGAAATGCTACTTAAATTAAAAAGAAAAGGCGAAAATCATCTGATATTTGATGATACAAAAAAATTAATTATTATTTATGGAATTGCAGCAGCAATGTCATTTTTGCACTCAAACAATATTCTTCATCGAGATTTAAAACCAGATAACATTTTCCTTGATGATGATTTCCACCCAAAAATATCAGGTTTTTCGTTATCAAAACAAATCGACCAAATAAAGCCTGAATTGGTTGGAACTCCAGCATACCTTTCTCCAGAATTATTAATAACAAAAGAACATAGCACAAAAAGTGATGTATATGCATTTTCATTAATAGTTTATGAAATTTTAACCGACGAAAAACCGTTTTTTAATTATGATGATGTATTAATTTTTATTGAAGAAGTGAAGTTACACAAATTAAGGCCAACATTCAATAAAAAATTTCTTCAATGTTATCAAAATCTAATACAAAAATGCTGGTCACAAGAACCATTAGAAAGGCCGACATTTGATGAAATTTTGGCCACTTTAAAAACAGATTCAAATTTTATTACTGATCAAGTTGACAAAGAAGAATTTTGGAACTATATTGAATTGATAAATAAATCAGAAAAATCATTCAATACAACAAAAAGAATTCAACAACTTGATAATATTATCAATTCACAGTTGCAATTTTTCCCTCATAAATATAATTATATTTTTAATAATAAGTATTCGACACACATAACTCCTGTTTTTTTTAATAGTTTTGCTTTTGATTTTAGCAACTTTGAAAGACATGAAAAATTAGGAGAAGGAAGTTTTGGAAAAGTTTATAAGATAGTTAACAAAAAAACAGGAGTAATTTATGCTGCAAAAGAATTATTTCAAAATTATGATGATTTTAAATCTGAAGAATTACGATCTCTTATAAGAACAGTAGAAATTTTATTATTGTTAAAATTTCCTTCAATTTTAAGTTTTATTGGTTTTAGTTTCTATAATATTAAAAATAAACCAAAACCAACTTTTGTAATTGAATATTTACATAATTGCTCATTATTTGATATTTTAGAAATTGAAAGAAAAAGAGAAAAAGTCATTGAATGGAATGATACAAAAAAACTAATTACAATTTACGGAATTGCAGCAGCAATTGCTTATATGTATTCACTAAGTATAATTCATCGAGATTTAAAGCCAAGTAACATTCTATTTGATGAATATTTGTTTCCAAAATTAACCGATTTCGGATTTTCTAAGCTGGTATCGAATTTTTCTCAAGATGATTCAGACGAAGTTCAAGATGAAATTCCAGCAACACCTGAATACATTGCCCCGGAATTGTTATCTGAACATCAATATTATAAAGATAGTTTTAGTGTCGATATTTATTCATTTGCAATTATAATGTATGAAATAATTACAGGTGAAAAACCATATGAAGACCTAAAAAACCCAGTTGATATTGTTAATGAAATTACTCAGAAAAATGGAAGACCAAAATTTAACAAAAATATTCAATTATGTCATCGTAATCTTATTGTAAATTGTTGGCAATCAAATCCACTTGATAGGCCATCTGCTTCTGAAATTGTTGAAACATTGAAATCAGATCCTAATTTCATCACTGAAAATGTGAATAAAGATGAATTTTTTAAATATGTTGAATATCTAGAATCATCCCAAAATAAAAATAGTTTTGATCATAAAACAAACATGCCAATATTTGAGCATGTAGAATCAAAAAAGCGTCCTTTTCAGAAAGTTAATATTTATCTCAATCGGTCAAAAGAAATTGAAATCAGAGACCTCAATATAAACATTTATCCGATTGAATTAAGTAAATTTGAGGTAAATGAACATGTTGGAGCTGGAAGTTTTGGAACAGTTTATAAAGTAAATGATAAAGAAACAGGTGATATTTATGCAGCGAAGGTTTCTATTTATGACATTGATTTGTGTAGCAAAGATATCATCATTAATTTCGAACGTGAAGTAAATATTATTTCTGAATTAAATCATCCATCAATAATGAAATTTATTGGATTTAATTTGTTAAACTTCAAGTATAAAAGAAAACCAACAATTATCACAGAATTTTTGAAAAATGGTTCATTGGATGATATAATCGAATTAGAAAGAATGAATACTGGAATCTTTGACTGGAATGATACGAAAAAATTGATAAATATTTTTGGAATTGCATCAGGATTAGCATATTTACATTCATTGAATATTATCCATAGAGACTTAAAGCCGGCAAACATTTTACTAGATGATTATTTGTTTCCAAAAATATCTGATTTCGGTTTATCTAAACAAATAAATCTCGAAAATCAACAAAATTCAGGATTTAAAGGAACATATGCGTATACAGCTCCTGAAGTTTTTGAAGGAAAATATAGCAAAGCAGGCGATGTTTATGCATTTGCTTTAATTGTTTATGAAATTATTACAAATGAAATAATTTATAACAAACTTAACCAGTATCAAATTATGATACAAGTTAGAAAAGGACTTCGTCCAACATTCAAATATACAATTCCTTATTGTTATAAAAAACTAATCACTGACTGTTGGAATGAAGATCCAAGTAAAAGACCAACTTTTGATGAAATTGTTTATCAATTGAAAAATAATTCCGAATTTGTTACAGAAAATGTTGATAAAGAAGAATTTCTTGATTATATTTCTTATGTAGAAGATATTAATGGCGTATCATCACAACCTATTTCTTTGGATAAAATTAAAAACATTTCAAAAGAAAAAGAAGAAATTAAAGAAAAAAATTTCTTGGATTTAACTAAATATGAAAAAGGAAATTTGATTTCAAAAGGAGAATTTTATAAGATTTATGAAATCAAAAACAAAGAAACAGGTGAAATATTTCAAGGGAAGATTTCAATTATTAAAATGAATAAATTTTCAAGAGATGAATTAATTAACCTTTCGCATGAAGTTAATATCATTTCCAAATTAAATCATCCATCATTTATGAAATTTATTGGATACAGTCCAATTGATTTCAAAAACAAAAGAAAAACTGTTATTGTAACAGAATTAACAAAAAATGGTTCATTGAAAAAAATCCTTGAAATAGAAAGAAATGGTGAAATAATTAACGGTTGGGATGATACAAAGAAATTATTAAATATATTTGGAATTGCATCAGCGATGGCTTATTTACATTCATATAATATTATTCATAGAGATTTGCAGCCATGCAACATATTTCTCGATGATTATTTATTTCCAAAAATTGGTGATTTTGGATTATCTAAAAGAATTCATAATATTGAAACAATAACCTATCAAACAATTTCTGGATTAAAAGGATCACCAACATATTCATCTCCTGAAATTCTTCAATTAAATGAATATTCAAAAAGTGGAGATGTTTATGCATTTGCTTTGGTTGTTTATGAAATTTTGACAAACAAAGTTCCTTTTGAAAATTTCAATAATACGAACGAAATCTATAAAGAGGTTGTGATTAATGGTAACAGACCTGAAATTCCGAATTCTCTGCCAATTAGTTATCGTTCACTAATTGAAAAATGCTGGTCACAAGATCCAAATGACAGGCCTTCATTTGATACAATTGTTAAACTTCTTAAAAATGATTTGAATTTCATTACTAAAAAAATTCGAAAAGGAGACTTTACCGATTATGTAGAATTCATTGGAAAATCGAAACTTTCTTTAGATTTCGCTCATAAAGTTCTTCAATTTGATGAATTCATTAAATCAAAAAATAAAATTTTTGAAGACGAGCCAAATGAAGAAGAAAAAATTAAGGAAAATGATCCAAATGATTCTACAATTAGTGAATCAATAGAATATAATGAATCTTTTCAAATTAAATACAAACCTGATTCAAATGATAATGAACAACATAAAGAAATAATCCAAGAACTCTCATCTTTGTTTGAAGAAAATAATAACTTAAATGAAAAAGATATAGATTTATTACTTTCATTTTATTTAGCAAAAGCTAATCAAGGAAATTCTGAAGCACAAGAATTCCTTGCTAAAACATATATCAAAAGAAATGACACAGAAAACATCTACAAATATTTTTGTCTGCTTATTAAAACAGGAAAATGTAGCATTCCACTTGAATACGCACTAAAACTTTACAGAAGAAAGTATTTTACGCAAGCATACAATTATTTTTGCTTAATTTCTAAAATGAATAATCCAATTGCGAAGTTTTATATTGGGATAATGAAATATTCAGGATTTGGATGCTCTAAAAATAAAGAAGAAGCTTATAGAATTCTTAAATGCCTTGCTGATAATGGGATTGATCAAGCTTATGATTTCCTTATCAATCATTTTGAACAAGTGCCATGCTAAATTATCGATTTTCTGAAGATATAAAATAGATAAAATCACTTGTTATGCATTACTAAAATTATTGAAAACTTTCCTGAATCGAAAGGAAAGATATCTTTGATTCAAGTAAAGTTTTAAAAACCTTCTCCTTTGAACTTCAATTGGCGGATGCGCCTTTGCTAACTGTTCATCGTTAGAAACAATAACGATTCCTTCTTCTGTAACTTCAATTGGATATTCTTCTTTTGATGGATTTTCTTCACTGGCACAAATATCGATCCCTTCTTCTCTAACTAAATTTGGAGATAATGATTTTGCATCACAAATTCATGTCATAGTATATTGAATAAAAATTAAGAAAAATTTTATTATTATTATACTTTTTTTCTCCAGGATGAGCCAAGATGAATTTTTAGTCATACAAAAAGGCAAAGTTATGCATATATTTCTTATTTATATTTTTTTTTTTTTAAAAAAAAAAGAAAAATATTGGGCAAAATTAAAATGTGAAAAAATCAACTAATTTTTTTTATCATTTGACCCAATTTCCTTTTAATAGGTATCTATTTAAAAAAGAATAATTATAAATACATTTACTATTGTAATTGAATTTGATAATGATAAAAAAAAATTCAAATGTTATATTATTGCGGATTTAATCATTTTTAAAATCAAAATTAAGCAATTTTTATCTCATAATAGCTTTTTTATCTTATTATGATTAAAGATAATCAAGAAAAATCAAGTTTTTAAAAAATTCACTGGTCAAAAATATTTAATCAGATAAAATAAAATACTATAATATAAAAAGCAAAAAAAAAGAGCCTTTTAATAAACAGATTTTTTAAAATAAAAATTCAATTGCTTATTCGTTGTTGATTCAATTTGTATTTACTTAAAATGTAGGGCAAAATCACAATTGAAAGGATTTTTTAAACAAGTATACGTTTTTTTTTCATATTTAATATCAGAGGTATCAATGTATATTTTGTTATTTTATTTATTTTTCCCAACCAAATGCATAGTTGGCGATCTTCATTGTGAACAAAATGATTATAAAGGTAATTGCATCAGCTGTGAAGACAATTATGGTATTCTTCATGATAAAGATAGCCCTTTAAATGGATGGTGCGTAAAATGTTTTGATCTTTTTTGTAATTCTTGCAGCAAAGATGCTTCAATTTGTAAAGGATGCGAAGAAAATTTTACATTAGATACCAAACGAGACAGTTCAACTTACAATAAATGTGTTGCGTGTCCACCAAACTGTTATAGTTGCACATTAAATAACTGTACCTTTTGCAAAAAAGGATTTGGATTCGGTCCAAACCATGAATGCATAAAATGCGAAAATCCATTTTGCGAATATTGTTCATTAGATTATAAACAATGCGAAAGATGCTCAAGAGGCCATGGAAATGAATTTGGTCAATGTTATCGATGCGTTATTGATAATTGTGCCCAATGCCAAGATAATATTCGAGATTGCAGATTTTGCGATAATGAATTAGTATATGATGCCAAAACAAGATCATGTAGGAAATGCCAAGAAAGATTTCCAAATTGTCGTCAATGCCAATTAAATAAGTGCGAATATTGTGAACGTGGATACTACATGGAAGGTAGCTCATGTGTTCCTTGTCCTGAAGAATGCCCATTATGTCAAGCTGGCAATGGTGACTGCATCGAATGTATACTTAAATATGTATTAGTTGATGGCAAATGCCACAAATGTACTCAATATGATCCCAATTGTGAATATTGCTACAATGATCCTGAATCCAATGAAATAACATGCGGAAACTGTAAAGAAGGCTTTATTTTATCTCATGATAACAAATGCGTTCAATCAACCGTTGAAAACTGTTATGCATTGGACGAAGATGGCACTTGTGGTTATTGTCTAAGTGGTTATGGTCCTGATGCAAATTCCCATTGTTCACAATGTGCAGAAGGTTGCATTGATTGCAGAGAAGATAATACAAAATGCTCTGACTCGCATTGTAAAAATGGATATGAATACATTTGGGGAGATGGCAAGTGCTCAAAATGTCCTGATAATTGCGAAGAATGCGAAGGAAAGCCAACATGCATTTCTTGTAATAGTGGATATGGTGTAAATGAAAATGGACTATGCTCGCCATGTGCACTTCAAAATTGCTCAATATGTAGTAAAAATTATAAAACATGCAACTGGTGTGAAGTATCATTGATATATGATCCAATTAAAAATGTATGCTCTCTTAATTGTTCAGACTCAAATTGCTTAAGTTGTAAACATGAAAATGGAACAATATGTAGTGAATGTGCCACTGGATTTTATCTTTCTGATCACCAGTGCATCAAATGCAGTGATCCAAACTGTATTGATTGCAACAGTGACGATGTCTGCATTGAATGTCCAGATGATTATGTTATCCAAAATGGAAAATGCGCTAAATGTATAGCTGAAAACTGCTTTAAATGTCGTGAAGGCAAGAGTAATGCATGCGATGTTTGCAATCCTGGTTATGCTGCTGTTTTTTCCCATTGCACACAGTGTAAAGATGAAAATTGTGCAGAATGCATAAATGGGATTGATAATTGCAGAAGTTGTTTGCCTGGATTTGGCCTTCACATGATTAATGGTTCGTCAAATTATGGGAAATGTCTTAGCTGTGATGTTGAAAACTGCAAGAAATGTGATGGACTAATTTCTGTATGCGTTGAATGCAAAGATAACTATTACTTAGTTGATAATAGATGCGATGCAAATCCACCAGTTATTGATGAAATTATCTGGCCAGGTGATAATAACGATGAATTTCCAACTTGGGCGATTATTGTTATTGTAGTTGTTTGTGTTGTCGTTGTTGGAGTTGTAATTTTCTTAATTGTTTATTTCTGCAAGAAGAAGAAGAAGAGTAAAGTTGGTGCTGATTCATCATCAGTTTAATAAAGCTAATTTTTTTTTAAATTTACTCCTTTTATTTTTTATTTTTTTTTAAATTTATTTTCAATTGAGAACTTACTTGCAGTAATTTGGTAATAGAACTTTTTAATTAAAATTGTCGTATTTATTTCATATTTCAAGGACCAAAAAAGATCATTCAAATCGGATAGTTATTAATCTAGCATGAGTATATAATCCAAACCTAAATGATATCAAGTTAATTCATATTTTTTTTTTTTTAAAAAAAAAAAAAAAAAAGTTAATAGATATGATATAAATAATAACGATTTTATATTAAATAAAAGCTATGCTTGATTACTATTACTATTATTATTGAATCCTTCTTTCATATCGAACATCCAAGAAGAAGCGAAAGGCATTTTTGTTACAGGATCGATTCCGCCGTACGTTATTGCGCTTGTTTTAGAAGTATGTGCGATTGCGAATTTAGAGAGTCCGAAAGGGGAGTTTCCAAACTCGTTAAATTCGATTTTCCTCCAACCAATCGGATCGATGCATTCGTTTGGCAATTTTTTACTCTCATCAGCAAAATTGTCTTCAAAGTCGCTTGCACCGCCAATTACGAAGATGTAATCTTTCAGGACAATTGCCTTGTGACAAATCCTCGGTCTAATTTCGGCATTTTTCATTTTTGACCAAATATTTTCATTGAAATAATAAACGTCAACATCGCCCACAATTCCGCTTCCAATCAAATTATTTTCACCGCCGATAACCACCATTTTATTATCGAAATACACAGCTGCGTGATTCGCTCTTCCAGAAGGCGTTTCCTTGGGGTGAATGTGAGTTACATTTCCGTTATTCGGATCGATTTTATAGAGGCGATTTGAGAATCCGTTTTCATTTTTGCCGCCAAAAACGATCAAGTTGTTTCCATATGCAATTGTTGAATGGAAAGCGAGATGAATGTCCTCATTTAACGGAATTGACTTCCAATGACTTCCGTCGAATTCCCAAATGTCAGGAAAATAGTCACTTTTATTGAAACCGAAACAAATGTAAAACTTGTTTCCAATCGATGTCACTGTGTGGCCAATTCTTGGCTCAACTGGCGATGACTTCAAACACCAATTATCAATGTTTGAATTGTACTCAATAAGCGCAGAGCACGGCATTAATGACGAGTTAATTCCACCAAAGAAGTAAGCTTTGTCATTAATAGAGCAGCCGTCAAGATTCATCAAAGGAACAAGTGTTTCGCCCAATTCAATTTCGGTCCATTTGATGAACTTCGTTTCACATTTGATTGTTGATAAATAAATGGTTCGTGCTTGATCGAGAAGCTTCATCAACGACGTTCTTTCTTCAGAATTTTCAAATACAAGCGTCACTTCAACATCCTTTATTATCAGTAAAATTGAGTCACTCGAAGGTGAAACGAATCGAAAATCTTCAATTTGTGAAAACAAAATCGGCTTCCTTTTCTTCTTTCCTTTTTTGGTAATCAAAACTGAATCATTGAACAAATAAATGATTCCTTTTTTAACTGATAATTTACGATGAACTGTCACTTTTTTCTTATCAATTAGGTTCCTATCGTTCTTCGTAATAATGAAGTCGTCTGGAAGCTTCTTCTGTATTTCGCCAATCAACAATTGTTGCTTGATTTGCTGCGATGTTTCGTCGATCTCTTTGTTGACAATGATCAGTGCTTCTTCTGCCAGAGAAAGATATGGCTTGTCTGGATGGAACGAAGGCGTGTACTTGTCCAGATCTCTGATCAGTAACGTGTAACGCGGATACCGTTGAACTGGCGTGATGTAATACGATGAGAAATCCCCTCCTTCTTTCATTGGACTTCCTTCTGCCAGCTCCTGAAATTTCTTATCAATGCTTCTCGATGATAACCGCTTCTTTTGAATCATATCGTCGGCACGTTTATAATTTGTGACAAAAGGAATCGCTACTTTGAAGTGATCAACATAGTTCAGAAAAAGTGGACCAACTTCTGCCGCATAACTTTTATTCAATTTTGAAATAAGACGAATTAATTCAACATGCGTATTCAAAAAGGGACCAATTTCTTTGAAAATTAATTTCAATTGAAAACGATCAAAAATTTCTGAGTCTAATAATTCGGGATACCAGTAATCATGAAGGATTTGAATGTTGTTCACAAATCCTACTTCTGAACTCAGTATTTCTTCTATCACTAGCTTCCGTTTGTGAATATTTTCTATGCACGAGTCATCAATGGTGCATTTAAATATCAAATGGGAACTTTTGGCAAATTTAAATAGATCTTTTAATGGAAAATCATCTTCAATAACTTCTTCACTTGAATTAAGTAAAAAGGTGTCTGTGCATTGAAATTCAAACACTTCAGTACATTTTTTTAAAAAATCTTTCGAGTTCCATAAAATAAGATCATCTTGAGTGAATTCTACTTCCATCATTGGAAAATCTGTATCTTCTAATTGCGTAGTAATTGAGACAAATAAAGAATATTGATTATGCGTTTGTTCATTAATAATTAAACAAAAATCTGGAATTGGATATTTTGGAATATCATTACTTTCTAATATTAGCTCGGGATATGTAACAAATGGACGTATATCATCATCTAATTTCTCTGTATAATAAGGTGTTTTGTAAAAAATATTTTTATTTGATAATTTGATGATTTCTGAAAATTCTGCTATTGTTGCATTTTGATATGAGGCAATGTCCATAATTTCATTGGGTGCGAAAGGGCGTGAAATACAAACATTCATATGAACGTTTGAGGATATAAATAAATTGTTAGCTCCTTGAAATTTTTAGATAATGATTTAAATTTTGACTATTTTACAAAAATTTATATTTGAAAAAATTGCCAGAATAGTAAATTTTATCTTAAAATTAATGAATTATATGTTTTAAAAGGAATAATAATATATTAAAAATATGTTAAGATTAATGGATTGCAAATTATTTATTAATAAAAATTAATTTTGAAAAAATGGAGATAAAATTGATAAGAATCAAAAAGAAAAAAATTTTTTAGTATTTTTTCCAATTTTAATATATTTATTACTAAAAATTATTAGTTATTCATTTATAAATAAATAAATTTTATCTAAATTTTATTTAAAAAATGATATATATCTCTAATATTATTATATAATAATGAAACAAAGGATTAGAGTTTCAATTAAATAAAGCATTGAATTAAAAGCATATAAAATCTATAAATATTGAAATATCATCCAGAATTCTTAATCGATCGTTTTTATTAAGTACATAAAAAAAATTCCTTTAAATAATGTAAAAACAGGATGCGGAAAAAAATTCCAACTTGGAATTTCCAAGTTTTTTTTATTTCACATGTCAAGAAAACTTGGAAATTCCAAGTTTTTTTTTCCCTGAGCTTTTCTTCAACAATAGCAAGAACAAAATGATAAAAAACGCGTTAATACTTTAATATAATAAGTTATCAATATCATTTGGCAATTTTTTTCGTGCATTTCATCCAAATCTTAAAATGCTGATACTGATATCATTACTCCATGCATCTCAAAATACAAAAACAAATGCAAATTTACCGCTATCAACACTTTAATAACAATATACGATTCATTTACCATGCAAATTTCGAAATTTTCATTTTGACTCTCATAATTAATATTTTCAGTAATTATACTAGCATAATCAATATACATAATTACATTAATATGGAAAATTATTTTATGCTAGTATAATTAATATGAAGTATGAACTAATTCTTTATCCTACCGAATGTTTTTTTAAAAAATTTTCAAAAAGTTCTAACAATTCATTCAAAAAGTTGTGATAAACCATTCAAATATTATACAAATTCGTTTAGTTTTTCCATTTCTAATCTTGATGGAAACATCGAAAATAGAACTCGTCAATTTTTTTGAAAATAGGGACGAAATGATTCAATATTGCATAAATTTAGCACGTACAAAATCAATAAAGTTTAATATTCTAAATTCTGGAAATTATTATAAAATTCAATGCAAAGATCAGGATTGTCCTTTTCAAATCACTTTTAATTTAAGAGATTCCAAAAAATGCAAAATGGCGTTATTGTTTCTGATGATGAAAATGAAATATTTTAAATTTAATAAATATTTTTTTTTTTTAACATGATCTATTTTAATAAATTTTTTTTTTACTTTTTTCTTTTTAACATGATCAATTATTATATCTGAATGGTTTATAAGAAGCTTTAATGAATCAAAAAACATTCGGTAGGAATAAAAAAAGCACCGAACTTTTTTTTTTTTGAATGGTTTATTAAAACTTTTTGAATTAATTGTGATACATTCTTAGATTATCTAAATATTAAGCTAATATTATACCTTTTTCCTGAGTTTAAAAGCATATTATAAAAATAAATAAATAAAAAAAATATCGTGAGAGAAAGTTATATATGGATTTTTTTTTTTTTTAATTTAGGAAAGATATCTTTTTTTTTATTTCCTATTTGAATTTTTCGGATAGATACATTTATTTAATGCTAGTATAATTATTGAATATTAATTATGAGAGTCAAAATGAAAATTTCGAAATTTGCATGGTAAATGAATCGTATATTGTTATTAAAGTGTTGATAGCGGTAAATTTGCATTTGTTTTTGTATTTTGAGATGCATGGAGTAATGATATCAGTATCAGCATTTTAAGATTTGGATGAAATGCACGAAAAAAATTGCCAAATGATATTGATAACTTATTATATTAAAGTATTAACGCGTTTTTTATCATTTTGTTCTTGCTATTGTTGAAGAAAAGCTCAGGGAAAAAAAAACTTGGAATTTCCAAGTTTTCTTGACATGTGAAATAAAAAAAACTTGGAAATTCCAAGTTGGAATTTTTTTCCTAATCCGTAAAAACATCATTTGATTTATATTTTTGATGAAGATAAGTGATTATTATTAGATTTTTTGAAAAGTTTATAAAAACAAACTTTTTCTGAAAAAAAATCAAAATTAATATTTTTGAGTGTTTAAACTGCCATTATAACACAGATAAATCAAATAAATTATGCAATTAAAAAATTGATTGACTATATTTATTTAATGTAATGAAGTGGTGAAAAATAGTCTCAATTATATAATTTATGCTCATATATTTCAAAGTCAGACTTGTTAATATAAGGCATGATAAAAATTTATAAATTATTTTGGTTATACATTTATATCGAAATTGTAATATTAAATAAGGTATAAAATATTTAATCAAATATTAATTTTTTTCTGTGCAAAAGCAGATGATTTATGAATTAAAAATTAAAATATATGTTTAAAACTATAATTTTATATCAATTATTCAACACTTAAGAAAAAGATGCTTGATTATCAATTATTCATTCTTTGCCTTTGCTGCCTTTTTTTGCATAAATATTTCATTACTTGAATGCGTAATAGCTTTAACACCCAAATGATTTGCCATATATATTTGAGCATAAGTTGTAAACCTATCTACATTACCTTTTCCTTCAACATCGAGCGTGATTGGATCCAAAATATCGACAGAAACAATTGTAAATGGCATTGATAATACTTCAAAAAGGTACATTGGTAATGATACAGTGGTCCAAGCATATTGGTTCCATCCTTGTGGAACAAGAGGTTGCCAGTAACGAATGCAGCAAGGCTGAACTTTCTGGTTGGTTAAGAAAGCTCCACGATGGAATTTAAGTAAGTGATTGCCATTGATTGTTGTTGCTTCTGGGAATATTAAAACTGGAAATCGTTTGAAATTGTTCGCATGCTCAATAATAAATTGTGATGCACCTGTATGAGCACTTCTGTCAATATAAACTGGATCAACTATTTCCATAAGATATCTTAAGAAAGTTGATTTTGCAAGTTCAGCTTTCATGACGACGGTTACGGGGTGGATGCAACTAATTATCATTGGATCAACGTATGCTGTATGATTTGAAATAATAACACGCGTATTTGGATCAATTTTTCCATTAACTTTTATATGAAGAATGCCAAAAGCTAATAATAAGAATCGAAATCCGAAATTGGCAATAGAAATACAGAATCGTTTGCCGGTATCCATTTGAAGTTTTAACGAATGAATCACAATTCTGATTAAAACGATGAGAATGTCGGATAAAACAAAAACAGTTAATCCGATAATTGCGCGGATAGGCCCTAGAAAAACTATAAAGCATAATATTTGATATAATCTTTGATACCATGTATATTTGTGTGGCTTCCAAGCTGAATTGAATTCTTCTTCTGAAACTTTAGATAATTCTTTTTGATTTTTGTACTCAGGTAAATAATTGGGTGAACTTGTGCAAAGCTTTACCATGATATATATTATTAGTAAAAATAAAAGATAATGTAATCAAAAAGTTTTATCTTTTTCAAATATCGTCAAAAACGATACAATAAATTTTTTTATCGGCGCTAAATAGTGAAAATAAATAATTCAAATATTTCATTACTTTATTTCAATTTTATATAATTGATTCAATATTGAATAAATCATCATGATGGAAAAACTTAATTAATTTAACAAGTGTTTTAGTATAAGTACTCAACTTGAAAATGGGTAAATTTAGTTCATCAATTTAATAAATCATGCTTTTCATATAAAGCAAATACTAATTAAGTTTATAAAATATATTTTGACTCTTTAATAAGCTTTGATATTCTTAGAGATCATCTAGCAAAAACTCATCTAGCCCTTTTTTGGCCTCATTTGGCATGATTGAATCCCAAAATTCATTTGTTTCTATATCAAATTCATTTTCACGATCAAATGAATTAAAAATCTCAGATAATGCATCAACAAAATAATTTTAGGCATTGTTTGATGTATTATCAGATAAAATCATAGTTTGATTTTTAAATTCTTTTTTCTCTCGTTTCAATCTTTTTCTATTCAAAGGATTAAAATGATTTTTTACATTAATTTCCGTTCTTTTTGGAAAAAATTCCGAAATTTTTTTCTATTTAGGTCCGAATTCTTCATATTTATTAATAAGAAATTCATCTTCTTCAATAGACCAAAATAATGTAAATATCTTTCACTACATTGCCTAGGATTTCTTTTAGATTTCATTTATTGGGAAATTTCTCTCTAATCTAATGATGTTAATGTAAATTCATCATTTGCATTAATATCATCGAGATTCTTTTTTTCTTTTATATATTTATTTACATTTATTTACAATATTTCTTTTCCCCCTCTTTTTTATTAATAAAGTTTGTACAGTTGTTTGGTCAGTTGGTCTATTTGCAAATGAAAAAGTATATTTTGTTCAAAATTTCGATCGGAATAGAAATAACTTGAAATTTTGAGTCGAACGATTTCAATTTATTTAAATAGCGATCATTTTTATTAATTCAAAAAAAATATTTCCATTTTTTGAAATAAAATTATCTGTATTTCAGTTCAGGTTTTTTATTTTATTTGAGGAGGTAAGCAAATCATGTGTTATGATGATTTTCAGAGTAGAAAATTAAAGTATCATTGATATTTTCTTTTTCTTGATATATCATATTGAAGATGTGTTGATCATAAAACTATCCCATTAGCATCATTCTGTCAGAATGTTTGATTAAAAAAAATTGTGATGTAATTGAATTTGAAAATTGATTTGGTTGAATAGAAGATATTTTTAATTAAGTTGATTGTGGTATAGTTAGAGGAAATATTGGTGTAGTTGCATGTATGGTTGGGTAGAAGAATGCCTAATTGGATTGAATATATCTGTTTAGTGGAAATGCTATATTCGATATATTCTAAATTAATAAACCATCCAAAATTCTCTATCAAAAGATAGAGATTGAATTTGAAGCAAAAGAAAATGGAATATAATTTAAAGTAACCATATATTTAATCATTCTATAATCTTATGAAAAAAGTCTTGTTTGCTATGGATTTATTAAAATCTTTTTCATATTTGATTTTGAGGACGATTTCGGTCAAATTGGGACAGTGTCTAGTTTTTTATGATGATCAAATATCAATCCCAAATCCTTCGTAAAAATATTTATTGATTTTTTTTATTTTCCTTTTTTTCATTTTTTTCTTATACAAAAAGACTTGAAGTGTAACTGGTTGAAGATAATCATCGTAAAAAAAGTCCATATCTTTAATAATATTATATTGTATTGGATACTTATTGAAAGTAGGAATATGATTTGATAATTGTTTTATCAAATATTTCATATCATTTCTTACTTTATTGATTTCATCTTCAATAATTTGTGGTGTAACATATTTATTCTTTTTAAGCAATACTAATTGTAAAAGCAATATTGCGTAAGCAAAATTATAATAATATGAATTAACTAATAAATCAATTATTGTTTGATAATCAATGTTTAAATCTTCATTATAAAAATAAACATGAGCCAAATTATACATCGCAACTGGATCATTTTTTTGTTGAATTGCCTCTTGAAAATACACAATTGAATTAGCATCACTTTTTGGTTTTCCAAAGCCTTTTTTATATATCATTCCAAGGTTGTTTTTGGCATATTGATTATTGAAACAAGAACTCTCTTTATAATAATGGATTGCTTTATCAACGTCTCGATTTAAATATTTTCCTTTCAAGTAAATATTCCCAACGATGAATGATATTTTTTGTCCCTTTAATCCTTTTGCTGACTTTAAAAAATAATGAATTCCTTTGTTAATGTCTTGTGGAATATATATTCCAAAATAATAGAAATATCCGATATAAGTTTGCGAAATTTGATAATCATTTTTAGCAGCACGAGTCAATAACTCAATTCCTTTAGTTACATTCCGTTTAACTTTTCTACTTTCTAAATAAAGAATGCCAAGATTATGGAGGGCTTCACTGCAATTTTTTGCTGCAGCAAGAGAGTAGTAATAAATTGCTTTTTCCATATTATTGAGTTTCGCATAAATACTACCAAGTACAAACTGAGCATATATATGATTTTGATTAGATGCAAGTGTGAGATAATGAATTGCTTCATTAATTTTTTGATTTTTATAATATATGTAGCCAAGTCTATATTGAGAATCTTTGTTATTTTGGTTTGCTGCTAAAGCATAATATTTCATAGCTTGATTAACATCCCTGCAAGTATAAACACCATCATAATAAATTTCTCCAAGAATATCTTGAGCACTTGAATCGTTTTGATTAGCAGCAAGTTTAAAATAATTTATTGCTTTTTCAATATCTTTATTGACAGCATGACCATTTAAATATAATTGACCAAGTAAATATTGCGCCGGTGCATAATTATGTTCTATTGCTTTTGATAAATAATAAAAAGCTTTATTGAAATCTTGGCATGGAAATTTTCCTGAAAAATAAATATCCGCAAGATAAAACATTGCTTTATAATCTTTTTTACTTGCTGCTCGATTAAAAAAATAAATAGCATTTTGTATATCCTGATGAACGTCAACTCCTTGTAAATAAATGATTCCAAGAATTATTTCAGAATCTGTCATATTTTGATTAGCTGCAAGCAGCAATAAATTCATTGCTTTATGAATATCTTTCTGTACATAAATACCTTCATAATAAAGGATCCCTAGATATTGAATGGCCTCAATATGATTATTATTAGCTGCCTGATTTAAATATTTTATTCCTTTGTTTGTATCCTTTTCAACATCTTTCCCTTCAAAATAAATATTGCCAAGTTTAAATTGCGCATTGGCCTTCACTTTCATTTTAGTAGTATAATTTTCTTCATTAGTTTTTTTTGAAATGAAATTCCCATTATTTTTAATTATTTCAATAGAAGCTTGTGAATTGCTCAAATCATTTTCGGCAGCAAGAGTAAAGTAATATATTGATTTATTGACATCTTTTTTAGTACAAGTTCCTTGAATATAAATTTCACCAAGGTAATACTGCGATTCAATATGATTCTGTTTTGCAGCAAGGGTAAAATAATAAATAGCTTGATAATAATCATGAGGAATAAAATTATCATTATAATAACGAATTCCGAGCATATATTGAGAATTTACATCATTTTGATCTGCTGCTAGTTTGAAATATTTCATACTTTTAAAAAGGCCTTTTTTGCTAAATGTCGCATTTACATTGCCTGATACAGCACTCGCAAATTGAATTTCCTTATCAAAGCAACTGATCAGTTTACTGTCATAAGGGTAATAAGATCCAATAGCATATAATGCATCAACATAATTATTATCCAAGGCCATTTTCAAATAGTAAACAGATTTATTAACATCACTTTCAATATATTTTCCTTCATAATATAAAACTGAAAGTACAAATTGAGCAATCGGTAAATTTTGATTTGCTGCAAGAATAAGATACTTTATAGCTTTATTAACATTTCTTTGAGTGAATTTAGCTTCATAATAAATAAATCCTAGATTATACTGTGCTTCACAACAATTCAGTTCAGCTGCGATATGTAAAAATTGTATTCCTTTTTGATGACTTAAATCAGATTTCATCCAGTATAAATGAAACATTCCAAAATTATTTAACGCCTTTTGGTAACTGTTTTCAAGAATAGCACACAAATCATTATAAAATAAATCATTTTCCTGCATTTTTTGGAATAAATATGGATGCATTTTATCATAAAAAAAATCAATTAATTCAGAAATATTGGGACGTTTCTCTGGATCAATATTCATGCATAATTCGCATACTTCTTTAAGTATTGAATATTCCTCATTATATTCAGTTTGTTTTTGATTTTTGAAAAATATAAAATCAATGATTTTTCCAATTGAATAAATGTCAACTTTAAATGAAATATTAGATGAATTTGAAGAAAATTCAGGTGCACCAAAATCAGTAAAATCACGAGTTGAGTCAAGTCCATTATTAACATATGAATTTGAAATCATTCTATCGAAATCAATAAGAACAATATTTTTATTATTATCAATAATCAAATTATTTGGTTTAAGATCTCTATAAATAAAGTTTTTTTGATGAATATATTGAAACACTATCATTAATTCAAACACGATTTTAATTTTTTCATGCATTTCTAATTGAATATTATTGATGAAATTTAACGTAGTCCCTTGGATATACTCAATAACTAAATAATTTTCTGAATCATTTCCAATATATCTTGGAATAAAAGGATGTTGGCATTGCAAATAATTGTTTTTTTCTCTTTCAAACAAATTATTTTCTTTCATTATGTTTTTTATTACAAATAATCTTTTCTGTGGGATAAAATAAATTAATTCGATCTTTGAAGTATTAGTTGTATATATATTACGTAAATGAATGATTTTATCTCTTTCAATTGTTTTTTCTTTCGGTTGCGAATTCATCAATTCTTTATAATTTTTCATTCTATCAAAAAAAGAATCAATATAACTTTTTTGTATTAGATAAGCTGAAATAATTCGACGGATTATCTTCCAAATTTGTTGAATATCTTTGTTTTTAATTTCAAGCTGGCTTGAAAACGATTCAATCTCTTTTTTATAAATGATATTTTCTTCTAAATACAAAACTCTATCACATTTCAAGTTATTCAATGAATTTTCACATAGAAAAAGTGGATTAACATCGGATGATAATGAATAAATTGTTGATTTATTGTTCGAATATAATAAAGGAAGGATTTTGATTACATAAGAATCATTAATTAAAATTAATTTATCATCAACACAAATAAATGACAAATAATCATATTTATCTAATATAATTACTGATGTTTGTAATTTTTTGCTTAAATCAAAACCAAGCTGAGCATCATCGTCATTAATGAGAAAAAAAGAAAATTGATCTATCAATTCACCCATATAATGGTTTTTGAAATTGAGTGAATAATTAGCATGCAAATTTTGAAATAGCGCAAAGCTTTCTATCATAAAAGCAAAAATATCGTCCTCATGACATGTTATATGAAAATTCAATATATTCCAAAAACTTCAACTATACATATTAAATCCAACTTTTTCTTCGAGGGAGAAAAGATTGCATCAGCTGATATAAATGATTCAATATCAGAAAAGTTAATGAATGATAATACAAAATTTGCTAAATTTCATGGAATCATTCACTATCTAACAGAAAAATGAGATGGAAATGTTCATCATGAAGGAATTGTCGATGTTATTTCTTCATTAGTTTTCCCAAATCCTCCATTATTATCACTTTTTAGCTTTTTTAAAGACAACAAGAGCAAGCAATAATAAATTAATAATATATTATTGTTAAAAAGGCTATATATATATATAAACAATTTAAATGTTCTTAAAAATTGCTATTTTTTCAAGCTACATTCCCAAAATATGTAGTTCATATTTCTCAGAATATCTTTTATTGAATTATTTGAATATGTAATTCAAAAAATAATTTATTTTATTCAAAATAAAATTTTATTAACAAGCTTTTATAAAATGCCACGCCAAAAATTCCGTGTTCCGCAAACGATTACTTATAACCAAGCAGATGGTACACAAAATGTTTTTGTCCGTAATGAGGAGCTTGGTCGTGGCTCATTTTCAATTGTATATCGAGTTACGCATCAAAATACGAATAAAGACTATGCAATGAAAGTAATTTCCAAAATAGGGTATTACAGCTGCATTGCCTTTGCAGAAAGTTTGAGAAACGAAATCAAAATACAAAAGTTAGTTGATCATCCGAATACTATCTCATTAGAGTATTCATTTTCCGATGAATGCAATCATTACTTTGTTCTCGAATACTGTCCCGGAAGGTCCATTCGCGAATACCTCTACAGAAGTGAAAACAGCCGTTTAAAGGAGCCTGTAACACGCAAAATATTAAAAGACGTAATTCAGGGCCTAATTTACATCCACGGCAACGGAATCACGCACTATGACATCAAGTTGGAGAACTTTGTCATCGGGTCCGATGGGAATGTCAAAATTGGCGATTTTGGCCTTTCAACGTTTCATAAAGACGAAAAAGGGAAATTTTTCTCAATTTTCGGCACATTCAATTATTTGAGCCCCGAAATGCTTGCTAAAAGAAAGAGAGAAGAAACTTCAAAAGTTGATATTTGGGCTGTCGGTGTCTGTACGTTCTTCATGCTGACAGGGAGGCAGCCTTTCGAAGGGAGAACTAGAGAAAGCACAGTAAATAAAATTCTGAGGAGCGATTATCGGTTTCCTCAGAATTTGCATATTTCTGGTGAAGCGAAGGACTTCATTAAGAAGATCTTCAGAGTTGACCCTTACATGCGACCATCAGCTACGGAGCTGCTGAGTCACCCTTTTTTGACCAAAAAAGACAACGAAACCGTTTGCTTGTACAGAAGCAGCAACCTGCCAGCGCTGAATAAATCGCCAAGGCCAATAACTGCCAACGTGAAGCCAGTTTTCTGCCCGCCACCGAAGGACAATAAGCAAGTTTCACCACGGCAGCCAAATGATGATATGAAGCCAAATTTGTGCCAGCCGCAAAATGAAAATAAGATCACTTCACCACGGCCAACAACTGCTAATATGAAGCCAAGCTTGTGCCCACCGCTCAATGATAATAAACAAGAACCACCAAAGCAGCAAAATGATGTTAAACCAGCATTACAAAAACAGCAAAATGATGATCTGAAGCCAAGTTTGTGTCAGCCACAAAATGAAAATAAGATCACTTCACCAAGGTCAACAACTGCTAATGCGAAACCAGTTTTCTGCCCACCTCATAATGACAATAAGCCAGCACCACCAAGGCAGCAAAATGATGTTAAACCAGCATTACAAAAACAGCAAAATGATGATCCGAAGCCAAATTTGTGTCCACCAACCAATGACAAGAAAGTCACATCACCAAGGCCAACGACTGCTAGTATGAAGCCAAGTGTGTGTCCACCGCTCAATGACAATAAACCAGCACCACCAAGGCAGCAAAATGACAATCGTAAGCCAAGCGTGTGCCCGCCGCTCAAGGACAACAAGCAAGTTTCAGCAAGGCCAACAACCACCAACACGAAGCCAGTTGTTTGTCCGCCACTCAAGGACAGTAAGCCTGTTTCATCAAACAAGCAGAATGGCAATTTGAAGCCAAGTTTGTGTCCGCCACTCAAGGACAATAGGCAAGTTTCGCCAAGGAAGCAGAGTGGCAACCTGAAGCCGACGTTTATTCCGCCGCCGAGTGGCAACAAGCCCACCTCACCAGTGCCTCCAGTGGCCAGCGTAAAGCCGCGGAATGGCAGCCCGCGCAGCCTCGTCAGGCCAACCACTCCAAAGCAGCCGAACGCAAATATAATGCAGTCTCTTTATTCGCCGCGCAGAGATCTGCGGCCGATATCAGCACGAAACGGCATTTTCGGCGACAGAGTCACTTTTTCGCCATTTCCAGCCGACAACAAGCCAGCAGCAGTGAAAAACTTCAACATTCCACGACATTTCGTCTCTCGCTACTGCTTCTTCAAGGACAACTTGAGCTACCTTCTGGTCAATGGCACAGTTGGCATTTGCTTCCCCAACAAGTCGCGCATTGTCATGGATCCGTACGAGCAATTTGCGCAGTTTTACGAGAATCCAGAAGTCAAGCTTCCAGAGGTCTTTTTCCTGCATTCAAAGAAAAAAGAAGAAAATCAGAACGAGAGCATCGTGCTGCTGAGAAAGGCCGCCAGGCATTTTAAGAAAATTAGATTTTCTTACGATATGCCGAAGTATGATTTCAATCCTTCAGTTTTGCTTCATAATATCAAGTGCTTCGTGAAGAATGATGATTCAATTCTCTTCGAATTGGACGATATGAATTTTCAGGTAAACTTCAATGATAATGTGAAGTTGATCATTTTTTGGAACGATAAAAAATTGTGCTTTTTCAAAGCAATAAGAGAAAAGTGCGCTTTGTTGGATTTGAAAAATGCAACGAGCACGAATTTGAATAGTGACGAGCTTGTGAAATTTAAAAATGCAAAAATTTTGTTGTCAGATTTGGCAATCACGATTTGTTAGTTATATATATATTATGGCGGTATCAAGTAATGATAGTTTTATTTGTGATGTGATGCGTTTAATAAAATTATTTGTTCTCTATTTTTTTTTTTTTTTTTCTTTCATGAAACTGATAATTTAATTTTATATAAATTTATTTGAAAGTTGATTTTAGATTTTGATGGTACTAAATTGATTTTTATTATTACACAGGTTAACCTTAGAATTGATATTTTATAAAATATTCAAAATATTTTAAGATTTTTTATCACATTGCCTCCACAATTAAAAATAATAAATGACAAACTCTTCAAAAATTGCACAAATTTATCTTCGATTTCAATTCAAAGCAAAGTTATAGTAATTGGCAAATCTGCATTTGAAAATTGTTCCAATTTATCATCCCTTTCATTGCCTGATTCTGTAAAAACAATCAAAACTAATGCATTTTACAAAAGCTCATCTTTATCAAGTTTGAATGTTCCATCATTATTGGAATCTGTTGAATTTAATTCATTCGTAAATGGATTATCTTCAATTCTCCAATCATTCAAGGGAAAAGGCAAAATACCAGACGATTACATGAAACAAGCAATCAAAAACATTTTATGTATTTCACTTGAAGCTGGACTCTCGAAAATAAAATATCAGCTCAGTATAAGAAAAAATCATTTTTAAATGATGGAGTCCCTTTATTTTTTGATCCCAAAAAAATAAGAAAAAATGAAGAAGGTGTAAAAACAATTAATCTTGGCGTTAGAACAGTTTATCATGCAACAACCAGAGAATCAGTTGAAAGTATTTTGAATGATCAATTTTTGAAGCCAGGAAGTAATGGAATGTTTGGTCCTGGAATTTATTTTGCAGCAACTCCTTTTATTTCAAAAATGAAATGTACTCATATTCATCGTTCAATAGATGCTTATATCCTGTGTGAAGTTGACTTTGGAAATGCTTTGATATTAGAAAAACCTGATACAAGCCTTACTTTAGATTCCGTTAAGCAACATTGATGCAACTCGATTGTAGGAAGAAGTGAAGTTGGAAAGAATTGGGAATTAGTTGTTTATGAATCAAAAAGAGTAACACTAATCAAGTTAATATGTTTAATGAAAATGGATTAGAGAACCTCTCATTCAATTTTAAGCCTATATTCATATTAAAAGTAAAAATTTTTAAAAAAAATATCAATCTTTTGATGACAATATTTTCTAATTCACATGTACAAGGATGCAGTTCTTTATCTTCAATTACATAATGTAAATAGAAATTGTATAAATTGAAAACATATTAATAAATTTATAATAAATCACTCTTTTTATTTTTATACATGAGAATATTATGATTTCATTGTTTGATTTTTTTTTTTTTTAAAAAAAAAGTAAGAGATTTTATTTGTTATTAGATTTATTAATAATTTGTCATGCAAATTTAAAAAAAAAGAGTACTGATTTAATACTTTGTTTTTACTTGAGAATAACTTTCGTGTTATCTGGAAAAGCACCTTTTTCTATGTTCGTTGATGACGAGAGAACTGTCACTTCACTTAGTGACGAACAAAAGCTGAATGCATCTGCTTTGATTGTTTTCACAGAAGCTGGAATTGAAATTTTTGCAAGTGACGAGCAACCTTTGAATGTCGTTTTCTGAATTGCGTTGAGAATCTGAGGCAGAACAACGTCGGTCAGAGATGAGCAGCGATTGAATGCGCCTTCGCCAATTGACGCTTTTGCCGACTCGAATGTGACCTTCTCCAACTTCTCACAGCTGCTGAATGCGAGGTCTCCTATTGAAATTTCAGGCGAGACGATTTCAACATGCGTCAGCGAGATGCAGCGGAAGAAGGCGTTGCTTCCAATCGATTTCACAGACGGCGGAATCGAAACCTCGGCCAGTGACGAGCACGAGAGGAAAGAACCGTCCTTTATTTCAAGTACTGAAGGAGGAATTGTGATTCTCGTCAACGATGAGCATCTCTTGAACGTGTAGGTTGCAATTGAAGTCACGAGTGGAGAAATTTCGACTTCCTTCAATGAAGTACAGAGCCCGAATGCGCCGTCTGCAATCGATGTGACTGAATGCGGAATTTTGATCTGCTGCAGCGACGAACACTCGCTGAAAGCATTTGCACCAATCAGAGTCAGCGACGATGGACTCTCGAAGACAACTTCCTTCAGATTTGAGCACTTGAGGAATGCGCCTTGGCATATTTCTGACACCGAAGGTGACACTGTTATGCCAACAATTGATGAATTGCTTGAGAACATGTTTTTAATGATCTTTGTGATCGATCCATTGAGCTCAAATGAAGTTGAATCTTGCGTTATGCTTTTTTTGAATATGCTTAATGATTTAGAAAACTGATTCAGGAACGATGCTGATGTTGTAGAAGGCGAAACTGTTAGCAAAGCAAATCTCGTCTGAACCTTGGGAGTCAAGAATGACAAATTTTGGCAGCCAATGAATGCTGAGTCGTCCAACTTTGCCTGACAATTATCTAATGAGATTTTTGACATCAATTTGCAGTCCTTGAATGCAAACATCTTGATTTGTTTCACCGATGGCGGAATTGTTATTTCCAAAAGCGACGAGCAGTCTAAGAAAGTTCGCTCTTCAATGACAGTGAGTGAAGATGGCAGTTTGACCTTCTTGATGGACGAACAGTTTGAAAAACAACCATTGCCAATTAATTTCACAGATTCAGGAATTATGACTTCTTCCAATTTGATGCACTCGCTGAACGCGAGCGCTCTTATTTCCGTGACTGAGTCAGGAATTTCAATTTTCTGGAGTGAGAAACAACCGCAGAAAGCGAGCTTGTCAATCAGCATCACTGATGGTGGAATCGTCATTTCGCTAAGTGAAGAGCAGCCATAAAAAACTTCTTCTGCAATCGTAGTTATATTCGCTGGTATCTCAAATTGCTTGAGAGATGAGCAGCCCATGAATGCCTTCGGATAAATTTCAGGCACAGAAGGAGGTAATGTGACCTGCTCAAGCGAACTGCATCCACTAAAGGCCTGGCATGGAATAATGACACTTGTGGATGAGATTTTTATATTCTTCAATGTTTTGTTATTCATGAAGAAATCAGCCAAGAAAAATAGCGAATTGCTGCAAAAGATTTCAATTGATTCGCAACCCTCGAAAAGAGACTTTCCTGCGCTAATATGGGACAAAATTGACACTTTTTTCAGTGAAATACAGCCACTGAAACACTCATCGCCAACGGATTTAACTGAAGGAGGAATTGATATGCTTAACAGAGACGAGCATCCAAAGAATGCTTTTTCATTGATTGTAATGACTTTTGAAGGAATGTCAATCATTTGTAATGACGAGCAATTACTGAAACATTCAACAGGAATTACAGTCACTGAGTCAGGAAGCTTTATCTCTGTCAGAGATGTACAGTTAGAAAAAGCAAATTGGTATATCGAATTGACAGAAGGCGGGATGTTTACTTTTGTCAGTGATGTGCAATCTGTAAAAAGTGAAGAACTAATTGCTTTCAGAAGAGGAGGGAGAGTAACTTCTTTCAGACTGGTGCACTGGCGGAATGCTGCTCTGTTAATTTGGCATATTGAGGAAGGAAATGAGATCTCAGCTAATGATATGCATGCATAAAAGCAAAATTCGCCAAGGGATTGAACATTCTGGGAGATTTTTATGTGACTCAAAGAGTTGCAAAAAGAGAGAAATCTGGCTGGATAGTGAATCAATGACTGTGAAACGGTTATCTTTCTAAATCCACACTCGTTGAAGGCACCTGTTCCGATACGGACAACAGAGTCTGGAATTGTCACCTCATGCAGTGAAGCACATTGACTGAATGCCCATTCTTCGATGACTTTCACAGAATTAGGAATTGTCAATTTTTTCAATCGATAGCATTTGTTGAAGGCATTCGAATAAATTGTTGTAACAGACGGCGGAATATCAATAGATGTCAGAAATGAACACCTCTCAAAAACGTTGTCTTTAATCTCAATCAAAGTCGGCGGAATTCTGAATTCTTTCACTTTCCTGCACATATTAAATGCACCGCATTCGATGTCAGTCACGGTTGACGGAATGTTGACTCGCTCCATGTTTTCGCACTTATTGAATGCATTGCTCCTAATTGTTGTTACCGAAGAAGGCAGAACAACTTCCTCCAATAAGGGACAATTTTCAAATGCTTTCTCTCCAATTGACGTAATTGGCGATGAAATTACAACGCGCTTGAGAGACTGGTTGTTTGCGAGGAAGCTTGCAGGAAGCTCACGAATTCCACCAGAAATCTCAAGCGACGTGATTTTCCCGAAAATTGTGTTGCCAAACAACGTGACTGACTGGGGAATTGATATCTGCATCAACGATGAACAACTGCAGAAAGAATTCTGGGTGATTTCTTGTATTGTTGGTGGAATAGCGATCACTTGCAGTTCATCATTTTTGCCAAACATCATCTGTGTGATTTTCTTCTTATCGAGAAGGATATAATAGACAACTTCTGCTTTATTACCAATTGCTGCATCTGGAATTGCCGTGTCATAAAAAAAAAATTAATTTAGAATGCCATTATAAGAAAATTGTGTGTGGAAATTGCATTCAATTTTTGTTTTTTGAAACTCCATTTTTAAAATTGCTTTTTTGTTTTAATTATTTCTTTCTTGATTTCTTCTTCTTTCATTTTAATGTAAAGATCGACAATTTCACTGTAGTTGTTGCTGCACAAATAGAAGAATCCGTTGTTTTTGCTAAAGTCATCTGGGAAGAACTCGTAGTTGTGGTGCTTCAGGGCAGAGCAAACAACTGCTTCATCGTTCTCAAATAAATAATTGTTGATGAAGTAGCACGCAATTTCGTTGTGGTGGCACTTTATCCCCTCAGAAACACACTCGTTAAAAAGAGAAATCGTAGTCTCAGTGCAGTTTTCCTCGACAAAATGTAGCATGGCAGCGCTTCGCGAGTGCACTGCATAGACCATTAATGATGGCTCAACTTCGACTTTCCTCTGGAGCAGGTAGTTGGCGACCTTGAGTGACCCGAAGAAGCACGCGTACTGAATCAGTGTCGGATCGTTCTCATTCAGAAAATTGTTTGACTCGAAAATTGACCTTTCAATTGACCTTGATAATGGTATTTTTTTTTGAGAGGTGTAACGGATGAATTCATGGATCATATCACTTCGGATCACTTCACATAAGTAGCTATCGTTCTCTCCTCGATGCCGCTTCTCTTCAAAGTCATCAGAAACGGCTGTTTCCGATACAAATTGGCGTTCAAAATCAGTCAATTCAATACCTTCGGTGACTTTTTGAATTTCTGGTTTGAAAAAGTGACAATTTGGTGCCTTGTAGGTGGCCATGTCTCTGAAAACATCCAGATCGAATGTTATGAGTCCGTTTTCGATAAGATGAAGAAGGAGAAGCCTGTCATCTTCAAAAATTTTGTATATAGAAATATTTGACAAGGTTTGTTTGATTTGATCTTGAAAGTATTGGATGATTTGCAAAGTTTTGGGTATTAAATTGCTTTTACGTTGTCGATTGCTGCATATACATGATACTAGTCGAAGAAAGTTTTCCAATAATTCACCGTTTTCATGAATTTTTAGTTTTATAATGATATTGATTAAACTTAAAAAATTGTTTTGCTCGTTGTTAGGGCTATCTAGAAATATAAGAAGAAGTTCGTAAATTTTTTTCTTTTCGTTTATATATCTTGGTAGTTCATTCATTAATATTTTTTATTTGATCAACTTTTTCAAAATTTTTTTTTTTTTATTTTGACAAATATTAATTTGAATTTACTGCGAGTTTTACTAATCAATTTAATGATTTTTAGCAGTATTTGCATATTTATATCTGGATAATTAATATATCCTATAAATATTTTCTGGTAATAAATGACATATCTTGAAATCCTTTTGAATTTCCAAAACTCAAGAAACAACTGATATTGAATAATTATAAATTTAAAATATAAAAATATTTTTATCTATAAAGATGATTTTTTATTATAAGAATTAATAATTCTTAATGAATGATAATGCCCATCAATAATTTCCATCATCTTCTTTTTCGTTTTGGCTTTTATAATTGTTTTCGTAATCTGAAGTATTCATGTATATTTCTTCTTCCTTTTAATGACGATTACGACAACAACAATAATAACGATAACAATAATAAGGATGACTATAATAGTAGCAATAACGAAACCAATAATTATTGGTGTTTACTCTTATTATTATTTTTATAATAATAAATTAAATGCAAAGATTGGTTAAAAAACATCTTTACTTTTAATTGAACTAATTTGTTAAATCAATGAAACTTCAAGAGGTGGCTCATTTGTAAAAGGATTTTTCTTTTTAATAATAATAAAACGTATACGATTTATAAAAAACAACAAAAAGAAAGAAAAAAATTTATAAAAGAACTTTTTATTGTTTTTTTGATCCTTTTTTTTAGAAACTTGTTTTTCTTTTTTGATTTCTTTGATTTTTAAAATAATTATTTTAAAATATTTTTGATTATTTAAAATTGATTATTTCAAAAAAAATTGAAATTCAAAGGACGTTTGGCCTGTCCATACAAAATCAAGTGAATTTATAAACTTAGTTCAAAATTCTTTACCTCCATTTCAAATTTTAAATCATTTTATCTTTTTTATTAAACAATTTAATTGCATCATTCTTCATTAATAATATATTAAATAATTATCGTAATATTAAATAAATTTTAAAAAATTAGTTCATATGTAAAATATAAAGATATTATTATTTTAAATTGAGAGGTAATGTTTTTTGAACAAGGTTTAATATCGTTCATTCAAATTACAATTTATAATTGAATGATTTGTGGTTGTTTAGATGAAACAAATTTTACAAGAGATGACTTTCGTTAACAAACTTGGACCTAAGTTTTTACGATTTTGTATGGATTTAACTATATATGCCTATAGAGGAGATTTCGAGCATTATACAAAAGATATTATTTTTAAAAGCCTAGAATCCAAAATATCTCAACCAGCTTTTTATGTTCTTAAACTTGCAAAATACAATGATTCAATATTTGTTGTCACTCGTGGAGCTGTAACTACTTATGACTTCCAAACAATTCTCGATATGTCGGAAATAAAAACAGAATATGGTACATTTCATTCCGGATTTTATAAAGCTGCCAAATTTGTTTATGATAAAGTGAAACCAATACTTCAAGACGAATCAAACAAATCAAAACAAGTATATTTTGTTGGTCATTCACTTGGGGGAGCAGTCTCAGCTTCATTAATCTTACTGTTTCAAAATAAAAACTATAAATCTATTGTTTTTGGAGCGCCACCAGTTGTTGATCTTTCTCATTCAATGAAATACGAAAACTGTATTGCCTCATTTGTTGCTGAGCATGATTTAATACCAACACTTTCTGTTCCAAATATTGCTAAGCAATTGAAAGAAAGAATACCGGATTCTTTTACTCCAGAAATGCTAAATAGCAAAGATGATCAATTCCATAAAAGATTAATTAACGAATTCAATAAAATACTCGACTCTTTTGACACAGAAGGTGTTCCGGCAGGAAAAGAGGTTGTGGCTTCTTTAAAAAACGCAGCTCCTCTTTTCATTGAAAATGTTATTCAATTGATTCGCGACAAACTTGATAAAGTTGTCAGATTTACACCTGGATGCGTTTTTCATATAACAAAAATGAATACAGATAGTGAAAACAAGCAAATCCCTTTACGAAAGAAAAAGCTAAGTGATTTTAAAGTGAATGCAACTGATGAACTTGATATTTTGTCTTCATCTAAATCAGCTGTTGCTGATCACCCTCCTGGATCATATGAAAGCTGCCTTGACATGCTTATTGATTGAAAAACTTGGATTTTAACTACTATTATTTATTCTTTTAATGATGATTTTATAGAAGTATAATAGAATAGCTAGATTTAATAAATATTTTACAATCAAATTCTTTATTTTTGAATAAAGGGTATAGTCTACTGGAAACCCCCCTCTACCAATAGAAAAAACCCTCTACCATTTTTATTCACCTATTTTTGGCCTTTAATGGTGGCAAAAAGTACGTTGGTGGAAAACCAACATACCATTTTCTATTCAATTTTTCTATAAAAAAAATTGAATAGACTGCATTTTTAAATACTAATATCTAAATATAAAATAAACATTTTTTAAATAATAATAATTATTTTATCAAATGAACATTTTATCTATATGCATTTATAATATTATGATTCTAACTCTTTTATATAGAGATTTGGTAGGTGGTTTTACTCTAGACTATAATCTTTTTTAAGGGCGTATGTCCAATTCAATGCTCAGAATTCAATGAGATTTCTCAAATATTTTTAATTTTTTTGGGGAATACTTATCGCACCCGATACTTATTGATCCCGGAGGTTAAGGTCAATATTGGCCTTGTATCGTACATCAGAAAAAAAAGTTCGAAACTTTTTTGCACTTTTTCAAAAAATACCATGAGTAGCTACTCATGCTTTTTTCACACTTTTTCCAGATAAAAAAAATTATAAACGTATAATTTTAGTTTAAGTTGATAATGATTTTTATTTTAAGCATTCACTAATAAACAAGCATTCATAAGTATTTTATATATTATCAATCATTCTTTTTGTTACTTTCTAGCAAGAAAAACAAAAACCATCATCATAAATTATATTAAATATTAGCTAATTTGAAATCAAATGCGCAATCTGGGTGAATAGCAATAAATATAGAATGTATCTCTTATAATAAAATGAATCCTTTATGATTTTGAAAGAATATAATATCAAATATTTCATAAAAAAAGAATGTATTTTTTGATTTTAATCTTAAAATAAACATCAATGCATTATATTATTTATTTTTAAAATATTTTAAAATCACAAATACCAATTATAAAAAAAGATAAATCTGTTTGAGATCTCGAGATCTCGGTAATTGATATCAAGTTTACAATTATTTTCATATCACATTTCATATCTGATATCTTGATAATCGATAATCTCGATATCAGATTTTTAAACTGATAATCGAGTATCAGATGTAAAAAAGTGACATTTTTGATATCGATTCTCAAAATAACAAGTCTAAGTTTGATCATATAAGGTGAAACAAAGAGAATTTGGAATTTTTGTTGTAAATAAAACAGAAATCTCTTATAGTATATTTTCTTATAAATAATGTGGTATCTGCAAGGACTTCTAAAATTCTTTCAATTGCTTATGGCAGTTTTTTTTTCTGGGTTTCCCTGTCCAGTGAGGTGAATAGCAAAGTTTGTCTTTTTGAGATTCTTTACTTTTAAAAAAAATAGTTTTTTTACATGGCTGCCCTGTAAATTTTTTTAGAAAACAATAAATTGATAAATATCAAGAAAAACTTTTTCGATGTCATCAGATTTTAGATAAAATTCATTTATCCTCTCATATTGCTTTGAACTTTTTCAATAGACAAAAACAAAATTAAATTAATTATCAAATTCATTAATTTATTGGCTGCTAACCAGTTTTATGTGTGTTTACCCGTTTATCGTCTTACTATATTAGATTTGTAATATGAAAAAGTGATTTTTGATAAAAATATACTTAGCAAAAAGTTATAACGATAGGAATTTTTTTTAATTTAATTTCAATAAATATCTTGAAAACTAATAATGTTATCGTTCATTTAAAGGACAAAATCAATAAATAAATATATATAAGTAATATAATTTAAATTAATTTTAATTAATTAAGATTAAAATATTATAATGTACTTTGATATTTGATTAAATTAAAATATTATTCAAAATTAGGGATTGAAATCTCAGAAATAAGGTTATTTTGTTGGTCTGACAATTTAATTTTCAAATCTTTTGGAGCACCAACAAACATTGTTTTGTCCAAATCATAATAAAAATATTCAGATGAACATTTCACTTTAAATTCAATTATTCTTAATAAAGAGCAATTCAGAAAAGCAAATTTGCCAATTTTTTGAAAATCATCTACAAAAATATGAACTTTTGTTAGTGACTTGCAATCACAAAACGCTTTTTCTTGAATTGTTTCTCTTTTTAAAGTTTTGTAAGGAATTTTTTCGACATTAAAGAAACCATCATTTGATTCCACATAGATTGTGATTTCTTTTAAAGAGGTGCAATTCATAAATGATTCACTTCCTATATAAAAGTGACTTTTGTTATTTTCAGTTTTCACTTCATCTTTTGTTATTTGCAATTCAAATGATTCTAATGAAACACAATTGCAAAAAGTTCTAAAATGGATGCATTCAATTCTACTTCTTTTAAATTCAAATGATCTCATATTTGTGCAATCCATGAATGCTGAATGTCCAATGAATTGGCAAGATTGAGGAACAATGAATGATTCAAGTGAGCTGCAATTTCTAAATGCATTTTCCTCTATTTTTTCAAGATTTCCTTGATTTGATTTGCGCTCAAAAGCAAAAGATTTTAATTTTATGCACTTCATGAATGCACCTTCACAAATTGTTGTTACTGATGAAGGAAGATCAATGTTAGTAAGAGATGAACAATTATAAAATGCTTCTTTTTCAATAACTTGAAGCTTGCTCTTTGAATTATTTTGTGATGATCCAAATTTCACTGTATTTAAAGAAATGCAATCCTTAAATGCTCCTTGTTCAATAAGAATGCATGATGACGGGATAATTATTTCTTGAAGTTTTCTACAGCTTAAAAATGCAAATTTGGGAATGATATAAATGCATGTTGAATGGCCAAATTCAACTTTTTCTAATGATTCATTATATGAAAAAACTTTTGGCTGCATGAGTGAGTAATTCCCCAATATTTTTATATTCTTAATACTATTAAAGGCTCCTTTGTAAAGGTGACAACAATTTGGAAAATCATTAATTATGTTGGATTTTCCTTTAACATATTCTATTGTTTGCAAAGAGTTGATTCCATCCAAAACTGAATTTCCAATTTTGCTGCAGCAATCTTGTATTTTCAAGTATTCTAAATTCTTAGGAATGAAAACAAGCTTATATAATTTGTGACTGAACATGCTGATTTTGGATGCCAATAATTCAAGCTCTCTAGTTGAAGAACTTTTTAAATCAAAGTTATTAATGGACTGCAGCAAGTGTGTTAAATTACATTTATCAAACGATTCGTAATAATTAGCGGAATCTTTATCAATTTCATACAATGTTCCATCTTCAAATGGCAGGAAATTCAATAAAATTCCATCATAAAATGTAATTTTGTTCAGTTTTGGAACATTAAATGGTTCAAAAAGATTTATCAAAGATGGACTAAGCTTCAATTCTTCAATTTGAGTGTTTTCAAAAGATCCGTTGTGAATTTCAACAAGATTTGTTTTCTTTGTTGTATTCACTTGTTTGAGATTGATGCAATTCAAAAATGCATGTGGTTGAATTGCAATTAATGAGTCAGGAAGATCAATTCTTATTATAGATTCATTGTTTGCAAATGCAGAATCTCCAATTACAATCAGTCCTTCATTAAAAACAATCTGGCTCAAATTTTTGCAATTGTAAAAAGCCATTGAATTGATTACTTCAATTGAACTTGGCAAAATGATCTCTGTTAATCCAGTAAATGAAAAGCAACTTTCTGGTATGCATTTTATTTTATTGGGAATTGAAATTGCTTTCAGTTTTTTACATCCATAAAAAGCAAAGTTTTCAATTGTTATTAATTGGCTGTTTTCTGCAAAAGTGACTTTTTCTAAATTGTTGCAGTATTTAAAAGCAGATGATTTTATTACTAAAACAGAGGAAGGAATGTATATTTCTTTCAGCCAAGTAAATGAGAAGCAACATTCAGGAATATTAGATATTCGAGTCTCTTCTCCCAAGTAAATTTTAATTAGTTTTGATGTATTTAAAAAGTGAAGAGGATTCACTTTTATTGATTGATTATCAAACCTACTTTGATAAAATTGTATCGTATCTTGATGGTTCCAAATCAATTTTTTCACTTTATACAGATTGCCAAAAATTCCATTTACTTCATTTGTTTTGAAAAGTCTTTTTGTTACATATTTTTCTTTGCGAAGCTTCTCCAAAAACAAATGAATATTAGGATTTACAATGATTTCTTCAATTTTAGTGCAATTATTAAAGAAACTAAACCATCTGTAACCGTCAACATCGAACTTAAATAGCTTAACAGATGCATTACTAAATGATGTAGTATGAATAATGACCACCAAATTTTGCATATCTAAATTATTTGACATTACTTCTTTAATATTTGTTTTGTATTCAGAAGAAATATAAAACTTGTTTAAAATAAAGAAGTTGCTTATATATTTGAATTGTGAAAAATCAACTTCCTTTAATGACTTAATTCCTTCAAAAGCATGACTTCCAATGAATTTTATAGAAGAAGGAAACTTGAGTTCTTCGATATTTGTTCCAGAGAAAGCGAAATCATCTATATATTCCACTTTTGTATCAAACAAATTTATATTTGTCAAGTCTTTACACAAATAAAAACTTCCTTTTCTAATTACTTCAACAGAACTTGGAAGATTAATTATTTTTAAGCCACTGTTAGTAAAGCAGTATTTAGGAATTTCTTTAATTAAGCATGACGGCATAAATTCAACGGTTTCAAGATTTTGACAGTCAATGAATGCTTCATTTCCAATTTTTTGAACAGAACTTGGAATAACAATTTTCTTTAATCTAACTGAATGTGCAAATGCACATTTTTCTATACGGACTAAAGAGCTATCAGAAAAGGCAACACTTTCTAGGTTTGGTCCACAAAAAGCGCCACTATGAATCACTAGACATTTTTCTTTTATTTTATATTCACTCAAATTTCTTGGAACAAATCTTAAACTGTTGTCTTTTGAATAAACACAATTATCATCATTTACAATAAAGTGTTTGTTGGACTCATTCATAATTGAAATCAGAGATGGTGTATTAATGAATGCATTATAAGACAATTTATTAATTGTCTTTGGTATATTTATTTTCTCTAGTGCAATATTCCCTGAAAATGAATATTTTTCAATTGATTCAAGATTTGATTTGCCTGATATCACTACTTCTTTCAAATGTTGACATCCATTAAAAGTGAATTTTTTGATTATTTTGATGTTCTGTGGAATGCTTATTTCTGTTATCGCAGTTTCAGAAAATGCATATGGACCAATTTCTGAAAGACATGAATTTTCAATGTCAATGTTGAATGTTCTCAAAGAACGGCAAAATTGGAATGCATTGGATTCAATTACACGTATATTATTTGATAAATTAAACTCAGTCATTCCCGTCTGTAAAAATGCTTCTTTGCCAATTATTTCTCCCGTAAAAATAACTTTTTTCAATTTGATATCATTGGCAAAAGTTGATTGTTCAATAACTTTAACGGTGTCTGGTATTTCTATTTCTTCAATTCGAGTATTTGAAAAAGCAAATTCTCCAATTTTCTTCAAATTTGATCCTTCTTCAAATTGAACGGTGGACAAGAAATGGCAATGTTCAAATAAATGAGGACCAATTACTTGAACAGATTTCGGTATCATAATTTCGACCAAATTATAATATGAAAAGAAACCAGGAGGACCAAGAATATCAATAGTGCAATCATCTGGCCATTGAATCTTCTTAATATGAGACATAACAGGAAAACTTAATTTTTTAACATAGTTTGGAACTTTGAGGATTTCATTCTTCTTTACTTCTTCTTCTTGATAATTAACAAATAATGATTTGTTATCAATCATATCAGCATAAAACAAATTCCCATCAACAACGAAGCATTTGTTTTCCAATGAAATTTTAATTCTTTCTTGTTTTGTTTGTTTCTTGTCAGAAAAATAAGACAAGTCTAACGAGAGCTTTTCAATGTAAGTGATTAGAATAGAATCTTTTATAACATGGTGAATAAACTCATTGCTTTCTTTTAGCCATGAATTCAATATTAACTTTAATGTTAATTCTTCGATTTTTGAATGATAAAAAGAATTTCTACTGCATTTGATTCTGTCTCCTGTTAAAATGACTTGTTTCAAATTTTCACAACAATAAAATGCATTATTAGAAATGTCAACATCACAATCAAGATTAATACTTTCTATTCCAGTAAATGCAAATGAATCCTCTCTGAAAGTAACTTTTTCAGGTTTCTCTATAAAAGTTATCTTTTTCAAATTTTTGGATTTACAAAATGACGAAACATTAAAATATGTTGTTGGTGAAAATTCGATGTTTTCGATATTAGAATTTAAAAATGAACGTTCATCAAAAGCAATATCTTTTGAATAATTTTTTACAGTTGTTAATTGTGGGCAATCTTGAAATGCATGAAAACTCACAAATTTCAAAGTTGATGGAAATACAATTGATTTGATTGATGTTTTGGCAAATGCATTCATATGTATACCTAGTAAATTGCTTTTTGATTGAATGTGAACTTTCTTTAAATTATTGCAATTATAAAATGCAAAGTCTTGTATATATTCGACAGAATCTGGAATGGCAATTTCTTCAATTTGAGAATTTTCAAAAGAAGAAGAACCAATTGAAACAAGTTTTGAACCTTCTTCAAAATCAACCTTCTTTAGAAGTGTATTTTTAAAAGCATTAGGTCCAATTGAAGTCACAAATTTTGGTATTTTTAAATATTGAATTGTAGAATGACAAAAAACAATTTGACTGAAATTCTTATAATATATTCCATTCATCATTTGAACACTCGGAACTTTAATAAGTTTGCCTTTTATATTTTGAACATGACAAGTAAATTTTGCATCAATAATTTCATCACAATTGATTTGCACATAATGATCTGAATAAAAGAATTGAGAATCATTAATGAATGGCTTATTATTTGTTATAAAGGCTTTAATAGCCTTTACATTAATATGATTTTGCTTTATTTTAACAAAATAATTTCCATTCAAATTGGAGTCATACAATGAAATTGAAGGCTTGCATTCAACACTTTGAAGATTGTTGCAATCTGTAAAAGCAAAAGGATAAATTGCCACATTTTTACCACTAAAAGAGACACTTTTGAGCTTTTGACAAGATTGAAAAGATGATGAACAAATCTTCTTAATTGATTGTGGAAAAACGATACTTTCAATTCCTGTCGATTTGAAAACGTTTTTCTCTATTTTTTTCAATTTGGTCTCTTCATCAAATGAAACATTTATCAATTCTTTGCACATTTCAAAGCATGCAAAATTAATTTTGTTTATTGCATGTGATATGACTAACTCTTTGAGACCTGACATATAAAATGCTTTTTCTTTTAGAGAGCAAGCTATCAAATTTGATGAAAATGTAACTTTTTGTAATTTTTTGCATTTTTCAAAACAACTTATGTCAACAATTTCTGTTTTAGACGGAATAAAAATGCTTTTTATAGATGAATTAGCAAATGCTTCTCTGCTAAAACGTGTAACATTTGATTCTTCTTCAATTTGAACATTTTTCAATTTCTGGCATGATTTGAAGCAGTTTTTAGGAATAACTTTCAAATTGTTTGGAACAACAAAGTTTCTTATTGTTGAATTCATGAAGCAACTTTCTCCAAATGATACATGCTCAGCATTTTTGGCGATTTCAACTTCTTCTAGAAAACTGCAATTGTAAAATGCAAAGTTTCCAATTACACAACTTGTAGTCGCATTTGCTTTAAATTTAATAAGTTTATCACATTTCTGGAAAGCAAAATCATCAATTTTAATTATTCCACTTTTTGAAATAAAAGATTTTATTCCTGAATTTTCAAAAGCATTCTTGCCAATGTAAATTCTATCATTGCTAACAACACGAATCATTGCAATGAATTGTGAGCAATTTTTAAAACAATTTTTGCCGAATTCTTTTGCTGTCTTTGGTATTTTGAAGTCACTCAATGAAGTGCAATTAAGAAAGGCGTCTTTGGCAATTGTTTTGAGCCTTGACTTAGCGATATCGATGAGTTCAACTTTAGCCAAATTAGTGCAGTTTGCAAAGGCGCGAGCAGTAATTATCTCTGTTGTTGAAGGCAGGACAATTTCAGTTATATTCATTAAAAAATTTAAATTCAAAAAGTTTGCAATTGTCTCCAAAAAATCAGTTTTTCGTTTCATTTTAGTAAATGGAGCGAGAAATGTGAAATCAATTTTTGTTCCATTGAAACATTGCCATCCAAAGTATTCAATATCAGAATTATCTGCAAACTTGATTGATTTCAATCTATTGCAGTTATAAAAGCAATAATCACCGATTCTTTGAACCGACTTTGGAATTGAAATTGACTCAATTTTTGTGCAAGCAAAAGCAAAGTCGTCTATTTCAACCAACTTTGAGTTTTTTTCAAACATAACATTCTTCAAATTTGTGCATTTAAAGAAGCATCCATATCCTATTTTAATTACGTTATTTGGGATCAAAATGTTCATTAGTTTGGTAAAAGAAAAAGTGAAAAAGTCAATCATAAAAAGAGATCGTGGAACATTTAAACTTTCAAGTTTTTTGCATTTGTAAAAAGCACCGTAATCAATCAAATCAACGCTATTTGGAATGTTGATATTTTTAATTTTTGATTCTGAGAAAGCAAGAAAAGAAATTTCTTGAAGCTCTGAATTTTTTTTGAATAAAACTTTTTCAAAGCTTTTGATATTGAATGCATAATTTGTGATGAATTTGCACTTTGCCAAAATTGATGCACTTGTTATATTTCTTTCAGCAACGATCAACTTTTCTTTATCTTTTGTATATATGCATCCACTAAACTTAATAAAGCTGGCATTGTCACTTTTTGGTATTGAAATTGAGGTCAAATTTTTTGTGTTGTAAAAATAAAACAAATTTAAATTAGAAGAAAGAATTTCTATTTTCTTGATATTTAATTGGCTAAATAAAAGACTTCTAGCAAAATCTTGTGATACTTCAATTTTTTCACTTTTTGAATTAGGTGTAACTTTTTGAATGCTTTCTTTGAATTTTATCTTTTTATTCAATTTTCTTTCTTCGAGATTGTCTTCGTAATCTGAGTGGATCATTTCAGCATTGCTTGTATAGCAATCAAAGTAAATAGTGTCTAAATTTTTGCACATGTAAAAAACATTTTTTGCTTTAACAAAAGGATCAATATTTAATGGCATTTTAAATGATTCTATCTGTGTCTGGCTGAAAGCATAACTACCAACTCTTTCAAGGTTGGGGGCACCGTTATCAAATTCAATTTGTTTTAAGCATTTAGGAAAGCAATAAGATCCAATTTCTTTGATTTGCTCGGGGAGAATTATTGACTCTATTTGTGTATTTGCAAGTGCCTTGTCGCACAGAAAGTTGAAAAAATTTTGATCTGAGTCGTTTTTTAAGAAAATGATTTGATTGAGAAAATCACAGCCTTTGAGTGAATTTGTCATTAAAATTTTCAAGCTTGGTGGAAAAGTTATTGAATAAAGGTTTAAATTGCTAAAAGCACCTGTATTAATGTATTCAAGCTTGCTATCTTTTGAGAAACTAATGGAATAGATGTAATCAGATTTCATATTAAAGAAAAAATATTTTTTTAGGATTTTTATGTTATTTAAGTCCTTTTCTGATATGTGTAGCGTCTTGTTATGGATACATTCAATATATTTTGGTTCTTGAGGGTCAAATTCTTGTTCATCTCTTTTTGGTTTTGTTTGCTTTCGCATTATTTATAATAAAAAATGTAACTATTTTGAATGAATAAATCATTCAATTGTGTTTTGGCTTAATTGAATGAAGTTTTATTTTACCCGGAATAATAATTTGTCTTACGGTTATACCAAAATAATTCATAAAGATAAACAAATGCAAAAAAATTGGAATATTGATATTTGATACTATCAGAATAAAAAAAAAAAAAAAAAAAAAATAATATTAAGCATATAAAAGAATAAATAAATTTTGCATTAAGATGTTGTCAGCCACACAAACTTATTTGTAATGAGGATCATTTTGAAATCTGATAATAAGCTTCCATATTATTTGTTAATATTCATGCAACAAAATATGTTTGGGTAGACCAAAAAAAATTTTTAGAAGATTAGTTATTTTCCATTTAAATGGCCATATAATACAATATAAAATGATAATTAAAATTTTATTCTATTTCTCATTGAAAATAATATAAAAAACAAATAAAGGGGGATTTTTGCCTCAATTTATTTTGTTAAATAAAATGAAGATATACAAATAAATATAAAATATTTTAAAATACATTTATATAATATAAAATATATAATGGAACCTAAAATATATATTGAATAAAATATCTATTAATAATCTTTTATTTCAAGATTTTTTATACAATTAAGTGTTTTTTGACACATAAAAATACATTTAGTAATCCATAATTAATATAGTTATAAAAATATGTATATTAAATTCAAAGAGAATAAATAAAGAATACTCATCGTAGGAATAAAAAGATAATTCAATATATAATATTTCTGAGTAAGTTTATTCAAAAAAAAATTTGAACTATTTCCAAATAACTTTTTGATATAAAATCTTTATTTTTTGAAAGCCAATAATTTTTATTTCAAAACTTTTTCAATTATTACTTTTTTATTTTCCAAAAAATTGAATATTTCCGAAACAACTTTTTGTATATATAATATGATTTGGAAATATTAATTTTTTTAAAGAATTAATTATCAATTTTGGCTGAAAATGCAGAAAAATAAATATTACAGTTCAATGATTTCGTTTCACTCGAAAAAAACCTATTTTTATATAAACTTTAGTATTGAATTGTTATTTAAAATATGCATAATTCTTTTTCAAAATCCACTTATTTCCGCATTTAAAAGATTCAATATCATCTTATACAACTCAATGGACAATAAATTTGCAAATTAAAAATCAAAAATTGGAAAAATTAATTATAATTTATTTGAAATATTAAATTTTAATGTAAACGAATAATAAATAATTGTTTTAAACGCATATTTAATTGAATTACTTATTCTTTTTTTAACAAATATTTTTTGTTTATCAAAATAATGATTATTTAATAAACAAAAAATACGTTATCTACTCACTAAATAACGTTTTTTTCTTAAAATGCTGAGACTATTAATTAAATGCATATCTTATTTTAAGTTTAATATTTTATCTAAATAATTATTATATATAAATTGAGTATATATATAAGTATTATTATATGATATTTTTATAATTACTCTATTTAATAAAAAGATATAAACATATTATTCGAATTCATTTGAGAATAAAAAATAAAAATTGAATAAAAAATTAGGATTTGTATCAAAAAGTTTAAATTTTTGAATGAAAAACATCTTTTTTATCATATCTTTTTTTTGATACGATAAATTTTTTTTATTACTAATTAACATTTTATCAGAATTGAAAATTAAAATTATTTATCATATTTAAAAATCACAAATCCAAATTTGATAAAAAGCTCAAATCGGTTCCCCTTTAAACAAATATAAAATTTCAAAGAATTTATTTAAAATTTCATTAACCTCATACAAAATATTCAGTTGGTCCAAGACAAATTGAATCGGTCCAAGACATTTCAACTTACTGTATTTCTGAAGAAAATGGAAAAAAAAAAAGATGCTTTTATAATCGATTATATCTTATTATTTTTTTCCTTTTTTATAGTAAACAAATAAATATTAAATATTTTAAAAATAACATAAATATTCATTTAAGGGTGGAGTCTCAAAATTTTTCGCCACTAAAAAATTTGAGAGAAAATATTCAAAATATCATTGAATTTTTGCACACCCCATAAGTACCTTCTCTGTTTGAAATTGATTGAAGTTATTTTAAATCAATATCAACTATGAGTGTGGTTATAACGTAACGTTTTGCGTTTTTTTATTTTTTGGGTTTATCAAGATAAAAATCGATTTCATTTTTTTTTTATTTTTAAATTCATCATATAATAAAACCCAATAAAAAATTTAATAAATAATAAATAAAATTTTATTTTAAATATATAATAATAAGTAAATATTTATTTATCTTTATCCTAGCTTCAAAAAATGTACAAACCAAAATGAAAAAAATTGAATGGAAGAGTCGCATTTTTTTACATTCAATTTTTTAATTTTGATTTATAAAAAAAGTTCATAAAAGATAATAAGAATGTATTAATTTAATAATTCTTATTATTTTAAATAAATAAAACGTGTTTTTGACGAAAATTCCTATATTATAGATATTAAAGAATTTAATTCTAGGAAATGGAAAGGGAATTGAAAAAGATCAGGCACATTTTTATTTGCGGAGTCATATTTAATAAAGGAAAAACTTCATATTCTTATTTTTCTTGAGTAATTTTTGCAATATAAATCAAAAAAAAAAAAAAAAAAAAAAAAAAGTTAAAGGAACAAATCAAGGAGAGGGTACAGTAGATAAAAGAATTTAAGACGATTATTTGAAAAAAACATATGATATTGCTATTTTTATCGATGAAATTAAAAATTTCAATATTTATCTGAGGTTTGAAAACAAAAAAGTAGTAATGCAAATCATAATCGTCCACTATTAATGTATGAGTGCATTTGGTTTAATGTATTTGATTTGATTGGTAAGAAATGAATTCTGTATTTAATCCTAGTAAAAAATTGTTAGAAAAAAGTAATAATGCCAAAATAAACTTTTTGAGAAAAAATATCACTGAGACTCCACCCTTAAGGAGGTAGTTTTCAAATTCAATGCTATAATTCAATGAGTTCTCACAAAAATAAATATAAGGAAAAGATTGAGAAAAATTATTAAAATAGTAGGTTTATAATGATATATTGTTAAAATTATTAAAAAGTGAATCATTTTTCTATCTCCTTTATAAAAAAAAATCAAAATGATAATAATATGAAAATATTTAGATTTTTTTCTGCCATTAACTGGGTATTTAAGGCAAAAAGAGTCATAATAATATATAAATTTGGTTTTACTAATATTTTAACTACTTTTTTTTGGTAAATGTATGACTTTTTTTTTTTTTTGATAAGATTTGATTCATATCAGAGGTGCGGACACCTACTTTACATTTTTAACGTTTATAAAAATATGTATATCTTTTTATGTATTAATAATAACTAAATAAAATTTTGATATTATATTATAGTGCACTTATTTTATATATTTATTATTTAAATGTTTTAAAATATCAATTATATAAGTTATAATAACACAAACAAGTATCCTATGAAAATAACCTAATCCAGCCACCTGATGGATGGATTGAAATTATAATGATTTATTATTATATATATTGGAAATTAATGATTAATTATGCATTTTGTTATTTTATAAATATTTCATATTTTGTTAAAAAGTTCATTTTAATGAATTTTTACATATTTTTTTGAAATATCTAAATAAATAAAGAATTTATTTAGATTATAATTATATTTAAATATTGTACATTTAATTTAATAAAGATTTGCTAAATTTAGTTTAATTTGATTCAGGGGGCTGAGCTGCAAAAATCAATTTTAAAATCATAAACATTAATAACGATTTTTTTTCAATAAGAAATTTTTAATAAAATATTAAGCAAATATCTTTTTATATTTATATGTATATCATAGATTATATAACTTTTAATAATATTATATATATTATAAAAAGATATAAAATAAATATAAACAATTAATAAACTTTATTTAACTGTATATTCTAAATATTGAACAATTATAATTTCAAAGCGTTTCGCATAAAATTTTAATTTGAGAGAAATGAAATAAATAATTTTCTTTATATATTTTGAAGTTTAATCAAAATTTAAATCAAATGTAGAAAGTTTTTTTTCATTAATTTTTTTTTCATAAATTTTGAATAAAAAAATCTTCGAGAATAAAATTGAGAATATAATAAATAATAATTGAGAGTCGTTACATTTGAATTCATATCTTAATATGTAATTTATTATTTTATTATATTATAATAATTATATGATATATATAAAATATATAACAATTATATATTAATAATATAATTTTAAAATACTTTTTTTTATTAAATTTGGCCCATTTTCATTTTCTCATTTTTTTTTTGGGCCAATTTAAGTGGAAACTATATCATACATTAATAATTAAATAATAACAAACGAGACACATTTTTTTAAATAGTATAAAAATGATTTTTATCATGTTTTAATTACTTTTTTTCTTCTAAATAATAGATTTTTCTATTAATTATATAATTTCTATAGTTTACATATTTTTATATTTTTTTCAGTGGTTTATATTTTTATACCTCAGAAAAAAAATCATATATCGCCACAAGTCGGCCCCGTGGACGAAAATAAAAAATAATTATATCATTATAATGCTCATAAAAAATAATTAATATAGGCAAATTTTGGTGCGAATCTAAATCACTTCACCCTGTCCGCACCTCTTTCATATCGATTCCAAAATTTAAAAAATTGCTTAAAACCATTTTAAAAGCCTATGGTATGAATTGAAAAAAATGATGATAATTATATTAAAAAAATATTATTTCAAAAAAGAATTTTATTGTTAAATTTGCTTTTAATTTAAAGCAAGGAAATTATGCTATTAATTATTTTTTTTTAATATTTATTCGTTCCACGTTTTTTGAAAAAAAGCCATAAAAGAAAAGGTATTTTAATTTAATTAATATTTCAATAAAATGGGTTAATTATGTAGATATTTTTTATAATCTTATTTTTATAAAATTGCGATTTTTTACCATAGAAACAAAGAAAAGAAAAAACCCTTTTTTTTATTTTGATCGTTAAGGACAAATATCAAGGTCATTTAACTTTTTCATAGTATATTACCATTGAAACTTCAATTCTATGAGTTTTATCAATATTGAATGATTTACGAAAAAATAGGAGACTACCGCCTTAATGTTGGAATGTCTTTTCATCCAGCCATTTTTTTATTAAAGATCATTCAAGTTTGTCATTGTTTTCCAATCTATTTACCAAACTATAAAAAAAAATAAATGGAGACAAATCTTACAGACTTATAATATATATAATGTCACCAGCTAATTGAACCTTCTCTTATATGTTTCATTGAAAATCAGAATGATATGGAAGAAAGCTATCAAAATTTGATTCAATTTTTCGACGATAATAAAAAATCAGAAAAAAACTGGTGATTTAAAGGAGAATTTAAGCATTATTATTTCAAATTCAAAGTATTTCCATCGAAATCATGATTCTTTTGAGATCAAATTATAAAATTTCGGTCAAATGAGAAGATTTTATATAAAAAAAGTACTAAAAAAATTATTAATTTTTTTAAATTATTATTATTCATTTAATTTAAAATTTATATATCGAATATTATTATCACTTTTCAATATTAATTAAAAAGATAATGATTTATTTAATTATTCTCTCAAAAAAAAAAATGGATTAATTGAAATATTAAATTGATATTTCAATTATATTTAAAAGATGTACCTGGACTAAGTTATTTCGGGTTACAAAAGAGTTTCATGAATTATATTTTTTATTTATTAATAATATAATATTTATTTAAAAATAAATGGATACATTTATAATAATTACTTTTTTATAAATATATAATCATATTTTAATAATTGAGAAAATAATCAATTTAATATTTGTATTGATTATTTTATTACATTGAAAATATAATTTCCATATATTCAAAAAGTTACTAATATAAAAAAAATAATGTTATACTAGATATTCCAACATTTTGTTCTCAAAAAGTGAATTTTATTAAAGGTCATAGAAAATATTGAATAAATCGCTCTTTTTTTATTCAAATTATTTTATTTTTACATATTTTTTCCGCAGTCTACATACCCCTAGCGGGCGTCGAGCGACGACTAACGACGACGACCAGAGGGAGGAGTCGTTAGGAGGAGTCGAGACCCCGCGATTTGGGGTAAGACTCGGTAAAAATATGTAACCCAAATAATTTTGAATAAAAAAAATTATGATTTATTCAATATTTTCTATGTCTTTTATTAAAAATTCTAACTTTTTGAGAACAAAATGTTGGAATATCTAGTACAACAAAAAAAAATAATATCTCTGAAATTTTTTTTTTGTGATTACTTATAGAAAATTTGAATACTTTTTCCATTTCGAAAGATGCTAAGCCAAGCTCTTTAAATAAACTTGATATTCACATAATATACATCTTTTTATAGAATATGGCTAAATCAAATTTCCAAATGGTAGGGCCAATTTTGCTGTAGCAAATTTAATTCAATTTTTCACTTTTTAAATTGATTATTCATAAAAAATTAAAAAAAATTCAATGGTACTGGTACATCTTATTTAAAATGAAATAAATTTTCTGAACTAAAAAAATAATCGGAAAAATTAATACAAAAATCGATCTCCACAGCTGAATCATAGGTATTTATATTTTTTGTGGTCAATGTTTTTAAAAAGCTTGGTCGTTAATTAATTCAATAGATTATTTCATCAAAATAAAAAAAAAATAATAAACCAATATATCATGCAAAATATAAATTCAAAAGAAAATAATTTTTTAGGAAATAAAAAACAATTTATGTATTATATTTAATTTGAAATTTAAAATCAAAATAGTAAATATGAATATATAAACTAATTTCTATATTTTCAAAGAAAAAAAGTCATATAACTTTTTTCTCTTTTGTGAATATATTTGTTTTTTTTTTTTTTGAGTTTTATTTTCAATACAAAATAACTGATTTTTTTGAATTGAAAATAAAAAAACTTTTTATTCACTTTTTTTAAGGAAAATGTCAGAAGAATGGCTTGATGTTGCACCACTCTCAGATGCAGAAATTGCTGATGCTCGCCAGCAATTCACATTGATTGATTCAAATAGAAATGGAATTCTTGAAGAATCCGAACTTGATAGCTACTTCCGTCAATCAAAACAAGAACTCAGATGCTTCTCTAAGCTAATCATCCAACTTTTCGGAAAAGATGGAGGTGTTAATGTTGATCAGTTCCTTAAATTTTACAAAGCACTCTCCGCCGATCGTGATAGTAATGATTTTATTGGACGTTACATATTTGATTACATTGATTCTGATCATAGTGGGAAAATTGATGCAAGTGAATTTCAACAGGTTGTTGATTTAATTAAATTCCCAGATGGATACAAGCAAGATACTATTGATCGTGTTGACCAAATGGATTATGAAGATTTTTCCAAACGTTTCTACACACTTCTCAGAATGGCTTGGAGGGGTACTCTCAGAAGAATTTATTAAAGATTATCCTTAATTTAATAAATATCATAAAAAAAAAATATTCTTCATCATAATGCTGACTTTTTTTTATGTCTATAATTCTATATTTAATGCAATGATATAACATATGAAGTAAATTAGATTATTTTGATTTTTATTATATAAAATAATTATTGTATTTCTTAATTCTCATTTTAAGCGTATGAAGAATGGCTTTTATTAAAAGCTCATGAATATTTATCATTATATACTTATAAGGATAAAAAATATTTTTTATATTAGATTTTTAAACTAAATAGCATATTAAGATTCTGCCTTTTTCTAATCTGATATACATTTTTCTCCAATAGTAAAGATATAATCCCTTTTTACTATCAATATTATTATCCTTTACATTTAATAATTTTTTATAAAAATGTCTTGTTTTTACATAGAAAAAGTCAAATTTTGATTACTGATTTATGACTTTTGGAATCAGACAATTTTAGTCTATGATTATTCAAGTATTTAATAAGTCATGAATCAAAATACAAATTTTAAAACATAAGTCATAAATCAAGATTCAAAATTTGGCTTTTAAAACTTAAATGAATATCATATATTGTAAAGATTTTAAAGTTGATTTTGAAATATAAATTCAAAACAGCAAAGAAATCACTTCTTAATAACTTTTCCATCATTATGAACTAAAAAAAGATATCTATATCGAAGCATATACGATTATTTTGATCGATTGTTTTTGATGCTATATCGAACTGTAAAGAATTTTGTCATTATTGAGCATTAGAATTTTAATAAATTGGGTTTTGATATTATATTAAATATTTCATATTTAATATAATATAAATAGTATATAAACATTTTTCAAAATATAATACTATTTTTAATATTTAAATTTACTTTTGTAATTATAAAAAAAGTATATTTTATGAAAATAATCATATAAAATCAGAAAAATAATATCAATTCAATAATTTACCATATTGCATTCAAGTGAAATTGAATGCAATTATTTTTGGAATTAAAATATTCTATTTTAATTTTTATTAATTATAAAAATAAGCATAATTATATTGTTATACAGAATTATAAAACATTAAAACAGGAATATTATTATATTATAACATTAAAATGTAAAGATATTTATAAAAAGTTAATCCCGTTGCTAACGTAATAATTGAAGCCTCCTTTTTTTTCTTCACATATTATATATTTTGGTAATGGATATCGAGAAATTCAACAGTGTTAAAGAACATTTCCAACTAATAAGCTTTGCTGCGGCTGCCCCAATATTTATGCTCATTGCAGCTCATATAATTTCATGTAAATTTTCATATATCATGAATTCTTTGAGCATTGTGAAACTTACATGGGCATTCATTAGTTTTTTAGGTCGCGAAAATTTAGGGATTCAAAATACAATCAAGAGGTTTATTATTTCAGCTCTATTGATTTTCATTTGCTTCTTTGAAATGACTAATCGACAATATTTTTTAGAAAAACCATATATGATTGGTGTTGACTTTTTCTTTACATTTATTTCGCTAGCTAAATATTATTTTCAATGGATTAATTATTTTCTCAAGGTTGGAGGAATCCTTGAAAATGCTTACTTAATTCAAACTACAATAACCTCAGTTGCTGTTTGGAAAACATATGATCCAACAGTTCAAGACCGTATGCTACCATTTGCCCTTGCTTACACGGTTTCAGCTATATATTATGCAATATTTTATATCATCCAGTTTTATATGATACAAAAAGGCAAAAGGCTCTCTTCTGAATCGGAATCAAACAAAAAAGAGGAAGCCTTAAATAACAAAGAAGAAGCTGCTAGTTCAAAAAATGAAAAAGCTGAATTAGACCCAGATGACAACAAAAGTGAAACAAAAACGCAAAAAAAGGATTGAAAATAAGACAAAAGAATTATCATGCTAATCCACATTTTATATAAACTTTGTTAAAATACTAATAATAAATATTTTCTTAGAGTAATCTATCTGATCTTAATTTTTTTTACCAATTTTATTTGAAGGCGATCTTATAATATTTAAAATGTTAACAAAAAAAAGTTATTTCTTTAACAAATCAAGCCCAAAAATTTCATTCAATGGACATTTATTATTGCTTTTTTTCGGGACATCTTCACTTTTTCAACTTTTTTTTTAAAAAAAATCAATTTTTTGAGAAAAAAATTTTTTTGATCATTTTTTTAATAAAAAAATTTTTTTGTATCATTTTTTTCCACTTTTTTGAAAAATATATCAAAAAATTATGCTTGTTTTTAGCAAAGGTATGCTGAAAAAATCTGAAAAAAATATATGATAATCAGTAATTGATAGTAATAATAATTACATAAATTTCATGGGGAAATTCCTCATTGTCAGACATATTAAATTTAATATTTACCGATGTCATTAAAAAAAAAGCTTTTAATGAAGGAACATTATAGATAATCGATTTTTACATAACTATTCTCATGTATGTATCAAAATTAATAGATTTATAAAATGATCACATATTATATAAAATCACATTACTGAGCATTTGCGTTAAAATAAAGAACTTTGCTGCCCTAAACTTTATAGTATATCGTTTTTTACTTATATTTTTTATTATAAATGTTATATACAGTGTCTTAAAAATTTGCGAATTTTCATTAATAATAAAAAATTTCAAAGTAAAACTGAAATAAAAACATAATGAATACATATATCATGTAACATATATATTAATTATATATAAATCATTTCATCAATTCCTTTTTTTCACACAAAAAACTCGATTTTGTAAAAAAAAATTTAAAAAAATTAAACGTGCTAAAATTGTATTTCACAGTTTTTTTACTTTAATTATTACTTTTTAAGAAAAATATATTTATTAATATATAAAACATAAAGAGAACTCGATTAATAAATTAAAATTATCCTATTCCGTGATGGCATTTATGCTCTTTGTTGTAAATTCATAAAATTTTATTTCTAAATTCATTAGAGACGGATGTAAACAACAAATATATAAGTATATAAATTTTGAATTATAAGATTTTAACAGTTATATCAGTATGACTCAAAAGAGCAAAAAACAAAAGAGTTTATATTTATATATATTTGTTATTTTTTACAACTATATTATGTGCAATATATATTAGATATAAAAGGAAAAATAAGTTAAAAACATATACATGACTTGTACATTAGAAATATGAGTTATATATATATAAATGAGTTATATATAAATAAATTCAAAGGTTTACGCATTTAAATTTTTGAATAAAAATGGAAAATTCAAAATATAAAATTCAAAATTCCATTCAAATATTCATTTCAAAGCTTTCTTTGGTTTCATAAAAAAATTTCACCAATGTTTGCAATTAACAATCTAATAATACCCCCATTTATTCAAATAATAATAAATGAATCATAAAAATGCATTAAATAAAAAAATATCGTATTAACTGCTTAAGAATTTTTATAAAAAACATATCTTTTAAATTAACTAATTCAAAAGAGGTGGTTTATGCTTCAATTATTATTGAACCCATTTATTTGGCGTAATATTATTGAATAACTTTATTTAATATACCGATATTCTCTGATTAAACGATAATAAAAAAGATTAAATTTTTGAACGATTAAAAGCACCGAGTATTTTGAAGTTGTGGATTGAGGGTATTTTGCAACATACTTGTAAATAAGCAACGATCTGCTAAATGAATGAGTTTCTATGATTGGAACAAAATTATTTGGACTAAATTTATTTTTTCATATCACATGTCTTTGTGTACAAGTTTGTTTTTAATGGATAACTCATGTACTTATTGTATAACTCAGTTATATATATACAACTTATTTTTCCAAAAAAAATAAAAGTTGTATTTTAAATAATAGTGTTATATGGTACAACTGACTAATAATAGGTATTTAAAATAATTATTCATATTTCATTTGTTTTTCACATATTATATTATTTATTTTTTTATAAGTCAGTTGTTCAAAAAACATATTTGGTATAACAAGTATTTATTATATATTGCGTATAACTCGGTTGTTTACAGAAGTCTCTATTATTTTTTCATCTTGTCGTTGCATTAACTAATAATTGACAATATTAAATGATACAATATATTATATTATTACTTATTCTTATTCATTCATACTCCTTGTTATGAGTTCATGGAATCTTATTTCTAAATTTAATATTATTTAACTTTTTCATTAAAATATCTAGCATTGTACAATATTTTGTGATATTATGTGTTATTACAATGTTATAAATCTTTTATTTATTTTCATATGTATCAAATAAAAGGTGTTTCAAAAACGACCGTTTATTTAAAAAAAAAAAATGTAAAAATTGCTTTTTTTTTTGAATATTCAATTGATAAAAATTCTATATATATATATATATATATATATATTTGTATTTAAATTTATACATTCTTTATTATACTTATTAAATTTACTCTTTTATCAAGAATTTTTCTAAAATGATTATATTTAGATTTTCTACTATTATATTATGTTTGACTTAAATAAACGTATAAAAACTTTCCTCTTAGCATTGATAATTAGATTCATGAATACATAAATGAATTTATCATTGACTGGTTTATTTGAATAAACATTATTCTTTCAATATTTCAGTAATTGATGAATATTCAGTGATTAAATGAATCATTTTAGTAATTAATTTATATTTTCAGTGATTAATGTTTGATTTAAAGATTAATTAATCATGAATGATTTCTTTCAAATCAAATTTCATGGAACATCTATTTTCCTTGGTGATTTAAAAGGACTTAATAATAATGTTATTCTTTTAAAATATATGGGAAGCTTGTTATATTTGATTGCAGCTATGGAAAATACACTGAATATCATATCTAACAAATCAGTATGTCATTCAAGTATAAAAAAAGTAGTACAGTTTTGCTGTGAGCTCTAAAAGGTGGCCCAGGTCTAACAGTACCTGTTATAAATATTTTTTCTCTATTTTTATTTTATATTTTTTATCTTTATATCAAAAACTAATGTGGGTTAAAAGAAGGAACAATATATATTTTAAAAATGAATTATTATTATTTAATCATTGAAGAATCATTTAATCTTATTCTAGAATGGTACAAAAAAATAATAATACAGTCTAATAATCATTTCAAATCGCTTTTTTTTCAAGCTTGTACTTTTACATGAAAAGTTTGCAAATCATCAAGAATTGGAAAAAACGCTTAATACAATAGAATACGAATAAAAAGTTAGTGATATTCATTGCGAGTTTGATTGGAGTTCAACAAATGACATGGGAGATCAAAGTGAAAAGGAAAAAGAAGGATATATAATGCAAAAGGATAAAGAATCAGAAGAATAGCACAACGCATTTTCATACCGTAAGAGCAATTATGTCTTTATTTCACGCCATACAGTAAGAGCAAATACCAGAAATATGTTGTAAAAAGTTGCTGTTGTAAAACTTTTGATATAGATGATAATCAAGTAATCTCAAATTGATATTACAAGGAAGAACAACATGAGATTTTTAATGTTTATGAAAAAACAAATCATATCAATTAAATTATACTTAAATAAATAAAATTTATTTGCATGTTTATAAACACTAGAAACAATAAAAATAATGCAGAAAATAATTTTTATATATGATTTTTAATCTTTAATGCAATTGCGTCTATAAAAAAGTGAATTATTATGACAAGTGAAAAATTTCAATATGCATTTTTTTATTCATTTTTTAAATGAACGTTAGCCAGTCAATAATCAAGATATAACAAAATTTCTTTTAATATACATTATTGTATAAATTGTAGGCTTGTTATTCTGATATCAATTATCAGGTTTGGCACTTTTTTTAACTCAGATAATCGATAATAAAATTCTATCGATTGGAATTTTTAATTGATGAATTCGATTATCAAGTATGAAATGTGATACAAAAAAAATATGCTTTTGATATCGAATCTTGATTAATCGAAATTAATACCTGAAAAAAACATTAAAAATAGTATTTTAATGTCATAAAATAAATATATTCTAACTTATTATGTAAAAGAATAAGCTTTTATTAAATTTTATAACGGATATGTGAAGTAATCAGTTAAAAAAGTTTACAAAATTTTAATACGTTAAAAAATTTTCAATATTGATAATCGATCTTTTATATTTATTCATTATTGATATCAGAGATTAAATTTTTGATTTGATATTGATATCAGAAAAAGGGACCAATTATCGATATCGAAAATCGAGACTTAACAAGCCTAATAAATTGATAATGTTATAGATTATACTTAAATAAATAAAATTTATTTACAAATACCAGAAAAATATTATATTTGATATTCATATGTAATCTTTATATATTTTTTAAAAATAAGATATTTATTTTTGTGAATTGACATTATTTGTGATGTAGTCATTAAATAATAATTTGATTTTATTGATGCATTAAAATGGTCATGTTGTTTTAATTAAAATGATATAAAAATTTTTTTAAATAAACGGTCGTTTTTGAAACACCTTTTATTTGATACATATGAAAATAAATAAAAGATTTATAACATTGTAATAACACATAATATCACAAAATATTGTACAATGCTAGATATTTTAATGAAAAAGTTAAATAATATTAAATTTAGAAATAAGATTCCATGAACTCATAACAAGGAGTATGAATGAATAAGAATAAGTAATAATATAATATATTGTATCATTTAATATTGTCAATTATTAGTTAATGCAACGACAAGATGAAAAAATAATGAATTTAGAAATAAAATTTTATGAATTTACAACAAAGAGCATAAATGCCATCACGGAATAGGATAATTTTAATTTATTAATCGAGTTCTCTTTATGTTTTATATATTAATAAATATATTTTTCTTAAAAAGTAATAATTAAAGTAAAAAAACTGTGAAATACAATTTTAGCACGTTTAATTTTTTTAAATTTTTTTTTACAAAATCGAGTTTTTTGTGTGAAAAAAAGGAATTGATGAAATGATTTATATATAATTAATATATATGTTACATGATATATGTATTCATTATGTTTTTATTTCAGTTTTACTTTGAAATTTTTTATTATTAATGAAAATTCGCAAATTTTTAAGACACTGTATATAACATTTATAATAAAAAATATAAGTAAAAAACGATATACTATAAAGTTTAGGGCAGCAAAGTTCTTTATTTTAACGCAAATGCTCAGTAATGTGATTTTATATAATATGTGATCATTTTATAAATCTATTAATTTTGATACATACATGAGAATAGTTATGTAAAAATCGATTATCTATAATGTTCCTTCATTAAAAGCTTTTTTTTTAATGACATCGGTAAATATTAAATTTAATATGTCTGACAATGAGGAATTTCCCCATGAAATTTATGTAATTATTATTACTATCAATTACTGATTATCATATATTTTTTTCAGATTTTTTCAGCATACCTTTGCTAAAAACAAGCATAATTTTTTGATATATTTTTCAAAAAAGTGGAAAAAAATGATACAAAAAAATTTTTTTATTAAAAAAATGATCAAAAAAATTTTTTTCTCAAAAAATTGATTTTTTTTTAAAAAAAAAGTTGAAAAAGTGAAGATGTCCCCTTTTTTTCTGATATTAATGAGTTTATTAAAGTAAAAATAAAGTATCCAATAAAATATTATTTGGATACTTCAACACAAATCTTTGAATAAAATACTAAATAAAAAAGCAGTTTTATGTCCACAAAAAGTGACAGCTTTTTACAAAAAGTCGAAAATGGACACTCAGTTCATTGGATACAAAAGCCTAGGAATCTTGATTATTTTTATTAAATTTGAAAGCCCGTTTGATTTTGAAAAGATAAAAAAAAAAAAGGGAGATATTTTTTGCCCCCAATCTCTTTTGACCCCAACGGTTAAGGTCAATATTGACCCTGTATCGTACTTCAGAAAAAATCGGCGAGAACTTTTTTGCACTTTTGAATTGATTGACAAGCATTTTTATATTCGATAATGTCAAGTATAATATCGGAAAGATTGAAAGAAATAGATGATTATGAAGTCCAAGAATATATTGGATCAGATTCTTTTAGAGCTATTGACAAAGAAAGTAAAAAAGAAGTGGTAATACAGTTTTTTGATTATCACTCAAGTGAACAAAATCTTACCTTTAAAAATTTGAATTTTATTAATCATCCCATTAAAGGTTTCATTAATTTAATAAACGGACGAAGGGGATCATCAAATGATCGTAATCCATATTTTCAATATTCTATACCTGTAGATGATAAGAAAAAAGAGGTCAAAAATTTTGATGGAACATTCTTTGTTACGCCCTTCATGAAAAACGGAAGCATTTCTGAAATCATTCCAAGATATCTTAGATCAAAAGGGGTTAATCATGACAAAATGAATCCAACCCTTCGCAGTAAAATCATATTTGCTGTAGCATCATCATTAAAACGCCTAGAAAAACAGCATTTCTCATTTTACGGTTTATAATTTAATAAAATTTTCTTGGACGACAATTTAGAGCCAATTTTAAAATTCCCCCTCAAGACTGAAAGGAGTTTTGCTCCCAGTTATTTCTATTCGCCTGAAGAAATGGAAGGTTATGATCCAAAAGATTCTGATTTACATGGATTAAAATCCGACGTTTTCTCCTTTGCAATTATGATTTACTTGATGTTTTCAGAAAGCATTATTTTAAACGGTAAAATCCAAAAAGGTATCTCTCAATTTGTAAATCAGCTCCTCCAAGGAAGAAGGCCCTCAAGGCCAGAAAATATTCCTGACTCATACTGGGACCTCGTACAATTATGTTGGGCACCAAATCCAGATGATAGACCAAATTTCGAAGAAATAACTGAGCAATTGAAAGAAGATAAATTTGCAATTGATGAATTTGGCATGACAACTGATCTTGATGAATTAAAACGATTTCAAGTTCAATTTGATAATTAAAATAATATTGATATTTTTTTTATTTTGATAATTTTCTGACTTTATTTTAATGTTAAACACTCTCTATTTAAATAATAATAAAAAAAAGTAAAACAATCATAAAATTTCGGAACCGTTTTTTATTTTCAAAAAGTTTTTATCGTTTTAAAATTTTTGAAAATAAAAATAAAAAAATGATAAATATTTTTTTTTTTTAATAAAAAAAATTATTTTTGTGGAATATTGGTTCTAATGACTTTATTCCTTTATAGCTTTACCCATTTTCATTAGATCGCACTGTTTTTTAACAATAATAATAATAATAATAACTAGAACAGGAACCGCAGCAATTAATGCGTAATCGATAGCATCAAGTGAACTGCCTGAATTTTCTTCTTCTTCTTCGGCCTCGTCGTAATTGAATGACTGTTTTTCCAATTGAATGAAGATGTACTCTTTATCATTTCTTGTGTCAAAAGCGTTCGAGTGGTCGGATGAAAACTTGCATCTCACGATTACCAATTTTGGTGACAGTTTGTTTATTACCTGGCCGTTTATGTGGAAGCATCCTGGATTCAAATCTCCGACGAACACTGAATTCAGCACTTGACAACTGACGCCGTTAATTCCGCCCAAGTAAGACAACGAGCTTTTTGAATGCCTTTCAATATTGAATTTACAGAATCTTATGATATTTGTTGTTTTCGCTTTTTGTTGTTCTTGCGATAATAATGATGCTTGTTCCTCGTCTTGTGACTGGCTGAATTGGTTCTCTATCTTCACCTGGTTCTCGCCGATGTTCTTGAAGAAGACGCAGTCGCTGATGAATGACGACTTTGTTGTAATGAAGATTGCACTTCCGCCGCTTGTTTTCGATGTCTGTGACGATGAAAAGGTTGCTTCGTTGCTTGCAAAGTAGCAGTCCAAGATGCTGATTTTCGATGAAATTGACTTTGAATAGATGAAAACGGCACCGCCATAGCCTGCCTTGCATTTGGTGAAGTTTGCCTCTTTGATTGAGACCGAGTTGTTCATTTCAATATCGTTCATAATGCAGATTCCTCCGCCACCGCCACTGCTGCTGCTGTCGCCTTCTTTCCCGTCTGAGTTTGTTTTGCAGTTAGAGAAGCTGATGCTGGTGCAAACCAATCCCGCGTTCTTCAAGAGAATAGCGCCGCCATTCTCGTTGCTTTGAATGCTTGAAAATAACGACATGTTGATCGTCACTAGCACCGGATTGTCCAGGCTTCCTTCATAGCTGCAATGGGAGCCTTTTTCGCAGACATCAGTGATTGGAATCTGCGTTGGCAAAAATTCTTCTGTAGGTGAAATTGAAGGTGAAAATGAAGGTGATGGTGAAGGTGATTTTGATGGTGATTGTGAAGCAGTGAAAGTAGGCATTGGTGTCGATGTTGCTGGAATTTGCGCATGCAATAAGAATAGATTGCCAATGGATAATGAACTGGCTTTAGTTCCAGTCCTCTGCTTCATTACATGGACGAATTCAAACTTAAGCTTATCGCACTCTATAAAATCAGGGAAAACATACTGAATTCTTGCATTTGGGAAAATAGGAAGACCTACGAAGAAAGTGTTCAATTCATATGGTTGGTTATTGATAGAAGTATAAACTTTTATGCCGGTTGGAAAACCGCTGAAATAAGCAATTTGAGGGTTATCTGTGTAGCCTTCAGGATCATACAAAAATGCCTCCAAAAAAACGGATTCTTGAAACGTAACTTCAAGCTCGCTGTGATAAGATAAATTCATGACAGTACTAGCAATATAAAAAGTTTTCTTATCGCCGTCAAAAATATTTGATTCAGGGAAGCCATCCTTCGCTTTATCAATGGTGAAAGTGAACTCTGAATTATTGACCTTTATCGAATCGACATAAGTGTCATTGTTATACTTGTCAGAGGCAAAATCTAGTTGCACTGTGTTAGATACATGTTCAGGCATGAAGTACAAGTTGCAAATGCATAGATATGAACTTTCTGCTGTTAAATTTCTTTGATCCATTACGTTAATAAACTCTAATCTAAGTTTGTCGCATTTGACAGTTTCTTGGAAATGGAATTGAAGCCTATACATCGGTGTAGCTGCTTCTCCATAAAAAATTTTACACAGTGTAAATGGCTCGTTACCAAGTGACTTATATACAATAACAACTGACGGATAACCATAATACACACGAGCAGAGCTTGTTGTTAAATAAGCAAGATCATAAAAAAAATGGGTTAAAGAAACTGTTTCAGTAAAATTAATAAAAATTTGGTTATAATGATCTTTGTTGTTAATTTCATTAGGAATATAAAAAGTGGTAGGATCATTATCAAATGCATTAGAAAGAGGATATTTTGCTTGGCCTTCATCTCCACTATAAACATATTTAGATGAATCAACCATATATGTATGAATATAACCATCGGCACGATAATTAAAATCAGATTTCGTGAATTTAACTGCATTCATGTAACGATTAAAATAAAGATTGGAAATCGCTGGATTCGTTGAATTTCCAACAATTGTTTGATGTGTAACTTCTACAAATTCTATCTTTAGTTTATCACAAGTAATCAACTCAGAAAAATGAAAACAAACACGAGTCCACGATGGATTGCAAGGTCCTTTAAATTTCATTTTTAACGAATAAGGATCAGTGCCAACAGATGAATAAATGTTCATTACAGTTGGATATCCATGAAACACATCTTGACCACCAACTGTTGATATGACTGGATCATAAACAAATCCTTCAAGCGTCTCTGTTTTTTTAAAACTAATTTCAATGAAATTTTTATGCGTGTCACTATTGGCAGTATTTGATATGTAATAAGTATCTGATTTGTCATCGAAAGCATTAGAGATGGGATAGCTGGGCATGCCTTCTGATCCAGAAAAAGTGAGCTCTGAATTCGGAACAAAAAACGTTTTCGTATACCCAACATTACTGTAAATACTTTCTCCAGAGATGAACAAATGACGAATAAATATCAATTCGCCAATGATTAGATTTTTGGCTGGTCCATTTCCGTAGCTCGCTGTTTGGATTGTTACGTCGGCAAATTCTAGTTTGAGCTTGTCGCATTTAATGAGGTTCGGCAAAACAAATTGAAAAGCAGTCGGTGGAGCTGGATTTGTTTCGAAAACGGCAGCCAATTCGTATGGCGAGTTATCAAGAGATGTGTAAGCGCAAAAAAGAATTGGAAACCCATGAAATGTTGGCAAAGCACCAGTTATTGTACCTGCACCATAGGAAGCGTGAATGATAATGGCTTCAAGCGAAATGGGCTCGTTGAACGTGATCTCAATTGTGTCGTTGTATGTATCGCTGTTATTAACGCTGGATGCAAAGAATGTTTTGGGATTCCCATCAAATGCATAGGTTAGTGGATACCTGGACATGCCAACCGGACCAGTGTACGTGAATTCTGATGTACTTACAGAATGTGAGGTGACATACCCTGAATTTGCATAGATACCTTCAACGTTTTTGCCGGAGATGTGATTGTTAGCGTTAACGGTCGTTGTGCCTGATTCAGCTTCCATCAAAAGAGGACCATCTTTGAATGTTCGACCAGATATGTATTCAAAAATAATTTGACTAGGTTTGTTTGAATGTATGCATTTTACGGATTTCCAACGAGAGCACGCGTACTTAGCAGAAATTAGTACAGATTCGTCATGCCTGTCAGTGTCATCAATTGAAATGGTTGGTTTGATGACGGTTTGGGCGGTTTTGTCGTTGATAATTATTAAGGATGATATTGGTGGTTCTGGTATTGCTGTTTTTAGGTGTTTTTCAACTGTGGTCTTGAAAATTTTTTCTGATTCATCATCAACTTTTCTGAGCTCTTTCAAAATTTCAAAGGATTCCGATACGTTATATCTTTTATATTTTCCATCAAATGAAAAGTTCTCGTAAATGGCGTAATTGGGAAGAGACATGAGAAAACCAGGCATGCGCATCATACTCTTCTTGATTTCGGAGTTGGAAATAAAGGGAGAAAAATTTTGAGAATATAAATTTGATAGAGATGGTAATCCAGCAAATGTTGGCGATAAAAATATAACGCTGTCAATGTATTTGCTTACCCATTCCGATTTAGAGTAGTCTGAAAGAAACATTGAAATAAAATTCGATCCTTGATCAAACGAAATAAATATAGATTTCTCACCTGTTTGAGAATAAACTTGTTCAATTTTGTTTTTGAGTTTATAAAATACTGAATAACTTGTAACCGGATGCAAAAAATGGTTGTATGAAACACCAAAAAAGTTTTTATTAGCTTGGTATCCAATTTCCTTGATTTTAGAAAAAATGCTGCCAAATGTATCTGAAAAAAATGAAGGATCGCCAATCGATATGCTTTCTGTCGTAATTCCTGGTAATTGTTCTAATTTTCCTGTTTTTGAATTCAATTCAACACGAAATAATTTAGCTACGCAATATGGGTATTGTAATAAAAAATTAGTATTAAAATTTTTATGATCTTTGATTAAAATTGGGTGTTTGCCGGATGGACATTCTGGATATAAAGAAGGATTGCTGATCTTAGAATAAATTGGTGAATTTTCGAATCCTGCTATCAGAAAAACTGGTTTAAGAGATAAAGCGTGGGTTAAAAAAGTAGAAATAAAAAAAAGAGAATGGATATTCAAATTCGGAAATAATAAATCTAAATTTTTTCAGAAAAGTTTTAAATTGAACAGATTAGTACATTCGAAATAAAAAGCGTTTATATATTCATTAAAAATAAAATAAAACATGAAATTTACTGAAAATAATAAAATAAATTACTTTATAAATTAATATTCATATAAAATAACAGGGAAACTTGATGAAATCATGCAAAAAATTAAAACAAATTGAGATTTTATAAATTATCTCTCAAAAATCAAAAAGATTTTTATATCAAAAAGTTAAATACTTTATCTAATATTAGATAACAAAATAGCAATAATATAGAGGATTTGACTGATAGATTTAATAAAAAGTTCTAAAAATTAAATATAAAATTCAATATTATATTTTATAAAAGAATAAAACATTTATTTTCTAAACTAATGATTAGGACTTCGTAAATTTATTAAATTTATGTGAATATAATGAAAACATTCCCTCACAGTAAACATCATTTTTATATTACAATACCAGTATTCCTGGGAGTAACAGATGAGATAAATAAATATGCACTGATTCTCGAGATCAATTTCAGAGATCAAAAATTTTTATCTCTGATTTTGAAATCAGAATTTTCAATTAAACTTTTTGATAGGCATATGATCGTAATTTAATCTCCAATTTTACATAAAAATGAATGAATTTTTTGATTTTAATCTTAAATAAAAAACGTTAGTAAATGGGAAATTGACTTTTTGAATCAACTGTATAAAAATTAATCGTCACTCTTCAGAATTTTTAAAATGGAAAAAAATAAAAAGTTATAAAAATTGGGAAATCCTCTTTTTGTAAGCATATTATCGTTTTTAATTCAGGTCACAGCTTTTATTGTCGCGATCATGTAAGAACTTATTGGCTTTATTTATTTCTATTTGCTTAATGTTAGACTTGATATATTCCTTTTCAAGCATTTTTGATGGGATTTGAAAATATCCTCCTTTACGATTTTCGTTACCATAAAACCAGCTAATATTTTGTTATTTTCAAGTTTTATAAACGCAACATGACATATAAAAGAGTTTCTCCAATGCGCATATGCGCCAGAGAGATAGGGTGTTGATTTGGTGGGGTGAGATAAAATTGATGTTTGAGATTGACGGTCGCCACTTTTGAATCTTCATTTTAGAATTTACATCTTTGAACTTGTTTTAGTAGTATATATCAGTCGGTTTCCGTCAGGCTAAAGCCCGCCGTCAACACGACTAATGAACAAAAATAATATGAACTCATTTAATGATTACCATCAATTGATGTTCATTTATTAGACAGTTCATTTAATTCATTCTCAAGCTGATGCAGTTTGTGTTTATTTATTATTCCTAATATATTTATACTTGTTTTATATTGTTTTTAGAATTTGCGAAAATAAAAAATTATTTTTAAAAAATATTTGTATATAGCAAAGATAAAAAATATTATTATTATTTAATTCTGAAATCGGGGCGAGACCGAAACGACATCGAGACAAGCTGGAACGTAGCCAGTTCTGGTAGTCAATGAGAATGCTAAAGGTCATCAGAAACGTTGTCGAACGCCTGAAAAGCTAGCTGGTTAGGAAAAAAAATTTTATTTATAAAGAACCATGTTGTTGTTGAAGAACCATGTTGTTGTTGAAAAACCTTGTTGTTGTTGAAAAACCTTGTTGTTGTTGAAGAACCATGTTGTTGTTGAAGAACCATGTTGTTGTTGAAAAATCTTGTTGTTGAAGAACCATGTTGTTGTTGAAGAACCATGTTGTTGTTGAAGAACCATGTTGTTGTTGAAGAACCATGTTGTTGTTGAAGAACCATGTTGTTGTTGAAAAACCTTGTTGTTGTTGAAGAACCATGTTGTTGTTGAAGAACCATGTTGTTGTTGAAAAATCTTGTTGTTGAAGAACCATGTTGTTGTTGAAAAATCTTGTTGTTGAAGAACCATGTTGTTGTTGAAAATCTTGTTGTTATTGTTGAATATCTTGTTGATGACTCATGTGATACCTTTTATTTAGTGTGATACCTTTTTCCTCATAAGCTACCTTTTTCCTCATAAGCTACCTTTTTCCTCATAAGCTACCTTTTTCCTCATAAGCTACCTTTTTCCTCATAAGCTACCTTTTTCCTCATGTGATACCTTTTATCTCATGTGATACCTATTTCCTCATGTGATACTAATTGTTTCATATGATACATATCATTAAATTTATTTTTATTTTTTAATTAAATGAAAATGTCAACACCAAAGGTTTATGATTACATCAATTCATTGATTGATATGCTGGATGAAACAGAGAAGTTTAAACAATGTGATTTCTCAATATTGTGTGATAGATATCCAATACCAAGTGGAAAGGCTACATATAAAGCTAAAGTGATGTACATATCATTGAAGAACAAAGAGAATGAATTCAAACGATTCTATCATGATAAGATTGTTGAACTCGGTCTTGAATACATAACACTTACATCAAATGTTAGAAGAAGAATATCAACAACATCCATTGAATTCTTCGTTGAAGGTTCAAGTGAAGAACAATCATTCAAAGAATATAAGTATTATAATTACAGCATAAGGAAAGCAACAGATAAGAAAACAAAGGAATTGATTGAACAAATGAGACAAAAATATAATATCAATACACCACAGCTGTTTGTTGGTGTTCAACAACAAATTGTATTAGATGAATGAAAGGTTATTAGTTCGAACATTGATTAAAACGAATTGATGTGCTTTCATTGTTCTGTATCGATTCCATAGCTCTTCGAAATCTATTGGAAATGGAACTTGTTGATATATGTAGCCGAGTTTCTGTCGTGAATAACCACTAAAGATGAAGAATGATGTTGCATTATTTTTCCATTCTGTTGTTAAAGCTTTGAAGAACTGGATGTTAACGAATATGATTAGATTCTTATGTCGAAGCTGACTGATGGTATTGATAAAATAGGATGATTTAATTAGTTTCGATTTCAAGAAGTCTTCACAAAGAATGATAGTATTTAGTGGTTTATTTGGTTGACCTAGTTTATTGATATGAAGAAACTCAAACATATCGTTTAACTTCTTTTCATTTTGCTTCGCAAAAGGGGACTCCGTCCCTTCGATTACTATTTTTGGTGTTGATGAATATTTGTTATACAATTCTTTATATAAATCAAGCTGTTTAAGATATTCTTCAGCATTGCTGTCAGCAACAGTTTTTATTGGTAGCTGTATCAATTCGCGTTGGCTTTCGAATGTTGCATCATTGATTGTTCCGTTTCGTGATACATAAACAATTAAATGAAAGCCAGCGTTCTTCATTCGAGACATTTGAATAACATCTCGTAGCATTATATGACTCTTTCCTTTACCTTGCTGACCAACGAGTATGTTCAATGAATTGTAATATGAATAAATACCGTTTGCGATTGGTCTGATTGATTCATTCTTTATTTTTGATTCATTGCGTTGATATGCTTTATTCATCTCATCATCAATATTAAATGTTGTTTCATTAACAGTTGGCTTGAATGATTCATATTCAAATGCAAAACTCATTTGGTCATCATCATAATCAGAACCACTAGAGAATAAAATCTCTTTGTAATTAAACTGAGTGGGTTTCATGAAACCTTTCATTTCTTTAGTTTTCGTTAAAGCTCTTCATGAATACATTTTTGTTCTTATCTCTTCACTGAGTTCTGGTTCTTTGTCAGGCATCATTAAAGATACTTCAACAATCTTCACTAAAAATAAACCTGTTAATAATGAAACAACTAATATTTCATATATCATTTATTAGTTTTTAAATACATGTTTTTAATGAAATGTTGTGTCTAATGAGTTCGGTATAAATGCTATTATATTTGTATTTCAAGTCATTTGATTCATTATTTTTGTACACCAATATCCTATCAATTAAAAGATATTTGGAACGAGAAACGCAACCATTACACGCACAATCATCATTGACAATCAATTCAACTTTATCTGCTTGTGTTAGTAATTTGATGAGTTCCATTAATGTATTTGAATGACAAATCAATAAATCATTGACTTTTATTGGATTGGTTTCATAGATGGATAATAATATCTCAAGGAATTTGTTTTTGGTTTCAAGTTCTGTTATATCAGCTCCAATATCACTGATACCTCTTTCTAGGGAAACGTTGTTTGTTGGATGCTGTGATTGATATACTCCACTCATCTGAGGTATAGTAAAATTTGTGGCTTGAGATGATTGTGGTAATGGTTGAACTGATGGATATTCAACTGGTTGTGGTTGCTTTGGTTTGATGTTTATATTAATGTTTGTGTTCTGCTCTGTTTTGACAGATGCATCGTTCTCGCTACTTAATATACGAGCTTTTGATAATGCCATGAATGTTTGAATAAAAATAAAACAACATTAATGATGAGTCATTCAATGATTCATTTACAAAGTCATTTGTTCAGCTGATTTGATACGTTCATCAATAGCTCTTAATTGTATTTTAATCGATTCAATATCATTAAATAGTTGTTTATATATCGACAATATGTGAATCATCTTATCAAACTTTCCGTTTAATGCATCATCTTCAGAATTCATACATTCATTGAATATCTTGTCTTTAACTATTCGAAACTGAGCGTGTAAAGCTGATGTATCACAACTCAAACCTTTAATTGCACTATTCATTTTAAACCAAAAATAAACAAATTAATTAAATGATATTTTTATTCTTTGTTGTTCTTAAATGCCAATAATCTATTAATCATATATGATGATACATTTAACTTCAATTTTTCCTTCAATAAGTTTTGTGTATATGAACACCTTTTATGTCCTGGCAACTTATTTATATCATTCATTACTTTATCATCCAAAAATTGTATAACTTTTTCACGTTCATCCTTGTTCAAGAACTTTGATGAATTGAATATTGAACGCGTTCTTTTATGGTTTGCTTCTGTATTTGCTTCTTCATTTGTTTCTTCTTCTTCACTTACTTCTTGTTTTGATTCTAATATCAAAAGTAATTTATGTATTTCTTCAATGTGTTTTATTATTTCTCTTAACTCAGACATTTCAATGAAATAAAAAACTCGAAATATTTTTTATTTTTTGATTTAACATTTTTTCAAATTTCAAATAATTTGATTTTTTAATAATATCATAAATGAGTTCGCGTTATTACTATCAAAAAGATACCAAATCATTTGTTATTGAACAAATCAGGTATATCAATAATGAACTTCAATTAAAACCTCGCTTATCAACATCTAAACCTTCTGATTATGATGTTAAACATTTCAAAAACATTTTAGAAAATTATCTAACTTCATTCGGTTTTAGAGAACATGAAGGTAATAGAATCAATGATACAACAATATTAGCTTTCGTCAATAGAATGAAAAGAGAAGCAGAAGAACAAGAAGAAGAGGAGGAAGAGGAACAATTTGAAGAAGAAGAACAAAATGATGAACAACAACTAAAACAAAAACAAATCGAGAACAACATTAAAATAGCTCATGATGCACTCAACAAAGCCCTTCAATTAATTAAATCTGAAAATATATTATTGAGACCATTACCGCCAAAGACAAACAAACAACCTCAACGATATGAAGACATTCGATTCAACAATGAAAATGCTGAATTAATTGAATACCTCAAAAAGTTTGGCTATAAAGGTGTTCATTCAAAACATGACTCATATTTCATAATCAATGAACCTGAGAACTTTGATGAAGCAGTTGAAGCATGCAGTCATTTCATTGACCAATTCCCAAATGATAATGAAAAGGTTGAACGATTAGATGAAAACAGTAAAGAACCGATAAAAATATATTACAAGAACGGAGTTTCATCAATTGAAGACATCAATGAATATTTGACTGAAACAGTATTTAAACAAGAAGTGAAACCGTTCAAAATATATTTTCAATTGACTGGTATATTTGAGATACCACCAAAGAATGAAAACGAAAGATATACATATGAAGCAAGTGAAATCAAATGGAAGAATTATAAATCATCAGTACCGATAATCGTTAGAGAGAATAAAGATATTGATAAAGTTAAACTGTATATTGAATCAAAGATTCATGAATATGAAACCACTGCTTCAAACATCAAATTGTGTATCGTTTGGTCTGTTTCATTTACAATCTCTCGTGTCGTTAAGATAACAGGTAAGATTGATGGATTACCAGAAGAGTTCATTAAAAATAAATATATCATTATGGATAACGTTGATGATTGTTTATGTTGGTATCGTTTCCTTGCTTGCTGTTTGAATAAGCAACTTATTGAAACACGAACATTTAAAATCTCCAACAGAACAGCAGCAGCAAAGAAAATATTATGTGAAGAACACGGAATAACTTATTCAACAAAACCTTCAAAAGCAGCAAATCAATTCATCAACACATTCAAAGGAATCACGATTGAAGAAATGAAAGAATCAGCCAAGAATCATAACATCAATGTCAACATCTATGAATATGACAAAGAGAAACATATTTATGATATTCAAGACCAATGGCACAACACTGATGAATCAAACAAAACATTTTCAGCTCTGTTGTATTCAAAAGATAAGATACTTCATATCATGTACATCATTGATGCTGAAGCATTAACAAACATTCATATATGTCCTCATTGTGGTTCATACATTCACAAAGGAAATAACAATATTGACAGATTCAACAGACATGTAGATAAATGTGATGGCAAATTCAAAAAGGATTTCATACCTTCACGAGAAGCTTTGCCATATTGTCCACACATTTTAAACAATCCTGTTTATTTGTATTGTCTTTCATATGAACTTGAATGGAAGCCAACAATTCATTATATCACTTATGATTTTGAAACAATGGAGCAAAAGATTGAAAAGAAAGTTAGTGATAAATCAGTTATCAATTCTCGATTGATTCCTTTGAGTGTTTCATCATGTGTGAAACTTGATAAAGGTTTGATAACAAAGAACTTTGATATAAGAACAAATGAATTCATTGCCAAATGGATTGACTGGTTATTTGTTGTTGGCTGTGATGTGTATGTTGATAAATTGAATCATTTAAAATCATTCATTAAAGATAAATCAGAAGATGAACTCAATAAAATAGATACATCATTGAAAACAATAACAGTATTCGGTTTTAATTCATCACGATTTGATTCAAACTTATTCAAAGAGCAATTGATTAAAAATCATTGGTCTATCGATAGCGGAATGATTGGAACAGCTACATCATTGAAACAATTTATATTGAAATCATCAAAGTATCCTATTCGATTACGATTCATTGACGCACAAGCATTTGTTGCTGGAGGAACACTCAAACAGTTTGGAATCGATTTTGGCGGTATATCTAACAGTTCGAAAGGTGTATTTCCTTATGAAGCAATCAACAATGAAAATTATAATGAAGTGTTATCAAAGAGTGAACCATTCAAATATGAAGACTTTTACAGTTATCTCAATCAAAAGAATCCATTAACAAAAGCTGATTATGAAGAGTATTTGATTGATTCAAAGAGGTTTGCAACACGTTGGGATTACTTGTTATCATACAATGACAATGATGTTGAAATGATGATTAATCCTATTGACAACCTTATTCAAATGAATGCTGAATATAAAGTTGATTTGATTAGCAATCTTTCGTTATCAAAGAATGCTTCATGTATCAAATATGCTCTTGCTTACAAAGATTTCAACCCGAAGAACGACTATGAAATCATCAACAAATCAAATACATTCAAACCAACAATGAAATGGTGGTTAAATAAATGTGATAATTATCGAAAGCAAGACATGAAACATAATTTTTGCTCACAAAAAGGCGATTCATCGCTTCAAACGAACCAAAATCAACGAGATATTTCAAAATGTGTTAGTGAAAAGGATTTCGAAGCATTCATGAAATTGTATGAATCAAATGAAACAGGTAAATGTCATTTATGTGGTGAACACTTTACTTACAACAACAAACCGACACTTGACAGAATAGATAACAACAAAGGACATCAGATTGATAACTGTTTACTTGCTTGTGCTGAATGTAATCGTTTGAGACAACGTGATGATGACAAGATAACAAGAACCAAAATACAATTGAAGAAATTCTGCAAGCTCCATCACCTGCCAACACTCATAACTGATGAAAAAGAATACTACAATTTGAGAGAGAACATAACGGGAGGATTATCAAATGTACTTCATCGAGTGAACATTAGAGGTCAAACATTAATCAATAAACTCAAATATGATGCCGTTAATGACAGAATCATTAGCTATGACACTTCAAACATAGTTTCACACGTTGCTGGTATTGATTTCAATTCATTGTATCCCTCATCATTCAGTTCAGTAAAACATTCATTCAATCCTTATCACGGAGGAATCATGTACATGCCTGGTTCATTTATAAAACGATTTGATGTTTATGATGAACAAGGAAACAAGAATGAAAAGGTTCTTAATACTGCAATGAATATCATTCAATCAAAGAAGCGATTTGATGCAAACCCTGAGTTTATATTCAAAGCTGAAGTCAAATTGAGATGTCCAAAGAATAAAATCAACGATTTGATTAATTTCCCTCCTGTGTTTAGAAATATCAATATAATGAATGATGAGCAAACGATTGGAAGCTATATGTACAAATATATGAAAGACAATAAACTGAATTCAGCCGATAAAGAAACAAGAAAGCTGACAATGTTGCTTGATACATGCGGAACATTTATGACGTTCTCGAATTACCTTTTATGGTTTTTAATCGACCACGGACTTATTGTTGATGACATTAAGAGCTTAAGTTTATATGAAGCTCATGACGGATTCAATCAATTTGTTTGTGAGTTTATGAAGAAGCGTCAAGATATATTGTCAGGAAAGGCACACGGGAACGAAAAGTTTTACAAGATTAGTATGAACGGATCTTACGGATATGACGGTATGAATTCAGAGAACTTCAACAAAGTCAGAATTGTTGATAAAAATAAAGCCTTTCAATTGATTGCATCCGATACTTATCGCAATGGATGTAAATTGTCAAATGATTGTTATTTGATACAATCACAACCTCATTCATTCAAATGCACTACATGTCTTCAGGAATCATTTTGGACATTAGACAATGCGAAATATTGGTATTTGACTTTCCTTTATGACTTTCTTTACAAATGCATTGACATGAATAAAATTCATTTCAACTCGGTCGATACAGACAGCCTTTACATGTCTATAGCTGGTGATATGAATAAACCGATTGACCAGTTGTTTGATTACGTCATCAAAGACAAATCATTTTATGATAAACACATTTATAGCTTTATGCCAAACCCTGCAATCAATGATGTATATGATGAGAAAAAGATACTCGGATGCTGTGTAGAAAAGTTTGGAGCAAATCAAGTTGCTTTGTGTGCTAAATGTTATACGATTTGGTCAGATGACAAAACAATTTCATTAAAGCTCAAAGGTGTTTCATTGAAGAAGAACAACATCAAATCAAGTGATTACAAAAATGTCATTGATAAGCAATCAATAATGAAAGGCAAAAATATAAACCTTCAAATGAATTCACAACTGATGAGTAAAATAACTGTAATCAAAAATGCTTTAACAGCAGCACATTCAAAAATGTTGGTATTATCAAATCATTGTTGTTGTCCTTATGTCAATGGTTTCACTGCAAAGGATTATTTCATTGAGAATCATTAAACAATTAATTTAATGATTTTATTTTAAAAAATCAATTTTTTTATTTTTGTTATAAATGAGTCAACCAACTGAACAAACACAAATTGAAAATGCTGAAGCTGAATTTGAACCTTTGAAAGGTTTTGAAAGTGATTATGAAATTCAAACAACTTTCCCTTATAACATCAAGAATAAGAAAACAGGAAAAATAATAGCTGAAGGTGAATACAGACAAAATGTTTATCCGTGTGTAAACCTAAATAACAAAATATATTATAAACATATTCTTGTAGCAAAGCAATTTATTGAAAACCCTAATAATCTACCACAAGTCGACCATAAGAATAGAATCAAAACTGATTATCATCTTGATAATTTACGATTTGTATCAAGTTCAGAGAATAATAAAAATAAATCAAATTATAAAGGTATTCAATATGAATTCATTGATGACATACCTGATGATGCAATTGTTATTGATTTCTATGAAACAAAGACAGAAAGGAAAGAATTTGAAGAAAACACGTATTATTATTACCATGATGATACTAATAATGAAGACATTTTTTATGCAAAGATTACTGATAGTATTTATAAAATTCTTCATATCAATACAAATAAATCAGGCAATGAATTTATTTCAATGAACGATATAAATAATCAAAAAGTTAGCGTATATATTAATAGATTCAAACATCAACATGATTTGATTTGATTTGATTTACTCTTTGAATACAGCTAATGTTCTTTCATCAATGATACTTGTAATGATTCCAACAGTCATACGTTTTATTTTTGATGTTATTGCTGTCTCTCCTGAAAGAACTTTCAGCTTATTGTCTTCATTATCGATAAACACCTCATCACCGATTGAATAACATGATGAATCATTAACGTGAACCATATAATCACCATGTGAACTAAATGTGATACATTTATTTTTGTCATCGATTCTCACACATATACCGACATACTCCTTCCATGTTCCTGATGTCTTGACACTACAAATACAATCAGTTGTATCATCTGCTGTTGATGGTTTCCATTCATCACCAACATGTTTGTAAACCTTACCTGTCATATACACTGGAGAACCAACAACGAAATCACTAACAGAGTTCATTGATGATTCAATCGGCGAGTAATGTGTGATTGTTGTGTTTGATTGTGCACCGTAAATAGCAGCCTTATATTTTGCTAAATAACCTCGGGACATGATGCATCTTGAATATATTTGTTTAGCATCTAATAATTCCTGAGTAGTTGTCCAAGAATATCCGCCTATCGGGAAATTATATGTCAGGGGTCTTCCTGATGTTATATCAACAGTGTCTTCATAATAGAATGGGAATTTGAAATTGTCGAAATACACAGTTCTTTGATGTAATACAAGAACAATGTTATGAGGATTTCCAGTTGTATCATAGAATAATATTCTTATTTCCAAACATAGCGCATAATCACCTACTATATATTCCAGTTTAATTACCTTATCTTCAAGTTTTAGATAATGAATTGATATTTCACCGCCCTCTGTAATCGGTCCGCAATCAATAGCACATTTTTTTATTAGTTGTTCTTCTGTTATGACGTTTGACTTCAGTGCAAAGTTATCATTCACATATTTCACCGAAGTAATCATATCATCATTCACAGGTCGGATGCTGATTAATGTGATAGATGCATCATAAATATTAGTCAGTGTATCGTCCTCAGCTCTCAATGAAACGATATGGGTATTATAATTAATATTTATTAATTCATTGCTTGTTGATTTGTAAATCATATTCAAACTTTTATATAAACTGTATTCGTATTCAACTTCTTCATATGATGCATCATCAGCATTTCGTTTGAATTTGACGATAATATTTTTGGTTGTGAATACTCTTCTTATATCATCATCAGGAACTACACAACCACTTTCATTCTGTGTACATTGAATTGTGATTTGTTCTGGATTTTCATCAACAACATTTGCAGTTTTAATAAATGGTGATTCGATTTGTGCTTTAATGACGTTGATTAACCATTGAGTATTGCCACTTGAATTACACAACATAAATTCGCCACGGTCATACCATACAATAGATAATCCATTATCTAACATCATTCTATACCCTCTCATATATTTTTCATAAGGCTTGAATATCAAATCAAAATGTTGAATATTGTTAATGTAATCCTTGTTAGAACCCCAATTAACATCAAATATCACATGTATATCGGTTTCTGGTAAGTATGGTTTTACAAATATATAATCACGAACGGGATTCGGATATTCAATATTCAATTCAGTTCCGTATAATGCAGTATTCAATGCAGATTCATTAACCCAATCAGTTGGAATTGTTGGTATATCTGTTTTCAATGCATACTTATCTAATTCATAAGCTAATTCATCTTCATCAACAAACTTCTCATCAGCTTGTGCACTAGTATAATACGGTGTCAAGTCAACTGGTTCTGGTATATCCGTCTTCAATGCATAAGTATTCGACACATATCTAGCTGAATAAGCGTTTCTGTCTGTTGGTTCGATAGTTTTGGTAATTGAACACGATAAAACTTCTGGTGTATCGCCAGTTCCTGGATTGATTAATTCATGGCTGTCATACAAAAACCAAATACTTGAATCACTTCCTTCGATACGCATTATCTGAGAGGGTTGTTCGTCATCATCGTCATTGTACGAATAGTCTACATGAACATAATGACCCGTATAAAAACTGTTTGATGAAACAATATCCAACCCGTATTGCTCAATCATTTCATGATATGTGTTGTAATCCAAATCAGGAATTGTATTATTGACGATTTCGAATTGAATTGTTGTTTGACCCTCAATAATTTCTGGGATTTCACTCTTCATTGCATATTTTCCTTCTGCAACTGTTTTCGTTTCATACTTATCTAATTCATAAGCCAATTCATCCTCATCGACGAACTTCTCATCAGCTTGTGCACTAGTATAATACGGTGTCAAATCAACAGGTTCAGGTATATCACTCTTCAATGCTAATTCATCATTTGTTTCTGCTAATGTTATTGTTATTGGAAGGTATTGATATCTATCATAAATTGCTCCAGTAAATTCATCCCACACTAATTCAAAATACTCCCCTTCACTTTCAAATCCTTCAGCTTCATGTTGTTTAACGTTATATTCATCATCAGCATATAATTCATTTGTCTTAAATCTGATATCAAAATGGAATATATTACCACTATTGTCTAATTTATAACCAACCAAATGTGTTCCTTCTTTGAACGGTAAAACGTGAGATGTATCCATTCCGTTTTCTTCATATTCTTCTGGTACTGGACCTATATTAGGAAACATATATGTCTTGATTTCAATTGTGTATTCAGTTGATACAGTCAAATTATCTCTCGTGATGTAATTCTTCAAATCATCTTTTGGAACATATCGTTCGGCACAATCATCCAAAGCCGATTGAAAACCTTCATTAACTGCTATACTTGTTAAACACATTGATGCTTGAGCTGATAATGGTTTATCATCTTCAGCCATCAATTTCTGAAACATTTCGTCGGGTAATAGTTCTTTTATGTTCAATTGCAACTCACTATTTTTGAGTACTTCTGGTATATCCGTCTTCAATGCATAATTCGTTATATCAATTGGTTCAGGTATATCAGTTGATAAAGCATAATTGTTGATAACATAATCACGCAATCCGTTAACTGCTTCATTCAATTGTTCCTTAGTGATTCCATTTCCGTTTGAAATCCCTACGTTTCCGTTCGATGTATCACCTTTGATAACATAATTATCGACATATCTTTTAATGTATTCGTTAATCAATCCGTCAATAGTATTTGTTTTTGTTATGTGTCCGCTCTGCTCAATCGTAAACATTCAATTTATTAGAAACTAAACAATGTCAAAACAAGATAAAAATAATTCATCTGATAGCTTTGAATTAGATTTAAGTAATATTGATGATGAAACTATATTTGATAGTGAGGTATCTAAACCTGATGATGATGAAGAACTAGAGGACCCGATAGATTATTTTAAGAACACGTTTCTCAGTACATACAAACTAGAACACCCCAATGATTTAATTAATTTGTTGTATCAAATACAAAACAATGAATATACAGGAAGAAGTGTGGGAAAGATTCGTGAAATGAAAGTCAAGTTTCGTCGATTTGTTTCATTGATGAACAAAATCAATGCTGGTATTAAAAGTAAAGGCAATCAATTCCTTAGTTTAAAAGAGTACACAACAGATAAAAAAAGTCTTGATATCATTATCAATTACTTTAATATTGTTGTCAATGATGATTTAAATTATAGCTCTGACGGTTTTCGTTCATCACCCATCAAACCACCGAGAAAGAGTCAAACACCACAAACCAACAAAGGAAGAAGAAAGAGAACAAGCATACATGAACCAACACTTGATACTAATAAACGAAGAACACCAAGAAGAAAACGCATAACTCCGAGTGATTCTGATGAAAATGACTCGACAATACAATTGCCTAAAGACAGTGAAGATTCATTAATTAATATAACATTAAGCGAATCAGATTCTGAGTCATTAATATTGAAAAACGATGATTTATCTGATTCTTTTATTGAACCATCAAAGGAACACAATAAAAATAATTTTTCAACTAATAAAATGGCAGACGACAACAACAATAATAACGGACCTCTTCAATCATTATATGATGATGAATTAGATGATTGGCATGATGATGATGAAGCAGCAACCGAAGCATACAGATATACAAAAACACCTGCAAAACAACCATACAGATATGTTGATAATGAAGAAGAAGCACAAGAAATTAAATCACCTTTTGCAAGGAAATACAAAGGATATGCAGAAGATAACAAAGCAGATGCTGAAATACTTGATGAATTAATAAGAAATGCAAAGCAACCCTCAAAGAATACTCGCGGACGTCGTGATAAAAAAGATATGCCTCTTGTTAACTCAACATTAAAGGATTCATTTGACAAGCTTGAAATACCTCGGGTTGGTGGTAATATATCCTATTACAGAGATAAATTTATTGATATGATTATTAACGGAAACTTCAGAATCAAATACATTCCGAATGCAGCTTGTCGTGATACAGCTATTGAATACTGTAAGAATTCAGTTGATAAAGACGGTAAACCAAGATATCGTTTATTACCAGAAAATGCCAAAGACCCGTTAGGAAACTCAATAACAGACTTGAACGGTGATAAAGTTGATGATGTTGTTTTAATTGATAGGAACGGTAATCCTTCAATCATTAACGGATACAAGCTTGTATTTGCTTCTCCTTACAAGAAAGTTTGGAAATCTGTTATTAAAACAAAACAAGAAAGAAAAGAAATGCCGTTCAATAAATGGATTCAATCATTATTTGATAAAGATATCAAGAAAATTGATTGGGATGCTGGTCAATACAAATTAACAAAGGGAAAAGAAATGCAAGAGCTAGAAAATTATTACGGTCCTATGGGTCTGGGAAAAGCAAGAGTCAGCAAACGTATTACACCAAGTTCTTATTGGTCATCAATCTTTTCTAAAGTCTGGAAAGTGTATTGGAATGACGAACAATTCTTTGTATTATCTCCTTTGAAGAAACTCATCAATTACCTTGCTGTATCAAATATGTTATTTGCTTATCTCTTTGATGCTCCTTTCAAAGAAATCATTCAAGACAATAAGTTCAATGGAAAGATATTAACATATGAACAATGGACATATTGGAAACAACAGAACAATAAAGAATATGTTTCAGTATTAGGAAAGAATGTTCAATCATATGTTGAGAAGATTATTGATAAAGCTATTGATATCACATCAGGAGAATTAAAGGCTGAACCAAGTCAATGGGGTAAACAATTTACTGAATTAATGCATTACATTGATTATGTTGTCTTTGGTGTTGGTTTCAATGTTGATGTAAGTAAGCAAGAAGGATATAACAGGTTGAAACGAAATGCAGAAGGAATTAAAGAAGCAACGCCAGAAGATATTAAGAACGTTAAAGATAATTTCATTAAACGAATCTCTGCAGCAATAGAAAGAGATATATATCCAAATTGTGGATACACAGCATTCAAAGCACAACTCAAAGAAAGCAAATTGCAGAACAAAAATAAATATGATAATTTTGCTGTTAATCTTAAACCATTACATCAAAGAATGAATAATGAATAATTAATTTAAATCAAAACCTCCATTATTGTTATTATTATTATTATTTTTGTCATTTGGGTCTGAAACGATTCTAAAACTATAACGTTTTGTTGATTGTGGTTGTTTCTTCTGGTCTTGCTGATTATCAAGTGAAGTTGACAAGTCTTCAAAAGTATCATTATTTATGTTTTGTTGTCGTTCAGAATAATTTGATGTCTTATTAGGATTTGGTGTTTCAAAATAAAAGCCTTGTGATTGATTTTGATTTCTTACATGCCAATCGTCTTCAATTTCCATAGGTTCATAGCTTGTTGGATAATTTGGTTTTGTACTTATGGCTGATGCTGAAAAATGAACTTTGTTATCATTTTCTTTTGATTTATGCTTTCTTGGTGGATTGGGAGTTAATGATTTAATATTTTCTGTTGTTTCATTTGCTGTTGTTTCGTTATCGGGTTTTATATTTGGTTTGAATATAGGATATTCAGTGAATATAGTATCATTTCGAAAACCTAAATGTGCAGGTTTCTTCGGTTTATAATTCGTATTTTGATTTAAATCGTTCATTGTTTGTATTCTAATATCATTGGTGTCAGAACCTGGTTCTGTGTTATCATAGAAATCAATTATCGGTATTAAGTTTGGATTATCATAAACGGTGAATGATATATATGTTTTATTTGCATTAGGATTATAACCTGTATCAGCTGCAGTAATTATATTATTAAATGCATTCATGAATACCTCATAAGTAAAAGCGAAATTTACTCTATTAAAATAAGCTTCACCATCATATTCTACATAATAATTTGTTATATCTTTAGGTGTGTTATCATTTAATAATACAAATACAGGTTCTTGAAATCCTGGTAGTATCTTTCGTATAAATATGTATGACGGACTATAAATTCCATCACCAATTAAATATAACATCCATGCAGGTCTAGTCGTTAATGTTGTACCTTTATAAATACTTTGAACTTGCCTCGGAAATGTAAAAGTTGATGGAAAAATATAAATTGACCTTGATTCAGTAGTCGTAATCATAGCAAATGCAATCGGTGCTACACCATTAATTTTATAATTACTCATATCAGCCAATTGATTCGGATTTAAATAAAATACATGAGAATCCATTTTGAATAGTCATTAATAAATCAAAAGACAACTGAATATAAATGATTCAGGTTCAATAACGTTTCCTTTCATATCTGTGAACCATAAATGATATTCTTTTTTTGTGTTGTTCAGACACTCATATTTTCTGTATTTGGTTTGTCGTCTGTTAGCAAGCATAATGAAATGGTCACAGAAAGGCATGAATTCAACTATATCTGAATGAACCATCAAATCACCGACAATATGTTGATTGACAACAGCCCCACAATACTGAACAACAATGTACTTCTTGTTGCGACTATAAACGAAATCATCAGGAAGATTAAAATCTTTTGATTGTGTGTGATAGTATCGTTTTGTGATTGGTTGTTTAGCTTTCATTTTGCGTTTTATAAGTCAAAAAGAATACTTTATAATCATCATTCAAAGCATCTATTGATGAACAAACATATTTTGTGTACATGATTGGAACTGTTATTATTGTTTTGTTCTTCAGTGTTTTGTTAGTTTGACGCAAAGGATTTAATAGTTTACATTTAACGTTTCCTGATTCATAACAAATGAATTCAGCAAGTTCATTGAATACTCTTCTTCGCTTTTCATGTTTCTTTTCTGTTTTTCCGTAATCGGTGTGAATGAGTATTATATTTTTGGGTTTATATGACAGAAGACCTTTAAATCGTTGTTTTTGTTGAATCTCTTTCAATTGCATTGATTTGGCTCTTATGTACTGCCATTCAAGGTCGCGGTCATCTTGCATCTGTTGAGGTGTTAGATAAATGTATTTTGATTGTCGTTTGTCAAGGTATTCATCAGTTTCTTCGTCAAATGATGTGTATAAAGGATTCAATAAACGAAGAGATGCATGAGGCGTGTTATTGTACCATTCAACCGTTTGTTGTATCAATACATTGTTTGTCATTCGTTGTTGTGATTGACCGAAAGCATTTCGTAATGTTCTGATTACTGCATCGACACATTTATGTGCATTCGTGAAAGGTGAATCATCAATGATTAACTTTATTTTGTTTGGTGCTTTGAATTTAATTGTGTGTTTGTCTAATTGATATCTTTGCTCTTCACCGTTGCAATAACTTTTGAATGCATTTGATATAAAAGCCTTTTCACCATCACATTTAATTGTTTCAATTCTGATATTTCTTTTATTGACTAGTTTATCAATTACTTTGATTACATAATACTCAGACTTGTAATCAATTGGTTCAACAATTAGGTATTTGGTGTTTACATTGATTATTACTAAATAAGCTTTATTTAATGCAAACATTATATCAATTTCGTACGCATACGGTTCAAATGAGAAGTCAGGTTTTGATAGTTTCTTTACTGTCTTCAATTGGTAATCCTTAATATAGGGCTCGGTTTTAATGCCCGTGTCTTTGATGTACTTGTATTTAGATTTGAAAGGATAGTTGATTGATTCATTCATTTGAATCGCAAAAATAAAGCATTAATTTATGAAGGAACTCTGTTCCCTTTTGCAAAGCAAAATGATTATTTAATGAAATCATTATTTTTATTCATTTGCTTGACTTCCTTGTGGAGATTCGTCATCAACGTAAACCAATCCGTCAAGAGATAGTTTAAAGTAAGAGTCCCTAGTTATCCATAATTGAGTCGGAGGAGGTTTGACAATGGTTCCATCTGGTTCAACAACATTGAAATATGTGTCATCATCTCCTGTATATATTGGTTGCCCATTGACTTGTATCTGAACGTTTCCGAAACCTCCATCAAGTCCGTCATAACAATATCCTGCACTTGCTCGTTCTGTTTGAATGTTGAATACAAATGATGTTGCATCACTGATTGTGTTGTTGTATCTCTTACCGTTAGCGTCATTCTTTGGCATTGTCATCGAATCCTCAAATTCCTTTGTGCATGAAAGAGTGATTGCATCTAAATCACCAGCCGTTAATTGATTTTCAAAGAATCGTGCACCAATGGTTGAAACGTTTTCGTCTGGGAAGTTCTTTCCACCAATATTCAAGAAACAGTTTTGATAAACTGGATTTTCAAAGACAGTTAAATCATTATGATGCTTTGGAAACATGATTGATAAATTAGTTGCATTGATTAATGGGATATTCAATGTTGACTTGATTCCGTTTGCTGCTGGAGCGATTGGAAAAGCATGATAATCAACTTTTTGTGAAGGAATGATTAAACCTTGTCTTAAAATGTCTTCAATTCCTTGTCTTGTAGCTTCACAAACTCCAAAGCCTTGCATATTAGATTTACAAGCTGTGATGGTCATTCGATTAACTGTTAATGTTGCTGTTTGTTTTGAATAATGAGCGCTCATCAACTTGTTGGCTTCAGTTTTAGATACAAAGTTAACGTAAACATGACCTGCATGTGATGGTTGAGGTAATTTACCATGTTCTTTGGTATAATGGGCTTGACAAATTGCTTTATTATCATCAGTCTTTTCAATTCCAAGTTCAGTAAATTCATCATCAGTAAAGCTAAATATTAATGAACAATTTTCAATCAGTTCATCGAAATCACCTCCAGATGCAGATACGTATTGTTCTCTAACTTCATACTTCAATTGATATTTCGTTGGTGTTGGTTCAGGTGATGGTGGGTCTGGATTGTCTCCAGGTCCTGGAATCACTGCTTGATTACCAATTTGTGTGAATTGATGTTTGAGGTGTCCTCGTGCTTTGATTTCCTTTAGTCTGTTTAATTCTTCCATCGATATTGAATCATTATCTTCAAGAAATACTTTTGCTTCAGCAACTGTGTAAGGGTCTAATACTGCCCAAACAAGACCAGCGGGACTAACTTGAAAACGAATTGATAAATCACCAATGATTCCGTTAGGGAATAAATCGAATGCTTGTAATGCGAGCAAATCATCAAAAGGAACATTCAAATCAAATTCGACTTCACTTCTTCCTGTGTTCTTAAATGAATTCAAGTTGACATAAGCTCCTGCATGTGTCTGTGAATAGTTGCTAATGTTTTCCCACAATGAATGAACGAATCTGCGACGTTTCTTCTCGGCTTCTGGTTTAACTGAAGAATATAAGAAGCCCTCACGAATGCATTCATTCTGTTGGTATCCGACATTGACATTATTATGAAGAATCTCTAACCTGTCAAACAACTGGTTTGATGATTTGAAACCGACAAACAGTTTGTACAAGTTGTTGGGGTCATTGATTTCATTTAATTTACTCATATCTGTATTCAATGACAAATCTAATTTAACGTGAAATGTTAAGAAACCTTTATCAATATCACTTATGAAGTGGTCAGGATGTGTTAAACTTATTTGCGAATATTGTCCTTGATGAAATGGAGCTGGTTGGTCATGACAGTCAACAGTTCTAAATGAAAATGAACGCGTACCGTCATTGACATTAATCATGTTTCTCATCTCTTCAAATGCATGAAGAACGTTTCCTGTTTCAGTGCGAAGATTATGGGCTCTCTCGTTTCTGTATAACATTTATGATTGAATAAAAAGGAAATAAAACACTTTTATCATTAATTAAATTATGGGTGTCGGTATATTCAACAAAATCAAGAACGCATTTAAATCAATTGGCGGCAAAGTAAAATCATTCGCTCAGAAAGCAGTTAAAGCATTACCAAAAGTTGTTGATGTTGGAAAGCAAATCGTTGACAGAGTTAAACCGATTACACAATTCATTCCTGGTGTCGGTCAGGTTGTTGACGCAATTGATACAGGTTTAAATGTTGCTGACAGAGTTGGGAGATTTGGAAAATCAATATTGAATGAAGTTAAATGAAAAACAATGAATTATAATGATTTAATATAATTATAAATGAATGAAAACATTAATGAACTTAAAGTTATAAATGATAATGTAAATGAATCAAAAGTATTTAAATCAATTGAAGAGTTCAATTTGTTCTATCAAAAGAATATCGAGCAAATGAAATCACAAACGACTAACTATTTGAACAAGATTTATAAAATCATCACTAATGACGGCAACGAATACAAAATCACTAAGCGAAATTGTACAGACGGTAAAAGACTTAACGGCGACATTTATTTGAAGAAAGTTGGGAACACAATCACTAAAACACTTGAAAATGACAACATCAAAGCTGATATATCATTAATGAAAGAATCGATTAACGAACTCAATGAATTAATAAATCAATTGAACAACAAAAATAAAATACTTGAAGAACATATTAATAAGCTTTCAAACGTTGTCGACCAACAATCAAAAGTTATTAATGAATATGTATTAAATGTTGTTGCTCCTGACAACCACAGAATGATTAAGTGAATCATGATGATTTAATGATTTAGTCGTTTTTGGAGGTGGTTCATGAAATATATTTCCTTTTTCATTATAACATTTCACTGTTGGTGCTGAATTTATTTTTGTTCTATTCTTTTGCATCGTTAATTGTAATCTATCAAAATGGTTTTTATGCTTATCGTCATGAACGGTTCTTAATTGATTAATAGCAGACATTTAATTATTATTAAATGAGTGAACTAACAGAATACAAGAAAGAAATACCAGAACTAAAACGAATCAAACGAGGATTGAAAGAAAAGTGTTATGATTACAAACAATGTCTCAACAATATCAAATCAGGAATGTTGGGCTCTGACGGTCTTGCCGTTCGTGAGTCTCTTATCGAAGACATCAACAGCCTCAAAAATAAAGTTCATCAGCTTGAGAATGAATTAAATGAACTGTCTAATAAATGAACATCAATTGATGGTAATCATTAAATGAGTTCATATTATTTTTGTTCATTAGTCGTGTTGACGGCGGGCTTTAGCCTGACGGAAACCGACTGATATATACTACTAAAACAAGTTCAAAGATGTAAATTCTAAAATGAAGATTCAAAAGTGGCGACCGTCAATCTCAATTTTATCTCACCCCACCAAATCAACACCCTTACTCTCTTCACTCATTAAAATATGTTTTATGCATTGCCGAGTATTGCACATGTAAAAATAAAATCCAATGTTTTCAATATCTTCATGTGATAGCTTTGAAATTGTTTTTTAAAGATCATCTTTTCTATACGCAGTTTTTGAAGCTTACTTTCAAGATTTTTTCATTTCATTTTGCTTCAAACTTTTATATTATAATAGTATTGTGACTAGGCCTTTTTAGATAATGCTATTTTCAGGAGTTAATGACACAGCATCAGTAGTAATTATTGCTCTTCTTTTATCTTTAACATTATTATGTTTTTTATTATTTTTTACAGTCTTTTTATATTATAAAAATTGATAAGTTGTTTTTTTTTTTCTGAAGAATATGATGCAAAAAGTCTAACTTTAACATCATTTTGATTTGTTCAAATAAAAGAATTTCTCTTATGCTAAAATCAATGATGCTGCAATCATCATGATTCTTTGTGAATAACCCCTTCACGAAGGATATTTTTGAAGGGAGTATTTTGAGTTTATTTAAAAAATAAATGAAGTAGCTTTTTGAAGGCTACGCCTTTCAAAAAGCTACTTCAATTTATGTTTAATTATCAGTTTTATAACTTTTTGAGTATTTTACAAAACTCAAAAAGTGATACCTAGATAATTTTTTTTTTTTTTAAACAATCATTATCACTTATTGCTGGTGAAGCTTGTGAGGATCATTCACAATGAATTCATTTTTTTATTTCTTGATATGAAAATCCACTTTTTCATTGGATGTATGTTATTAATCTTTTCACTTATGAATGATTTTCATTTAAGCCAGTAGTGATTTCAGTAAACCAGCGTTTTTCAAAAACATTTTCACAGGAAAATATTCAAATAAACTATTCAAAACATTATAAGTATTCAATTCTATTTTATTTAGGTAACCAGTTTTACTTTAGAATTGATTTTTATTTTACGTTTTTTCATCGGACACAGAAAATTTGGTATACAAAAATACTCAATATTTCATTAACCAAAAAATTATTTCAATACATAAAAAATATCAATTCTAAGGTAAATCAGAGTATTTGCCAAAATTGCTTTTTTAATAAAGTAAACCATTTATATGGAGTATACTCAAATAATTTAAGAAATATTATTTTTGATGCCAATGATAAATACTGATCTCTTTTGCACATTTTTAATTATATTTAGACTAGGGATGGGAAACGGGCGCCCGAAACGTGCCCGGGCAATGTCAGATTGGTCATATCACCGGGCAAGAATGGGCACAAACGTCTTTTTTACATTGCCCGTTTTTGCTCGTTCTTGCCCATCTGATCGTTAAATTGATTGCCCGCTCATCTTTTTCTTTCCTGCCCGTAAATTTTATGAAATAGTAAAGGCTGCTTGTTCGATATTCGTCGAATCTTTTTTTTTTTTTTTTTTTTTTTTTTAGTTTCTTTCATTCCCAATTTCTCAACCTATACTCCATGTTGAAAAGATTTATTCATATCATCATGATTGCAATTTATTTTTCATTTTTTATAAACAATAAGAAAATGATTTTTTTAAAAAAACTTGTTTAAATGAAAATATTATCACTTTTTTTACTCTTTTTTTTGGCTTATATAAAAAATTTTGATTTTTTGTTATTCTTAAAATGCATCATTTTTTATTCCCACAACTATTTCATTAACTATATAGTTTATTTTCAATATCTCAAAATTTAATTTGTTCCAAAAGGTTTTATTTATGAACTTATAGTTAGAATAGCATATATATTATTATACTGTTGTGTTAAAATTACTTTTTTATGTTAATGACATAATATCTAATGAAATTTTTGTGTTATCAGAAAAGTAAATGTGATTTTTTTAATTTAATTATATTTAAAATATAAAAATCAATATATTCATGCATTTTTTTAAACAAAAATCATTCATAAACTTTATTTTGTCAATGCTTTTTTCTTAAAAAAAAAAAAAAAAAAGTTCGGAAAATATTCGAACCAAATTCTTTTTTATGAAAATGGGCAGCTCCGGGCAATTGCCCAAAAAAGTGGAAACGGGCACTGCTTCGCCCGAAAAAACGTAAATAACCGTTTTGCCCGGGCAGCCCATTTTGCCCGTAAATTTGCCCGGGCATGCCCGGGCAGTACGTTTATTTCGGGCCCATTGCCCGCCCGTTGCCCGTTTCCCATCCCTAATTTAGACTTGTTATTCTCCGATTCTCGAGATCGATAATTGGTTGACTTTTTGATATCGATACATAAATATATACAAATTCTCGAGATCGATTTCAGAGATCGAGAATTTTTTTTTCTCAGCTTTTGATATCAGAATTTTCAATTAAACTTTTTGATAAATATATGATCGTAGTTTAATCTCAAATATTTCATAAAAAAGAATGTATTTTTTTGATTTTAATCTTAAAATAAACATCAATACATTCTATTATTTATTTTTAGATATAATAAAATCACAAATACCAATTATAATAAAAGATAAATCTGTTTGAGATCTCGAGATCTCGGTAAATGATATCAAGTTTACAATTATTTTTATATCACATTTCATGTCTGATATCTTGATAATCGATAATCTCGATATCAGATTTTTAAACTGATAATCGAGTATCAGATGTAAAAAAGTGACGTTTTTGATATCGATTCTCAAAATAACAAGTCTTATTATATTCAATATAGTAATTTAATTTTTATATATATTATTCCATATATAAAAATTCATATATATATATATCGTATATAGTTATAAAGATGAATTTGGGACTTAATTTGAATAAATGATTAATTATCGATTTCAAAAATAAATTGAAAAGTAAAATAAATACTATTTATTCATTTTATTTCAATATCAAAAATGAATCATCAGATTACCAAAGTAATAATAGGAGGGAATAATAAATATTTGTATTAAATATTTTTCTTCAAAAAAGAAAACGAGGATAAATTCATATAACATATGACTAAATTATTAATATTTTTGAAAATAAGCAACTTTGAAATCTTTCGGTTCATGAGAAAAGATAAACTCTAAAGGAAATTGAATAAAACATTCAAAATTAATAAACTTTAACGTATATAATTTTAATAAAAAGGATGTCTTCAAAACAAAAGATTAAAACATCTTCCAACAAGAAAAATCTTGATTTATCTAGTAAAGATAAATCAAAAGATCAGATAAAAAACAAACTCACTGATGAATATTCAAGATCTCAATCGGTTTCTCCAGTTAATCAACATAGCCATCATCATAAGAATTCTTCACGAAAATCATCACGTTCACCAAAACCAGTAAAAAGAGAGCCAATAGATCTATCCAAATTTTATAGTCGGAAGATGATATTAATTTATATACTTATACTCATCATTTTATTCGTTTTTGTATTATAAAATAAATAAAGAATAATTCCTTATTTGATGAATTTCTTATTTTTTGTTTTCTGAACTTTTTCTGATTCAGAAATTCTGAAGAAAGTTTCGGTAACTTTATATTTTCAATGAAATTCAAGTGGGATTCCTTTTTTTTATTATATTTAGAAAATGATAACTGAATATATATATATATATATATATACATAAAACTCGTTTACATATTTTCAATTATTATATGAATATTAATATATTTTTGATAATGTATGAAATTGATTTATTGAGATGGCTTCTAAATATAATTTAAAAATATTTTGCCCTAAAAACATTAACAATGAATTAAACCCTAAAATAATATTTTGTACTATTTGGACACAAATCAAATTATACTAAAAAAAAAAATTCTCGCTGGCCGGGAATCGGACCCGGGTCACAGGAACGACAATCCTACATGATACCATTACACTACCAGCGAACTTGATTAATAGAAAAAATTAAAAATATATAAAATAATTTTAAAATTAATTGCACGTTTAGAATTTGGCAACTCAATAATAACGATATTAGAATGCATAGCAACAGAGAAGAACTCCATGTAAGAACCGAAATTGTGGCCGAAGACACCAATACAATCGTTCATACTCTATCATATCTTTTTACAAAAAACTTAGGAAGTGGAAATGCTAGTAATGACTTCGATTTACAAATTACTGATCCAGAAAACCCTCTTTTACTATTCGATTTTAAACTAAGTCCATTTGACTTTCCACGCTTGAAAGAGGAATTGGTCCTTTATTGCGAATTTTCCACTTTTCCAAATTGTATTCATGATATACTAACAGATTGCAATGAAAAAAGCGATTTTAAAGCTGTTATTGACTGCAGATCTCAAGAACCGCAATTACTACTTCAACAAATGACCAAAATATCTCTTTTAACTCCAATTCGATTAACCCTTATCCCAGCTTCAGACAAAAGAATTAAAGAATATCTAGCCACCCAGACAAAATATTTCAAAGCGGAATACGAAAAAGCTTTAGAAGAACTTCAATCCGTTCATGAAGAGCTACAATCTTCAAGAATTGATTCTGATGAGCAAACCAATAAATTTAGGGAAGCACTCGAAGAACAAAAACAAAAATACAAAAAACAAATAGAACAAATAAACCAAGATCACGAATCTTTGGTAGAAACTTTAAAATCAACCCATTCAAACGAAGTTGAAACATTACGCCAATCATTCGAAGAAACAAAGACAAGATTGCTATCAGAACAAAAACAAACAGAAGAAAGTCTCAGGAGTCAACTGGCTACAGTCCAGGAAGAAAAACATAAAGCAGTTACCCAAAATGAGAGACAAAGTGAACGAATTTTATCGTTAGAATCACAATTAAAAGATTCAAAACAAAGATTAGAAGCAAGTGAAACAGAAAACAAACGACTTCTCAAGGAACAACAAGAAACAAACTCATCCAATTCCTCTTTAAAAACAGATTTGGCTTCTTTACAGTCTAAACACGAAGGACTTCAAAATCAATTCCAAGAAAAGACAGAATACGCCTCAAATTTAGAGAATACAGTTAACGAACTACGACAAATGCACAAAGAAAAAGAAGCATTAATTAGTGACTTAAATCAACAGCTAAAAGAAGTTAAAAAGAGAGCAGATGAAAGAGATTGGATAGCAGATAAATCAAAGAAAGTCATCGCGAAACATCAAGAAGACATCAGGAAGCTTATCGAAAGATATAATTCAAAGAAATCTTTTTGGGAAACCAGAGAAAAGCAATTTAGCGAAATAGAAAAAGAAAATATTCGTATAAAAGAACTTGTTAAGCAGCTTGAGCAACAAATTGAAGTACAAAATCAGAAATATGCAGAACTACAAGATCAGAATAGCGAACTTCAGAAAAATATTGATGAACTGAACAAAAAGATCGATGAAGATAAGGTATTGACTGACTACTTACAAAAGAGTTTGAATGAAAAGAAAATTGAGGAAATGGGTGATGATGAATATCTCGAAGATGATCAACTTTTGAGTGAAAATTCATTGTCTTTGTCAAATGCTTTCTCACAAAATAAAGGCGGACCACAATCTAAAAGTGGATGTTCTTCTTATGTACCAGAAAACTTTAATTTTCCTCAAACTTCTTCTTTGTTTGAATCACCAAATTTCTATTAATATAGCCGTATTGGTTAATATAATGATTAATTCATAAATAAAAAATAAAAAAGCAAGTAAATATTTTATGTTTTCTTTTGACATCCTTTTCACCTTAATTTGACCATAAATAAAAATTTTAAACGGCAACATGACCGTTTATTATTTTTTTCACATTTTATCAAACTTATAAATAATCTAAAAGAGTTATATTCTTTTTTTGCAAAGACATAAAATAATGAATATCACAAAGATTAATTTTTGAACGAAAACCCAATACTAGAGTTAAACTAGGCTTGAAATTTTGAGAATCGATATCAAAAACATCACTTTTTTACATCTGATACTCGATTATCAGTTTAAAAATCTGATATCGAGATTATCAATTATCATGATATGAAAATAATTATAAACTTGATAACAATTACCAAGATCTCGAGATCTCAAACATATTTTTCGTTTTTATAATTAATATTTTGGATTTTAAAATATTTAAATATAAATAATATAATGTATTGATGTTTATTTTAATGTTAAAATCAAAAAATGCATTCTTTTTTATGAGATATTTGAGATTAAATTTCGATTATAAGTTTATCAAAAAGTTTAATTGAAATTACACTTGAATCTAAAACGATAACACATCTAGCCAAAATTGAATAAATTTCACCTTTAGGTGAGAAAGAAATTCTCGATATCTGAAATCGATCTCAAGAATCTGTAAATATTTATTTATCGATATCGAGAATCGGAAAATAACAAGTTTAAGCAAATCCTCCTTCCATATATTTAATTAAAAGATTTAGAATCATTTTATTATTTATACACATAGATAAAATCTTCATTTGATAAAATGATGATTATTATTTAAAGAGTATTTATTATATATTTAGATATTAGTATTTGAAATTGAAATCAATTCAAAACAACTAACAGATTTCAATTGTTTCACCAAACGGGCTACAACTGGCAAGGACAACCTTACCCAAATAATTATTATTTTGGACTATATATTTCAATGAATAAAAAAACAAAACGAAACAAAAAACGAACTAATTTAAAATTTTATTAATTTTCAATATTTTTTAATCTTGAGGGAAAAGTGGCTGATCCATCAATTCAGCTCTGGTTGGTGAAACAATTACACATTGCTTATAATTCACAAGCTGACTTGAGACTCTGTTTTGAATGTCTCTTGGATTCAATGCTTTATTTCGACGAACTTCCTGAAAGAAAATGAAAGTGAAGAATCCTTGGTCATTGAAGCCCTGCCTTCCTTGTTTGGCTTGTTCGTCGTCATCTGCTGCTGATAGGCAAATGACATTTGCTGGAAAAGTTTGTGCTTCATCAATTTCTAGAGGAATGTCCCATAAAGTGCCACTGTGGCAGCAATCATTTAATAGAATTATTTTTGTGGTTCCATTTGCGTTTTCTTGTATGATTTCGGCTAACAAATCGTCGAGAATATAATCTTCATCAAATACCATTACTTCGTCTAATCCATCTTCTTCGTCTCCACTTGTATCTTTGACATTAGCTCCATGACCAGTATAATAAACAGTTAAATATTGAGTAGCTTTGGTAAGGAAAAGTACAAGATATTCTAAAAATACTTCCGAAGTTGGATTGTGAAGGAAATAAACAGTATATCCCATTCTTTTATGATTTGCTGCAACTGTTATCGAGTCATTAATTGGCCCAACTCCAAGTTTATATTGCGGTTTTGTATATGTATTACATAATATGAGGCAAGCACGTGGAATATCTTCTGTAAATGAAGAAATATCAACTGTTTTGAGATCTGTAGCAAGTTCATTTAATTGAGCAAGGGCTGATTCTTCTGTATTGTGGTTTCGGAGTTCTTCAAAATCTTCAACAGTGAAATCATTAACAGGCAATACTTCTGGCTCGAAATTTTGTGAATCATCCCAACTTGATGCTTTAAATGGATTGAAGAAAAACTTTTTATTTCCTTTGATCTTTGTTATAACAATTTGCAATTTCTGCTTCCTCTGAGCTAGCTTCTTATTAATTTTTGCTTTGGCATCTTTGGTTTTTGCTTTTAAGTCTCTGATTCCTTTTTCAATCTTTTTCTTTATCTTATCTTTAAGTTTTCCCATTTGAAAAATAATTTTATTTTTTTTTTCTTATAATTATTTTGAATAGTTTTGAATTTTGTTCGATATTTTAATAGAAAGGATTAGATTATCATTTCAATTTTCAAATAAAAATCGTTTTCTCTTTTTTATAAAACCACGATTTAAAAAACATTTTTCTTTTCCTATTCATTATATTTACTTCTATTTTCCATTTATTTTTGTTAAATACTTATATAAACCATAAATAATATATTAATATTAGCAAGCATTTTTTTAAAACCAGAATAACAAAAAATTAAGAAATTGATTAATATTGATTTTTTTCAGTAGTTTATGGATAATAAAAAAATAGATATATCTCAATAAATATTAATATAACAATTGTAAAATACTTGATAAATAAACAAAATATATGTATCATAAAAATATATTATATAATAATAAATATTTACAGTATGTAAGACATTAATATTAATCTTTGACTCAATAAAAAATTTAATTTGCTTCATAAAAGTCCAGAAATCAAATATATGATCTATTATGACCATTTGCTCGTGAAAAAAACAGATGGGGAAAAAATTATTATCAAAATTATTATTTTCTATTTTTTCATTAACTAATCCAACGAAAATATTTAAAATTTCAAAACAAAACATAAAAGGCTTTTATAATGCATAATCATATTTATTTTATTAGAATCCTTTCTTATAATATCATTCTTCATTTTTGTCTTGATACGTCATCTCTTCCAATGGATCTTTAATATCTGACAACTTATCTCTGTTAATGTTCAATTTAATTTTATATTTTTCTTCAAGATTTTTTGTGAGTTTCATAATAAGATCATCATTCATCCTACATTCTGCAAATTAAATTATATGAACAGTCTGCATAGATAACATTTTCTTTGGCTTCAGACAATTTGCAGAATTGCTTGTTTTTAGAATAAATCATGAAAACAGCCAATTCATTTATCTCATTTGCATCATTTATCAGGTTCTCCGCTGTTTCGATTTCATCAACACTTAAAATAACCGTCATTGCATTCATACTTTTCTTTCTGATCAATTCAATCGTTTCTTGAAAAGACCTTTTCAAATAGATATTCACATTGACTCTTTTTTTTTTTTTTTGATTTCTTTCAATTTTTTGTTGTGACTTTTACTTCGTTCATCAAACCAAACAACGAAGTGGTTTATCCTCATAATCATGAACGATGAAATTTGAATGATTTGGGATATTCGTGGAAACATATTCAAATGCATTAATATAAGCACTTTTTCCAATACTAGTTACAAAAGGATGATATACAACGTTTAATAATGAAGAACATCCATTAAAAGCATTTTGACTGATTGAGGTTGTTGATGGAGGAATTACGATATCTTTCAATGATGAACATCACACAAATGCAAATGGTTTTATTTCAGTCATTGAAGAAGGAATTGCGATTTGTGTTCAAATAAGAACACCCACTGAATGCTGAATATCCAATTGAAGTTACAGAAGAAGGAATTGTTACTTGTTTCAATGATGAACCCGCTGATGGGGAGTAAGAATCGGTTAAAATTATGTACCATAAAAACTACTCATATATTTAGATTTTTTTCCTCTCGTAAGTTTGTAGTTGGAAATTGTTAATTCAATTAAATAAATTTTTGAAAGAAAATAACTTTTGTCAATGAAATTTGAAAGAAAAAATTTCAGTCAATACAAAGAATTGATGATTTTCATAATTTTATCTACCATAATACTACTATTTATTTCTCTTTGGTATATTTACCCCCTTATTTTCAAAAGATCATTTATGTCAGCTTTTTGTGAAGTTTATTTACGCTTAACTAATCATCATTATAATTATGATCAAACCAAAGAGCAATTAAGGCAACGCTTATCGAATCCCGAACCGAAATACAATATTTCTCCCAGAATTAAAAAATTCTATAACCTCAAACAATCGGAATTATTTGGTCTTGACACCTTTATTTTTGAAGGCTCAAAAAACTGTTGTATACTTTATTTACACGGCGGTTGTTATGTGAACCCACCTTTAATATTTCATTGGAGCTTTTTATCCAAGATATCTAAAATGACAAAAAGCAGCATCTACGTCCCAATCTACCCGAAAGCTCCATTTCACCATTTCGATGAATCCTATGAAATTTTGACTAAATTCTATGAGCATTTAAAAAGTGAATACAAAACGGTTATAATGATGGGTGATTCTTCTGGTGGCGGCTTATCTTTAGGACTTTGTGAATTCTTTCTAACTGAGAATTTGTCTCTTCCAAATGAGCTCATTTTGATCGCTCCTTGGGTTGACTTAACTTTTTCAAATCCCGACGTTGAAAAAGCTGAAAAAACCGACCCAAGAAACAACACTTCATCACTGTCAGCAATGGCCGAATCATGGTCAAATGGTGACCTGAATAATTATAAGGTGAGCCCTATCTTCGGAGCTGTCAAAGGCCTGAGAAACGTCACTCTGATCACTGGAACAGACGACCTTCTGTATCCGGACACTGTGAAGCTTGCTGGCATTCTGAAAAAAGAAGGCGTTAAGTGCAAATTAATCGTGGCTGATAAAATGAATCACGTTTATCCCGTCTATCCAATTCCTGAAGCAAAAGAAGCAATTAATGAAATTTGCTCTATTATATCTTCTGCCTGTGAAATAGACGATCAATAAAGAAAATGAATGAATAAATTGTTTAAAATATTAAGTGGTTTTTTCTTATGATTTTCATTTAATTTTGAGTTAATTTTTCTTTATATTTTCTCTATCAAATATCAAAAAATTCAATGAAAGAAGTCGAGACACTCTCAAATATTGATCATCTATGCATCTGTCGGGCGACTGGCTTCAATTCAAGAGAGAAACTTCAAGATAAAAAAGAAGAAGAAAAAGACAAAGAAGAAGAAGAAGAAGAAAAAGATGAAGAAGAAGATGATGAAGAAAAAGACAAAGAACAAGAAGATGATGAAGAAAAAGACAATGAAGAAAAAGACAAAGAAGAAGATGATGATGAAGAAAAAGACAAAGAATAAGAAGATGAAGAATCAGAAGGAAAGCGTCACCAAGAGAAAACGACAGTTTCGTTGTTCCTTGAATATCTTCCTTACAAACTGAAGGATTACTTGAAAAGTGAAATTATGAACAACACATTGAAAACGAAGATTGAGTTTGAATTTGGATTTGGATTTGGCATGTATCGTATTCACAGCATCGGTTTGATTCATCGAGATTTGAAGATTGACAACATCATGCTGAACTCCATTTTTGAAGCGAAAATCATCGATTTCGATCTTTATCACGTTGAAAGTGAATATCGCGAAGACTGTCTGACCGAAGGAATCGGGACACTTGAATGCATGTCGTCAGAGATGTTGAACAATGAAAACTACGATAACAAGACAGATGTCTACAGTTATGGAATTGTTCTTTTCACACTTTTCACAGGACGATTACCGAAGTAAAGCATGCAAGACAAGATGCCGAAGAAAGAACTTCAAATCACTACCATCGATGACAGCGGAATGTATTGAACTGATCAATGAGTGCACTGCATTGTAAGCAAGAGTAAGACCAAGCTTTAAAGAAATCCTTGAATTCATTGAATCGAAATCATTCAGACTTGCGAAAGAAGTCGAATTTGATTTTGATATCATCAACGAACGATTCGAGAAATGGCGAAATAACGAAGTTGAATTCTAAGAAAGAGGAGAAAAGAACAATAAGAAAGCAAGCATTCATCCAAGATCACCGAATGAAAAGAAAACAAGTCCAGTTGAAAAAAAGTAAGATCAAGATAAAACCAGTCATTAAAAAACTTTTCTGATGAGTTATTCAAAATTTATAAGCTTTAACTTTTTTTAAAAAAGTCTTTTATCTACATTTTTCTTATTTTCATTTTACAATCATTTGAAACATATCATTTTGAATAAAGTTATTTTTTTATTATAAGTAAACAGGGGAAAAAAAAAAAAAATATAAATATTGAGCTTCTCAAAAAGTTGATGATCGATCAAATCTCTTTTCAAAATTGAATGATCCATTCAAAATCATAAAATCAAAATTCGCATTGGTACAAACACGAATGATAAAAAAGAGTAATTCTAAACAATAAATCATAGAATCTAATACCAAAATATTGAAATTTGAATGATCAAAAACTTTTTGAAAGAGTTTTACAAAATCAAAATAAAAACAAAAAAATAAATAAAAATAAAAAAAATCTTCTTTTTTTTTTTTTTTTATTTTCTTTTTCTTTCCCCTCCCGCCCACCCTTTGTTTTTGTTTATTTTTTTTGTCTTTTTTTTGTCTTTTTTTTTTTTTTTTTTTTTTTTAGTTTTTTTTTTTTTTTTGTCTTTTTTTTTGCTATGCAAGGTACATTGGTTCATGGATCTTTTGATGTGGAAAAAGGTCAATTTTAAATAAGTTTGTCTTCGTTACCTTTCAGAATGTTACATATTTCTGAAAATGATGGACGATCGCTTGGCTTGTATGACCAGCACTTCTTGATCAATTCTGATGAGAATTCGCTGACACTCGTCGGAATTGCTGCCTGATGGCCTGAGATAACTTCTGCAAGGCCAATCCTTGGAAATTCGCCTTTCATCAGAATCTGGAAAACTACAACTCCAAACGCGTAAACATCAACTTTTTCGTCGTAGTCTGTTCGCTCTTGTAAAAGTTCTGGCGCCATGTACTTCAGTGTCCCTGTCATCTGCGTCCGACTCATCGTCGCCGTGTCAACTTTCATAAGCGTGCAGAGACCAAAGTCGCTCACTTTGATCTTGTTGTGCTCGTCGACCAAAATGTTTTCAAGTTTCAGGTCGCGGTGAATGATGCCAACTGAGTGAACTTCCTTCATCGCTTCGCTCAGGTCAACAATCGCGCAAATTCGCTCCGAATCTGTCAGCTTCTTGATCTTCTTCTTGAGATTCGAAACGCAGTACTCAAGAAGAATCGCTGGAGGATGCGTCGAGTCGCCAAAGCTGATGCCAAACGCTTTGACGATGTTCGCGTGATCAAGCTGAGCAATGCTTTCGTATTCAAGGAGGAATCGCCGAGCGTTTTCAATGTTGAAGACGAATTTGCCTTCGCCTTCGTCGTCATCATCGTCGTCGTTCTCGGATCCGATAACTTCTGGGTAGTAAACTTTGAGTGCAAGTCGCTCTTCGCGTGAAACTTCGAAGACTTCTGATGTCGCTCCTTGCCCAAGTGATTTGATGCGCTTCAGATTGTCAAGGGTCGCTGTGTCAATGATTTCAAGGCAACTCTTCGCTTTCGATCTTTCCGTTGTTTTGGTGTCTCGAAGCTGGCGGTTCTCTGATTCCAGTTCTTTGATCCGCTTTTCCTTTTCTATCAATTTGCTCTTCAGCGAAAAAATTTCTTGATCTTTCATTTCCAGCGATTTCCGAAGCTCTGAAACTTCGTCTGCTTCTGATGTTGCTGCAACTTTTGCCGTTTTTGTGGGATCAATCGATGAAACAAATTTCTTGATTTTCATGTTTGGAGAGTTCGGCGGCGGTTCAACTCCAACAAAAACAACTGAATTGCCAGTTCCTGAGATGCAGAATGTGGCACCACTCGTGACTTTGGTCTCTTCTGGTGGAAAAACTTTCTCCTTATTTCCACTCTTTAGCATGAGTTCACCATAGTGATTCCATCCGCAGCCAAGAATTTGACCTTCTCTCGTTCTGAAAAGTGAATCAACAGTTCCTGCTGAAGCTTCAATGACATGATACTTGCTCAGCGATTCAATAAGTATGAATTCTTTGACTTCTCTTATGTCACTTGGCAGTCCAAGCATATTGTCTACATTACTTCCGCGGAAAAAAACTTGACAGTCTTCTGAAATAGCAAAAAAGTGATCACATGTTCCACTGATTTCGTTGATTTTCTTTCCTGAAAGTTCGCTCACTTCTGAAAATGTTTTATTTGTTGCTTTTGATGTTAGTGAACACTCGAAGACACGATGACTCTCACATAGAACAATGACTGATTCTTTGCCGCAGGCTGCTTTCACTGCTTTCTCGCCTCGCGGAAGTTTCACACTCTCAACCTCTGATTCCGGTGAATCGAAAACTGATTCCGTTATGATGATCACTGATCCTTCCGTGTCAATTACTGCTGATACTGTGACTCCACCAAAAAGTGACAGCGGTGACCGTTTACCAATATTAAGGAAAATTGTTTCTTTTTTGGAATAAGCAAGAACAAGTTGAGAAGGATCACTGCTCGTCTCCCCTGAGACATGATAAAGCGTGTAGTCACGACCTGCAACCGCCGAAATGAATTTGCATGGTTTACCGCTTTTGTATTGAAGGTTTATTTTAGTATCGTTTATAAATATCTTTTTTTGTAATGAACTTATTTCTCCATTTTTATTATCACCAACAGCAAATGCTTCATAATTTCGATTAATCCAAACTGAATGACCATATGTTGAAAAAGATAACAAAGATGAAACATCGAGACTTGATTGTCCTGGAAATTGAATATAACTTTTATCATTCTTATGATTGTTTAAACTTCCTCCTAATCCGTATCTAAAATTATATCCGCAAAACTTCATTTTAGATATTTAAATATTTTAAATTTTCAGCCAATGAAATTAAGAGTTATAAAAATAATCTTCAGAATTCAACACAATTTTTTTTGTTAGGTTGCTTACAAAAAATTACAATATTTAATATATATTATAGAAGTTTATTTGAAATTATATTTATTTAACTATATATATTTATATATTTTTTGATTAATATTAGCTTTTTAAATGCTATATTTCATGATATTTATATTTATTATTGTTAACGGCTGTTCTGAATTTCCTTTAAAAAGTTAATTTTCTTTGAAACTTTTTAAATGATATTTTTATTTTTATCTTTTTCTTTGTGTATTATTTATTTTATATTATAATTATTATATATCACTACAATTTAATATATTTCAATGTTAAAATATATATTCGTAATTCATAAAAATGAATAATAACGAATAATAATAATGATAACAATTTTTGAATTTCTTTATTACAGTCATAATATTTTCTTTGTTCAACATCTCTGACGACATGCATTCAAGTGTCCCGATTCCTTCGGTCAGATAGTCTTCGCGATATTCACTTTCAACGTGATAAAGATCAAAATCGATGATTTTCGCTTCAAAAATGGAGTTCAGCATGATGTTGTCAATCTTCAAATCTCGATGAATCAAGCCGATGCTGTGAAGACGATACATGCCAAATCCAAATTCAAATTCAAATTCAAACTCAATCTTCGTTTTCAATGTGTTGTTCATAATTTCACTTTTCAAGTAATCCTTCAGTTTGTAAGGAAGATATTCAAGGAACAACGAAACTGTCGTTTCTCTTGGTGACGCTTTCCTTCTGATTCTTGTTCATCATCATCATCTTCTTCTTTGTCGTTTTCTCCTTCTTCTTTATTAGGAAGTTTCTCTCTTGAATTGAAGCCAATCGCCCGACAAGATGCTTGGATGTTCAATGTTTGAGAGGGTCTCAATTTCTTTCATTGAATTTTTCAACTTTTTGAATGATTCGCTTTCATCAACTGATTTGATCACTTTCTTGCACATCTCTTGCGATGTTTGGGTGTCAATGACTTTGTATGCAATAGAGGTAGCTCCTTCACCAATCTTCTTAATCACTTTTTTGTTTTCTTCGTCTTCTTCACTCATTAAATCTGGTGCTTTCATTGCTCTTTCTGTTTCTTTCTCCAAGTTCTCTATCATTGGTTGGACACTTGTGCGTGCTCAAATTAGAAATGTCAAATCATAAAACTGGTTCATACTGTTCAAGCCGCTTCTCAAGAAATCTAATTTCATCAATAAAAACTGTTTTCTCTTGTTCGTATTTATTATTGTTTTCTATTTCACTTTTAATCATTTTCACTGTCTTTTCAAGGTCACTCATCGCTGCTACTTGTCATGAAATCTTCTTCTCAATTTCTTTGAAATGATTCTCTGATTATTTTAGTTTGTTCTTCAGTGTTGAATTCTCTTTCAATTCCAATGTTTTCAGAAGTTCTAAGATTTCTCTTGGTAATGAAGAACTTATTTGTCCATATCAATTATCACCAACAGCAAAAACTTCATAATTTTGATTAATCCAAACTGAATGACAATATGTTGAAAAAGATTATAAAGAAGAAACATCGAGACATGATTGTCCTGGAAACTTGATATCACTCAAATCAGTCTTATGATTATTTAGGCTTCCTCCTAATTTGTTACTATTGTTACCTCCCCAAAACTTCATTTTTTGAAATCTTCAAATAACTCAAAAATTAATATCATGCAAAATAATATTTATTTATTTATTTATTGAATTGGTATAATTTCAACATTTATATAATCTTCATTGATTTGAAAAATTAATGAAGAACAAATGAATATTTGTTTCATTTGTGAACATCCTTTAAATAAATGCTTTCCAATTTTTGTTACAGAAGAAGGAATCGTTATCCTTTGAAAAGAAGAACAATCTTCAAAAGCATAATCATCAATTTTCAAGACAGAATGCGGAATTTGAATATGCGAGAGAGAACAGCAATTATAAAATGCACAAAATCCAATTTCACAGACAGAATCATGAATATGAATTTCATTCAAAGATGAACAGCCATGAAATGTAGATCTTTGAATAATTGTTACTTTTTGAGGAATTGTGAAGTGAATCAAAGAAGTACAAAAGCTAAAAGAAGCTTCACCAATTATTGATACAGAAGAAGGAATCTCCAATTCACTCAACGATCTACATTCACAAAATGCATGAGATCCAATTTGTGTCACTGAAGAAGGAATGTTTATTCTAACCAACGAAGAACAGCCATTGAAAGCATAATCATTAATTTTTGTTATGGAAGAAGGAATTGATATTTCAACCAATGTTTTGCAGCCATCAAACATGTGCCTTTCAATTTCAGTGAGGAAAGAAGGAATCGTCACATGTGTCAAGTTTTGGCATCGATAAAAACACTTCGGACCAATTAAAATTTCTGATTGATTTAACAACAAGCTAACAATATCAACATTATTATTTCTGGCTGCAAGATACAAAGCTGTAACTTTATTTTTGAAAAAAAAGTAATTTGTAATTTCATTTAAATTCAATTAAAACTGTATTTTCAAATAATAAATTATAGAACTTTATGGAAAAATAAAAATAAAAAATTCGATGAAAAAAACAAAATTTTTATTTGGAATTTGATGAATAAAAATCATTAGTTTTAAAACCACTGTGCTGTTTATATCTATTCTCTTTGTATTTAATAGAAAATTAACAATGTTATAGTAATCATATTGGCACGAATAATGGAAAATGAATTTTGAATTGAAATCACTTTGAAAGAAGTCAAAATTGTAATAATGAAAACAATATTTGGAAAGATTTCTATCATAAATCTTACCAATATTTTCAGCCAGCTCATTTTTATCGATATAATTATTTAGAATATAATTTGCAATTTCATTATGATGACATTTCAAAGCCTCCTTTAAACATCCCTCAAAAGAACTGACACACCTTTCACTGTAGAAATGATGTGTTTTGTTATATTCAATAAATTCAAATTTAGGTTCAACTTTTTGTTCATTCAAAATATGAATTATTTCTTCATTTGCTCCGTGGATTGAATAAATCCACAATGAACTGGACAATTCAACATTATTTAAATACAAATATCTGAAAATTTGAATTGACCCAAAAAATGCTGTGTATTCAATTAGTGTCACTTTTTTCTTTTTGAGTAATAACGGATTTGTTTCAAATATTGAATGTTCAATTGTACTTTTCAATGAAAGATTACTCTTGTTCACAAAAGTAATGAATTCTTCAATTGAATCATTTCGTATTAATTCACAGACTATTTGGTCGTTCTCACCATTTGACCTTTTTTGGTCAAAATTCTCTGGAATCTTCCTCTTTATATCTGTATCTAATATGCAACTTATAAATGGCTTGATTTCGGTGTAAAAGTAATGCGGATAGAATAATTCTCGATATTTTCCTTCGATAATCTTTGATACTATTTTGGTATCAAATTGAATCATCTTTTCTTGAAGTAGAAATAAAAGTAGTCGTTTGTTTTGCTTGAAGATGTCAAAAATTTCTGTATTTGTGAAATGCTTCAATATATCATCTTTGATTGATTTGATAATATGTTCTATTTTCGTGAAAAAATCATTTACTCTGTGATGATTATTCGCAATCTTCGAAATTAAATAAAGAAAAGTGCTGGTATCATGCCTATTTTCTAATATTTTTTGATCAATTAATAATTGGTTGATATTTTGAAAATTTTCTTCCGTATTATGTTCTTTATCAATATATTCTAAAAGTTTATATTGAATTCCTTTCATTTCCATCAAATATTTTTGTATATAGGAGGTTTTCATTTATTCTTTCAATAGAAAAGATTATTTGACATGTGATATGAAATTTCGTATTTAGTAATTCGAAAAAAAACACTAGAAGGCATCAACATATAATCAAAATCAAAAATAATTTATTAACAAGTATCATTTTTACTAACGAATTAATACAACTATAATTTCATATTCAAATTTATATGCAATCGGTTGAGTTATAAACATTTTTTTTTTTTTTAAAAAAATTGAAGTAGAATATATGGTTTGGTTCGTACATTATACGGTGTATAAAATGTGATCTGATAGTCAAATTAATATCTCAATACCAAATGCGATCTGAGAGTCAAATTAATACAATCTTTTGTTGTAAAACAATAACCGTTCTCATGTCCTATTACAGAAGTATTGCGCAAATTCTACGATCTGATTTAAATCGAGATTACTTATTTTAGCTCTTACACCAACATATTATTTTGTTTAAAATGTTTTGATGTAGAAGCAAATGGCGGTATCTTGGTTAAATAGAAATAATTCACAAGAAGGTGGAAAAGATGAAAATAAACATAAATTGTGAAAATTTATAACGATGCCACTTTTTCATGATAATGCATCCATTTTTTTGAATAGTCTTTTGATAATACTCTATCGACTTTTGATTGAATATTTTTGAAACAAAAACGATCATAACTTCAAAAAATCTGATAAATTGAATGGTTTATTATATATATAAGAGATGATAAATTGAAAATCTGTCTTTTTTTCAATTAGTAATAACTCATTGAATATTCATTTTTGTTATTTTTTATCTTGAAATTTCAGATATTTTTTTTTTTTTTTTTTATCTAGAAATATACACATCCAAATCAACGATTCAACTCAATATAAGAAAAATAATGTACACAATTTTTTTTATTAAAAGTTTAAATTTAAAATCAGGCTGCATGATTCTAAGTTTTTTAATACTGTTTTTATGTTTGTTCATCAATATTTCTCAAATTTTTCACTCATCTGATTTTGAGACAACGATGATAATAATCAGTCCTGCGAGTAATTTAGAGAGAATGATTTTATCATTATGAATAAAAGCATTATAAAAGAATTTCATTATTAGATAAATTATAAAAACAATTATTTTTTATGTAATGACATCTTTTTTTGTTTATATTCACATTTGAAATATTTAAAATATCACATCTTATACCAAAAAATCTAAATATGTTGTATGATTTTTATTTTCTTTTAGAATAGTTGCTATTTTGTAAAAATCATGAATCAATATTTCAGCATTTGATCATATTCCATTTTTTTAACATATTTCAACATTGTTTTTTTGTATATCAATCATGAAATAATATATATTAAGCACGAGCTTTGAACTCAATTATTGAAAGACTACATATAATTTTATAAAGCATCATTTTTCTATATAAAATCAAGCGCTTTCTAAACCTCTCAGACAAATCAATTTTTAACAAATTTAGCTTTAAATAACACAAATAATAACTTCAGATGATAATTAAAAAAATAATGTTGAGATATTATTGTTTTCTTTTTTATATATAAATAATAATTTGATATATTTTATGATGAAAGGATTTTTTAAACTTTAATTTCTTTATATATGGGTGAAATTAAAAAATATTCAAAAGTCTTATTTTTCTAATGATATAAATTCATTTTTTTGCAGGAAAATATAATTGCATTGAGAATGAAGAGAATCGACATTATTATATCATAAAAAAAGAAAGAAAAATCTTAAAAAATACCAGGTATTATTATTTAATATAATAAAATATCATAAAACACTACTTTTAAATTCATTTTTATAATGAAGAATACAAAATTCATGCATTTTTTTATCGACAAAAAATTGAATTAAAAATAACAAAAAATTTCAATATGTTCATTGATTTTTTTCTTAATATAATTCAAAATTTGAAAAAAATCAAAAAAAAAATGAAAATATCTTATTATATTATGAATATTTTTATAAACTATTAGATTTAAACTAAAATAGAAAAATCATTTAAAATTATAATTCAATATTAATTTCTATTTTTTTCATATAACAAAAAATTGGTAAAATACTTCCCTCTTAATAAACTTTTATTGAAAAATTCAGTTGTTTTCAATATCAAATATAGTGGTCCTAAAAAATATTGATAAGAAAATTGAGAGAAATTTTCATGTTTCATTGAAAAAATTGAGAAAATTTATTTAAAAATAATTTGAGAGATTTTTAAAATTTCTTTCAAATTCATTCAAATTTAATGACCTATTCATGAATTTAAGAATCAATTGTTGGTCAATCTTTTGACCTTTTATTTATTTGTTTTCTTTACCAAAAAATACAAACGAACGCTATAATTTAATCGCAAGTGGTTCTGCAATCGCACAATTTTAATAAAAGCAAAACAGCTGATGCATTAAGTATTTCGTTAAATTGCGTCAAAGCAGTAGCTAAATAGATTGATGAAGGGAGACCAGAAAAAACACAACCTTGCCGACCACAAATATTAACAAATGAAATCAAGTATTTCATATGCGTTAAAGCAATAATGTTTCCTGAAATCCCTGGAGCTGAAATGGCAAATGTTTCCTGAACACAAATTTTATTCTTTATATGGAATAATCTAAGTTTAGCAACAAACAATTCTTTGATTGATTCTTTTCCAAAGAAATTGAAACAATGCCTCGAAGTGCAAGGCAATCAAGTAAGATTTTAATTTTAATTTTTAATAAAAAATCAACTTTTTCAATTGCCGAAAAAATATTGATAAGAAATTTAACTTTTTAAATTAAAAATTTTAAAAATAAAATAACTTTTGTTAATGACGATTAACTATTGAATTCATTTCTTATCAATATTTTTTAGGAACACTATATTGAATAAGTATAAAAAAGAAAAATCATTGAATTTTTCAATATTTATTTTTTTTTTTTTTTGAAAAAAGAATTATTAATCAATTATTTCTTCCTTTTTCTTATAAATATTAAAAAATTTGATATAAAATTTTATTGATGCTCAAATGTGTTACTTCTCTCAATATCAATTTTGAATTAATTGAAATTTCAATTTCATAACTTTTTCTCTTTTCAAATTTGTGAATCAATTATAACAGATTCATTTCTCTTTTTTATGGATAATTCTGAATTCTAAAAAAAGAAAAAATAATGAAGGTTTAATTCAAAAAACCGAAATTATAATTCAAAAATTTTCAATCACATTTCCTACTTAACCAAATACAAATGAATAGTTTATTTTTTACATTTCTTTCAAAAAATTTTACGAAATTGTTTTTTTTTTTTTTTTTTTTAATCATGATATAAACTTTTTCAATGCAAAAAGCTTCATTTAATTATTCTGTTTTTTTTCATATTTAATCAATGATCACATTTCCCAACAAAGATAATCCAAACAAAAAAGCACCAAAAAGCAGCATTCAAAAAGATCATAATAATACTGATCCAATAAACAATTTTTTTGCACCAGTTTCACAATTTAGCTTTTCCAATCCATTCAATATGAATTTTAGCAATTCAAATAATGAATCATTGAATAACATATCGCAAAATAATCATGATTTGCCACTCTCTTTTCCTCAACAAAATGGTAATAAAACAATTAATAATAAAAAAATTAATCCTGCCAAGAAAGGAAGGAAAGAAAATATTGGAAAGACAGGTGTAAATATTAGGAGTGCAAATGATAATATTAATCCAGCTCTACATTATCCCAAAAAAACTTCAAGAATTCATTTTTCTGCTGAAGAAGATGAAAAAATAAAAGAATTGGTTAAAAAATTTGGTACAAAAAAATGGACAATTGTTTCAAAATTTATGAATGGAAGAACAGCTAAACAATGTCGTGATAGGTATTCCAATTATCTTCTTCCAGGGATTTTTCATGGCGAATGGACTGAAGAAGAAGATAAATTACTCACAGAATTGTATAATAGATATGGCTCAAAATGGTCTATCATACATAATTTTTTTCCAAAAAGAAGTTCAAATTCAATTAAAAATCATTGGAATTATTTTCTTAATAAATCAGTAGATGAAGAAGTAGAAGATAACAAAGAAATTGAGAAAAATGATGGGCAAAAAGAAACCATAAATAATTCTGATCAATTAGATACGAAGAACAGTAAGAATGAATTAACAAAGGAAGAAACTATTAAATTTGGAAATGAACAAAATGGAAACAATATTTCCCATAAAAAAGAAGAAAATAAAAAAAGTTTTAATGAAGATTTTGAAATAGATTTTAAATCTGATGATAATGATGATTGGGACTTGTTTGATTGACAATTATTTAGATGGATATTAAATAAAGTTTTTTTATAAAAAAATTATAATTTAATTTATTAAATTATTAATTTTATATGATATTTCTTATTATTTTTGATTCATAACTGATGAGATGTTTAAATATATCATGCAACTAAAAGTAAATGAAATAAAAAATTGATGAGATATTGTAAGAAAAAAATCAAAAAAAACCTTTCAAATAATTTGAATAGGAATTTTAAAAAGTCGCAATTCCCCCAGTTTTTCAATTTTATAACCTTCTTATATCACATTTTCACATCATGGAACTCATGAAATAAAACGCATTTCTCATTTCGCCAAGTTGGTATTTAGATACATTTCCTATTGGTAGCATAAAATTAAAAATAACAAAATATTAATAATTATTTTTTTCATAATTAATTCTTATTTCTTGAAAATTTGGAATTATATTAGAAAAAAGCTGTATTTAAGCATTATACATGATTTAAAAATAAACAACATTATAATATCATAATTATGATATTTAAATAAAATATTTTTGAATTTCATAAATAAAATAAGTGCTTTTGGTTTTATGAAGCTATTTATGTTAAAATAAACAAAATAATTTCTTTTTTTCAAATGATTTTTTTTTAAATTATTTTGATCATATTTTTTATTTTCAATTAAAAAAAAAAGAAAAGGAAAAGATGATATAGAGACATCCTTTATATTAATTAAAAAAAAAAAAAAATACACTTTTTTTTGCAAGCATATTGAATATTAATTGATGATACTAATAACTATGAAATATAAAAAAAACAAACTTTAATTGATTGCTTTTCCCCTTTAAACTGATATATTATTATTTAATATGATTGGCAATCGATCAATTTAAATTTAATCTTCGAAAGGTCACCCTAGAAAATTAACCTGACCACAAATTTTTTTTTGGGTCACTACCCAAAAAAAAAAGATACAAAAAAAAATCAATTAACTTTCAAGAAAAAAGGTTTTCAGATATTAAAAATTGTAATTAAATAGAATGATAGAGAAAATAATTTCAAAAAACAATTTTTGAGAAAATTATCAGATGCATTATTCTAATGAAATTAAAATTTATATTAAAAAGGAATAAAAAGCTTGTATATTTTTTAATAAACCTTTTTTTATATAAATATTTATTCCACATTTTGAGATAAATGAATTTTAAAAATTTCGGGTCAAAAACCGCTTTTTTAAACCAATTGAAAATGGGTAAATCGGGTACCCATTACAAGGTCTATCCAAAAATTAATTTTTATTTTTTATTTTGCATATATATGAAAAATACTACAGTAAGGTTGTAAAATTCAAAAACGTCTCAAAAGAGGAAAATCTACTTTTTCATAGAAAACGATTAAAATGAATTTAAAATAAAAGTCAAAATAACGAATTTAATTCAAATTTGGATTTTCCTTTATAGCGTTGCAAAAATGGAAAATCCACTTTTTGAATGATGCTCATTTTTTCAAATAGAGATAGGAAAGCACTATTTGATGAATATAATGTCGCAAACAGTTGTGTGATAAACTTAATCATGGAAATATTATTTCTTAAAATGGTAGGTTTAAACAAGATTTTCTCTCTATTTCTTTATTTCTTTCATTTTTATTAATGAAAATTTTTTTCTCAAAAAGTCGATTTTCCTATTTTGAAACGTTTTCCATTTTTGAAACCTTACTGTAATATAGGACTGTAATCAAAAAGTTTTGTCAAAAATAACTTTTTCATAAATATTTATAGATGAAAAATAGCAGATACGTAAGCAAAAAAAAAGAAATTCAAGAAAAGATTCTTCGCTATATAGAAGACGATAATGAAGAAGAAAGCAGCAATGATGAACAATTTCAAGATTTGCTTCAATATTTCAAAGATCCCACAAAATATCATGATTATATTGGATCACACAAAGAAATTCTTATAATGATCAACAATATAGCAAATAATCATCAAAGAACTCCGAAATTTTTCCAAAAAATTAAAAAGTTATTGATAGAAATTCAAGCACCAATCAAGAAAAACATGTCATCTACTGATATATTCATTTCTTTTAAGAACAACAAGCAAATTCTTCTTTTTCTCATTCAAAAAAAGATCATAGAAATAGATCAGCAAATGGTAGATAGATTATTATTTTACAGGGAGAAGAATAGGCACTACCAACAATGCATGGCTGAATATCTCTTTCCGGAAATCCAGCCATTTCTACGGAAGAAAGATCACAAATCGATCAGCGGTAAAATATATTACATTGAAAAAATAGATATTCAAAACCCAGCAAATATTCCACTTTTTGAGAAAGAACGATTAAAAGGTGAAAACCCCAGGACAATCTGTGAGCTAATTCGTGAAGATTCAGTTGAAAAATTTATTGAATATGTTACCAAAAACTGCATTCAATTAAACGGTCGTATTCAACGATCAATTTTTGAGACGAATCCATTATTAAACAAAAGAATATTGCCCACGTTAATTGAGTATGCTGCCTTTTACGGTTCTGTCAAAATCTTCAACTTTTTGAGAATGAATAATGTCAAAGTTCAACCGTCATTGATGAAGTTTGCAATTCATTCAAATAACGCAGACATGATTCATCATGTTGAAGAGTTTGTTGACAAAGAAGATCTCTCTGTTGAATATTTCAATCAGCTTTCTTTTGACGAAACATTGAAGTGTCACTCCTTCCATTTGAGTGAGTATTTCAAGAACAATTTCGTGTCCGATCCAAATTTGGACAAAAGTGTCAAATGGCTGAATTATGAGTATTTTCCTACGACGATCAATAAGTCTGTCTTTTATTACATCTGCAAGAATGACATTTATAAACTCTTCTATGAAAATCGGCCTTCTGATTACTCATCTTTGGATAAAGCTTACCAAGTGGCAATTAGAATGAACAACGTAGATGTCGCAGAAATGGCTAAAATTACCCATTGTAGAGGATATTATGGTTTTAATGTTGCTGCACAAGAATATCGAGATGTAATCAACATTGATTTTTTAGGGGATCAACAAATTGTTGACAATCGCTATTTATGGAAAAGTCCTTATGTGACAAAATTAGTCATTTATAACAAAGCGAAGAGTTTCGAACCAAACATCTTCACTCAATGTCCCCACCTGGAGGAAATCGTATTCGAAAAGCCAGCATCCTTTCTAAGTTTGAATAACGGCGTGTTTTATGGAATGGTTTTCTTGAAAGTGATTGAAATTCCTGCTTCAGTGAAGTCAATCGGAAACTTCGCATTCGGGAAATGCAAGGCACTCAAGAAGATCACATTCGAGTATAATTCTTCACTCGTGTCGATCGGGGAATGCTGCTTCTTTGAGTGCTCGGCGCTGGAAGATATTGCGATTCCTTCGTCTGTGAATAAAATCGGCAAAAACATCTTCGAAAAGTGCACTTCACTGGCACATGCTGCAATTCCAGTTTCCCTTCAAAATGAAGTGACCAAAGAATACTTACTCTGCCCAGAACAAACGAAAATTGACTATCATTAAAGATTATTGTTTAAGGGCTTAATTCTGATATATGATAAAAGATTTTTTTTTTTTTTTGGGAATACTTATCGCCTCTAATACTTATTGACCTCGGAGGTTAAGGTCAATATTGACCTTGTATAATACATCAGAAAAAAAGTTTGAAAAAAGCATGAATAGATATATTAAAAGAAAGTAACAATTATAATAATATTCTGATTAAATATATAATTTCAAATTTGAATAACGATAGTTTTTTATAAACTAATTAAAAAAAAACTATTATAACTCAAAAGCTTTATAAAACAATTCATTTATTTCCTTCATGTAGGGATTGAAAAGAGGTAAATCGTGTACCCCTTACAAGGTCTAATTTAAATTATATTATTAATTATGGAGAAAAAAATGGCCCTGGCGGGACTGTTTATACAACATATTCAGTAAAGTAGTATAAATAAACAAAATTAGCTTGAAAAGAAAACTACGCATATAGCGAGACAAAAAGAAAGGATAGTCTCAGACAAAAAGGAGTAGTGAAGTGAAGTGACCAAAAAGTAATCAAAGTAGTAAGAAGCATGAATAATTAGCATAAGAGTAAGGATAAGATGGTCTAAGACATAAGAGTAAAGAATTAGAGAACGAGTGTGAACAAATGAAGTGAACAAGGGCGCCACTGAAGTTAGTTGCTGAGTGATGAGGATGTTTCACTTGATGAAGTATCAGTAATGGAAACGGGCTCAATTAGAGAGTCAACAACTGATATATATCGATCGTCTGAGTAATCAGAATTTGACTGAGTCTGAGAACTCAGAGAGATGATACCGTTATCAACGTCAGAAACATCGTCAAGGTTAAAAGAGCGAATGCTACCAGCTGTGACACCGTCATTGCCATTAGGCCACAAGACCAACTATATTCAGAATTTTATAAAATTACAAGTTTGAAAAAAACAATTGTTTATCTACATTAAGTCATGCGGTTTATATTTGATTAAATTGCGGTAAAATATATATTTTCCTTTTAAAATTAATATCTTTATTTAGTAAAAGAGCGGTAATAAGCAAATAATAATCAAATTTGCTAAATTCATTAAACATTGATTATTCATAAAATGATTATTAAAAATCAAATATTTAAGCCAAAATATAATTTTATAAAATTAAATTTTCATCATAGTTCTAATGCCTTTTCATCAGGACCATCTATATTACTATTATCATTTAATTTTAAAATAATCAAAGAAAAGAGAGCAATAATCAATAATGCGCCAAAAATAACTTTCCAGAATTTGTTTAACATTGGGTTCAACGAAGCTTTAGAATTCAGTTCCAGAGATAAACTTTCAGGAATTATTTCCATGTTGACTGCCTCATCTTTATTAACACTCTCAAAGCTGCATGATTCCACACGAACACTTTCTTTTTCATGCAGAATTCCGTCAATGTAATGCGCCCCTTTCTTAAGTTTCCCTTTGAAGTTGCAATTCAATATTTCAAGTTTATTTCCAAAGCTTTCATCGACGTAAAAAATCGAATTTTTAGATTTTTCATCTTTTTCGAATTCGCATCCCAAAATTTGAAATGAATTCTCAGATTTTTCAAGCAACGTTTTCGATTTTGCATCATTCAAAAGATTGATTATTTTCACGCAAGAATTTTTGTTATGATGAAAAGAGCAGTTTTCAACAAGCAAGCTTTTTGTTGATGCATAAATAGAGCTTCCGCCATACAAGTTTTTATTTTCATTGCTGACGGATTTCTTAGCGTAAGCGACATTACTCAGGAACTGGCAACGGAGGAAATAACTGACTGTAATGTCAGAAATGGAGTAAAGGAAGACAGCACCTCCATAAGAAGCTTCGCAACGCAAGAAATAATTGTCAATGAAAGTGATATTTTTTTCAATATTCATTGAATTATTGATGAATATTGCACCACCTCCACCAACCGAAGAAGTGGATATGCAATCAACGAAATATGTCTGATTGGAAAGAAATCCACAGTTTGCAAGATGGATTGCACCGCCATTTCCTTCTTTTTGATAATCAGTGAAATTACTAGTAATAACCTGAATCATGATGTTTTTGCCTTCATATTGCAAGAATTCGCAGTTGTTAATCGTCTGATATTCACCATCAATGTAAAGTGCACATTGCGCTTCTGGAATGAATGGAATTGATGGTGAAAAGTCTTGTGATTGGCTGAAATGGAATGATTCAGAAAAGGGATCTGATTTACTGAACTTGTTTGTGTGCGTAAATGACGTTGTGGCTGTGAATTTAGTCGAACTTGAAAATGGTCCAGTTGCTGTGAATTTCCCTGAATTGGAGAAAATTAGTGATGTGCTAAATAAGCCTGATTCAGTGAATGATATGGAATGGCTGAACTGTGTTGTTATCGTGAAGGCATCAGTTAAGCTGAATTTGCCTGTGTGTGTGAAAAATTGAGAATGACTGAACTTTTGTGAGACTGAAAATATCCCTGAATTACTAAACTTTCCAGACTTTGTGAAATCACCAGTTAATGTGAAACTTAAAGTTTTTGTGAATCCTCCTGTTTCAGTGAACTTTCTAGAATTTGAAAATGCAAATGATCTGCTGAATTTAGCTGAATCTGAAAATATTTTTGAATCTGTAAACTTTTCAGATTTTGAAAAGTGGCCAGTCTCAGTGAATCCTTCAGTCTTTGAGAATTCGCCTGTTTTTGTGAATGTATTGGATTTAGAAAATTCTTTAGAATGGCTAAATTTTTCTGAATCTGAAAATATATGCGAATTGGAAAACTTTTCAGATCTAGAGAAGCCACCAGTTTTAGTAAATCCTTCTGTTTTAGTAAATACTGAAGTTTCAGTAAATTTTCCAGAATTAGAAAAAGCCAATGATTTGCTGAATACATCTGAATCAGGAAATATTTGTGATTTTGTAAATTTCCACGACTGAGAAAAGTCGCCAGTTGCTGTAAATGCAGTTGTTTCAGTGAATGCAGCTGTTCCTGTGAATGCAGCTGTTTCAGTGAATGCAGCTGTTCCTGTGAATGCAGCTGTTCCTGTGAATGCAGTTGTTCCTGTGAATGCAGCTGTTTCAGTGAATGCAGCTGTTTCAGTGAATGCAGCTGTTCCTGTGAATGCAGCTGTTTCAGTGAATGCAGCTGTTCCTGTGAATGCAGCTGTTTCAGTGAATGCAGCTGTTTCAGTGAATGCAGCTGTTCCTGTGAATGCAGCTGTTTCAGTGAATGCAGCTGTTTCAGTGAATGCAGCTGTTCCTGTGAATGCAGCTGTTCCTGTGAATGCAGCTGTTCCTGTGAATGCAGTTGTTCCTGTGAATGCCAATGATTCAGAAAATTCTTCAGAAAATGTAAACTCTTTGGTAACTCTTGTTCCATAATGATCAACGAAAATCAATTTTCTAGAATGAACATTTGAAAATGCATTCAAACTAGTTATAGCTTCAGAAACAGAATAAATTTCTGTTGCAATTACTCCTCTAACTGTTATATTTGGATCATTATTCGCACTCTCTTCATCATAATTATAGTTTCCATCAAAAGTATTATCATTAATTGAAAATTCAGTAGGTACTTCATCACCTTCAATGTATATGGCATAGCCATCGTAAGCAGAATTAGACAAAAATTGGCTATTTGAGATTGTTATTTTTTTCAAGTAATCATCAATATTGCCACAGTTAAGATCTTGGGCTTCATAGTAGTAATAAGGATTGATATAAATGGTACCAGCTCTTCCTTGTGTTTTCTTATTAAAATGATTCTCATTTAAAAGTTTGGCTGATGATTCGAAGTTATAATTGGCTTCGTTTGATTCAAACAAACAATTATTAATTTCAACTGTACTAAGTGTTTGTATTGCAAGTGCACCACCATGTCGTACAGCTTTGTTCTCTTTGAATGTGCATGATTCAAAAATTAAAGCAGCTTTATTTGCTTTGCAGTGAAATCCAATTTGAATTGCACCACCATCACCATTATAATATAATACACCTGGAATATTCATTTCCTTATTTCGATCTTGAATACTCTTTCTTGCTTCATTGTTAATAAAATCACAGCCAGTGAATATCAATTTATTAATATCATATATGAGCATTCCGGAACCTCCACCATATAAACTTTTACATCTATTATTTCTAAAAGTTATGTTTTTAAATTCAATTTGGTCAATTTTATTATTCCCTTGAATAAAGATTGCATAGTCTGAAGATTCAATAGTTTCTATATTGCTTATCACATTATATTCAAATGTTAGTGAAGATGTTGTTTGAATAATCATTTTAACACATTCATAGTTATATGACGAAATTGAGCATGCATCAAATGTGCATCTTGTAATGGCAATATTATTTAATTCTGCTGTTGATGAAGGATCATCAGTTTTCTGCTCAATTACAATTGGTCCTGATTTATTAAATTTGCAATTATTAATTGTGGCTCTTGAGCATGCTGCAAAAATGGATTTACATGAATTTTGAGTAAATTGAAATGTGCAATTATCCATTTTTATGAATGAGTCTTGGCTCTCAATCTGAATTATAATTTCATTTGAAGATACGCCACAATTATCAAATAGGCATGATTGGAAATCAACATTTATTGAGTAGTCACTACTACAATAGAAAACATTAGCTTTAACATTACTTGTTTTTCTTGCAGCTTGAACAAAAGTGCAATTTCTGATCGTCAAAAAATTCGAACCTTGACTGTTATAATGTATATTTATTGGCATTGCATATTTCTCGTTGTTATTACTTGTGTACTCGAAAGTGTTATCAAAGAATAAAACATCTTTTTCAAGAGTAATAAAGTAATCCAAAACTTCTGATATATGGCTAAATGTGCATCCAGAAATTTGCTTAATTTTTGATTTAGGAGTGACAAGTATCTGAATATAAGGAAGAGTTATGTGGAAGTTTTTGTCAATATATTCATATTCTGATGGTTCAGTATGATAATACATACAATACAATACCAAGTAGCCATAAGAAGTACCTTTTAAGTTAATTGGTTTGTATTCAAATTCATCAGATTCAAATATCAAAGTGCATTCTCTTCTATCAGGCGTTTCTTGAATGGCAGAAAAACTTTTGTCATCATAAGTAATTGTAACATTATCATATCTTATATCAGATAGAATATAAATCCAAAATTTTGAGCATTCAAAGTTATCTTTCTTATAATATTTTTCAAATATTTTATTATTTTTACTCTGATCAAACCAATGTCGTACACCTCCAATACGATCGGTTTCTCCATGTACATTAGCCGAAGGAAAATAGGAAAATTGTGATGAATTACATCGGTTTGCTTTTAATGTTGGCCAAAATACTAACTTGTATATTTCATACAAGCCAGTAGATGTGATTGTCACTGTGTGATCTTTATAGACATAAACGTCGGACTCAAACAAATTGGCATAAGTGAACTCAGGTGCATTTGCATTAATATTAGCAATGTTGTTTCCATCTATGCTAACTTGAATTGTACCAAAATCCATGTCATACTTACCGAACAGGCCAAATTTAACTCCTTTAAAAGTATAAGAAATTTGCATTCTGCTTCCCCAGCACCTGATACCACATTGATATGATTGAGGTGTTTCAAAATTTAACGTACATCCAAAATTACCTTTTTCTTCATAACTAACATCACTGCTTTGTGAATAAGAGCCACAATTGTTTCTGTTATTACAATTCATTTCTTGTAAACTAACGGACATTGGAATAGGTGTTTGCACTGGCGTTGGTGGAACTTCATAAAAGATGCAATAGATAATTAAAACGCCAGAGCTTGGTTTCAAATTTACAGATATTGAAGAATATTCAAATTCAGGGGATTCATAAATTAATGAATTCTCCCTTCTTGAGCCATCAGAAGATTTTGTTGGAGCAGTGTCACTTTTGCCATTATAGAAAATTTTTAGATCAGGATAATTGTCATCTAAAAGACCGTAAATCCAAAACTTAGTGCACCGTAGCTTAATTATAGCTGCACCATTTTTATTTCGGTATTTTCGGACACCTCCAATTCCATCTGATTCTGTTTGCCATTTATTATCATTATTGGATCCATTTTTATTTAAAGTAAAATCTGTGCAATTTAGTCTCTTTGCTGTAATGGATGGCCAGTAAACAAATTTATTTATTTCGTACTTAGTACTATCTTTTGCAAAAATTTTTACTGTATGTAAATCATATTCAAGTATGTCTGATGTATAGATTATTGTATAATCTAATCTACCATTGTAAGATAAACTTACTCGTTCTTCTTGTTTGTTATCTATTTGAACATAACAGTAGCGATTTGAAGAATCTTTGGTTCCGTAAATAGCAAATTGGACACCTTTAAATGTGTATGTATAAGTAGCAGTACCATAACATCGATGCCCGCATTTATAGGCAGATGGTTGATCTAAGCCAGTGTCACTATTTGGACATCCTGTATTGCTATTGCCTGTAGATGGGCTCAAATTTGAAAGATATACATTATTAGTATAAGAAGGACTATTAACACAAGTAGCAGTTCCTTCATGATTTAATTGATGAAGACCAAGGGATACTGGAATTGTTGTTGATCTTGGAGAATTTGCACTTGTAATAATTTTTTTGTTATTAAATTGATAATCTGGAATCGTCTTTAATCCAGGTAAAATGATTTCATTTCCAGGCTTGATTATTGTTTCTGTATAGTTTTCATTTAACTCTTTTTTAACGTGGAGTAAAATTTCTTTTGAATCGATAAGGGCTTTTATAGTTAATTTGTGATCATGGAAATATGGAAGATCAACAGAAAATGAGAATCCTTTACTTCGTGAGTATAAATAAAGATCAATTTCTTTTTCATCTTTGATATGAGGAATAATAAAATCGAGAAAACTAGTTTTCGATGAAGCGTTAAAATAAAGAGATGGACAAAGATGTGAGCAATCTTTGTTGCATATGCAAATTTCTTTTCTAGACTGAGAAAAATAAACCAAAAGTTCAAATAACATAATAATCATACCTTTCAATCTACAGTAGTGTTTTTAATATGGTAACGGTATTTAAAGTGGTAACGCTTTCTTTTTAGAAAAAAAATGTAAAAATACAAAATTTAATTTTTTTCAACATAAAACAGAGTTTATTTAAATTAAATTAAATAATAATATTTACCATTATATATATGATATTAATCACAAGGTTGTGTATCTATCTGTCTCAAATCACCAAAGTTTTTCGTCAACCAATTTAAAAAGTTAAAATCAAATTACTTCATTACCTTTTTACAATTTTTGATATTTTCTTATATAATTAGTTTAGCATCTATTCATCATTCATAATTTATTCATCATTTAATTATAAATGATAAATACTTTCTTTTGAAAAATAAAAAATATTTAAAAAATGTAACCATTTTTCATAAGTGTTTATACAAAATAAAAAATTCTTATGAGTGCTTTTGATTATTTCCTTAAATCCTTTTTATATTTGATTTTATATTAGAAGAATTTTATTATTTTACTGTACTATTTACTTTTAGCTCAAGCATAATGCTTTTTATAGGTCAAATGAATATGCTTTGAATGGCTCAAATTAAATTGAATTATAACCTAAATTAGAAGATTGATCAATTTATCTTTATTATATAAATATATAGTTTATTGCGCTGTATTATTAAAATAATAACATAAAAGTAATAATCTATACTAGAAGTTTCCTATTCTTATAATGATCTCAAAAACTGAAAAAAAACATAGTTGTAAGCAAAAAAATTTCATAATTTTTCTCTTTCTCACCAAAAAGAATCAAAAGGACGTAATATCGAATTTTAGTTCGATATTATATCAATTCAATGATTTTGATAATAAAAAACGATGAATTATCTAATGATTATAATATGATTATTTTTTCTTTAAAAATTGAATTTGAAAAAGTATCAATAAAATTTATTAATGAAATAAATATGTATATAAAATGCTGAAACATAAGAGATAAAAATTGTCTAAAAAAAACAAAATTTAATTATTTGTTTTGCTGTTCGTTTATAATTTTTGGATGTTTATCAATTGATGAAGATAAACCATTATCTTGTGCAAAACATATTATCTTATTGCATTATATCAATATATAAATATGTTTTAATAGTTTTTAACTAATTTTTAATTTGTAATTTTCTGTAATCTGTTATGTTGTCGGGATAAAGATAGCACAAAATTGAAAGATGATGAAAAAGTTCTCTCAATAAGTCTCAGAATGAAAATCAACTCTGACTTCTAATAAGTTACATACATCTTTAAATGCAAATATGTTTTTATAAATTTTATTTATAAATAACAGCATTTTATAGATAAATGAATCAATTCTTTATCATGAAAAGTAAACGGTCACCAAAAAATCAAAGATATACTCGTTTTTATAATCAATAATTTTATTTTTACAAATTTAATTAATAATTATTAATATTCTCATAATATATAATATGTTTATATTCTTAAATAAAATATTACTTTGATGTACATGTTTATAATCATGCCTCAATTTTTTTCATTGATTGACGAAAAACTTTGGTGATTTGAGACAGATAGATACACAACCTTGTGATTAATATCATATATATAATGGTAAATATTATTATTTAATTTAATTTAAATAAACTCTGTTTTATGTTGAAAAAAATTAAATTTTGTATTTTTAAATTTTTTTTTCTAAAAAAAAAGCGTTACCACTTTAAATACCGTTACCATATTAAAAACACTACTGTATAGTATAAAAACTCACAAAAACAAAAAAATAAATGATTATATGAAATAATTTGAATATACATTACTATTCAATTAGTTGTGATGTTTTGAATTTTAATTCAGATAATTGAAACCTTAATTTTCAATTAATTCTCAATATATGGCCATATTGATTTAATATATTTATCTTCTTAAATTAATGATTTAAAAATATAATTTATAATTTTTCATAAATATTTATATGTATTATATATATATTCTATTACGATAAATTAGGTTCGGAAAAATTATCATTCCTCAGAAAAATTATCATAAATTATCAGTAAAAAGTGACAACTAAAATATACGTTTTTATGTATATATTTTTCATTAAATATTAAAAAAAATGAGTATATATTTGAAAATATTGTTTTTTTTTTTTTATTTTTTTTCAAAAACAAAGTTTTTTTTTGTTACGAATCGTTTTATTTTCAAAATGGAAGTCTATAATTAAAATGTTATGGCTAGATCTTAATCTTTTTTTAAATTTTTCTATTATTTTAATAAAGCTTTATTTGATTTATTTTAATGTGATTTTAGTATTATATTATTTAAATATTATATTATTTTATTATAAAATATGTTTATAATTTCTTAGTTATTAAGATAATAGTGCATATATTGTAATAAATTTCTATTAATATGAAAACATTTTGAAAACAATTACCATTAGAATTCAATCGATCAGTTAACATATTTTCGATAATAATTGAATAGAGATAATTATATAAGTTTAGATGATATCTTATTATATATTTAATTTATTAATGTTCATAGAATTAATTATAATTAAAATAACATTTTATTCTAAAGGGCAAATAAGCTCTGCTAAATATTAATAAAGAATTGATACATATATAAATTACTCTAATTAATATTTTGTGTATTCAAATTTTTTGTTCATTGAAAAATTTTCTGACTTTTTTTAAAAAATTTTCTGACTTTTTTTTTTTTTTTTTTTTTTTTTTTTTGAGTGAATTTTGAATTTTGAATATTTTCGAAATAGTTTTTCATAATTTTCTCTTTCTAATAAAATCTATAGATTTTTTGAGGTTTTTAAAAAACTCAAAATATTTGGATATTTTTAAAATATCTTATAATTCTTTATCAAATGTTTAAACTTTTTGTAAAAAATAAAATCAAAATACTATTTTTAAAAATTTGATTATACATTCGATTTAACGTCAAATGCTATGTAAAATTCAATGGGATACCAATTTAAGTTGTTTAAATATCTGCTTAAATTCAAAACGAGCTTTAATAAATTATGATGCTTTAAAAAATAGAAAAATAAGCCATTCAAATAAGCCAGCTTTTTCAATTATTCAGAAATTTTTTTTTTATTATCTTTATTATCATAAAAGTGCCAAAATGATAATTATTCCGAGCCTAATACGATAAATAAAACAGTAAAGTTTTGAAGATGAAATAACCTATTAATTATGTTTATTTTTTGAAAAGAATAGGATTTGAATAGTGATAGGGATTATAAACGTTAAACTCTCAGAATTTTTTGAAAGTATTCTGCGATTATTGAATTATTCTCAGAAAAATTCAGAAGAATCTTTAATGATGAAAAAAGAAATCATAATTTATTTGAAAATTTAGATTAGTTTTTATTGATTTTTTTTTATTTATTTGTTTTTAAAAAATCATTTACCCTTACAAATTAATTGTCATTTTTTTTTGCGGAATAAACGTACGTAAAATTTTCATTTAAAATTTTTTTTTGAATAAACTCAATTCAAAAAAGAATTGTCATTTACAAAACATATTAAAAAGAAATATGCTTTATAAGAAAATCTTATTTTTTATGAAAAAGTGAATATAATCTAATTTTGAAAGAGTGATCGTAAATCATAAAATTCACCCATTTTTTTATACAAGTTCCTTTGCTCAATTTCTACTTAAATTTTGCTTCTGAAACATCGAGACCAAAATATTATTACAGTTCCTAAGTGTATAGATGATCTCAATTCGTTGCTAATTCAAATTTGAAAAATTATTCGATGACGATATTTATTTTTTTCGATTTTTTTTAATTATATGTTTTTTACTAAACATATTCTTTACAATCATTCTCTTGTTATGCTTTTTATTTGACCCTTTTTGCTTTTTTTAATATTATTCAATAAAGATTGAAAATCGTTATAATTTGATTAATTTATGCTTCCAACATGCGTTTTAGATAATGCCTAAGTATAATACTTAAGTATGAATCTTAATTTTATATAATAATCACACAAAAATTTCAATTTTAGCTTTTTTTAAATAAAAAAATATAGAAAAAGTCGATGAATAATGAGATTTATATTAAAAAAATGGTATAAATAAATTTAATATTATTTATAATTATATTATAACTATAAATATTGGGATTTAATTTGAATTTTTAATTAATAAAAAAATTGTTAACGAATAAAAAAACAAAATTCGTTATAACTTGGGCATTAAATAACATAGGATGTAATGATTTAAAACCCCAAAGATTTTATCCAAATATTTATTAAATATAAAGAAAAACCTCATTTACTTGTAAAATCAATAATAAACGGTCAAAATTCTGATAAAAAAAAAAATTATTTCAAAAAAATTCAATTGGAATAAAAAGAATTGTCAGATTTTGAGAGAGAAAGTAATATTATTTGTGAGAAAATTTTCCAAAATTTTCTTCTTACGTTTACTCGTACGTTTATTCCCAAAAAAAAATGACAGTTAATTTGTAAGGGTATATTGCTTTTATCTTGAAAGATAAAAGATAAAAATCGGTAGCATTGGGATATTATATATTGGTATTAAAAAGCATATTGCTTTTTCCTAAACTTTATTTTTCGAAAATTTTGGAATAATTGACCTTTATGGTAAAATGTTTTCATGAACCAATTGATTTTCTATTGTATTTAATTCAAATATTGAGAATTCATTCAATTTATTTCTATTTCTAATTTTTTAAAAATGAGCATAAATAAATTTGTTTCTGAGTATACCCTAAGGTTCTTCAATAGACGGTAAAAAAAAAAAATCTCTGAAATATACTTTTTGTTTAATCAACAATACATTCATAATTCTTTTTTTTTAAATTTGATGAAATTTTGAATGAAAGTTGTTTCAAAATTCGCTAGGGATGCTAACTTTTGTGTACACCTTTCGGTATCGTTTTGAATAAACAAATAAAATTAGGTATATATATATGATAACTAAAGGTATTTTGGTGCTGATTTTGATCTAGATTTCCTCTTAATTCCTTGATTGCTTCTAACCGAATTTATATCACGATTTGAATCGACTTTCAAAGGCAAATATTTCTGTCTTGGCATGTGTCTCATGACGTATGCAGGCGAACGGCCGCGTCTTTTGTGATCCGAAGCAACTGACTTCTTGTCAAAGTCATTTATGCCTCTTGGCGAAGGCATCTTTGAGGTATTTGACGTGATTGTGTACTTGTCAATATTAGCGTAGAGTCTGCTGTTCTTCTGTATGAAGTTGCTTGGTGACTGTCTCTTCTTCCTGCTCTGTGACGAAATAGACTCCCGCTCGCAGACGCTGTTGTTTGCCCTGCTGTTTCTCGAGTACCTCGACATGCGATCGGCATCATCGTTGTTGTTTCTTCTTCTACTTCCGTACGATGAGTTGTCGTTGTCATTGTTCCTGTGCCTTGCGTATGAATCCGACTCTTGCGAGTCTGGCTCTTCTTCCTCTTCTTCGATTAACGGATAGTTTCTCTGCTTGCTTTTGAGTCTCTCTGATTGGAGCCTTCTGCGTTCTTCTTCAAGCGACTTCTTCTCTCGCTCGAGGTGCCGCTTCATGCGATTGACTTCCTCAAGCTTCCTGTTCAGCTCCCTCTCCTTCTTGTCGTGATTCGATTGCTCGCTCTCTTTCTCCCTGAGCTGCTTCTTCGCTTTACCGAGAAGAGACTTGAGATGCTCGTTTTCTGAGTTCATTTTACGCACTTCTTCTTCGGCTCTCTGCCGCGCTCGCTCTTCAGACTTCAGCTTCTCGGTGAGTCGCCTGATTTCTTGGTCTTTCGCTCTGGGATCGTCGTCGTCGTTGTGGGAAGGCCTGACGTTGTCGTTCCTCCCTCTTGGATTGAAATCTGCGTCTTTCTGCTTCTTTCTGATATCTGAATCACTGCTGTGGCTGTACTCTGCGTCCTGTATGCGACTGTTGTTTTGCTGCTTATTTATATTATTATTCATTGGTCTGTTTTTACTAACATTTTTGGTTGGTCTATTTCTATTATTGACTTCATCTTTCTTGTTTCTGTTTGGGCTCTCTACGGGCCTATTTCTAATATTATCTTCATCTTGCTTATTTCTATTTATGTTTTCTGCTGGCTTGTTTTTACTGTTTTTTACGTCTTTCGGCTTCTCCCTGACCTCAGAATCACTGCTGTAGCTGTATTCAGAGTCCAGCATGCTATTTGGGTTTTCTTGCTTATTTATGTTATTCAGTGGTTTATTTTCTGTTGGCTTATTTTTTTGATCATTTTCTTTCTGTGTATTTTTATTTGTTTCTTCTAAGCCAAGTTTACTCTTATTGTCATTCTCTTTTGGCTTGTTTTTATTTATTTCATCTTCGCCAAGTTTACTTTTGTTGTCATTTTCATTTGGTTTGTTTTTATTTGTGTCTCCTTCATTAAGTTTAGTTACATTTCCATTTGGCATGTTATTAATGTTGTCTTCTTTGCCAGGCTTCTTCTTTCTCTTGTCTTCTTTTTTCTTGTCTGCTGGCTTCTCGATGACTGGTCTCACAGACTGGCCGAGAGGCAGGTCGTTTGGGTTGAACTTGAGTCTGAACTGCTTCTTTGCGTCAGGCAGCATTGACGTGAAGTTTTTGAAGACTATTCCTGGGTTCTCCTCATTCTCGATCAGGTCCTCAGGGTGGTCGATGTCGTACAGCTTGAATTCGTGGTCGCAGAACACGAGCACGTAGCAGTCCTCAACTAAGTTGCACTTCTGTAGCCTCTGCAGCACGATTGTGAGTATCACGTCGTTTCCCTCGACCTCGTGAGCGAAAGAGAAAAGGTCTGAGTTTGAGCGCATCATGAAGCGGCTGCAGTACCGAATGTTCTCATAGTTAACTTTCTTACCTTTATTTTCGACCAAATATACACAGAATTGTGGAGGACTATAGAGAACCCCTTTTTTCTTGTCAAAAAGTTCGTGATGCTTCTCCACGAGGATGTGAAAGCGGCACTTTTCACCTTTCGCAATTGGCTGTGTAACCTGAAAGGCGAAATTTGGCCTATTGAGGAAGTTTGCATTTTTTGTCTCCGGGTTATAACCGTCATGGTCACCTGGAGTGAGTTGATAATAAAACCGTTTTAAATACCATTCAGGAGGAAACGGTTTTGACACCTCAATTTCAGTGAAATATTTGAAAAAGTCAGAATCACTCATCCAAAAAGTGCCATCTTCAGCTTTGACCATCTTCAGCTCCTTCTCGAGTTGGGGCGTCCAAAGCGAAGAACTGTCAGACCAATCTCCATTCCACTCGTGACCTCCCCACGGGTTCCTCAAGCACAAAAATTTCTTGCCACAAGCCTCTCGTGCTTTAATGAGAAGGTAGCAGTGTCCGGCGATCAATCCTTTATCTTCCACATCTTTTTGGGTGACGCCTTTTGGCAAATTTTCGTATGATATCGCGGCCCCCATAACGGCACCTTGTTCTTGATATTTCAATATCCTCTTAAAAAGTGGAAGTTTGGAAACTTTTTCTGAACTTTTCATTTCTGAGATTTTTTTGTTAGTAGGATAATAGCCAAAGAGGTTGTAGATGGCATAGGGAAGGGTGCCCCCAATAATGTTCGAATATGACCCGTAAAGTTTGGCATACGCTTTCTCAACTAGACAGAACCATGGAGATACATTTTCATTAATGGGAGAACTGAACTGTAATTGGTCGTATTTGAGTGGTAGGAATGTGTCAATTAAAACTGGCGTTTTTAAACCAAAACAATTAAAATATATTACAACGGCCCCGCATTTGATATTTATTGTATCTCGAACTCTCCCTAAAATTTGATTTGGAGTGGCGGTATCAAATATTGCAGGTACTAAATAGCTTTGTCTGGCAATACGAGATAATGAAGCTATAAAATAGCAATCACCAAGTTCTCCTTGTTTAATAAAATCTGGACTAATAAGATCTTCTTGAAAAAGAGGAACTTTGTACATATTTTCTACTCTCTTCCAACTTTCAGGCGAATCATCAATATATATCCGTGATTCTTCTACTTTAAGAGTGGGATGAAAATTTTTATCGACAAATTTCTTTCCCGTTCTTTTATATTCGAGTAAAATATTCCTATATTGACTAGCTTCTTCTTCAAAATCTTCAAATTTTTTTGATTGTAGCATAAGAGAAGTAGGAAATTTAAATATTTAATATTTTATGAAAGCGCAATTTTGTGTGATTATTTGGTCATTATATTGAAAGTTAATAATTGAAAAATAAAATAAAAATATTTTTCTTTTATCTTTGAAATTAATGTTTATATAATTATAAAAAAAATTCATTTATTTATATAAATTATCATTATCTATGTCATCATCTTCATCATCATAGTCAACATCGTAATCATCATCATCGTAAACATTATCATCATCGTCTTCATCATTATATGCAGTATTTGTTTCACTTTTCATATGATCAAAAATAGAGCCTTTATTTTTTTTAGCTTTTTCAATCTTATGAAGTTCTCTCTTAATCTCATCATCTTTCATCACAGCCTTGTTTTGATGATAAAACTTGCACAAATCAATCAAAACTTGATTCCTAACATTATCGGTATTTAAATTAATAGCATGAAAATTGCCAACAATTATCATTCCTTTCCGTGCCCGTGTCAATGCAACATTGATGCGCTTTCTCAATGCAAGAAAGCCAAAATTTCCTTGCTGATTCGTCCTGACAACGGAAAGAATGATGAAGTCTTTTTCGCAGCCTTGAAAATTGTCAATGCAGGAAATTTTCAATCCTTCGTATTCGAGGTGTTTAGTCAAATAAAATATGAGTCTTGATTGTCCGAAATAAGGAGTGATGACACCAACTTCAGAGCCCGGAACATCGTTAATTTTCAAGTTATTTACGAGTCTTTCAACAATTTTTGCTTCTTCAATGTTGATGTAAGACTTGTCTCTTTTCCTTCTCTTTTCTTCTCCATAATCAACGTCAACGAATGCGATCGGTGTTGGCACTGATTGCAGCTCAATTCTTGTTTCCTTTTCAACGGTTCCTGCATTGTGAATTCGGCCTCGATAAAACTCCTTGTTTGGAAAGGCAACAATCAAAGGATGCATGCGAAATTGAATGTTCAACATCACACTTTTGACACCTTTTATGAGCAACTTTTTGTATAGACTTTTGGTCGTGCTCGGATGCTTCTTTTTTATCGACTTGTCAACATAAACACCAAGCTGATTGTGGTCGCCAAGCAAGACCAAATTTGATGGTTGGTGGATCAAAGGAATAATTGATGAAATCTCGCTTGCTTGTGAAGCTTCGTCGATAAAAACAGTATGAAAACGATATTTGCATAGATTTTTCTTGGCTGATGTCAATAACGTGCAGCAGACAACATCAGATTCAAAGATCATGTTTGTCTCACATACTTCTCTCAATCGATCCATTTCTTTTAGTATTGAATCCGGAAACTTGGGAGTTTTTTTTAGTTTTATTTTTTTTATTTTTGCCCTTTCTTTCTTTGCTTTCAGTTCACCATAGAATTCCCATTTTGATTGTTGCAGTTGTTGGAACTTTTTGGCTTCGATTGTTTGTCTATTCATTATTTTATAAATGGTCAAATTTTTCTCTTCTTCGGAAGCATTTTCACATTGTTTTCTGTTTTCAAATTCTTTCGATTTCTTAGCAATCCAGATCATTTTTTTGCCCATTGCTCGAATTATTGGTGACACAAATTTCACAATGTTTTCAACGGCTTGATTTGAATAGGCACAGCAAAGAATCCTCTTTTTCTCTCCCTTTAACTGCCTCAGTAAGTGGTAAATAAAGAGACCAATTGAAGATGTCTTTCCGCATCCAGGAGGACCATGAATGACAGATATGTGATTGTTCATGACCATTTCAACGCATCTTGTTTGTTGGATTTTGGCCTTCATTTTGATGATTTTCATGAATTTTTCATTCTTTCTATCGTCATTGTTGATAAACTCTGATTTGGTCAAATCAAAGGAAGCATTTTCAATAGTGATTTTGTTATCTTTCGCTGAATTTCTGATGTTATCTGAAATAATTATGTTCTTTATTGGAGAAGAAGCCATGCTATTTAAGTTAAGTAGTCCCAAGGCACTCCTCTGATATATGATATCTGATCTTTCAAAAGAAATTAAATATTTGCCGTTTTGGTCAATTTCATCATCTTTTTCAGCTTCTTTGATTGCGTTTTCAAGAATCTCGTCTATATTTTCATCATTTTTTATTATTTCTTTTTCATTTTTCTCTTCTTCTTCTTTGTTCATTTGATTTTTAATAAATTCTTCATATTCTCTTTTATCCTTTTCGTCTTCATCTTCCTCTTCTTCATTATTATCTTCATCATCTGATGCATTTCCTGTTTCTTTGCCTTCATATCCAGGAGGAACAGAACCATATGGAATCAAAAAATTGGCCGTAACGATTCCCTTTTCTATATCTTTTATGATTCCACGAATAGTATTATTTCTATATTTGTATAACAACAGTGTCACCTTCTGTTATTCCATGTCCTGATTCCAATCTGTCAATGCTAAATCTTTTAGTTGCATCAAATTGCGTCATCCAAAAGTTACTTCCTTTTTTATTATTTTTCATCTTTTTGAATTCCAAATCTGTCTTGATTGTGAGCTTTTTATACTTCTCTTTTTCTAGTGAATGCAGATCAACGATTGTTTCACACATTTCTTTGAAATATGTTTTCTTTTTAAAATCAGAAAAAGTTTCTTTCATTTCGTTAAATGGATCTCTTGGGTAATTAAAATCAATTTCAACAATTTGAGTTGGTTCTCTTTTGAGTTGGATATTTCTTTCTTGGAATTCAATTTGATCATAACTCATATTCCATGTGTCCGTGAAAAATTTTAGAACTTCTTGCATATAATATTTTTTTATTTTGAAAGTTGTTTTCTTATGAGTTGCTTCAAATGTAAAATCTATTTTCCAATTATTTTGAATTATGTCTTTGAATTTCTCTTCCATGTTTTTAGGTTCAAACCGAGGGCACCATGATATTTCTAATGGTTCATCATCGATTATTATCATCTTATAATTTTTGCTTATATCTAATTTTAAACTTTTTATTTGGACATTTTCTTCGTTTAGCTCAAAATAGTCAATTAAAAAAAATTTGAGCTCATCTGGTTTGTTTCCAAATAATTCAATTGATATCTTAGGTTTTTCCTTTACTGTGCAAGTCGTTTGAAAGGTCTGTTGAAGAGTTGTCTTTATTTCTGATAATTCTTTAGAAGTGCATCTTTTATCTTTTGGATCCCATGTTGCAATTGTTGATTTCCTTCTCCCTATTTTTTTATTGACTTCGATTTGAATAATAAAGTTGTTTTGTTGCTGCGATTGATCGTCTTTATTAGAGTGTTTGAAAAATTTAGCATAACAGAAAGGAATTCCTAATTTAGGATCCAAAGAAATATTTGATCTACGCATTTGAAAAAAAAATAAACTTTTTCATATAAAATAAAACGTTCTATTGTTTTCCTGTCAATAAATTCAATGAATTCTTTTTTAATATAAAAATAATATATTTATGCCAATAAATTAAAATATTGAATTTATTTTTTATATATTTCTGCCAATAAAATTCAATTCTTGAGAATTCAATAAATTTCGAGTTAATAATTATCCAAATTTTAATGATAAATATAAAGACTTATTAGAGTCTTTTATTTATTTTTGTGTGGATATGTTATTAATGCCTTGATTTCTTGGTTCTTGGTTACTTGAATCGCTCATTATCAAAAATATAAAAAATAAACCATTCAAAAAAAAAAAAAAAAAAATGTTTTTAACTAATTGAAGGAGCAAGATATCAACAATTAAATTATTAATTTTATATTCTATTCTATCAATATAAAATACAAAAATCTTTGGTGCATATAAAAAGTATTTCTTTTAAATATGTATAGTTTAATGATGATGCTTTTTTTAATATTGTTTATATAGGTGAAGTACATATCAAAAAAACATTATAAAACTAAAAAAATTTTTTCCAAAATTTGGTTATTTGTCAGTATTTGAACATGTTAAATTTTGGTCTCAAAAACTGGCATTGAAAAACAGCCAAAAGTCAGAAAAGTTTTCTATTGGTGTAATTTCTGTTTATAAAGCACAGAGTGATTTAATTGACAAGCTTTTCTCATCTTTGGATTTTCCACCAAATGTAAGCGAGCAAATTGAAACAATCTGTGATTTTTAATGCGATGAATATGACATTGCTGAGGCTCTATTCAATCCGCCACCGAAAATAACCGATTCTTCTGAAATGTTGCTAAATAATAAAAGTGGAGTAAATATGCTGATTAATAGAGCAACTGACTACTTGTTTGTGCTGATGCCGGATGATAACGCTGAGAATTTGAGCATTCTGAAATATGTGGAAAAAGTTGAAGAGTTGTGCAAGCAAGGTCGATTCATTGAGAATTCGTCGCCTCAATTGGGAAAGTTGATTTGTGGTGATGAACAGTACTTGGAAAAAAATACAGTAGTAAACCGTCATGAATTGATCAATGTATATAGCAATCTTGGTAAAAAATATGAAATCAGATTTAATGAAGATACAATAGATGATGTTTGCAGTATTGATGATGCAAGGTTTTAATTTAAATGAAAGATAATATTAGAGTTCTAATATCGCATTTTTTTTTTATTATTCAATTTGTTGAATCCTAAGAAAAATTTAATTCGTTTCAATATCTCTGACGGTTCTCTCAATTTATTTTGAGAGCTTTTTCATAGGGGTTACAACGATAGGAAAAAAAAGTTATTTTTTTACTCTAACCAATTTTAATAATAAATACAAATATTTTTTATAAATATTATTTATGTTATTTCTATAAATTTTTTTTTAAGAAATATCTATATGCAGTCGAAATATCACTTTTTTAATTTCACAAGGTTTGTTTGATTTCTATCATAATTTAAAATATTAATATTTATGGTTTTCTGTTTTTTTTATACTATACTTTAAATATCATTTACTTAAAAAAATAGTTTTTTGCAAATATCAATCATGAATAGCTTGAAATTCAAAATATACCAAGTTATATCAATTATTTGAGAAATTTTAATCTATTATCGATGCATAAAAGATGTTGTATCTGGTTGAATTTGATGTAATTTATAACAATTTGGGTATTAAATATAATCTAAAGTTCGGAATTGATCTTTTTGGATCTTTATATAAAAAGATAAACGTACCATTTTTTTTTTATTTTTTCAAAAAAATTAAACAAACCTTCTCAATTTCAAAAAGTGATATCTCCACTGCTAACAGATATTTTAAAAAATTGAGCAATAATTTATATTTGTGAATATATATAGATGATATTTGTTACCTTTATTAATAAATTCATCAGATATTTAATTTTTCTTTCAATTTTTTGACAAATTCTTATCGTTGTAGCCCCTATGCTTTTTCATCGTAATGAAATTTCAATACGTTAATTTATTTGATGAAATTTCCAATTTCAAACGTGAAAAGTATGAAAATTTGCTCAATTTTGCTGAAAAAAATTGTTTGAATGGCAATGAAAGTTTGATGTTTTTGTAATTGTATGGAAGATCTGCTTGTGCATTGAAATATTGAGTAAGTTTAGAAAATGAAACTTTTGAATCAGTGTCATTGTCTAATAAAATCAAGAAAGAGTTGTCTGAGATCATTCATTTTTTTTAAATATATATATATATATATGTATGTTATCCATTTCAAAAGAAAATTTCATATCACATGTCATTTATTCTATTATCAAAGGAGCGATTTATTGTAGCTTAGGTCAGATCCAAAAAAAAAGGTTTATTGAAAATTAATGAGAATCAATTAATTTAAAAAAAAAAAAAAAAACTTTTCGAATCTAATTATCAAGAAAATCAGCATGGATATGATAATCTCAAAGAAATGCATCAAACCTTCTTATTAATCAGTTATTGACCATTATTATAAAAACTTTTTTTTTTATATTTTGTCGTTAACTGTGAAAATTTTATCAAATAAAAATCTTTTCTATATATTGAAAATTTTCACATGTTAAAAGCTCTGAAATATTTGAATATGTAATAAAAAAATCATTGAATTTTTCAAATTCAAAAATTTAGCTGTATTGAAAAAGTTGAGAAAAGTTAATAAAAAACTTTTTGTAAAAAAATGAGTTTTTTCATCCTGATATCATTTTAATAAAATGAATTATTTGATAATTAAAGAGCATTATAAGAATGGCAACTTCGAAATTCGTCAAGGAAAACAAGGAAATATTAACATTGTTACAACTAATTCTCCGATCATAGGAGTGATATCTTCTGAAAATCCAGAAAAAGATTTTCATTTTAATATTTCATGTCATAGCAATGAAGAAATAATAGGGTATTGCAAATTTGATTTTTCAATGATGAAAAATGAAACATTAGCAATGGTCCATTTTCCAATTTCTGCGACATCATATATTACATTTAAAATATTGTGGATCAAGCCATATAAAACTCAACTAAGCAAAACAAATTCAATTAATTATCCAAAATTATTTACAATTGGTCATCGAGGTCTCGGACAAAATACAGTCACAAAAGAGTATTATGAAAACTCAATTCCAAGTTTTAAAGCAGCTGCAGAAAGAGGAGCCGATTTTGTTGAATTTGATATCCAGATGTCAAAGGATGGAGTCCCCGTCATTTATCACGATTTTCACATAGAAAGCAACGAGCCAATTCATCATTTTCCTGAACCTGTAACCAAGTCAAACAGCGGCAAATACCTCTATGCAGTGCAACAACTCAATTGCAACGAATTCAAAGATCACGGACTCACAACGAGTTACCAAACAGAGAACGTTACTTTAGAAGAAATGCTAACACAGTTGCCAATGTCAATTGGCTTCGATGCTGAAGTCAAATATCCATGCTATAAGAAGTTAAACAAAACGATTCCTTATTGTGAAGTGAACAAATTTGTTGACACAATTTTGGACGTTTTTGAGAAGAATGCAGGTGAAAGAAAAGTTTTCTTTTCCTCTTTTGATCCGTTGATTGTTATTGCTTTGAGGCTGAAGCAGAGCAGATGGCCCGTTTTCCAATTGTTTGAAAAAGCGAGAAAAGAAAGCGTTCATGACATGGTTAAAAAAGTTCATTCCTTTGTTGAAATCCATAAAACAATTGGAATAGAAGGATTTGTTGGGGATTCAAACCATTTAATACTTGCACCTTGTTTGATCAAAGAGATAATTGATAATAATTTTGTTCTTTGTTCTTATGGAGATCAAAATGATATTAAAAATGGAATTGACAAACAAATTCAGCTCGGTATCAAAGGATTTTGTACAAATAAAGTCGATATCGTTTCGAAAATAATCATTCACAAAGACAAACTGTAATGTATTTGTATTAATAAAAATATTTTATTGTTTTAATTTTAATGAAAAGCATGATATTATTATTGTTATTTTTTTTATTATTATCTATATATATAAAGATAACCCACAAATAGACTTGTTAAAAGTCCGGGACAAATGCACTTTTCATGGACTTTTTGTGGACTCGGGACTTGGCGTGGACCTAACAAACCTTGTCAATTTATTTTTATTTTATATCTCAAAAAAGAACTCATTTTATGCATATATTTTATAGTTTATTTTACATCCCGAGCTAAAGTCTATTTTAAACGGCTCTTATTACATCAAAATATCATTTATTCAAAAAGCCAAAAAAGAGCATATTTCATGAAAATAAAAACGTTTTTTTTTTTTAGTTTTTTGGTTAACAAATTTATCTTTATATTTATATATATATTTTAAAATTTGGTTAACAAAATTAATAAAAAAAACTTAACGTTTTCCAAAAATAACGAGCTGTAATAAGGACCTTTCAATTTGTTTTATATGGCTGAAATTTCAATAGTCTCTTGTAATAAGAATTCAATACTCCTGCTTTAAGGAGTATTGAAATTATTTTATTTGTCAAATAATTGAATACTTTTTGCTTTAAGGTTTGAGTACTTTGCTTTAAGGATTCAATACTTTAAATATATTTTCAGAGTATTTTATATAGTATTTTTTACAAAAATATTGGATATATTGCATTATCTTTTTGTCCTCACGACAATTAAATTGCACAATATACTTATATATTTAAGATTATATATAAAAACATTTATTATTAATATCAAGATACAAAATAAGTCAAATTTCGTTTTAATTCAACCGAACATTTTGCTTTAGATAATCATAATATCTATAATTATAATACAATATTATTATTAATTTCATAAAAAAAATCTTATATATCTATAAATAACCAAAATATTTATATATTTATAATAATAAATTTCTTTCAATTTTTAAAGTAATAAAAAAGTCCATTTATTCCTATCATAAAATGGTTTAATATAATATTTTATATTTATTTTGATATATATAAATGTTTGAATATTCTAAATAATAAATATATTATTTTTAATCGTTTAAAAACCAAAAAATTAATGTTCTTACATTTTGGGCTTTTTCAATTTATGTAATAAGATTTGAGAAATACTGTAATAAGGAAAAAATCTTTGATTTTTCGAACAAAAATTATAAATATATGATAAGTATAAGATTATAAATTTAAATAATTTTTTTATTTATATATATATTTGTAATTAAACAAGATACTCTTATTTATAATTTTTTTAATTAGGGTCATAAGTTCGTTTGGCAGCTCGTCTTTTTTTTTAAAAAAAAAAAATTCTTATTACATTTTTATTTTTGAAAATGTAATAAGCTCGGGGTGTAGTTTATTTGTTTATTTAATTTTTTTTTGTTTATTTTAATAGAAAAGTAGTAACTAATATGAGTAAATTATATTTGAATGTTTTTAATCATGAAAAAAAATGTCATAAACAATTGAAAGAATTTTGGAAATCCTGGCAGATGGACCAAAATATTTCAAAGAAATTTTGATAGATTTTTTTTTCCGTAAATCAGGCTTCGACCGTTTAAAAAAGTCCGTAAATCAGGACGCGTATAGATTTTTTTTTTCTCAAAAAAATTGCTCAGTTTTATGATTATTCTTTATGAATTTACAATAATAATAATAATAATAATAAAAATAATTTTTTTATTAAAAAAAAAAGATATATCATAATAAAAAAGGTTGTTTTAAAAAGCATCAGTAAAAGTGACTTTTCTGAACTCCAATAAATATTCCATTTCTTGTTCACTCGATTCCGTTTGCAATTATAAAGTGATCTGTCTCTAAAAAAAATTTTATAAATAAAATTTATCTGATTTAAAACTTGAGTAAAAAATGACTCTTCTGAGGTCCAACACGCGTGCAGTTTATTATTTACTTGACTCCATTTGCAGTTTTAATGTCATTTGTTTCCAAATAAAAATTTCCAAAATAGAATTCTTCTTGTTTACGAAGCTTGAGTGGCCTTTCTGAACACTAGGAGGTATTTCATTTCATGTTCATCTTGATTCCGCCTGCAATTATAAAGTTAACTATCCATCCTTGTAGCAGGATAAAAAAAAAAATAAAAAATAAACGGTCTCGTGCCCGTACCACGATTTACGGAAAAAGAGATCTATCGAAATTTTATAATTCTTTTATTTTGTGAAAAAATAAAAAATGCTAAAAAAATTGAAAGAATTTTGGAAGTCCTGACAGATGGACCAGATTATTTCTGAGAAATAATAATTCGATCATTTATTTTGTGAATAAAAAAAAAATGCTAAAAAAATTGAAAGAATTTTGGAAGTCCTGACAGATGGACCAGATTATTTCTGAGAAATAATAATTCGATCATTTATTTTGTGAATAAAAAAAAATGCTAAAAATATTGAAAGAATTTTGGAAGTCCACAGGTCCATGGACTTTAACAAGTCTACCCACAAATTTGCAAAAAAAACACATTGCCGCATATTTGGAACTAAGCTAAAATATATTCTGTTTAATATAAAAAATAATATGCTTATTAAGTGATTTTGCTTTAATAAATTACTTTTTTTTAATAAGATATTAGTAATCTATTTATGCAAATTTTGATAACTTTTTATATGAGTTTTCAGAAAAATAATATTTTGAATGAAAATTTTCGATCAAATATCGTTATAAATTTAAGCTCTCTCACTTCATATATTTTTTACTATTTCCATTTTGATTGACCAAACCTCTCAAATTCGTAAGCACTACTCTCCATAATAATCGGAAAACGCAAATATCTATGATCTACAAAAAAAAATTTGAAAGTTGGACAAATTACCAAAATTACGATTTTCATTTTACTACTGGCTCATTTTTATCATTTTTCTCAGCTTCAAATTATTTTTTTATTGTAATACAAACATGTAGAGACCTTCAAAGTCTCGATGAAATATTAAGATAATAATCACATATCCATATATAACAGATCGAATGTTGAGGTCGCCAAAATACAAGCAATCCGAGCTGAGCGCAGCGAAGTCGGATTGCTTGAGCCACTACGAGCGAAGCGAGGTAGTGGCTAATAAAAAAATTTTTTTTAATCCTAATCCTAATCTATTAAAAAATGATCTTTTTACGCCTCCATATAATCATTTCCTATTTTTTTTAATAAAAGAATTTGTTTTGACTTTATTTATTTCATAGAAATTTCCTACAATTTTTTTTCTAATTATAAGGAAATTTGATTTTTGACCTTTGGAGGATCTGAAATTAACCTGGATTTTAAAACTTTTTGACTTGATTTTAATTTACTAGAAATATTTATTGTAACTATCCATCATTTTTTTTTTTTTTTTTTTTTTTTTTTTTTTTTTTTTGTTTGTTTGTTTTTGTTTAGTAGTTATATATTTGCCACGATTTTTGCACTTCGTTCAAAAACCGCGTCAAATATCTCCCATCCGCGACCCCAGCCCCGCCCTGTCAGGTATGATCCCCCACTCCCATTAATGATCTTCCACTGGGCTTGCTCTCAGGATTCCTCTCAACGCTCTGCTAGGAAGGAGGCCCCGTATCGTTAATATCAAAAAAAGCTATAGAAAAAGTTGTTAATTGTGTGGTTTACTTAGAGGTATTCTTTCCAATCGTTTGCATGACATTCAATTGGATAGTAAATCCATTTGGTGTAAAATTCAATTCTGCTATTAACAGTAATGTGTATTGCTTCAATAAGCTCCTGGAATAGCTTTTGAACGTCAGTTTGATTCCAATTAATTGTAACTTGACCAAATATTTCAATATAACGTCCCAAAATTGAGAATAAAAGTGGAAAATTAGGATTTAATTGAAAAGTACAAATGTCCATTGATATTTCATTCAATTTGTCTCTTTTTTCGATACATTTATGCAATTCTCGATAATAAATAGTAGTTAACGGTAGGCCATGCCTTGCACAGCCTACCACTACTCCAAGGGCTCCCGCCCCTGGACCCCATTCAAAAAGCCAGCTATTCAAAAAGTTCTATTCAGAAAAAGTTCCTCATTCAAAAAGCCAGATATTCAAAAAGTTCTCTAATCAAAAAGTAGTATATAAAATGGCGTGATTTTTTAACGTCCCGTGTAAAAAATCCCTCCATTAATTTTTTCCCGCTATTAAATGGACACCCCTTCTGATTTAAAAATTATGACACAGTATAAAAAGTTCACTTTAAGAAACCCCTACTATACATCACGAGAGACACAACAAGTATATGATGCATTTAAAAATGTTAGGACATGTGATTCGCATGGATATGTCATCATTGAAGTACTAGATGAAAGGAATACATTTAGTGGTTTCAGATATGCCAAATTTAGGCGTGCAGCAGTCTTGAAATACAATAATGATTATGATAGGGAAAGAGAAAGAGATGCACCAAGATATAGATGTTTTGATGAGCACCACCAAATTATGGAATAAAAAAATATTTTCCACGATTGAAATGTACCCGACGCTAAATCCAGTAATGTTTTTTTTTTAATATTTTTGATTGGCTAACTGATAACTAACTTGTTGAGTGGTGAATATTTCATATTTGCTAACTAATTCCTGTGTTGTAACAAAACCATTTGTCCGCAAGGTAATATTTATCGCATTAATACAAGAATTTTCAATTGGGATTTCATATGTTGAACTAACACTGTTATCCAAAGTAATTAGCTTGTGAATAAAATCAAATTTTATGAAATGATTCTTACCAACAATATCTTTGAATACAAATATATGAAGCCTATTCCATACAGCAGCTACATTTGAGCCAGCATACTTAAATCTAATATGATTTAAGTTTTCCATTGATAATTCAAATACAGAAGGTCTTATTTGATAGCCATCATTTAATCCAAATCTAGTCAGCTCATCTTTGGTATAGTAGTTGGTCAAATCATTGCTTGTAGATAATTCTGTGTCCTCATCAAATGTTGCAGAAGATATTTCACAACCAATATAATAACCATAATATTCATCATAAATGTAAATTGCACCAGTCATAACATCCCAATCAATATATAATTCTTCACTGATTTCAGATTGTTTGAGGAATAAAATACAATTCCAATATTGAGTCTCTGATATTTCATCTTGGGTCTCAAATATTATATCAAATGAATGCTCAACACTATCTGGATCAGTATATTTTCCAATTAAATGAGTTCCCTCATGATATGGTATATGAGATGTTGTAAATCTCCTTTGTTCATCACCATCATCCAATAACACTTCTTTATTTGTTATAGAGAGTTCTTGATGATTATGATATGAGATGTCATTTAATTTTCTATATTCTGATAAATCATCTTTTGTGACATATGAACCATTTTCTAATGCTGTTAATCTTGATTCCATTGCTTCTATAGTAGCCTTTAAATTTGTGTTCTCTCTCTCTAAATTTTCAATTTTTGTCTTCAGTTCATTATTTTCACTCTTTAAAGCATATTTATTATCCGCTTCTTCTTTCGTATACAGGTTATCCATGTTTACCATATTATTTTTCAATTCATCTAATGCTTCATTTACTTCATCAACAGTTGGGAATTCATTTAAAGTAGTAGCTAAGGCTGTATCATTCTTTTCTATCTGCTCTTGTACTCCATCTATCTTCTTATGTAATGCATCTATATCACAAGTATATGCCAAATCATTTAGTGTAAAGTCCATATGTCTCAAACATGTATTTTCTTTAATCTGTATTCCACCAACTCTAAGTTTATTTGGATTTGATATAATAAATACCTTATCATTCATGGTGCAACTAGGGAAATCATTTGTTCCTTGATAATTTATTGCCCCACCAGTAATATTTATAGTAACTATATTCTCTTCATAATCAACATCATTGTATTCACTAATTTTTTGGACCAAAAACCTTGCTTTAATTGTTCCATCTGTGATAACATCTTCTGCTTCTAAATGGACCTCACCATTGACATATTTACCAACAACATCTATTATGTCATCTCTAACCAAATCTGTCTTTTGAACTACTTCATCCACAGTAGGGTAATTATCAAACTCAGCCTCTAACTCATTGACCTTCTCAGCTAACAACTTGAAACAAGGCTTGAGTGAATCCCTAAACATATTGCTAATATCCATGGCACCGCTTAATGTCAAGGTTCCTGTATCTGGGTTATCATTCTCATCTGTATAAGGTAATTCATCTAATTGTTTATATTCTTCCTCACACCAGGTTATTATTGGAGTAATATCTTTTGTGATAGACCTAGCGACGATCCCAGACATGAAGTTAATGCTATTTCTAACCAAATCACTCATACCTTTGGTTGACTTATGCGAGAATAATCTTTTAAGGAATCCTCCCCCATTCCCAGTTGCAAAACTAATACCTTCTGGAGCTAATTGCATTCCAATTGAACCTATTGAACCAGCTGTACCTGCAACACCAAATGCTAATGCAGTCCATGAAACAATTCTTAAATTATCCACATCTTCTTCCAAATGTTGTGTTACTGTTTCTGTTCTTGATACTCGTCCCTTGAGGCTTTCCATTGTTGTGTTCATTTCTTGGACATCATAGCTAATCACATCTACATTGTTAGTTACCATATTTAAATCACTTCTCATGGTTGTGATATTATCTGCAGTAATAATTTTAGAACTAGTGATGTTGTAATCAGTATATAATGTTGTAGCAGCATTAGGATTAGGATACACTTCATAAAATTGTTGCTTTATAATATATTCGAAGGGGTTTGTTGTAGGGTCCCAATTGACCTCATCAACAGGGTCAACATATTCATCAGCCAAATATATCTTAATATTTCTGGATTCATTAGGGGTTGATAAAACATAACAGTACTCTACCTTTTCACAAGAATCTAATAAACCATGAATGAAATACCATTTCTTATCACTCTTGGGGTCAAATATTTTTCCAGTTGGTCTCATAGAAAATCTGTTTGCTATGATTGTTCCATCTAAAGTGATATCAATATAAAATTCTTCCACTTTAGAAATATCTAATTCGCTCCCTGTACCATTTGTTTTATAGCATCTTATAGCTTCAATATCATATCCATCCTTAGTACCTCCATTACTTGTTTGATATCCTAATCCATATTTCGAAAAGCTTTCTATTTCACCGCTCTTTAGTTTTACTTTAGAATCTACTTTACACTTACCTCCATGAATCATGTAATGCAAGAGATTATCAACAGAGTAGTCATCTGTTTTTTTAACCAGTTTCATGTTCCTCTCACTCCTTTTGACTTGTATGTAGGTACCATCTTCTCCATGTTCATTCTCCTTATTTAATCCATTAACTAGTCTACCATTGATATGGCCTTGTATATTATCTCCTACCCATTTTGTTCCATCCCATGATAAAACCCATTTATTACCAAAACAATATTCACTAAATTTAAATTCCAAGCCGTTAGGTATATTGTAATTATCATCTATGTTCCATTGTAGTAGCCAATACTTTTTATCATCTATTTGGACTTCACTAGTTAGAGTTGGTTTATATAGGTACAATACATCACTTTTATGAAGCTTCAATGCATTGTCTGCTTTGATGATGGAGCACTTTATTGCTTTCTCTGTTTGGAGAGAATCTGTTAAATATTCATTCATAATACTCAGCTCACCATTCAACCATAAAGTATATGGATTAAATTCTAGACTACTATCAAATGCTATGTTGATGTATTCAAATATGGTGCTGTTATTTATAGAACAGCCATTACTGCTTTTAGTTATGAGAGGGCTATAAACCTTTCCATCCTTGGCATAAATATAAAATTCCTTCACTAAATTTCCATTCGTATCATATACTATATTCTTCCTCAAGACAATTTTGAAAATATTTGTTTGGGCTGTTATTTCTTTCACTTTATTCATAAAGTCTTCTGGTATGTTAACAAATTTTAGAATATGATATTGGGTTGTTGATGACTCAAATGACTCGTATTGTATATTATTATTTTTGATATTAAATTCTGTTATGCCATCTACTTCATTGAATAAATGTCCTGTCTGTACATATCCATCTAAATCACTTAGGGTTAACAATTGGCTTGCTTTCCTAGTAGCATCTCCAACTTTAAATTGTATATCACCAATGAATTTTGTTGTCGTTGCGTCCATTTAAAACCCAAAAAAATAATTCCTCTAATCTACTCTATATTTGCACACTTCTTCTCTAATGCAGCAAGTCTTGCCTCTAGGGTATCAATATATAAATCCTTCTGTTCGAGCATCTCGTTGACTTCTAGTTTAGTCACATAAGCAGTCATATCTATATCCTCTAGAGGATGCTTAGTACTTGACTTGTTTTCCAGTTCTTTTATTTTCTCGCACATGAATGCTATTGTACCCTTTAAAGTATCGCGATATGTCTTTGCAATATTAATACATGTATCAAATGATACCATCATCTTATCAGCATCCTTCATTGTTATTTCAAGCTCGGGTTCATCATCTGTTTCTTCATGGTATGCCCATTCAAGAATCTTTTCTAATACGTCTTCATTAGCCAAAGTTTCAGGGTTATCATTACGACGGAACCAACTTGGAATATTAAATAATCCTATTCTATTTGCTACATATGCTTCTGCTGCTACTCCTGCTATTGCTGCTGCATCACCAGGATGATGTCTTACGAACTGCCACTGACCATGAAGGAATCTCCTAGCAACATGCCCTACCGCACCCATAATAACTTGTGTTGTTGCACTTATAATACCATCTTGCTGATACATTTCTATCTCTCCATTCACAATATTTATAATATGAAGTCTTCTTCTATCTATTGTAGCAACTACTGCTCCATTATATAGTACTTGTGTTATTTCTTCACCAGTTGTTTCATCTAATGTGTCATTAAAGGCTAAAAGATTACCATGGGAGTAAATATTATCCATTAGTTCTCCTCTTTGTTCATCACTCATTTGTTCTATCATTCTTGCTGTTATTGCTGGTGTTGTTCCTGGTACTGTCCAAGTATCTGTTGTGGCAACCATATCATAATGTTGATATCTTATTCCATTTGCATTGACTTCTATTTGTGAATTTATTCCTTGGAATCTTACCTGTCCTCCACTAATATTTGCTGTAGTTGGTGCTGAATAATCAATAGTAGCAACAATTGGGTCAATAGTCTCTCCTCTATGGTCAATAATATTTATCCATGCTTCCATTGTTTGGTCATTCAAGTAAGGTTCTAAACCAATATCACCATTTTGAACAAATGGTAAATGTAATCTATCTTGCATAGATAATTGTTCGATTTCTCTTGCTGTATATGTTCTGCCTTTCCATTCTATTGACCACGTACTACTCGTTGCTCTATGTATTCTATCTGTCATCTCAATATCAGCTGGTCTAATTAGAGTCCTTCGTTGGAATACATTATTATGAATAATGTGTTGGTTATTATAAAATAAATCATACACATTAAATAACTCCCATCCATGATATTGTATACGTAAGACATCTGGATGACTAGCTACTAATGCATTTCGTTCTTCTCTTGTCATATCTGCTATGTCTTCTAAGGTATACTGAGTTCCATCAATATCGATAACAGGAACTTGATTACGTAATGCAATCGTAGTTGAAGCTGTATTTGTCATTGTAGTCTGTGGTACTGTAATATCAGTTCGAATCTCATCTGTTTCATCTGTGACAACCTGTGGCTGAACTTCTCTATGAGTTCTCACTAATGATTGCTCAGTTGTATTTATAGTATTTGTGGTATTGCCATTATTATTATCAGTGATTGTAATCGAAGATGTATTAATATTTAATGTTTCAGTCGTATTCGTATCAGGTCTACTTCTAAAGAAATTCAAGACATTAGAACCAAATGTAGCAATAGCACTTCCCAATTGAGTTAAAGCATGTGTTGTAGAAAGAACAACTTGTGTTGCTGAAAAGGTTCCTATCGCTCCAGCAATAGGATTTTGAACTGTTGTTGTCATAGGTAAGAATCTTTGGAAAGTCATCTTTTCTGCTTTCAAGTCAACGTCAACCAAAAACTTTCCTTGAAATCCACTGCCTCCATCACCTGGATATCCACCTCCTCCACTTCCACCTGGACCCGGAAATGGGCTTGTTTGATATGTATTGATTCACAGAGAGTTATTTTCCATGTTTAATGTTGATAGTGCTCCTGCAATTGAAAAACCTAATTGAGTTAACGTTAGAATTGTATTTGTAATTGAAAGAACTTTTTGCACACTTGCTACCCATTTATTATATTCTGCCTGCAATCTCATTTGCTCAACTAAATTATTAACAGTTTGATTCAATATAGCATAATCATAAGCTAATATATCTGTGATTCCACCAACAACATTTAAGTCTCGACGCATAGTCATGATATTATCAGCCCATATAATCTTTGATGAATAAATATTATAATCTGTTGATATGGTAGTGCATTTTCTAGGGTCTGGCTCTACTTCATAAAATTGTTGTTGAATAATTATATCAAATGGATTAGCTTTAATCTCAAATTCAAAAAATTCTTTCTCTATGTATATTCGAATGTTCTTATGATTAAATCCTTCAATGATTTTAATGGAATGCCTTTTTTCTCGATGATAATTAAATGATTCGAGACAAGGATTACTTCCAAAAGTTATTAGATAACCGGCTTCCACGCATTGATTTGGATGGCAATCCCATTTTATTTCAGTAATATTATCATTAATATTTAAATCGACTTTAACATATATTCCATCTTGTTTACCTAAACCATTTGGAGCTGAAACACTAAGCCTTATTTTATCATATTTTATATCGTTAATTGTATATTTTCCAGATGTTGATGTATTATATGATGCTGTAATTCCATCACTAATCTCAGTTCCATCTTTCTTAACAACCCTCCAATTTTGTAAATACGGAAATAATATTTCAGTGAAATAAAGTTTTGAATGATCATCTGGCATATCAGGATATACTGTTTCTTTCATCCATTTTGCTATTTTGTCAGTATGCATGATTATAAACTCTGGGGTACCTAAATTATCTTCTGGATAAGTTGATATCTTTTCTGTACACATGTTTTGACAATTATTTCCAGTCCAATTTTTTCCATCCCATGTTAATTCCCAGTTATGACCAAATAGATAGTCTTTGAACTTAAATACTAAATTTAATGGTATGTCATAATCAGAGTCAATATCCCATCTCATACAATAATAATTGGATTCTTCATACGTCTTAGATGGTCTATATAAATATAATTGGTCTGATTCTTTCAACATAAAGAAATTATTACCTCCACTTGATGTTCCACCACTTGGTACAGAATCACAAAGTATTTTACCATTGACTTCTAAATCACCTTTGATAATATATTTACCAAGTACTGGTTTTGCTTCATCCAATGATGGCTTATCATCTGTTATTTTCACACCATAACATTTTAAGACATCTTCGAATCTATCGAATCCTTTTACAAAATCGGGTATCGCGACTGCTGATGAATTATCTGTTTTGACTTCTTTTGTTTTTTCTTTTGATAAGGCCATTGGCTGCGAAGCAGTCCCTCGCTGAAGAGCGAGTGGAGATGGTTCATTTTTTGGTTCCCAAACCCATTGCCCTTTATCTTCATTCCAAACAATGTCTCCAAAAACTTGATGGAAAGAATTTCGCGCAGTCACCAGGGCTCTTACAGCAGGGGTGTTTTGTGTTCTCCATCCTTCTATCCATTCCAAATGTTGTGATAATATAACCCATTCTTCATGTTGAATATCCCAGATAAGGTTATTAGGAGCATCCAATAATTCATCATGTATCCAATCATCATTTTGGAAGTCATATCCGTGTTCTTGCCATTGTGTATCGTATATATTCCAAGCTACATATTGACCCAATTCTGCATGATATTCTCTATTAAAGTATAGCATTTCATCTGTTCGCATATTTATATATTCATTCTCTTCAGTAAAGTATACCCATTCTTCATATTCATCGTTATACCGTAAATGTCCTCTAGTTTCATTTTCAAAGATAGGCATTAATGCATGTTCCATGACGTCGCTTAATCCTTCTCTCCAACCTTCCTCGAAAGGATAAGCAAGATTAACCATTACCCATTCATCATGAACAACATCCCACATATAATTAACAGGTACATGAATGTTCCTATTTTGTCTCCATCCTGCAGGTCTATTCAAATTATCATCTCTTTCTCGCCATTCATCATAGATGATATCCCAAACGTAATCATCGTTAAAACGATAATAATCATGCCCTCGGTCTTCAATAGGTCTGTAAATTGGTATTTGTTGTTCTAGGTTATATTTTTCCATTACTTCTTTGGCGATATCAGGTATTGAATCCTCATATAAAACAACATCATGAATTGAATCTTGAAATGACTGTACTCGCTCACCAAGATTCAATCGGTTTATATTTTCGTCAATATTCCCAAAATGACTTTCAAAATGTTTATTTTGATTTATCATGTAGTTCGTTAATTCATCAATCTCCTCTTGTGGAATTCCTCCACCACCTCCTCCATCTTGATTACAATTGCATGATTTTATTTTCGAACAATAATCAGCCCAATAATTTAATGATGCTATTATATTATTTATATTCATCTGGATATCATTTAGGAATTGATTTAAACTGACCTTTACTTTTGTACCATCGATATTGTCAACTTTTATTGTATGGTCTACTGTCAATGATGTCGAAAATAATTTTAGAGCTGATGCCAACCCATATCCGAGAACACTAGATAACAATAAATTTTGAATTATTTGGGGATAATTTATGTAGTTATCTTTTTGATTTTGCATATAGATATCAATAAATTCACCAGGGCTACCTACCTCTACTACTTCATCTGCTTTCACTTCTTCATCGCTATTTTTATATTTATATCCTATTGTCTTAAGAGTATTGTCTTGAAGATTGTAATGATATTGCTTTGTGCCATTTATAAATTTTTTCCAGTTTGTTTCGTTAAATACATCATATAATATTCTCGTTGTGTTTTGATTCTTTTTTTCATTCTTCATAATATTCATCAACATATCAGCTAAATTATAAAATGGCTTGTATTTGAGGAAAGGTTCAGTTGGAGAAGGTTTTGGTGGTGCAGTAGGAGTTTGAACATATTTTACAACTTCACATTGCCCTTTATCTTCATCCAATACTATTTGTTCGTATCCGTCAGCTGCACACATCAATTCGTTGTACATATCATGGACAGCTTCACACGTTTTTGATTCCGCTTCGATAATGTCATTGAATGTATTCACACATAATTCATCTTTGATAAGCTCTCTGTTGGACTCTACTTGTTCTGATTTCACTTCCATCAATGTATTTTCTGGCGCTCTATATTCAAGTATTTGTGTAGATTTTTCAGTTATTGGAACGTCGCCGAATCCTTCAAGACTGCCTCCATTTTCAATGTAATCGTTTACTACTCTTGCATCAACTTCAGCTTTATTGTATAGACAATTAAATTTTGGGTATTCATTTGGTTTATCATCTTGAGTAATATTTATTTGTTCATTTCCATCTTCATCTTCTCCTGCACATATTTCAAAACCATTTGCTTTAAGTTTAGATGCCACCTTGCTCTTTACAGAATATAGTGTCAAAGACATTTTAATCTGAAATTAAATAATGTTGTATTCAGTTCAGAGTCAACCAGAAAATTACAATACTGTGAGAATGAATATTGATATACCGTGGAAATGTCCTTACGTGAAGTATTATGTTTCATCAATCAATACCAAGGCCAACATACTATTAACCACTGAAGATGACTATTTAATATTCCAGACATCTAATGGGGAGATTAGAATTGATTTCGAAGATATGTATGCGTATTCGTTTGCGTATTTGGTAAACGATGCAAGTCAACAAATAATTACCTTCAAGAATATTAACAATAGAACAATATCACTGAAGGCAAGTCAAAATGTAAAATTTAAGGAAGGTAGTCATAGAGCGAAATTAATTACAGGATTTTTCAATACTAAATCGGGGCATGTATTTTCAAATGGAGTTGAATGTGAGGTACCAGATTTACCAATTCTAGATTTTGCTAATAAATTATATTTGGTATCATTACAGGGAGTTGCAATGCATTCATCAATTGGGAAGCAAGAATATACACCATCAATTATCGCAAATATTGATACAATGATAATGGACCAAGAAGCACTAATAGTGAATTATGATTTAACTAAACCAATCAAAGTTAAAGTCAACACCGATTCACTAAAGTTATTAGAGATGAGATTAGTTGATTTTATGTTCCAGCCAGTAATCTTGAAATCGCCATTGTTCATCACATTAAAGATAAAGCCAGCCCAAGACGTAGACATGTATGACGTGCTTACAAAATGAATAATGAGATGAAATATACTTTATGTACCACATAAAATATATATTATATGTAATATATTTTTTTGTGAGCAGCGAAGCTGCGAACTATTAGGGGGCCGAAGGCCCCCTGGCACGCCGCAGGCGTGGACAAATATCCATTCAAAAAGTTCCATCCACCAAAAATTGAGAAGAAAGCATTCAATTTCAATGTAAAAATATGATTTTATAAAATAATTTTTAAAAATTGAATAGGCAGATTATGCAAAAAATTGAATAGGCAGTTTGTGCAAAAATTGAATAGACAGTTTGTGCTATCCCTCTCAAAATTGACGAACACATATCTCGATGAATATTCAATATTTTTGAATGAAATTCAATATATAGAAAATATAATGAATAAACTATACAAAAAATCAATTAATATTGAAAAAGCTCTATCGTACCCTGAGATATAACGTGCTCTTTTCACAATTTTGATTTGAGAATATCTCGATGAATATTCAATATTTTTGAATGAAATTCAATATATAGAAAATATAAAGAATACCCTATACAAATATTGAATATCATTGAAAAAGCTCTATCGTACACTGAGATATAACGATTTAACCCTCAATTTTAATTTGTGAATATCTCGATGAATATTTAATATTTTTGAATGAAATTCAATTCATAGAAAATATAATGAATAAACAATACAAATATTGAATATCAATGAAAAAGCTCTATCGTACACTTAGATATAACGTGCTCTTTCTCTCAAGCATGAGATAGTTATAACTAAATATCTATTCAATATTTTTGAATGATTTATGAGAAGAAAATTTTCAGAATTGAATAAAGAATTTATATATTCAATTGCATTCAAAAAGCTTTATCAGAAATTGAGATAATCACATAATAATAAATTTAATCTTTGTGAACCAAAAAGTATGTATTTGTGAACCAATAAGTATACCTTGTGAACCACTAAGATATACCTTGTGAACCAATAAGATATCTTTGTGAACAACTAAGATATACCTTGTGTATCACTAGGATATTATAAATGAAAATTTTACTTCATATCATTATTTTCAATTCAAAGAATTTTTTTATGACCAATTTTCGGTGAACCAATTTTTTGGCAGCAAACTTTTCTATAGAAAATATGATGAAGCAAAATTTAAAAATCATAAATCAAAAAAAATTTATATAGAGGTTGAACAAGAATGGTTCAATTTTTGGTCAAGTTTTTGGTCCATCTAATTTTTAATCAAAAACACCCCAAATTTAACTGTTTTTCAAATGAAATCAATAAATATTATCAAAAAAATTACAATTTATCAAAATTTCTAACCAAAATATCTCAAAACAAAATTGGTCTATGGACCAAATTTTTGGTCCATCTAATTTCACTTCACAACTCTAGGGCATTGGTATGAAATATATGTTCTAATTATATAAATCATTTCGTTAACATTACCAACAAAATATTCATTACCAATCCATGTTTTTCCATCTTTTGTTGTTGCTCTCTCATAATTCTCTTCGAATATAGTTATTAATTCTTTTTCAACTTTTACCGAATCACTAACCGCTTCCACTAAATACACTTCACTATCTTTAGGATATTGTCCCATTCTTGTTGCAATTTTATTTGTTCTACCAATTTTATATACAGGTTGATTAGTGTAAGCAAATTCTCTCTCACGAATCAAATAAATATACTCTACAGACATTTTGAGAAAATATAAATGTACTTTCAAAAAATTATATGGGCAGGTGTTTCTATATTTTTATATTCTACATTTTTATTTTTTTCTGTTCAGCTATAATTTTTATAGCGTGATAATTTTTTTAGCTTTTTTAATTTTATGTTAAATGAGCTATCTTTTTGACATCTCAGTTGACCTCTATTCTACTGCAAAAACTGAAGCCAGAAAAGAATACAAAGAAAGAATCAAAAATATTAAAGAGAAACCAAAATTTAAAAAACAGATGAAGGAATTTATGCAAAAGGCAAATAAAGAAATTTCATTTGAAATAGACATTGGAGATAATGAAGATAAAAGATTAGCATTCACTGAAATGTTAAGGCAGCTACACAAGAAGAATAAAAAGAATGTAGTGGTAAAAAGTGAATCATTAGATGGTGAAGATTATAAATGGTTTACTCTATCTAAAGCACAAAAGATAGATACAACAATAGGACACATATCTGGTACAATAGATTTAAATGATGATTGTTCTGATAATAATCCATGGGTTGGTAATGTATTCATTCCAGCAAAATATCAATTACTATTCATCAAAAACAAAAGGAAAGGGAAACAAACAACATTCACAATAGATAAGCAAGACAACAAAGGGAAATTATATGAAGAAGAAATAAAAATAGATGAGGAATACAGAGAAAGTCCAGATGGCGGATTCTTTCCATATATTAATCTATCTGATATAGACTTAACAAAATACCAAATATTCAAATCAGTGGAAAAAAATAACTACCAAGATAACTGTTTGGTTTATGCAAGCATCCAATCAGGAGTGTTCACAAATGAAGAAATCAATCAGCTAAAATTCATGGTTAAAACAAGAATGGTACCAAATAATTTAATCTGTGATATAGCTAAACATTTTAAGTGCCATTTCATTGTAAGACGGATAGATGAAGATTTAGATATAAAGTATCAGATGCAAATGAAAATAGATACAAGGAAAAGAAAATGGGCTAAAGATTTTAACAGAACCGTTGACTTGTTATTATTCAAAAACCATTACATGATTAACAAACCAGTAGGAAATACAAAATTGATTACCATTCTACGAAAGCTATTTAAAGATAATATGTTTAGAGAAATCAAATCTTGTGAAATGAATATTTTAGCAACAAATGAATACAATAGCCATTTAACAGATTATATGGATTTATCATATGACCCATCTCTTTGTTGTCAAAAGATAGATTCCACAGAACTGAAGAAAGAAAGAGAGTGGTCAAAGATATACTATTCAGATTTTGAAACTGATACAACATTATCACCACATAAACCATATCTGAACATTACTGTGTTTAGAACAGGGAAACTAATTCATAAATTAATCTTTGAGGGAGACCAAATTGCAGATAGATTGTTGAAATCACTAGATAATAATTCACTAACATACTTCCATAATTTAAAATATGATGCATGCTTCTTTATAAATACTCCTGGATGGGATGTACAGATTACAGAAAGATGTGGTACCATTTTACAGATAGTAATGACAAAATATAAAGAAATAGAAGGCACAGATAAGAAAACAAAGAAGACCAGAAAGATGTCAATAATAGAGAAGAGATTAACATTCCGCAATAGTTATTCCATTATTCCTGCTGCATTAGCATCTTTCGCTAAAATGTTTCAGCTACCGGTCCACAAAGAAGTGATGGCATATAAACTGTACACTGAAAAAAATATAAAAAGAAAGAATGTATCAGCTCTTGAATTCCAATTACAATATTACATGGAGAATAAAGATAAGAAAACACTACAACAAATAAAACAAGATTGGAAACAACTAATTGATAATGCACAATCTTGTGGAGCATACAGTGATTTAAATATTGATATCCCGAAGGGAGTAGCAATGCCTTGCATTGATATAATGAAGTATGCTATTTATTACTGTAAACTAGATTGTATAGTATTGATGAAGGGTGTTGAAAAATTTAATAGAGACTTGATAGAAGTAAACAGACAAAGACAGATATGTTGGATGTACATAATTTCATTTCCATATCTTCCATTGGTTATTATTATGCATACAGATTTGGTTGCTTTGATGATTGCTACCAGTTAAGTGGTAAGCCACAAAACTTTATCCAACGTTGCGTTAGTGGTGGAAGAACAATGACTGCTAACAATGAGAAACAATATGTTGAAGAGAGATTACAAGATTTTGATGCTGTATCTTTATATCCATCAGCGATGAGTATTATGTCTGGTGTGCCAAAAAGGAATCCCAAAAGTAATTCCTCCTGATATATTAACAGAGGAGTTATTAGATTTTGACCAGTTCTTTGCAGAAATAAATATTAAGAAAATAAAATGCAAATCATCTAGTCCATATAAATTTGGACAAGTATTTAGTAGAAATGAACAAGGCTCAAAAATATTTACCAACAATCCAATAGACCATTATTATATTGACAAGAGGGCTTTCATGGATTTGATGGAGTTTTATGGTTTTGATTATGAGTTCATTAGAGGGTATTATTTTGATGAAGGATTTAATAACAAGATTAACATATTCATTGAGAAATTATTTAATCTCAGGAGGAAATATCAAGATGCCAGCAATCCATTGCAACAAACTATTAAATTACTCTTGAATTCCATCTATGGTAAATCTATATTAAAAGCAACCACAACAGAAACAAAATGTATTCCAAAAAATAAAGCCATCAAATATATTTGGAAGAATTATAATTACATCACGGAGATAATAGAGAATAAGTCAATTGATAATGTATATGTTAAAAAAGTAAAGCCTATAAATAATCATTTCAATCTACCACATTTTGGTGCTAGCGTTTTGTCGTGGAGTAAGCATTTGATGAATAGGGTAATAAGCTCAGCAGAGCAGAATGGAATAGATATTTATTATACAGATACTGATTCCATCCATGTTAAAGAAATAGATGTACCAAGGATTGCTGAGGTGTTTAAGAAAAAATATGGAAGAGAATTGATTGGTAAAAAGATGACACAGTTCCATTGCGATTTTGATTCATTTAATGGTGCTGTTGGCGGTGTACATTCTAGAAAATTAATTGCACTAGGAAAGAAGAGCTATCTGGATATATTAGTTGATGAAAAAGGGAATGAAGGATTACATATTAGATTAAAGGGCGTGCCTAAGCAATGCATATTAAATAAAGTAAAACGAATGGGAATCACAGTTGAAGAGTTGTATGAAAGAATGTACCAGGGAGAGGAAATCATTTTTAATCTTCTTGATGGTGCTAATTGTTTTAGAAAATCATCTTCGTATCAACAAATTAATTTGCCTGTGTTTGAACGAAGAATCAAATTTTAATTTTATAGCGTTTCATAATTTTTTTCGAAATTTTATTTCCTCATCAAATGAACCAAGGGTTAGATTACGAGAAATTATTACGAGAGGCTATCCAAGAAATTCATTTACTCAGAGAAGAAAATGAAAAATTAAAAGAAGAGATAAAACAATTGAATGAATCACTATATGAAAATGATGAATGGAATGCAGGTATAATATCAAATCTCAAGAATGAAATGAAGGAATTAAAACAGAGAGTGGAGAATTTAGAGAATACAGTTGATTATGATGATATTGTATATCCAGAAGCAGAGACAGAAGAGGAGGCCCAATGGTTTGATGTCAAAGATGATGATGACTATGAGATAAAAAATATATATCCTTATGATATTAGACGAAAGAAAGATGAGAAAATAATCACAAACGCAATTGATAAAAAGAGTGGATATATTAAAGTAGCATTAAATAGAAAACCATATTATAAACATATCCTTATGGCCAAACATTTTATAAATAATGATGACCCAATTAATAAAAAAATTGTAGACCATATAGACCATGATAGAACCAATTATAATACAAAAAATCTAAGATGGGTATCAGTGAAAGATAACATAAGAAACAAATATGAATTTAAAGGACAAAAATATAACTATCTAGATAATTTACCAAATGATTGCCAACAAATTACTCTATTCAATGGATGGGAATTTAGTGATTACTTCATTGATTCTGAAAATAAAATTTGGTTTTACAATGGAAACCAGTTTAGAGAATTAACTGTTTATAAAAAAAGAAGCTATCTGTATGTTGGTATGATAGACATAAATAATAGACCTCATAACATTGGATTAAATGCATTAATTCAAGAATTCAACTGAACCATAAAAAAATTTTTTTTATGCTTTGACTAATTGTGCTAACTTCTTTAACTCTTCCAGCTCTGCCTTCTTTCTTAACCTGTATTCTTTCTGCTGCTTACGTCTTGCTTCTAATCTTTCCTCAGGGGTATTGTATTTGCTTTTTCTACCTCTCTTCTGTTTTTCAGGTGCTGGTTCAGTTTTAATTTCAGCTGGTGGCTCTCCCTCTAAAATATTTAACAAGTTCTCTTCTGATTTTGATTTGGATAGTTTTTTAACAATGTCTGTTTGCTTGAATTGTGTTAGGTCTATTTTGTTAGTCATTTCCATTGAAGAAAAAAATTAAAAAATAAAACGAAGCTACAAATTAACTGCATATTTCAAACACAGATGATATTTGTTAATTAATTCATTATATTCTCTATTGTATACTTGTTTGAAATCTGTGCATACCTCTCCATTATCATTCACTATTTTAATATTTTCTATCTTTCTAATTGGATTTGCTTTACCTGCACAACATCCTATGTCTTCATCAAGGCCTACCTCAACTGATTCTGCTTTTATAATGGCTTTGATAATATTAGACAAAGCTGTAGCTGGTACGATGATACAATTTTTGGAAACTAGATTAGATAGCAAAGCCTTATCTTGATTCAACAATATATTGGCATATGTTTCAAGGATGACATATTTTACATCTTTTGCCTCATCCTCTGGATTTTCATCTAGTTCAACATTTCTTGTAATAACTATTTCTTCTTTTCCATCATCTCTTTTGTTAATGATGATATTGTTATTGATATTGCTTGTTGACTGGGCAGCAGCTTGAGTAGATACCCTAAGGGTGGCGTCTGATACTACGTATCATCTGCCCCCCTTAAGATGAAACTCCATACCTTTTGACATTTCCACATCATAGCACTTTCAATGTGAAACCTCATGTCACCACTTAACACGTCACCTCATGTTAAACTCATGTCACCACTTAACACGTCACCTCACGTTAAACTCATGTCACCACCTCACGTCATCACCTCATGTTATCACCTCATGTCATCACCTCATGTCACACGTCACACAACGGTTCACATAACGTGGTTCAACTGTAAAGTGTTTAAGTAACATCAAATGGCATACCGACGTGATGCTCCGCCAAGTGAAACAGTACCATTACCTATTGAAACAGTATATAATTCATCTAATGATTCACTATCATGTATAATAAATGGGAATGATTGTTACTTTACTAATGGTTCTAATCATTTTAATCGTATATATTTTAAGTATCCACCTGAATGGCTTACATCTGATGTAGGTGAGAAGATTATTGGTGTACGTAACATGAAAATCACTGTAAAACAATCCATGCAATTAAACTTCACACTATACATTCGCAAATATAGAAAGGATAAATTCGATAATATGGCCAGTATGATTTACCCTCATGATAATCCTAGTAATCTTGATGATGAACAGATACAAGACGTGGTTGATCGTTTGGATAGAGATGATTGTAGAGTATTCAAGATTGATTATTGTCACGACATATTTGATAAACTAGATGATTTTATTGCAGATTTAATCGATACAATTAAAGATGAAAGCATATATGATAAACTTTACGATGCTATAATCACAGCAACTAATGATGATAATGAAGATGAGGCTGAATTTAAAGCTAGACAGATTGAATCAATTGAACAGTTGAATAAAGATAAGGATGATTACTATCTAATGTGTTTACGTAATGATATACCATTCTATCTCGACGTTGATACTGACATAAATATAATTAAAGACATAGTTGATACAACATTACTAGTTTTCACTGGTATAAATCCTGAATACTACATTGATTTTATGATGACAGCTAGAAATGATGATGTTACATATGAAAAGCTCTATGAATGGGGTGATCTTGAAGATGAACCATTATATATTACCAAAGTGCAACAAGATGAACTTGATTTTACTTACCATGATGATGGTACACCAAATGATAGGTTGGATTTCGATACATCATGTTATTTTGATCTTGATGATGATGACCGTGTTGATTTACATGATATAATTAAGTTTCATCGAGAATTATCATTCAAAAATGTAATGTTAACCCCTCAATGTGAAGTAGCTGCATCATTTGCCAGTCAATCTAATCACAACCTCATTGGTAGAACCAACGAAATGTATACACCAATTAAATACTATAAGTTAAATGACAATGATGATAAATTCTGGATTGAATTTTATGATAGAAATGAGATTACTGTTCCAGTATCATTCAATGATCATCATGTGTTTACAATCGATATGGTATTCTTACAGAATCGTAAGTTAATATATACTTAATAACATTTTTACTTTGCATTGATCAAATGAGTAGAGTCAAATTCAAGACCATTGATGAAGTCTACGCTAAGTACCCCACCAAGTCCCTGCCTAAATTCAAACGCATAGCCAATCGTTATGGGTTCACTGATGATGAAGCTAAACACTATCTCAACACAATGGTTGTACACGATCAACGCAAGCCCAAACCTAAGTTCATGCATATATATTCGAAGCTACCACATGCATTTCAAATGGACACGTTCATTGATCATAAAGCAGCAGGCCAACCTAACTACTTGATACTAATCAACATCAACACACGTAAGGGTGCTAATGAAATACATAGAGCACTTAATGAGTTCATCAAAGTTGAACCTCAATGCAAAGCCATTATGTCAGATGAAGATGCTGCTTATTTATCAAACACTGTGCTTGACTTCATGCAACAACATAACATCATATATACAACCACAACTGATAATGATCATAACAAGCTTGGTATTATCAACCGCTTCATGAGAACAATACGTGATATGCGATTCAATCAACCAAAGCTAAGTGTACTACAGATAGTTGACTCATACAATGACATGCCACATGGTTCACTACATAACAAGTCACCCAATGATATCACTCAAGATGACGAGTTAACATACATACATGAGATGGAACATCAAGTTAATCCATATGATTTCAAACCAGGTGACAGAGTTAGGATAGTGTTTGATGCAAATCCATTCGTTAAACATCGTTCGAACCTATCTAAAGTTGCATACATAGTTGATTCTAATGACGGTAACCAGTTCTTGATACGATCTACAGATGGATCTGTCAATACAATGCCAGGTTACAAACTCGTTAAAGCAACTAGCAACATTCCATTAGCAACCACACTTGATGATGGCAAACGTGGTGTGGTTAAATCAATCACATCATATAACAAATCAAAAGACACATACAATATCATATATGATTTAGGCAATGGTTCAACGATGAAAGACACTATCCCATCTAAGAACATGCGTGAAGGTCACCCAACTAAGCTCTCAACAATGGAACGACAGTACTGGCTTAAACGAAAGACCATACCAGATCACATTAAGAAGTTCATCTAATATCAAATGAGTCAACATAAAAACGTTATGAATGAAGTTAAACATCTTATTCAAGAGTCGTTACGTAAAAACCAACGTGATATTGAGATGGCATTGATTAAACCACTAAGTGAAGAGTATCCATTCTCATCAAATGGTATCTACTTTTTAATTGGTAAGATGGGTGCTGGTAAATCATTCTGGATATGGTCACACATCATGATAACTGAACGACTGTTCGCTAAGCCATACTATAGTAAGATCATCTTCTGTTCAACGTCAGGTAAACTTGATAAGACAGCTGAAGTACTATCCAAAAACGTTAAGACACCCATTGAATACCTTAAAGAAGAACATCTATTACCATATCTCAAGCGTCATCTCAAACGCAAGCTCAAGTACTATGCTATGGTTAAACATGTGTTATCAAAAATGGTTGACACCAATGAGGAGATGGCAAGAATCATTTCAAAGCATTCATTAAGTGAGATTGAAGATAGGATTGCATACATAGCAAATAAGCTAGTTAAATATCAAACAGCTTCATATCCATATAACACACTGCTGGTTCTTGATGATGCAGCTGGATCACCACTACTTAAGAATGGCAACAGTGAACTATGTCGTTTACTCACTAAAACACGTCACTACAACTTAACCTGTATCATTGCAGTGCAAACACTTCGATTCGTTCATCTCAACGTTAAACGTTTAGCTACTGACATCATATGCTATAGTGGCTTCAGTAAAGAGGATTTCACATCAATGCTACAACAAACACCTAACAATCTTGACATCAAATCAACTACAGAAGCATACCTCAATCATAAAGGCCAACATGATAAATTCATAATCAACATCACAGCGAATCAATCACACTTTGAAGTTTAATGAATTACAAACATGGGATTCAAAAATTTCATTACCAGTGGATGGAACAGGTTAAAAAGTGATGTCCATCAAGGATTGATTGGTGCAAAGAACGTAGCACACCGCATATGGAACGCTACTAAGAAGGGATTGGTTGGTGCAAAGAACTATGCTATGAACAACCCTAAAGCAGTTGGCAATATACTACATGCTATCACACCATTTGCAACAGCATTCAATCCAACGTTAGGTGCAATCACTACAGCAGGTGCTAATATATTCAGTCACATGCCAAAGGGTTCTGTCACAGATAAGCTAGTTAAAATCAGTGAACAGTTTGCACGTGGTGAGTTGAAACCAAGTGGATCGCCATCAGCACAAGCAGCAGCTGACCTACGTAAGAGAACACACAACGCAGTACCATTCAGAAGTGTTTAACGACGTTTAAATGAGTTTCAACACAAGAACTAATGCATATAGATCGAACAATTCAGTTATCGTATCTGGACCTGGTACGATGTATAATGAAGTAACTAGACCTAGATCAAATACCAAACAATATTATGCTAATACTAACACACATGATGTAACCGCACCATATATAAAGTCAAGTAATAGTCGCAAATCAAAGTCACGTAATAAACGCAAATCATCACGTAAGTGAATATTATTGACTTTTTATTTTTGTTTATTTCAAATGTCCAAATATGTTACTGGCATGAAACGCAATCAAATCATTCAACGTTGGTTGCAAGGCATTGATGATGAACAATATGAAGTGTTCCCTGCCAAAAAGGATGGTAAGTATATCGTTAAGCTAAGAACACAACCACTCATTCATAGAGATAAATCATCAGACAACCTCAATGGTATGCTTGAATCAAGTGATAATTCAAATGCTCACTCAAGTGCTCTCTCAAATGCTCACTCAAGTGGTAACTGCATCAGAGATGTAGCTGCTGGCAAAGCCAGTAACTCCAATGATGAACCACCATCACAACATGAGGAAGCACAACCTATGCATACACCAACACGCATACCTAATAGAGTCAAACAACATTCAACACAACGTACAACATCAACACCACATCAAGTTGCCACACATGATACAACCATTAACTTAGAGATACTTGAACAGCTACGTTCATTAGGTGAAGAGCTACGTAATGATCGCTTCAAGCGTGAACAAAAACAATACATTAAACATGTTGTTAATAAGGAACTATCAAAGCCACGCATAAGAAGTAAGTATGTACCTGATCTATTACCAACTGATGATATACATGACCCACCACATGAATCACCACATGACCCACCTCATGACCCGCCACAAGAACCACCTGATGTCATTGAATCAACACCATCGTTTAGATCGCGCATTCGACGATAGCTTATGTAATACATTCGTATTTTTAATACATCCAAATGACATTCAACGCAGAAGTCCTACACAAGACATCAGCTGAAGTTAACACTCAAGTCGCTAGCTACTTTGATGTAGTTGATAATGCTATTGCCATGTCAGATACCAACAAGAAGTACGTCATCGATGCACAAGCTTCATACAGTCCATCTGCACCAATCCATGCAGGGTCATTCACCACATTCATCATCAGTCCAACATGTGATAACACTGCAGATATATATAATGGCTTCATCAAAGCGAAGATGAGACTTAGTGGTACGTTATCGATTGCATTACAATCTGACTTAAGTAATGTTGATAACCATGCTTTTAATGGTATATGGATTGGCTTTAAAGATGCTATGGATGCTGTTGAAAAATATGAGATCCTCGCTAATGGCATATCAATTTACACTCAAAACTTCGGTCCAGAAGAATCATTCTTAACTGCATGTGGTGATAACGAAGCAAGTAAACGAGGTGATGTCTATTCTAAAGCCCGTCATAAGGATATATTCAAACGCAAATTTGATCAAGCACGTTGTGGTTTCTTCGTTAAACTTGCTAATGGTGGTAATGCAATCGATAAAATTGACATACCACTTAAGATTGACTTACGTCGTTTCTTACCATTGAGCAACATCAAATATCTACCTGCATTCGCTGGTAAGCTTGAACTCAAGATTATGTTTGGTATACAAGGTCTTGTATATTGTCCAGTTGGTATATCAGATGAGTTGATTAATGATGTAAACAACTACAAAGCATTAACTGAATTACCACCAATCACTAATGAGTTTACTCAAGCTGGCAGTCAATGCACTATATGGATTAACAAAGACGGTAATGATGCGCATAAGCTCGTTGCAGGTAACACTACATTCATACCAAGTCGAACATATGAAGTTACTGATTGCTATAGTGTCATACCTAACTTCGGCATTGACAACGATATATATCAAGCGCTCGTTCAACGTTACACTCAACAGGAACTCATCTTTCCAACGCAGATACTTACATTCACAACGATGAGTAAGCAATTAACTGCTGGTCATTGTTCATCAACTCAAACAATCACACCACGATTTGTTGATTCAATCTTCTTTCTGTTTCCATTTAATGCAACACAGCATACTGTATTTAAGAATCCACTGTTTACCAACTTCCAACTGCGATGTGGTGGTTATGGCGTAGTACCAACCATTCCATTTGCAACGAATGGTAGTGATCCAATGTTCATTGAACTATGTCAGAACGCTATGAATGTTAATGGTGAACAAACAGGTTTTAATAAAGAGGTCGTTCAATCATTAGTTAATACACGACCTTATGATGAATCAATTGGTAGAGTCAGCTATGATCGTACATCATTCTTCATTGGGTTACCAACTGAGACAGATAACACCTTCCAACAAGGTCAAACATCAAACACGCCAATTACATATGAAATAGTATGTGACTTACCTAATCAAGTACGTAATATTGATAACAATGGTGATGTAGCAAACGCATATATCAACAACACAACACCACCATTAATGGCATTGTTACAAGACACCGTTATATCAATTCATGTTCAACCCAATGGTATGCCACCTGTTGTTGAGATGGGTTCGTACGATATTACAAGCAGATAAATGAATTAACTAAATCACATCATCATTTTTAACATTAATCACTGTTTGCTTTGATTCAAATGTCATCACATAGTGTTCAAGTCATGTCGTACAAACAACATGTAACTAAGCAACAACCCATCACACAACCTAAGTTCAAGCACCCAGCTACACATCATAAAGAGAATCTATCAGCAGTTGATGGGAAAGCTAATAAGGTTAATGCAAAGCAATTAATACTGTATAAAGATGATGTCAACTCATATTAACTTAACGAAACATCATGAGTGTATTAACTTAACAGATTGTGTAAAAATGTTTTTGTTTAATTCAAATGATTAAGAAGCGACCATTAAACACTGGCGTAAATGCCAACGTCAGTCTTGAGCCAGCAGCTGCAGCACAATCAAACAACAATATCAACAACAACATATTCATCAACAAGCGTGATGATGGTAAAGAAGATATCGTTATCACACGTGATGTTCAACTCGATACATCACACGATAGTATTGATGTTGATGTTAAGGTACTCATACTTGAAACGTATGCTAAGATACTACTTGACAATGACAAGGCATTGATCAGCAACCTCATCAGCAAGCGCACTATCATCGTACCACAGCAAGCATTAGCAGCAATCATCAAGACAGTCACTCATGGTGAGGTTGAGATATATGTCGATGACAACCCTGGTTGTTGTGTAGGTAAAGCATCACCCATTCAAAAGGTAGACGCCATTAAGATAATCAAAGATAATGGTGAGATTGTTACTGACTTCAAACAGGTCTACAATAAAGAGTTCAATGATCTTGTTAATGTTTATCACTTATGCTTGAAGTATGTTGTTGTATAAAAACATAGGAGTTATTTTTACGTTGATTCGAGTGCAGCTAATCGTGTTTCTAACGCTGTGATGTAACTCCATAGTTGTTCGATTTGGCTATTCAACGCCAACGAATCATGATGATCACAGGTATCAGCACGTAAATTTCTATATTCTGTTGGGTTCTTACCTTTATGTTTCACGAAACCTTTGATAGTGAACTCACCAGTAGTGTTATTCCAGTTTATCGTGTAGTCTTGATATCTAAGTACAGCTTCAGTTCCATTCACGTTGTAAATCATTGTATGCGTATCACTGGCAATGGAATTGGTTTTGAATATGAAGTCAAGATGTTCAGTACCATCATCAAATACGGCATCGACTACAATATGTGCACCTTCTATGAAAGGGAGAATCGATGGCAATTTTAAAGTTCCAGTAACACCTATCGTCAACGATGTCTTATCAGTGGAACAGTATGATAGATCGTCATATGCTCTGACATTGTTAACATCAATGTTTGGTAACTCACTCTTCAATGCATAACCATCGAGATCACCCATAGTAGCATAATCATCTGGCATATCACTCTTCAACATGTACTCATCTAACGCAGCAACATTAACATAATCCGTTGGTATATCACTCTTCAATGCATATCTATCCAACTGATCAACAACGACATAATCATCTGGCATATCACTCTTCAGCATATACTCATTCAATGTTGATGTCAACTGTGATGTCGTAACATGATTGGTTGGTATCTCGCTCTTCAATGCATATCCATCGAGATCACCCATAGTAGCATAATCATCTGGCATATCACTCTTCAACATATACTCATTCAATGTTGATGTCAACTGTGATGTCGTAACATGATTGGTTGGTATCTCGCTCTTCAACGCATATTTGATATCAGATTCATTCTTAACTGTATCCAACGCTGTGTTAACTTCATCTACAGTCGGAAACTCATTCAGTGTAGTAGCCAATGACTTATCATTCTGTTCGAGTTGATCATGTAATGAATCTATCTTCTTCTGTAATGCGTCAATGTCACATGTATATGCTAAATCATTCGTTGTGAGTGCCAATTGTCTAACCGATGTGTTTTCTTTAACAGTTATGCTTGTGACCTGTACGTTGTGTGGGTTGTTAATCGTAATGATGTTGTCACTCATCGTTGCTGCTGGAAATGTATCTGTACCAATGAACTCAGCTATTGTATCATCCACAATGTTGATTGTAACATATTGTTCATCATAGTCAATGTCATTGAACTCGCTAATCGTTCTAACCATGAGTTTGACTTTAAGTACACCACTTGTGATTGTGTCTTCAGCTATGAGTTGAATCGTTTTACCATCAACCTTACCAACAACATCAATGGTATCATTACGTGCTAACTCATTCTTGTTAACATAACCATCCATCTGTACAGATACATCACTGATTGCATTTGCCAGTGCTTTGATGGTTGGCTTGAGTGTATGTCTGAATCGTTTACACATGTCCATTGTTGATGTCAATGTCATTGCCACTTTAGATGGATCATCGAGTTCATCACTGAAGTTCATCTCAGTTACTGGTATGTATTCTTCATCACACCATTGAGCTATCTTAGTAAGCTTGTCATGAGTGCTAACTTGAGGTTCATCATGAGCTTACATCGTTAGTTACCTTAACATTGCTGTCTTAGCACCACTAACTAAATCACCAAAGAATATATCAGCGCCAATATCAGGCAGTTCATCAGTCAGCTTACCTACCATGTCATCCAACACATCAGCACCAACATCACTAGCTTTAGTTATGGTATTGACTAACTCACGACCACCTGATATGACAACTGAACCAACACCCTTCGTTGCAAACGATAATGCTTTACCAGCAACACCTATGCCAGTCGCACCTAACACACAGCCAACAGCACCTAACGCAATACCAACATTAGCTTTCATATCAATCTTATCAACTTCCTTCTCAAGGTATTTAGTCTTAGCTTGTTGGTCAGTCATCTGCGAGCCAAGTACATCAACCTTAGATTGCACCTCCTTAACATCATACGATACTACATCAACGTTGTTAGTGACGAGATTCAAGTCAGATCTCATTGTAGTGATGTTGTCAGCAGTGATTATCTTCGATGATGTAATGTTGAAGTCAGTGTAGAGTGTTGTAGCTGAGTTTGGATTAGGTGACACTTCATAGAACTGTTGCTTGATGATGTATTCGAATGCATTTGTAGATGGATCCCAATTAACTTCATCAATAGGATCAGTGTAATCATGACGAAGATATAATGCAATATCACGTGGTGTTAAGCCATCATCATTGCTTGTTTGAGTCGGCGTCTTACTCCAAACATATGCCACTCTTTCGACTGTATCAAGTGCACCACTTAAATCAACATATCCTCTATCATATACATCGTTTTTATTATGAACTTCACCGACTGTGAATGATAACCTCATGGTATGCTCTTGATGTGGCAACGTCAAGTCAAGGTATAGTAATTCAATGTCGCTTACTTTGAGTGTCGATGTTGAGAAATTATTGTATGTACAACTCATTGCAACCAAATCATAATCATCCATCGTTGCACCATTGAGTATAAATGAATAGCCAATGTTGAGTTCATACTCAGACGCATTAACCAATCTACCATCACGCAACTTGATCAGGACCTCATAATTGCCATCATTGCGGCATGTGTTGAGTAGTGAATATGCTAAGCCATGTGTTTTGTCTTCAGGTATTGCTCTGTAATTCAACGTATCACGCTTGACTGCAACCATACAACCAGTTGAACCATAGTTATCTTCCTGAGGGTCACGTGTTTTACACTTGCTGATGACCTTGCTTTGGAACCTACCTTGAATACTGTCACCAACCCACTTGTTACCATCCCATGTCAATGCCCATGTGTTGCCAAAGCAGTACTCACTAAATTTGAACGTTAAGTTGGTTGGTATGTCATACTTTGATGGTATCTTATACACCATTCGATAGAACTCACATTCATACTCAAGTTGTTCATTAGCAAACATGTCAGTGTACTTAACATGTTCATCATAGTCAATCATTGATGGTCGATAGAAGTAATACACATCTGATCGTTGTAACTTCAATGCATTAGTTGCATCTATGATGTCACACTTGATGGTTGGCTTACGTGCTACCAATGCATCAGTTGAGAGTAGGTTGTGAATTACTATGTCACCATTCAAGAAGCGTATGTATGGTTCAATGTTGAAGTCAGTTGCAAACATTATCTCAGGATCATCTCGTTTGCGTGTTGAGTATGTGCAGCAATCACGTGCTACGTTGTGTGTCAACTCTGGGCAGATGAACTTACCGTCTTTAGCTGATATGATGAAGTCATTTAAGATGTTGCCTTGCCAATCGAATAATAACATGTTGCGTAAGTGAATCTTAAACACATCAACTGGTGTTGAAGCAGTGAGTTTGTTTTTGAGTGTGGTTGGTAATGTTATCTTCATGATTATGACTGGATCATTAACTGGATCATCAACACCTGATTCACTGCTAACAGTTGGTGTATACACTGTTATGTCATCATGCTTGACGTAGTAATCAGGATAACCTTCAACTGCATCAAACTCACCTGCACTTGGTAGCTCACCTGATGATTTACTTTCAACATCTTTGATCTTATACGCGAGCAATGCAAGTGGACCTTTTATGGTGTCTCTGAATGCTTTACATATGTTTACACATGAGTTTAATGAGATTGCCTCATTTGTATCATCAGGTAATGATATATCAATGCCATTGCCAGTGCACCACTCAATGATTGCATCAAGACCATCATCATAAGTGGAGTATGTTGTGTTATCAACTTCGGAAAGTAATGCAAGTGTTTCTTCACCTGCTTTGTGAATCAAACGAGGGATGTATAACAACACATCAACGATTGGAACTAATATGGATGAACCACGTCCAATGATAAGACGGTCAGTTAAATTAGGATGATCTAATAACCATTCAATGTTGTTGTTGATGTGTTCTATTCGATCAGTGATGTTTGATATGAAGCCACTTAATGTTTGGCGTATTGTTTGTTGTTGTTGTTCATCTCGTCTTATCCATTGTAATTCACGATCTGTTAGTTTGAAAATGCTTTGTGGATTAGTGATTGTGATTGTATTATCAGTGATTGACACTTGATTACGATGTCTTAAATCAATTACACCAATTGCTCTGTTGTTATATAATACAGTAGTGTATTCCGTTTCATTGTCATCTAGATTACTACCTTCGAATGAAAGTATGTTACCGCTTTCATTTAGAATCTCATAAACGAGTCTATATCTTTCATACCAATCCATATTCTGAATATCAGCAAGTGTGATTGTTGTGTTAGGTATTGTCAAATTCTCTTCGATTGGTGCTAGTTCATAATTTGAAACAACAACATTGTATTCATTAGCAACTAACTCATGTACATTATCCTGTCCTGTTGCAGTGATAGCACCTTGCTGCATACTAATACCATGTAAGTTAATGCTGATATTTGATTCAGGACTTTGAATTGATATCTCATCACTGCTAACCTCAGTTCTAACAGCTATTCTCACATCAATGACTGCTTGAATGGAACCATTCATGTCCCTCACTTCAGTCCAACTAACTCCCATCTCATTATCAACGTTGCGTGTGAATATATACTCTGGATGAGCTGATTCAAATTGATACCTCTCATCTGGTTGCATGCGTTCGATCTGAGCTGCTGTATAAACCGTACCATTGTCATTGACACTCCACATTGAAGTGGTATTAACACTTCTCATTGTGCATAAGCTTAATTGTCGTGGTGATAATGTGCTGCTTTCATTATCAATTCGTCTCATGTATATTATCTTATTAACACCCTTATCATTAACACGTGCTACGTATATCAATCCAAATCGATTGTCACCTACTCGTCTAACCATGATATCACCTATTTGCGGACCTTCAATTGGATCGTATGTGTTTAAATCAAGTAGTTCATCTATTGATAGGTTTGATAATGATTCGATGGTATGATCACCGAATAATGGTTGAGTAAAAGCTGATGTGTTGGTAACTGTTTCATGAGTCAATCTAACGCATGGAAGATTATTTACTTCTTCATTTGTATCATCTTCATCTAACTCCATCTCATCAGTGTTAGTAATTGTGTGATCGACAATGGTATTGTTGTTAGTTCGTTCTCTCCATCTACGTCGCAACTCATGTATTGAATCAGTGAACGTTTGTAGTGATTGATATATCGTTCGTGTGTTATCAACTATGGTTGGTATACGATCGAATGTAAGTCCACCTGCAATTAATGTGGTAGTTGCATTACCTATTTGAGTTAATGATTCTAATGCGCTTAACACAAGTGCTGTGGCAGTTAATGATGATGTTGCTGCAGGTGTGTCTGCTTGCGATGGTAGGTACCTGCTAAACTGTTGACCAAATGCATTAGCCGCATACTTGAGTAAGAACTGACCAACGATATCTATGCCTGGGAACTTGCCACCGCCACCACCACCTGAACCACCACCAGGAAAGTCAGGGAAGTGAAAGTCTTCAGTGTGAGTTGTGTTTAATGCCATACTCTCACTATCAAATGAGAACTCAGATAATGCTGTTGCAATTTTAATAGCACCTGACACAATGCTTAATACATTCTTAGTTATAGTTATATACTTTTGAAGGTCATTGACATAGTTATTGTATTTAGCTTATAACCTCATCTGTTCTTGAATAGAATTGATGATTGCTTTCAAGATAGCGTAGTCGTATGACAACACATCAAGTGTACCACCAACAACGTTAAGATCACGTCGCATTGTCATGATGTTATCAGCCCATATGATTTTGGATGAGAATATGTTATGATCTGTTGTTAATGTAGTGCAGTTACGTGGATCTGGTGTTACTTCATAGAATTGTTGTGAGATGATTGTATCAAATGGATTGTAGTTTTCATCTGCGTTTTCAGGTAGTTGTTCGAAGTAATCTTTCTCAATGTATATGTTAATGTTCTTCTTAGTTGATGGTTCGATTATCTTATTTGAGTGTCTAACTCTACGTTCATATCTAAATGATTCAATGACAACACTGTCATCCCATGTGTTAATGAATGATGCATCGATTGGTGTAACTGGATGCATGTCCCATCGTAATGGTGTGGTAAAATCATCAATGACAATGTCAGCCATGATATAAAGTAAATTCTTACTCGATACATTGCTTGTTAACTTGACGGAGAAGTAATGTATATCACATGGAACATCTTTAATATCAATTTGAGATGATGATGTTGGTGTAATGTTACTGTTTGAATCATTCAACTCGATTATAGTTCCATCACCATATACTAAACGCCAGTTTTGAATGTACTTGCATAGTACTGTTGCATAGTTAGTATCTGATGACACTTCTTCAAAGCTGCTTAACCACCTCGCAATACGTTCAGTGTGTTGTACATAAATATATGGTCTTCCTTTTTTACTTTCGTATGTTGATAGCTTAGCATATGAGTTATTCACAACGTTATCACCTGTCCATGAATCACCATCCCATATCAATGACCATGCATGGTTGAAGAGATGATCAATGAAAGTGAAGTTAGTATGTAGTGGTATGTTGTAATCTGGATCAATGTCCCATGTCATGACGTAGTACTTTGACGTTTGACTTATTGATGATGGTTTGTATAGATAAAGTTGATCAGATTCTTTGAGTGTGAATTGAGTATTGTCTTTAATGGTTGTTTGCATTGATTGTAATGCGTCATCGATTTCATTCTTAGTATAGATGCAATTGATATGTACATCATCTGTTTTACCATAACGTGTTAATTTTACTTCGCCATTACGTATTCTCATATCATAACCTTTATCATTGAGTGATAGTGCTTGAGCTGCAAGTGGTGTTATCATTTACCATTGATAAAATGATACTTTCATTGAAGAGCAATGGTCCAGACTACAATCGCATACGCGCTAACATACAAATACCATGGAACTGTCAATATATTGAGTATTATGTTGCGGCAATCAATACAAAGAACGTGTTACTTATATCACATGATGATAGTATAACATATGAGTGGGATGATAATGATTTAGCACATACACACCACGTCAACACTATGAGCTTGGAAGACAGATACTATTCAATACCAAGTGATATACCTGATTTATTTAATGTGAATGATGCTACTGGGCAACCGATTATGAATGTACAATTGAATAACAATACTAATGTCATTAATTTAACACCACATGTTGACAACTTCACTATCACATCAATGTCACATCGTATAGCATTGATAGCAGGATTGTATAACACGCCACTTAACCAACCGTTAGCAAATGGTAGAGCAACACAATGTGACATTCCGATAATAGACTACGCTAACAAGCTATACTTGATATCAAAGCAAGGTCAAGCTATACAATCCAACTTGGGTGATGTTGAGTATACACCATCAGTGATAGCAAGCATCGGTCATATCATTCGTTATGGCTTACCAATCATACAGAACTTTGAAACGTATGGTAAACCAATTAAAAATGTTGTTAACATTGATTCATTCAAACAGATTGAGTTGGAGTTGGTTGACTTTGAATATCAGCCAGTTAAGTTGATGTCACCTATGTTTGTTACGATTAAGGTCAACCCATGTGATCCACCTAAGATGAAGCTGTAAAAATGATTGATCTATTTTTGATCACTGCTAATGTTGGTTGTTACACTAGCTTTAAATGCACGTAACTCAATGAGCTCTTGCTTTTTACGTTCACGGTACTGCTTTTGTTGTTGTCTTCTAGCATTGATACGTTCTTCATCAGTGTGATATAGCTTTTTACGACCACGCTTTTTAGGTTCGTTATCAATACCCTGCTTTGATTTGAGTGATTTAACAACAGCAGTATCGTTAAACAATTCAGTGTTGATGCTTGACATTTGCTATGAGATAAAAAATCATATTATGAAATGTGATATGAAAACAAAATGAAAAAATTTTAAGTGTTTATAATGATATGCATTATGTAATGTAGTGGGAATGGTTTAAATATCATATTGCAACTAACTAGTGTCTGGCCAGACGTGGTACAGTGGTTGAGTCATGAAGCGTGTCTCCCAGCTTCGGCGGCAGGCATGAGTTCGATTCATAGCAGTACCGATTTTTCGTGTTATTTTATCACACTTGTGATGGAGCCTGTAGCGAATCAACACCTAAGGTAAGCCATTGCTTGTGATATGTGTAACACGAAAGCATCTACCGGTAGGTGTATCCTCGTAATGAACGTGTTAAATCACGTTCCCCAACCATAGTGTGTGTAGTTCCTTTCCTTTGAGGGGTTGATATGCAATCCCGGGTACGTGTATTGATTCCTCATCGAATGCATAACACACTCACGAAGACGGTTGGTTTTTGCACTTTTGTTTTTGCGTTTGTGTGGCGTGTTGAATGATGCGTTTAGTGTATCACTTAAGTGATGCATTGAGTGAGCATTGAGTGATGCTTTGAGTGATGCTTTGAGTGATGCTTTGAGTGAGCACTTGGAGTGAGCACTTGGAGTGAGCATTGAGTGATGCATTGGAGTGATGCATTGAGTGATGCATTGAGTGAGCACTTGGAATGATGCATTGAGTGAGCACTTGGAGTGAGCATTGAGTGAGCACTTGGAGTGAGCACTGAGTGATGCATTGAGTGAGCACTGAGTGATGCATTGAGTGAGCACTTGGAGTGAGCATTGAGTGATGCATTGAGTGATGCATTGAGTGGTGCATTGGAGTGATGCATTGAGTGAGCACTTGGAGTGAGCATTGAGTGATGCATTAAGTGAGCAGTTGAGTGATGCATTGAGTGATTCATTGAGTGGTAACCAAAAATGAATCGTTTAAACTACATCATTAGTAGCATCTCTCAACGCATCAACTGAGGTTTGTTCATTGAGTTTACTTCTGTATTCATTGATAGCATCATTTGCTTTGGTGTAGATTGATTCATAACGTTTCAACTCATGACGTAAGCATAACTTATCGATGTAATACTTGTAATAGGTATGAGTTTCATCATTAGTTGATGTGAATTGTCTTGGTGTTAAGTCAATGGTTAACAGCATTGGATCACGATATACTGTTCGATAACGATTCTCACGTACAGTTATGTATGGTACCTTACCAAAGATGTTAATCAACTCATTCATGTCAATGGTTCTGTTGCCATCAATGACTAGTAATGGTCGAACACTAATGCCGAAATCAATAGGGTATATCTTACTATCAAGATAGACAATTAACTTATCATCATTAGTTGGTTTGATTGTTTGAACGAAGCTAGTGACAGACATGGTTTGTGATGCGAATAAAAATTTACATTGATGAATTGCAATGTTTTAATTGAATTACTGTAGTGTTACTTGAATTGAACTGTCCTGGTAAATTGTGGTAGTGTAACTTGTTGAAATGACTTTGTCTTTCTGAAGCAGTTGCAACCATCAGTTAAGTCAAAAGTGATTGCTTCACCATGATACATACGTTCATACAGTTCTTCAACGGTGATGTTCATACGCTTGCACTTGTTAATGATGCATTGCTTTGGTATTGATTTCATTCTAATGTGATAGTCTTCATTACCTTGTTCATCAACGAGTATATCGAGATATGACTTCTTACCTAACGCAATGAGCTTACGTGAGTGGATCTTACCAACTGCACCAGGGAATACATCGAAGTCACAATGAAACTGTGTCATATTACTGCCAATTAAGTCTTTACCATATGTTGCTTTGAATAGAGCAGCTAACTTATCAACATCATCTTCATTTAAGTGCATGCTATCAGTATCTGGGTAGTGTATTGCTATGTCATTCTGTTCAGCGAGTGTCATGACTTGATTCATGATGTGTTTACTCCATGATAACACTGATGCACCAAACTGTGGTAGGTTGTAGTGTTTATTGATTGGTTTAATCATCTTAACGAATACTTTATTACCACCATTGTCAATAACCTCTTTGATGTAGTTGTATTTGCGATAAATGAATGGTATGATATCATCTCTGTTAATAATCTTGACTTCATCTGTGATTGGCTTTAATATTGACTTGCCGTAGATTGAGTTGAGTAACAACTTGATGGTCTTCTCAAGTGGGTTATGTTCACGCTTGTATGTTTTTCGTAACTCGAATAGTGTATCAATGAATGTGTTGATGGATGAATTGAAACCATCATTGAAGTAGTAACCACGTAAGAATTCATATTCAATATCATAAGCTTTAAACAAATCAATCAAACCAATCTTGTCAATGTAGAAGTGGTCAACTGGTTGGTTACAGAACAGTTTAGTGCCTTCTTCATTGCGTATGAATACCTGACCAAACCTATATGGGTTAGTTGACTTACACTTTATGTGTTTGATGTTGATCTCAATGAAGAACGTATCATAACACATGAGTTGATCGTGAGTTGTGTTTGATGGTATAACTTGTGGTTTACCCTTTGGTATGCCTGGCATGATCGACATTGCAGATGGATATAAGCTGACTGCATCGAAGTCCTGTATCTTACCTTCAACATATTGCTTCTCATTGTTAGCTGTCATTGTTCTACCACCACTTACACAACGTTGGATGAAGTTCTGTGGCTTACCTGATAGTGTGAAGCAGTCTTTAGTGCAACCATATGTGCGTGCGAAGTCGTAGCCGATTGCACTGATTGATATGTACTGGTTAATGCCGGGGAATTTGTTGTTAGCTTTCTTGAACACTTCATTGAGGTCATGATCAAACTTACGTATACCATTAGCGAGTGTGATGCAGTCATGTTCACAGTAGAATTGAGCATACTTCATAATATCAATCATGTGTGTGGTTTCATCATATGACTCAGCTACTTTAGCATTGATGAGTAGTTGTAAGTAAGCTTGATCGAGTTCAGATGCTGACATATCATCAATGTGTTCGTTGCGATATTGATCTTTGAATTCATCGAATGGTATCATCTTACGTTTGATGTTAGCTGCTGTGTAGAGTTTGTATGGCATGATTTCTTTATGTACATTGAGGTTGAACATGTTACCAAACTGTGATAGTGGCGCTGGTATGAGTGAGTAACTGTCACGGAAAGTTAAACGCTTAGTTATGTTCTTAGTTACATATGTATGTTTGACTTTATCCCACTGTTTGATGGGTATGTATTGTTTCATGACTGCTTGTAAGATGGTACCACCACGTTTAATGACACTAGCTTTCCAACCTGGTTCGTTGATGAAGAAACATACGTCATACTTAAGATTGTGGAAGTAAATCAATGAGTGATTGGGTAGATCATTTAAGAATCGTTTTGCAATGTCATCACCAGTGTAAGGCTCTTTACATTTAACACCATCGTACACACAGCATAAGTATGGTTGGTGTGGTGATACAGTTACATCTGTTTCAAAGTCAGCGTAGTAAACTGCTTTCCATGGTGTAATATGTTTGGCATTAGATGATTCTTCTTTACAATATAACGTTTCATCATAGTCGAGTTCAATGTAATCATTCAAGTGGTTGTCATACTCACAGGTTGTTAATATGTTTTGTTCACATTGATTAATCTCACGAAAGCAGTTGCATTCAAACATCTTGCGGAATACCTTAGTGAAATCATTACCTGTCCAATCAGCAGTGGTGTAAAGTGGATAGCCTGTTTGATTAACGCCTCTGATGTGAAATCGTTTTTCAACTGGAATGCCAGCATGTTTTTCATCGAGTTCATCTCTATGTTCAATGTAATAGGTGGTGATTGGCAACTTCTCATTGTTATCAATCATGAAATGGTCTTTGTATAATAGCAACCTAACCACTCTATCAGCAGTCACATTACTATTCTTATGTGTGTCAATGCTTAAGTGTTTTTGATGTTTAACATCACGTGATTCATCAATGCGATATACGATGAAGTGGCATTGCATTTCACTAGCTATTTTGAGTATCATATTGATGGGTACTGAACTTGTGTGTATCATACCACGTAACATGTCAATCTCATCTTTAGTGAATACACCTGACTGAATGCATGCATATACGAAGCAGTTGTCAGTATAGTTTTTGGCATCAACCTCGTGAAAGATCTGATAACGTGATAAGTCAAGTGATGGGATGAGGTTAATGTATGGAAAGAATGCACCATCATATGAGTTGCGGAATGAATCAACTGTTGCAACATCAACATATTCACCATTAATCTTCTCTTGAAATACTGTTTTACCATTGCGTTTAGTTAACTTATAGAAGGTAACAATAAACTTAACTGGGATGTAATCAGCATTAACTTCTGGATCAGTATCAGAACCGAATTGTTCAACTGTAATGTTACCAAGTATTCCATCGATTACTTCATCAATAGTTAACTCATTGTTTATTGGAAAGGATTTTAGATGTCTATCTTCATTATCATAACTTAATACACTTGCTGTGGGAAAGCGTGATCTGTTATCGCGAATATATCTCAACACTTGTATGAATGCATGTTGTGTTTCAATGTTGTTATCAATATTAACTTCGAATGCATCGTGATTGTTAGCAGCAGTCATCATACGTTCCAACTCATCTTGATACTTAGTTTCATCGTAGTAGTGGTCTCGATACAAGCGTTCAGCTGCATCCATAAGTGAAAGAATGAATTCATCATCATTGTATTGGCCATCATCAATCATTTGTAGAGTGTTAATAATCATGGATGGAGCTGTGAATGTGAATGGTGTATATTCAACAACGGCATTGGTAAGATCTGTTACGTGTTCAACATCATTATTTACAGTGGTGACATCAACATCATTCGTAGTGGCTTCGTAATCATCAACTAGGATTAACTTCTGATCATCTTCTGAAACGAAATCAATAATATCATATGGTGGCATTATGTAATTACGACGGTATAACTTAAGTGAACCGCCTTTCTCAATGAAAGTGATGGCATGTTTGTTGTCATCATCGTATTGATATGTTTCAACAACAGCAACATCAATGGTTTCAATCTCAAGGTCTGGTTCGTATTTGGACTCAGCATAGAGTTTAACATCAATAACATCGCCTGTTTCACGTACTACCTTGTGTAGTTCAAACTTAGCAACATTATCATCATCATCTTGTCCGACTTCATCGAAACAATCATCTTCAACTTCATAATCACATACTTCAATGTCGATAATGTTACCATTGCTATCATATGTAACTTCACATGGTTTGACGTCAATAGTACAATACTCAACTGATTCATCGACGAAATCAATAGCATCAACATTAACAATCGTCAACTTAGCATGTTCATCAATGGGTTCATCAACGAAATCAACAGCATCAACATATTCAATCATCAACTTGGCATGTTTATTAACTGGTTCGTCAATGAAATCAACAGCATTAACATCTTCAATCATCAACTTAGCGTGTTCATCAATGGGTTCAACTACTTCTTCACTATGTGTTGTGTTATTAAGTGGTTCATCAACTAGTTCAATAGCGTCAACATCATCATCGTTAAGTTGTGCATCATCTTCATCATTATCATGTGTTGCATCATCGTTAAGTGGTGTTACATCATCGTCATCTAATGTAGGCTCTTCTTCATCTGATGCTAATTCGTCATCGTTAAGTGATGCATCATTGTCATCATTAAGTGTTGTATAATCGTCATCTAATGTAGGCTCTTCTTCATCTGATGCTAATTCGTCATCGTTAAGTGTCGTATAATCGTCATCGTTAAGTGGTGTTGTATCATCGTCATCGTTAAGTGATGCGGAATCGTCATCGAAAAGTGAATCACCCATGTCATAAAATGCAGACTCATCTTCAGCTGATGCTAACTCATCATCGTTATGTGTTGCATCATTGTCATCGTTAAGTGGTACTGTAACTGGTGCTGTGATGGTAGCATCATCGTCGTCGAATATAAGTTCAACATCATCGTCATCGTTAAGTGATGCATCATCGTCATCGTTAAGTGGTGTTGTAATGGTAGCATCATCATCGTCTTCGTTAAGTGATGCGGTATCGTCATCGTCAAATATGAGTTCAACATCATCGTCATTGTTAAGTGGTGTATCAATGTTATCGTATGATGGGATGACGTCATTGCTATGTTCGGAGATGATGAGGGAGTCGTTATCAATGTATGTGGTTGTGTCCTCATCATAAGTGCAGTTTTCAATTGCGATTAATTCGGATATGGCAAGTGGCATTTGCGTGGTGATAAAAAAATTGACACGCTAAAAAAATTAGGGTGGGCTTAATTGAAAAAAGTAGTGTGTTTACTGTTGAACCACGTTATGTGAACCGTTGTGTGACGTGATATGTGGCGTGTGACATGAGGTGATGACATGAGGTGATAACATGAGGTGATGACGTGAGGTGGTGACATGAGTTTAACGTGAGGTGACGTGTTAAGTGGTGACATGAGTTTAACATGAGGTGACGTGTTAAGTGGTGACATGAGGTTTCACATTGAAAGTGCTATGATGTGGAAATGTCAAAAGGTATGGAGTTTCATCTTAAGGGGGGCAGATGATACGTAGTATCAGACGCCACCCTTAGGGTATCTACTGCTTGGGGTTCTAATGATAAATTAGCATTTATTCCTTGATTATTTGCTCGTTTCTTAATCATTTCCTTTCCAAAAAAATCTTTTAATTAATAGATAATATTCTCTATTTTAACTTTATGTTGAGGCCCATAAATGACTCTACCTTTATCTTTTTCATCAGCTCTTCCCTGTATCTCCCCTAAATTTTCTGGCTTATTTAAATATGGTGGAAGGGTTGGTGCTTTGGGAGCCTTATCTTTTTTTAAATAATATCCTCCATCTGTAATGCTAACTGGTGGTTCATGCAATGGTTTTGTTCTATGTTGATTGCTCTTTGGTGGTCTCACAGGTTTATTTTCCATATATTTAGTTGGAGGTCTATTGTAATATGGATTAAATGTGACTGCATATGTATTGTCATTAGAGAAGATTCCAAAATGATTAAATCCAACTGTATGTTCTGTCTTGGTTCCTTTGTTAAACATTTCTCCTTCTGCTCCAATAATTGTACTGTTAGGATTTCTGTATTTATTCATTTCATTTCCAAAAAAAAATTTTAATTCCCTTTACTCTAGAACTAACTCCTGATGCTCTCCAATGAATAGGCTTGGGGATGTTAATTCATATTTCTCTCTCAGCTGACTAATTAATTCTTTTGTTTTGCTGGAAGCCAACTCAATGGAATAATTGTAATAACTATGCTCTTCATAATTTTGTTCTAGATTTGAACCATTAACAAAGAATTCATTCATCTTGTAATTCAATCGACGTCTAGAATTTGTGCTGAGTATTACATGTTCTATTTCATATTCCTTAATCTTGTCAGGATATATTCTCCATGTTGTTTTATCGGTTTTGAGTGAAATATAAATGACCTTGGCTAAATAATTATTTCTGGATAGTTGGATAGGATATTTATCACAGAGGATGGCAAAATTGCATTCTTTGAAATCTTCTGGTTTATCAGCTAGGGAGATAATGTTGTTGATATAATCATAGACCTTAAATTGCTCTTGCATTTCTGTAAAGATAAAATAATGAAAAAAATAATAACTTGACAAAATTACTGAGGTGTAGTCAAATCATAGTTCCCGAGGCGAACAAGTGGTGGCATACCATTTGGTTGAACAAGAATAGATATTGATGAATCAAATAAGAGACAAATTAATGGTGGGGTTTTAACATCGTTAGCATATGTATTTTCGCCAGTATTTTGAGATACAATAATTTCAAAATTAATTGGAGACAATGATGTTAGTCCCTGTTGATATGTATTATCTGTTTCTGTTGGGAGAGCAATAAAGAAACTTGTTCGGTCATCAGAATAATTTCCAACAGAGCGTGTATATGGTTGGTCATTAGTTAATGATGCTACGACTTCTTTGTTAAATCCACTTTGTCCTCCATTCATGTTCATTGCATTTTGGCAATATTCTAAGAACTCTGGATATTCATTAGTTGTACCAAAAGCTTAAGCAGGTATGTTTCCATATCCTCCACAGTTCAATTGGAACAACTTAAATTGAGGATTCTTGAATACTGTATGATGGGTATGCTTCTCTGGAAATAGACAAAATATGGAATCAACAAAACGAGGAGTTATTGTGCATGTGGATTTATCATTGGGATTCTTTAATGGGCTCGTAGTAGTGTAAACAGAAATTGTTTGAGTTGGAAATGTAAGTGAATGAGTTGGGTCAGCATATCTTTGAACAAGACTGGAATAAATATTATCTTCAATTCCAAAGCATGGAATAATAGATGAACATTCTGTTATAGAGTATTCAGTAACACAAAATGCCTTTTTAGTAACAGCGAATGTTGTAATTTCATTGGCGCCAGTATTTGTATTATACATCGTTATTTCTTCTCCAATTGGTGTAAATTCATTGGTGACTTTTGGTAAGACATATTTGGATAATAAATTATGTGCATTCTGTAAAGTCATATCCGGGCCAACAGGACAATAGACCATACCAGCACAAGAAAAGAATAATCGGAGTTCAATCTTGCCTGCGAATGCTGGGAGGTATTTCATATTAGATAGTGGTAAGAACCTTCTTAAATCGATTTTAAGATGGATTTTATATCTTTTGTCTGCCCATCCGGTTGCCCAATCAACAACGAATCCTGTTCTGCTACCTGATTTACTATTCCATATGTCTTTATGTCTGGCTTTAGAATATATGTCTGCTCTCTTTGTTGTTTCATTAGCGCAACAAGCTGTTAAAAATGATTCTTCACAACCAAAATTCTGGGTATAGATGGTGATACCATTTGCTACAATTTCATATTTTTCAACCGCATCTCTAGCATCTTTAAAACCAAACCAAACTTTGTTAAATTGATGCCCATCTACTGTTAATGGTGTCATTGTGCTACCATCTGTTGGTTTCATTTTAACTTCCATATCAGCTCTAATAAATCCATTGTATATATCTGCTGTATTGTTAGTATTTGGAGATATAATGGCACTCGTATATGAGCCTTGAGGAATTGGAGGAGATGGTGAATAGGATGTTTGTGGACTGATTGTGTATTGTTTATTGGTATCGCTTAATGCTATACAATTATCGACGATATCAAAATATGATGCAATTTGTGTACATGTTTCAGCTGATGTTCTGAGTTCAATTTCTGGATTTAGCATAGTGTTTTCATGGAAAAAAATAATAAAGCAAATCAAAAATTTCAACACATATCAGAGAAAATATTATTACGTCTTCTACGAATAGGTTGAGGCTGAATTTGAGGTGGGGGAGGAGCAGGCTCTTCTGGTTCTTCTATGTCGTTGGGCTCCTGAATATATTGCGGCTGTGTATACTGATAATATGGCTTTCTCATTTGTTTTTGCACCACTTCTTTTATCATCTTTTTTTGTTCTTTCTTAGCTCTTTCATTTTTGAATTCTTCCCCTAATAATTTCAGCTGATTTAATATCTCGATATTTATTGTTGGGTCCTCGGTTCTTTGGGATGAATATGTTGGTTTAGGTCTTGTGATTTTTTTCGGCTGCAGAGCAGACCCTCGCTGAAGAGCAAGTGGTAGTGGCTTTACAGGAGGTTCCTCTGTAGACTCTACTGTTGGTTCTTCCTCTTGTGGTTCAGTAGCTGCTGGTTCACTTGGGGGTTCAGCTGGTGATTTATTTAATGGTTCCTTACGAGGTCTAACTATATATTTTCCTTCTGTTTTGGTAGGGAACACTTCATATTCTTCATCATCTCTACCATTTAACCATTTTTGTATCACTTGTAATCTTTTGCTTTGAGGTACTCTTTTGCTCATTTATGAGCTTTAAAAAAATGTTTATATTGGCTTGCTATTACATGAATTTGTTTGAGTTTTCACTTTTTTGCTTTTCTCGATTTCTTTCTTTTTCGATGTGCATTTTGACTTTTTAATTGTGCTAATTGTTCACGAGCTTCCTCAAGTAATTTATTTCGCTTTTGATATATTTTATAGCCAGCTGGTTTCCTTCCATAATAAATTCTTGGGAAATCTGAATACCCTACGCCATTTCCTAATGGATTGGGTTGTCTTTCTGCTATAGCCTTTTCTATTGCAGCTTTTGCTTCTCCTTCTTTAATTCCATTTGCTGTAATAATCATTCCTTTACCAAAACCAGCTACTGCTGGATTACCTGTTATTGTTCCAAAAGCTTGTGCTGCTCCCCCTAAAACATTTAATATAGGTGCTTTGTTTTTCCATGCCCATTTACCTGCTTTCCCAACTGCACTATCACCAATGAATTTGCTAGCTTTACCAACACCAGATTTAACAGTATTCCATGCATTATTTAGAAATTTGCCCATGAATCCTCCTCCTGATTTTTGTGTAGGAGGTGCTATTCCTTCCAAACATTTTTCTTGTAAATCGCTCATTTAAAGCCAATAAAACTATGACTCAAAGTAATATTTGTTGGCTGTTATATTGCAAATAAATTTATCGTGAGGTTCCCTATGCTGCAAATATTCTTTAACCGTCTTTTTGATATTTAGATTGTTATTCGTTTGTTGAAGCAATGATGTAAAATCTTCTTCTGAATATCCACTATAACATATCAAATCTGTAGCCAATCTCTTTGCGTTTATGTGGACGAATCGAATTGTTTGGATAGCCATAATACAAGTAATATTATAGTGTCTCGTTTTGGTCAGTAGTCTTAAGAATTCAGTATTGTTATGTGTTAATAAATCACTTCCTGCGCAGTCATCTAATATTATCAGTGTGTTGTATGGATATGATGAAGTTTGGTATTTTACTAGCTTGTTTGCTATATATACTATTCTATCATCTATTTCTTGAAGAGAGTGCTTATTTATTAGTCTCTGCATTTCTTCATTTGTTTCTTTCATTCTTGATAATACATGCTTTACCATTGCATAATATTTTATCTTTCTCTTTAGATGCTTTTTAGGTAATCCATTAATTCTGCTTCGTTAAGATATACAATTGGTGTCTTTACATTCTTACTCATCGCTTCTGCAGTTTTGTCTGCTTTTCCTGATGTTGAACAGAATATTATCTTCTGGTAGTAGGGATGCTTAAAAAGGCGTTCAGTGATGAGTATATGAGACCATATCCAATAACTCTTTCCAGCACCTGGTTTGCCTATGAGAAAAATTATTCCATTAGTGCTAAATGGATAGGAAGGATGCAATGGTTTCATAAGTGCTCCCTCTATTTCTTTCTGGTTTTTTCTCATGGTCTTTTGTATTAAAGTTTCCACTTCTTTCATTACATTTTTAAAATGTGTCATTTGTAAAAAAAATAAATATAAGATTTATAAATCATATAATTGTTTAAATTTATTTATATAAATGCATACATTCTTACTGTTGATATCTCTACATTGAACAAATACACCACCTCCTTTCTTAGTGTTGTGATGCAATATTTTATAAATATCATCTGTTATTTTACCATAAAATATATCTTCATTTGTATCTTCATTGAAGTAGTAATAATACTTTCCTTCTTCAAATGTATGATTACCATATTCATTAATTTGTATAGCATCATCTGGTATGTCATCAACAAACTGATAATTTACCCCTTTAAATATTTGTCTATTCATTACATTTCCGCCATGATTACTCCATCTCAAATTTTCAATTCTATTATCATCTCTAACATGATTTTTATGGTCCACTTCTGGTAAATTATTTGGATTTGGAATGAATTGCAAAGCTATTAGTCTGTGCTTCTTATATGAGCCCTGATGTTGATTCTTTGTTAAATTTAAAACAACATATCCATCTTTATCAAAATGTTCGCACATATTATTTAATGTGTTCTTATTTCTGATTGTAAATGGATATTTATTCAAAATTTCATAACTGTCTTCAAAGCCAAGAAGTGGAACAAATTCTATGGTTTGCTCAGTTGACATTTCTGTAGAGATAAAAAAATATAAAAATAAAATTATATCCACAGGCGAATTTTTTCAGGAATATTTTTTTGTTTGCTCCAGTAATCCATCTCAAGATTAGATAATTTAGTTGGTGCTCCCTCTCGTAAATTTTTAGCTGGAATTACATCTTCTGTTCCCTCGCTATATTTTATTTTATATTTATTCTTAGCTGCATCATAAGAAATAATCTTCTCAACTATACCTCTCTTGCCTCCCTTCAGTGTTTGGGCGATATTTTTATTTTGAGTTTTTATTAGTCTGTATCCTGGTAATTTATCTATTGATTCATCTTTGGACTTAACTATAAATTGGTTGCCAGCCTTGGAATCAACTATGTATGCTTCTTTACTGACTCTATTTCTGCGCTTCGAAAATGGCTCCTTAGCTTGAATAATTCTAACTCTATCATTTGGTTTGAAGTCATAGGGATTATTTTGTGATTTGGTTTTTACATATTCTTTTTCATCTTTTTCTGTCATTTCATTTGGTATTTTATAGTCTAGTGACCTGTGGGGAGAATTGTTGTATGAATCTATTAAACCATTCATCTCTTGTTCTCCAATATATCTATTCTCACCTACCACATTCTTTGAATGAGTCTGATCTTGATCAGCCATATCTCTTATCGTTCTCATGAATCTATTTATAATGCCTAGCACATTATGGTTATTGTCTTCTGTTGTATTGTATATTATATCATTTGATTTCATTAGCTGTAATACATCATTGGACAAATAAGCTGCATCTTGGTCTGATGTTATAGAATAGACATCTGGTTCTTCTTCAAAAAATTTATTTAATGCCTTTGCTACTTCTTTTGCACCCTTCCCCTTCATTGGATAGCTATATGCTTTTCTCGTGTTAATATTAATTAGCATCAAATAATTTAATCCATCCTTGGTTTTGTCATTTATGAATGTGTCCATTTGGTATCCACCTGAATGCTTCGAATAGATGTTCATGAATTTTGCCTTTGGTACTTTAACATCATGAACCACTTTCTTTAAATATAGGGTGTCCAGAAAAACCGTAGCATCAGAAGCTGTGATGATAATTTAAATATAATTTTTATATTTATTGTTAGTATTTCATGAATTATGTTTATATTATAAAAAGAGTTTTATTTGTACTTTCCTATAACAAATTATATAAATTTGAAATAATTCAAAAAAATTAAATTAAAAAAAATACGTTTATTTTTTTATTATGAATTTTGATTTCCGATCAATTGTTCTTTTTCTACATATTAAAGGAGAAGAACCAAAAAAAATCCAAAGTGAAATAAATGATACTTTTCATAAGAATATAATTGGGTATTCAACAGTTACCAAATATATCCGTGAATCAAAAATTCCTTTAAAAAGTGACGCCAATGTAAAAGAAGATATAAAATTGGACCATTTTCATTTACATCAATTAATTTTAAAGGTTCTAAAGGATTATCCTTTTTCAACTATTAGAGAAATTTCTGAGATCACAGGCATTCCAAAATCAAGTGTATATGATATGCTCACTCGTGAACTTCATTTTGTTTTGGTTCATTTAAAGTGGGTTCCCCATTTTTTAAATTCATCTCAAAAAGTTGCAAGGGTGGAAATTTCAAAAAGCTTATTGAAAACACTTCAAAAAGCTAGCCATCAAAACTATATTTTTTTTTTATACAGGTGATGAGTCTTGGTTTTATTTATCCACAGATTACGAAATACAATGGATTGAAGAAGGAGAAAAACCTGCTACAAGAGCAAAAAAAATGATTGACTCCAGAAAATTTATGTTGTCAATATTTTGGAACCCACAAGGATTTCTTATTGTGGACATTTTACCAGAACACCAAAAGTTTAATGGTGATTATTTCATAAATAATATATTAGAAAAGATTTATAAAAAAACAGCTCATTTACGAGAAAATGAAAAAAGAAAAATAACTTTACATTTTGATAACGCCCGACCACATACTGCAAGAAAAGTTATGAGATATATGGACGCTCACCATATGAAGAGAGCCCCTCATCCCCCTTATTCGCCAGATATTGCTGCCTCAGACTTTTATTTATTTGGCTATGTAAAAGATCAGCTGAAAGGAATCAAATTTGAGACAGCACAACAGCTTTTTGATAAGGTCATTGAAATTTTACATCAAATTTCTATTGAGACATTAAAACGTGTTTTTCTCGATTGGCAAGAAAGACTCAAAAAAGTTATTAAATCAAATGGTGAGTATATTTAATAAACAATTTATTAATATATTTTTTATTCTTTTATATTTGTTTAGTGATATGATGCTACGATTTTTCTGGACACCCTATAATTCAATGCTACCTCTTCTGTGAATCCATAGCGTTTTGCAAGAGGAACAAATTTAGATGGTGTCTTCCACGGAAATTTCTTAAATAGCTCATCTATTGTCTTGTAAGTCATTTTAATTCATTTAAATGTAAAGCATCTTCTTGTATGGCAAGAATATCATTTCAATTTTGAATGATTCGTTATTTGGAATCAGAATTGGGATGTTATTATGTCTACCAGAATAAAAATCAATCCAAAATCTTTGGTCTGTTGAGTTCAGCTTAAAGTATTTGATAGGGTTGAAATATATCTGACTATTACCTAAATAATATTTATTTGATTGTTCTGCTATTGATGAATATACAGCACAAGAATGCCTATCCCATACATTTTTGAATCTTAGCTCTCTCATCCACTTGCCTTCATACCTAATGATATTTCCATCTTTATCTATGACTGGTTTGCTTAAATCCATGAAATCCTCTGGATGGTTATTGAATGGCTCATAACCAATATTATAAACATCATCAAAATCAAATCGTCGATATGGAGATTTATTATTTGGTGGTCTAACTCTAAAGCTAATTGATAGGTCCACATAATAGTTTTTATATTTACTATCTTTGACTTGTTCACCATTAGGTGGTGAATAAAAGATTTCATAGAACATATTATTTTCATAATTGTAGAAGCCATCTGTTTGAACATCCCTTCGTCTTAAGCCAGTTTTTTCTTCATGGAATGTGGGCTTCAATTCATTTAATTTGATTTCTTCTCTAATTTTTTCCATTTCTTTTTGAACATTATATCTAGTGGCTATATTTATTTTATCTTCATCATTCTTTTTATCTAATTCTTTTTGTAGCTCAGCTTTAACTGTGTCATCTTTCTCATTAAATATTTTATTTGTGAGGTCTTCTATTTCTTTTTGCAAATTTTGATATTCTGTAATTAAATTAGAATGTTTGGTGCTTAATTTTAGTTCTTGGTTATCTAAATTGAAATTGTGGTCTTTATTGATTTTATCTGCTTCAATATTAAACTCAACAAATTTGGCTTCAATAGCGGATTGTATATCATTCCACACCTCACTAAAATCATTTTCACGATTCAACCATGAGTTTATACTGATAAATACTTCACTCTTATGGTCATCTTCAAGATACTTCCATAATTGTTCATATGAAAATAAGGGATTATCATGCTTGAGTTTATCATATTCGTCTCGTCTATATTTTCTTACTCCAAGAGTAAATTCTATCTTTCTACTTCTGGCTAACATAAAAATATTTCTCACCCCAAAAATTGATTCCCCTCTATTTGATGTACACCATTCTTGCGGGAAATTAAAGTAATATCTGTTTGGTTTGCTAGGGTCTTGTTGTCCATCTTCAAGAAAGTAGGCATATTCAATGGCAATCGGTGTTTGCTCTTCAGCTGGATTTAGCGTCGGGTACATTTCAATCGTGGAAAATATTTTTTTATTCCATAATTTGGTGGTGCTCATCAAAACATCTATATCTTGGTGCATCTCTTTCTCTTTCCCTATCATAATCATTATTGTATTTCAAGACTGCTGCACGCCTAAATTTGGCATATCTGAAACCACTAAATGTATTCCTTTCATCTAGTACTTCAATGATGACATATCCATGCGAATCACATGTCCTAACATTTTTAAATGCATCATATACTTGTTGTGTCTCTCGTGATGTATAGTAGGGGTTTCTTAAAGTGAACTTTTTATACTGTGTCATAATTTTTAAATCAGAAGGGGTGTCCATTTAATAGCGGGAAAAAATTAATGGAGGGATTTTTTACACGGGACGTTAAAAAATCACGCCATTTTATATACTACTTTTTGATTAGAGAACTTTTTGAATATCTGGCTTTTTGAATGAGGAACTTTTTCTGAATAGAACTTTTTGAATAGCTGGCTTTTTGAATGGGGTCCAGGGGCGGGAGCCCTTGGAGTAGTGGTAGGCTGTGCAAGGCATGGCCTACCGTTAACTACTTAAATTCTAATAAATTCTTGCTTTGGGCCAATATTGAATGGTGAATCTTGTGCAGTAACAATTTTACATAAGCTGTAGTGTTCATAATCATCAATACTAAGATCCAAATCTTCAGGATGTGTATCAATATGGTCAGCAGTGATCTCGAAAGGGTAGTTCTCTGTAGGCTCTACGTTGGACTCGGAGATGGCGAACATAAGAAAAAATGATGTGGTGAGGTGAGCACGAAAAATCATATTTTTTATTTGGGTCCCTCATAGGGGTGCCCTAGTTGTTGTAGGGTGGAGACCGTTTACCAAAAATCTATTTTTTCCCGTTAGGTCATCACATCATTTTTTTACATGTACAGCAGGAAGCAAGATAAGCAAAGTCTTAAGGTGTTCAGAAAGACAGTACGCAGCTTTATTTATGATTCAACAAGGTTATTGGAATTAGCTGATTCATTAAACGACGACATAAAAACAATTGAAAAACTGGAATCAGAAAATCGAAGGCTCACCGAACAAAACGGCTATATAAATGCTGAAATTGGGAAAAATTCAATGTCCGATCCGAGATGGGAAATGATTGTTGAAAATGAGCTAAAAATTGATGAAAATCGAGATAAATTGGACGATTTGAAAAAAGAAGAAGAAAAAAAGAAAGTCCAATTGGAAACAAAAGCACAAGTATTGAATCAATTTGTCGATGAGTTACGAGATTGCTTCGTTGACCCACTAAATTTGGGAGAACCAGAATATTCAGATGAATAAACCATTTACTAGCTAAACTTTTTTGAATTATTTATTTATTTAAAAATGACAAATCAAACTCTAAGTTTATTATCTGAATATCAATTCCAACTTCCTGAATATCAAGGAATTTCGGTTACTCGGAATTTGCCAGGAAGTTGGAATTGATGAAACAAATATACAAACAATTCATCAAAATTTTACAGAAAATCCAAATACATTAGAGGAAACAAATGAATTAATTTTATATACTCATTTAATGATAGAAACGTTAGCTTTCAAATGATTTGAAAGTAATTAATGAAATAACTACTGAAATAAAAAATTTTAAATCAATTGAGGAATTCAATCTGTACTATCAGAAACACAAAGATGATATGAACAATCAGACAACTCAATATCTAAATCGGGTTTACAAAATTGTTATACCAGATGGTGTTGAATACAGAATCACAAAAAAGAATTGTCAAAAAGAAGGTACAAAACGAGTTGGGGGAGATATATTTTTAAAGAAAGTTGTCAAAACTAATGAATTGAAAGAACTTGAACAAGATGTTATTAAAGCAGATATTGAGAATCTTAAGAATGAACTAACAGCTGTGCTGTCACGAAGTGCCATGTTTGAAGAACTTCCAGCATGTCAAAGCATGATTAAAGATTTGAAACAAAGCTATGAACTCAAATTCACAGAATTAGATAAAAAAATTGCTGAATTAACCAATACAGTAAATCAGATTGCCAAATATATTAATCAACAAATATTTTAGATTTTATCGCATCGAGGGACAACTGAATGATTTAATGAATAAGTGTGAAAATTCAATTTTTTTGTTGTTGATACTTGAGGTTCATGTTGAATACTTCCTTTATCCTCATATTTCTTAACCGTTGGTGCAGAATTAATTCTGGTACGTTCTTTTTGCATTTTAAGTTGTAATCTATCGTAGTGATTCATTCTTTTATCATCATGAATGGTTCGTTTTTGTTCATAGGACATTTTTGCTTCGATTAAATGTCTGAATTAAACGAATATAAGAAGGAGATTCCTGAACTTAAACGTATCAAACGAACCCTCAAAGAAAAATGTTATGATTACAAGCAACATCTAAATAATGTCAAATCTGGAATGCTTGGTTCCAGTGGGCTTGCTGTTCGTGAATCATTGATTGAAGATATTAATTCATTAAAGGAAAAAGTAAAAAAATTGGAAAACGAATTGAATGAATTAGCTAACAAGGATTGAGTAATCTACGAATAAAGGTTTTTTTGGTTGAAAATGTCGCTTAACAAAGCAAGAATATTAAGTTCTGAAAATGATGCTTCTGTAAAACAGGAACAGAATACAAATGTTGAAATCAAAATCAAACCTCAACATACGATTCCTCAACAAGCACATCCAGTTTATTACCCAAACGTTCCCCAAAGCTGCGGGCTCTCGCAGCCTCCGACAAGCGGAGGAATGAATCCACAATCTAGGGATGTAAATTTTACTATACCGGAGGAGAGTTCTCAATATCAATTTCAACCTCCAACAAACAACATTACCCGAGAGCGTGGAATTGCAGATTTGGGAAATGAAATTGAGGATTTGACTGTCAAGAACAAATTTTTAGAAACACTTCTTTCAATTTATGAATTGAATCCACTTCGTGTCAATAATTACTTGGTTTGTCACTCAAATTCATTGATGGAATTAATTAAAATACTAACACATGCTGATAAAGTTGAACTTATTATTGATGAAGATTCTGGTTGTAATGGATGTGTTTCCAAAAACAAATATTTAGAAATTCAACGAATTCTTGTCACAAAAGATGGTAAATCAAATGATTTGAAATATGGTTACAATGATGTTTATGCACAACTTGTTAGATATGGAATTTCACTTAAATTATGTGTTTAAAATTATTCAAATGTTAACCGAAATTCTTTTGGGAACTATTTTGGTAGTTCATGTTATTGAATTATGTGTTTTGATATCAATTTTCAAAGAAGATGAGCCTCTTGAACTCACAGAGGAGATGCGCTCGAAGCTTTACTCATAATAAATGGCTTGAGGACGCAAGACTCAGGCTTTGCCTGCGATAAAACCCAGCAAATTTGATTACAAAACAATATTTTTTTCAGATACTTCTGACTATGATGATGACATATATTTCGAACATTACGAAGAACATCAGATGATAAAACCTATTATCAACAATAAAGCGTTTGATATTGATTTTGAAATGAATCGAGCGTACAAAAAAAATGAATCAAAAATAATGTCAGAATCAATTCGTCCAATTGGTCCTGGAATCTATGCTAATTATAATTCTTTAAACATTATTGTTGGAGCACAGGGTAAAGGTAAATCTCACATTGTATTAAGAGATATAATTCAAATATCTCGATTGAAGGAGTCAAATGTACATCAAATTGTGTATATTAGCAAGAATGGAGTTATAAATGATTCTACATTTGAAGCTCAACGCGAATTGATAAATTTACCTGTGAAAGTTGTTTCCGACACAAATGCTGAAGCTTATTTGAAAGAATTGGATTTATGGAAGGAACTATATGATAAATATACCTCCGTGGGAAGAATCACGATTAATAATGAAAAGCTTGAAAAATGTTTCAATTCCTTAATATCAATAAACTTGGTAAACCAAATGTGCCATTAAATACAATAATTCTGTGTGAAGACTTCATTAAATCGAAATTGTTAAAATCTGCTTACTTCACAAATTACATAACTCAATTACGACACAAACATTCAATCGTTTATGTGAACGTTCAATTCTTCAAAGCAATTCCAACAGATTATAAGAACAATTGTACTTCATTCTTTATTTTCAATGGATTCTCAAGGCAAAAATTGAATTACATATATCAACAAGTTGTTATGCCAGTTGAATTTGAAGATTTGTGGAGACAATATAATCGAATGAAGAATCATGATTTTGTTTTGGTGAATACACGTGAAGGAAGTATTGAATTTATAAGATTTAACCAGTAAGTACAAAAAAATATTTTTTTAATATACTCTGCTAATAAAATACCAACACCCGCTAGGACATTCCGCACTTACGTGCGTCAGGCACGACAACAAAGTTGGCGGCGAAGCCGAAGTGCCTTCCGCTAGGATAATAAACACCAATATAAAACACTGTTAAATAGACAAAAAAATATTCAATTTATTCATCAAGAACAATATCTTGATGGTTTCCTTTAAATATTTGTGGTTCAGGTATTTCATATTTCTCGCGAAGTTTCAAAATCATTTCTTGATTTGATTTGTTAATTCGTTCAATTGAATAATTGTAAAATGAATGTTCTTTAAATGTTTGTTCATCGGTATTACCATTAACAAATGTTTCAAAAGAATTTATGTTAATCCTTCGTCGGAGATTTGATGTTAGAATTACGTGTTCAAGATTAAATTCTTTCAATTGATTTGGATATAAGCGTGTGATTTTTTTGTCAACGTTTGTTAATGAAATGTATAACACGCGAACAAGGTAAGTACCTTTTCCGATATTGATTGGAAATCGTTCACAAAGTAATGTAAAATCACATTTTTGATATTCATCTGGATTTGGAAGTAATGAGATTAATGAATTGATGTAAACTTGAAATCAAAAGTCAGACGGTCTATTTTTCTCTCAATTTATTTGACAAAAATTATATGTTTTCAATTTTTATTTAAATTCATATAAACTCTCAAAAATTTAAAAAAACTTTAAAAAATTGAATGATCAAAAATTTTTAAAAATTATTAGAATTGTAGCTTTATTTTAATAAAATGTATCAAGACGAAAGTGTCGAACAAGCAATAGTACGGTTATTTCATGATGAACATTATTCAATGTCAAAAATTCGAAAAGCAATCCATGTTGGCCAAGTCAGGATTAGATATGTATTAAAAAAATTTGACGAAACAGGCCAAATTCCAAATCAATTGAAAAAAGGTCGAAGATCAAAGGCCAATCCAGATATTTTAAATCAGATAACAAATTTGACAATACAAAACAGAGTGATATCTGGTGAATCAATATCTCAATTTTTTTTGCAAAATAATATACAAATATCTCCATCAACAATAAATAGATATCGTAAAGATATTCTAGAATTCGATTTCAAGCCACCAAAGGTTAAACAATTTTTGTCTGAAGAAAATATAGCATCAAGAATATTATTTTCTAATTCAATTTTATCATCAGAAAAAATTGAATTAAACCGTATTATTTTTTCTGATGAAAGTCGCTTTTGTTTGTGCTCTGATGGTTATTGGCGTTGGTACAGAAAATGTGACAATGGAGATGATGTTTATACAAAAAAGCATAAATTTAATACAGGAGTTATGTTTTTTGGTGCAATTGGAAAAAATTATAAAAGTAAACTTTTAGTTTGTAGCACATCTATTAACGATTTAGAATATAGAAATATTTTAAATAGATGTGAAATTTTTACAGAATTAAATTTGAAACGTGGAGAAGGAAATTATATCTATATGCAGGACGGAGCTCCTGCACATAAAAGTGCTCTGACCAAATTGTTTCTCAAAAAAAAATGTAATTTTTTAAAATTTTGGCCCTCCAATTCACCTGATTTAAATCCGATAGAACATCTTTGGGGAGCCATTAAAAGAATACTGAAAAAATATCAAAATTTATCAAAAAGCAGTTTTATTGAAAAAGTTATTCAAATTTGGGATAATTTTCCACAAGAAAGTATTAACAGACTTGTCGAGAGCTTCGAAGATAGATTAAAACTTTTGATAACTAAGAATGGACAATCAATATCTGATGACCTTCGAAAAGGAATTCACAAATTTTCCAATCTTGAATATCATATTCAACCAAATACAGAAATCCTTGATTATGATCAATTGGTCGAATCTTATGACCCAAGTATCGATGATTGCCCGGTTGAGTTTCATGCAAAACGCCCTTTTACTATCGAAGAAGATATTCTATTAATTGATCTCGTGGGAAAACTTGGAACCAAATGGAAGCAAATGGAAATATACTTTGATCAAAGAACATCAACTTCTCTAAGGAATCGTTGGGTTTATTTACGAAAATAACTTAATTTTACCTTTAAATTCCAAAAATTTCTTTTTTATCACTTTTTGAATAAAAATTTGTTTTAAAATTTTTAATTTTCACTTTTTGAAGTAAATCTAAAATTGGACGGAAAATTCAATGCAAAAGTGTGAATTTTAAATAGGTGATTATTTTTTATGAAAATTTTTGCATTCAAAAGTATTCAAAAGCCGTCCGACTTTTGACTCCTAGTTTATTCATATACTCGAAGGTTTGTTGTTGTCATTTTATAGTAGAAAAAAAATTTGAAAATAAATTTTAAAAATTGAGTTTGACAAAAAAAATATTTTGATTAGGTTAATTATGTAAATTGCTTTTAATAGAATGAAATTTGAGTTTAATTTCATCTCGCAGAGCTTGAGCTCGCAGAGCGAAATGTTCTTCATCTAAATAAGGTAATGGAACATTATCAACAATTATTTCCATATTATCATCAATATTAAACTCAATATTATTAACATTAAACTCAACATTAACATCATTGGTAATATCCCATTTAACCAAAACACCAAGAATATCATCCCAATCATCATCATCATCATTATTATTATATTGATTCCAATCATCATCATCATCATCAGAATATAAATAATGAGAATCAGCTAGTATATTTAAAATTTCTTCAGTAGTAAGTTCAATATTATTGTTTGCAACTTGGTTATTATTTGTTGTCATTTTATAGTAGAAAAAAAATTAAAAAAAATAAATTTGAAAAATTAATTTTTGAATTTGACAAAAAAAATAATTTCTAAACGGATTTTTTTCCGGTTAGTTTTGACATTGGTTCGGCACATAGTGCCTTAGGACAACTTTGTTGTCCGTTCCAACAGTTGGTTATCAACATTTATTCGTTAGTGCATTTTCGCACCGACCGATTTAACATTGATTTTACAGCTTGATTTTCAACATTTATTCGTGTGCGGGAATTCCCGTAAGCGATTTTGACATTGGTTTTACAACTTGGTTATCAACGTTTATTCGTGTGGGAGTTTTCTCCTAGACGCAAAAAAATAATTTTGTTAATTGATTTATTCTTGAAATTCATCAAAATAGGTTTCAATCATTTCTGTAAATCATCAAGTATTTCACGATTAATTGTAACAACATTTCCATTAATATTTGCTTCAGTTTCATCAAAATTTTCTCGAATAATGTTTTTAATATCATTGTTGCAAGACATTGAAATCGGTAGATTTTCTTTGAAAAACCATCTTTCATTCAAATCATCATAATGTGAACGAACAGAATTAAAATAGTCTTTATGGCGTCGTATTAAATGAAGTTTCACGTTTGCATTATCATTAGGAATTTGTTCAAGCCAAATAAGATATTTATAATCATGTTCACGATTATTTGGGACAGTTCGATTTGATAAATTATTGATTTGAATTTGTAATTGATTGCGTTGTTGATTAAAATAATCATCTAACAATTTCATTATATAATAAGAATACCGTGGTGAAGCCCACATCGCTATGCTGTTAACAAGATATTTATGAACGTAATATCCTTGTAAACCAGGTGATAAATTCATTCTTTTTGAAGGTGGGGGAATTCCCCTACCTTCCATTTCATTCAGTAATTCCTGTGTTGATTGATTTCGAAACCAATCTTTACACAGTTTATTAGAATGACATGAATTAATAATAGATTGCATTTGATATGTATCATCAGTAATGCAATGAATGATTCTAAGTTATTCATTGTATTGTAAATATTCGTATTCATCATTGATTGGTGTAACAATTGTGTTCATTTTTGAATAAGAAAAAAAATTAATAAAAAATAAAATTTGAAAAATTAATTTTGGAAAATCGTTTTGGAAAAAAATTTAATGGTATGGGAATTCCCATATCTTCACTTTCATTGAATAATGTAATCGTTTGCGGTAATTCCTTTAATAAATGGTGCACATGATTGATTTTCTAAAACAATCATTTTTGTGTGAAGTCCTGTTAACGCATTTTTTTGAACAGTTAATTTTGACATTTGATTATTATTCATTTGGAGATTAATATTCTTACCTTGTTTAACAGAATTGTTTTCAATAATTGATTTATAATCAGATGAATTGATGACATTCTTTTTGAGTGAAACTCCTTTAAATTTTAGAGATTTGGTTTGGCCATCATTATTCCAAATGGTATAACATTTGGGTCCAAGAGCAATCATGTTTTCACCAGTTTTTTCAATAGCACAGCCAAGAACCTTTTTTTCATCTTCAATTGTGTTAATTGAAGGTTTGGCATGAATTCGTAAACATGTTTGTCATAGAATTCTTTGTTTTTGATAACATGATTGAATAATTGAGTTGGAGGTTCATTTGGGTCACCTGAAACAGCATAGTACATTGAATCAGTATCTCCTTCAATATAATGAATTTTATCCATGTCCAAGCATTTATTCATAAAATCGTAATAGAATGTTAAATACCAGAATTTGGCATTATCAAGCGTCCAAAGTGATTCTTGTAAACAAGTTGTACAATGATATGATTTAGGAGAATGTTGTATCATAAATGTGTTATCATTTAATTGAGCACCACCCATGTATGTTTGTGAGATAATTGATTGATAAGCCTTATTTGCATCACAAATTTTGATTTTAGAGAACTTCTCAGTATTCATTCCATCATATCCATAAGAACCATTCATTGAGATTTTATAGAACTTCTCGTTCGCTTTGCTCGAGTCGCTTTCAGCGCCATTACCATGTTCCTTTCCAGATAATATTTCTTGACGTTTTTTCATAAATTCATTAACAAACATATTGAATCCAGTGTGACATTCATATTGTGAAACAGATTTGACATCATCGATTACCAATCCATGGTCAAGAAGGAACCAGAGGTAATAATTTGAGAAAACCATGTATTCCCCATGTGTGTCAAGCAACATTGTTAATTTTCGTTCTTCCTTATCGATTGAATTTAAATTGTTTGATTTCATGTAATTATACATGTATGAACCAATTGTTTCTTCATTATTTGTGATATTAATGTTTCGAAATACTGGTGGGAAATTAATGAAATAATTAATTTTCGATTTGGGACAAGATAGTTTCACAACAGCATAGAAAACATAATTTGGTTTATTTGAAAATCGTGAATTTGAAGTTATGATTTTCATACAACGTTCTCGAGATTGTTTATCCTTTACTTCAATCCTTCTGATGAAAGCACCTGGCATGAACATGATTCCACCATGATATTTGATAAATGGATGTGGATTTGATGAAAATGATGAAGGATAAAGTGAATTGAAATCAATTCCAAGAATATGTGTTTGAACGTTTGACGTATCATAAGAGATTACCTTGTTATTAATTCCGTCGTAACGGAATTTGTTGATATGAGTTTCACCTTTGATGTTAACACGATGCATTACATTTGATAATCCACCAGCAATTGCATTTCGAATTGTATAATATTCATCTTCATTATTTATCAAAGTTGGAAGATGATGTAATTTACAATATTTTTTTAATTGAATTCTCAATGCAGTTATTTTTGGGTCATCTCGTTTTCGAAGTTTATTACATTCAGCACAAGCCAACAAACAATTTGAAAATTCACGTCCAATATCATTGTTAATTCTGTCAAGAGTTGGCTTGTTTTGATATGTGAAATGCTCTTTACAAAGATGACATTTACCCTTGATTGGGTCATTGTAAAGTTTGAGAAATTCTTTGTAATCATTGGACGAAACACATTTTGATAAGTCTCTTTTAATTGGATGAGATAAGTTATATCGTTCATCTTGTTTATAATAATTTTCACATTTGAATTGCCACCATTTAGGGTTTGGCATGAATTCGTTGTATTTGTGTATAGGATTATAATTTTCATGAGGATTGAAATCCTTGTATGCCAGAGCATATTTTATACAAGATGCATTCTTAGATAATGATAGATTGGATATCAAATCAACTTTGTATTGAGTATTGAGTTGAATTAAATTGTCAATTGGTTAAATCATCATTTCAACATCATTGTCATTATAAGCAAGCAAGTAATCCCATCGTGTTTTATAGTTTTTAGCATCTTCGAGATATATTTGGTAATCAGATTTTGAGAGTGGATTTTTTTGGTTGAGATAGCTGTCAAAGTCGTTGTATGAAAATGGTTCAGATTTAGATAATACTTCATTGTAATTATTTGAATTGACAGCCTCATATGGAAAGATTCCTTTCACAGAATTAGTTTCACCACCAAAATCAATACCGAATTGTTTTAATGTACCTCCAGCAACAAATGATTGAGCATCAATGAATCGTAATTTTGTTGGAAGATGGTCTGAAACGAGAATGAATTGTTTTAATGAAGATATTGTTCCGATTAATGAATTTGATTCAACTTTCCAATGTGAATGGTTAAGATATTTCTTGAACAAATTAGAATCAAATCTTGAGGAATTAAATCCGAAAACGGTTATTGTATAAATATTTGTATCAATATCATAAATTTTATCAGCAGGGAGGAACGATTTGTCATAAACGATTTTATCATTCAGTACTTCCATCGATTGTTCGAACAACCATGAAATCCATTCTGGAATAAACTCTTCAGAATCCTTTAATGAGAAATGTTTTGTAATTAATCCTGAAGATAATTTAACACATGAAGCAACAGAAAGAGGTATTAAACGTGAATTGATTACAGTTGAATCAGAAATCGATTTGTTAACTGATTGCTCCATCGTTTCAAAATCGTATGTCATATAATAAATGTTAGGTTTCCATTCTAAATCGTATGCCAAACAATATTCATAAACTGGATTGTTTAAAATATGTGGACAGAATGGAAGTGGTTCCTTGTTTGGAATAAAGTTCTTCTTGAAAACACCATCACAATGTTTGACATGAGATTCAAATCGATGTAGGTTTTCAGCTCCTCGATGAGTGTATGAATGACATTTTGGACAAATATGTATTTGAGTTAGTTTTTCAGGATTCTTAATGTACATGATATGAATTATTTGGTCTTTCGAGAAAAGTAATGCAGAATGAGTTGGATAAGATTTATCGAAAAACCATTGTTCTGATAAGTCGTAATATGAAGATTTATCAGTTTTTGTAAATTCATATATATTGATATTTAGATGATGCTTTTTAGACAATTCTTCCATTTGTTCCATTGTTACTCCTTTGAATTCTTTGAGAATATTTAATCCTTGTTTTGGAATTTTAGTTGTATATTCAATGTTATGTTCTTTGAGAAGTATTTTTTTAGCAGCCTTAGTTCTATCTTGTACTCGATATTTTTGAGTGTCTGCAAGTTTATGTATTTCAACATTATTTACAATTATGATATCACTCAAACAGATTGCAAGAAATCGATAGAAACATAATTTATCATCTTCATTGTCAGATATAATAAAATCATTTTTGATGAATTCTTCTGGTAAATCTTTGATATGTCCAGTAACCTTTCGCATTCGTGAGACAGTAAATGAAACTGAACCAACGATTGTTAATTTAGTTGATGAAGATGATGTTTCATATGAATTGAGATTCGATTCAATATACATTTTAACATAATCAAGGTCCTGTAATGATGATATTATTATAGGAATTGTAGATTGATAATTTTTCCAATTAATATTTCGTGCTTCATATTCGAAATGGTCCTCTTCTTCATTCTCCAAATCATGAACAGGAGTTTCAAATACACCAGATAATTGGAAATGAATTTTGAATGGTTTTAGTTCTCTATCAAATAGTCTTGTCGATTAGGATAGTCTTAGGATAAAGAAAATATCCTAAAAGGATATTTGAATAACCTAATATCAAATAATAAACGAACTTATACAGTATTTAATTTTTTGGAAGAACTTTTTCTATATTAAAACTTTTTGCCTTTTTAAATTTAAATCAAAACAATAAAGAGTTATTTTGTTTGATTCATATTCATTTGAAATATTGAAACTATAGTTCTTTTAATTGATTTAAACTATTATATATTTTTATATAATTATTTGAATATTTCATCTTTAAAAAAAGCATAATGGTATTTTTTTATTCATTTTTATATATGATGATCTTTGTTCGATTAAAAGGAAGTCATACTTTTTTTATTCCAATTCTTTCATAAGTTAGCAATATATCAGAGCATGTTAAGGTCGAAAAATATTAATTTTCTTTTGTTATTAACAAATATTGTTAATATAATTAATTTTTGAACATAATAAAATTTTATTATAAAAAAAAAGTTTTTTATTGAGATTATTTTATTTGTGTTTTTGAAAATTTTACAAAAATCATAAATAACTATTATTAATAATGTAATTTGATATTTGAAATTTTATTTTTCTACCAGTAATTTAGCTTTTTTGGTGGCAAGTTCATTTATACTGAATTGAAAATCTGTAATTTTCTCATAAAAAGGACATATTTTCCTATAAAAATAAAAAAAATATTAAAAAGACTTGAAAGAGAAGATATTTGAAAGTCAAATAACTAAAAGAAAAGTTATTTTTTTTATTGGAAAAAATTGATAAGAATAAAAATATTTTTTATTCAAATAATTATGAGTAAAATAGATTTCTGAGAAAATCTACGGTAGAGTCTATTCAATTTTTTTATTTTGATATCAAATTATAAATTAAAATATTATATTAAATAAAATAAGATAAAATAATTATATTAAATAAAATAAGATATATTATTACATATTATAAATATAATTTGTTCTAATATATCAAATTAAAAAATTATATTCTAAAAAATAAGATATAATACTTTTAAATAAAATAAGTTAATTAATAAAAAAACATTTTATTAAATGGATTGTAGTATTCTCCGTGCATCAAGTAGATCTTCGTTACTCCTGAGCCTTCTGTTGGTATGTATGAGTCGCTGCTTTGAAATTGCACGCTCACAACTCGCCTCGGACAAAGCTGATCCAAGAAGTCTCATCGCAATATCAGCTGCATGATTCATTTCTTTATCTGAGTTTCTTATTTGAAGCCAAGAGTAATTTGATTCATTTAACCAGTATTTCTTATAAGGATCTTCAATAGAATCTATGTATCTATTAAAAGCATTTATAGTATATGTTTGTTCGGATGTAGTCATTTTCCTCCTTTTTAACAATGTTATTAGGCATTCTTTCGCAGAATCAAGATGATTTTTGTTGAAGAGCGCAACATCAGCTGGAATGAAATCTTCATCATCATCAGATTCAGTTTCTTCTTGATCTGAAGAATTGCTATCATCATCATTTGATGGTAAGTTTTCATTCTCAACTAACTCTCCTGTACTTGTCATTATTACTTCTTCTTCTTCTGGTAACTGAATCAGCGATACATCAATTTCATCATCAAACTGCGGATAGTTTTCTAGGTTGAAATAATGCATGTAAGTGTCTTCTCTGGGATTTCGTTGTTCAATAGCTCTTTTTCTGAAGTCTTCTCGTCCTTGAGGAGTAAATACATATCCTAATGACCAAATTCCTCCATCTTTAGCTTCAAGAGTATATTTGCTCAGGGATTCAGCTAAATCTCTTCCAAATGGAACTTTTAATTTGGCAGCAAGTTCGTATAAGCAACCTATAGCTCTCTCTAATATGAGAAATGCGGATGAGAACAAAGTTTTTGGGTTTTCGAATCTAGAGATCAGGCATTTAAATACCTTAAGTACTTTTTCTAAATCTATAAATTTCTCTATGGACATGTTTGGCTTAATTCGAAATATCTTATCTTTATGATCAATTACAAATTTAACAATATCATAATCGTTCGCCCACCTTGTATCCATGTGTTGTGGGCAAATAGATCCTATATCTTTCTGCTTTTCAATACATAACTTGGATAATGAATGTAATTCATTAACAATTTGGGATAATTCGAAATTATTTTTAGCTATGCGTTTATAGGCGTTATGTGTTCGATGACACAAACATGGCACAACTATGATCCTAGAAATATGTGATATACTTGTATTTAAAATCAAAGAAGTCGATTTCCAAGCCTTTTTCTGAGCCGTATTGCCATCTATTACTACTGAACCGATATTAATATTTACTATACTCAGAGGTAGTAAGCCTTTAGGAATTGCTTCAAGATAACAATCAGTATTGCCGCCTTTCATACGAACAATATTAAAAGGATATGATTTGAGAGTTGTTTGTGGGCATTCCAGCACAAAATGGAGGTTCATGTGGCCAGATGTTTTTCCTTCGTCCATCGCAACGCAACAAAAAGGAACTTGCGAAAATTGGTTAAGAATAGATCTATGACGTTTAAAAGCTTCTGAAGTCATTATGTGTCTTAGTTTCTCTCTATTAATCTTATTGAATGATTGATGTGCTTTTTCTTCGGCTCGCCTATCACCTGCAATTTCTAATCCATATGTAATGAAATCAATGGCAAGTTGATGGAATTGTTCTGAACATAGAAGATCAAGAGGTAGATTCTTCATCCCTGTAAATAATGCCATTTGTGTGTATAAATAGCCTTCTGTAATTCTGTCTAATCCATCTTTGCCATTGTCTTTTATTGCGTAATTGTGTAAATTATTCGTAATAACCGGTTTTCCAGCTTTGCAAATATGTGTATTATTAACTAGCCAAGAAGTAAAATTGTCTTCGCGTTTGAATTCCATATTGCATTGACATAAAATTCCATCTTCGTTATAAAGTGTTTCGTCACATATAACATAATATCTGTTATCACTTGATCTATACTTTCTGAATCTATGTATAGTACCTTGTTCTAGTTTTGGATATGTAGTAATGCCAATGTAAGTAAGATTCTTTGCATCAATTTGCTTCTTCTTTGACTTCATTTGATTTTTTGTGGTCGGCCTCAACTATTATACTTTTAATATTTCTAAAAATAGTATTGAATATTATATTTTAGTTATTTTATTCCAATTTTATCTAGATAATCATATTTTAAATTTAATAGCATTGCTAAATTATTTTACATAAGATATAAATAAGATTATAATGTTAATAAATAAATGAATTATGAAGTTATTTATGCAAAAAAAATTAGGATAAATGAGAAGACATTCAAATAATCTTTTTTTTTTGATATATTATCATATAATTTATATTCTGTATTAATACTGTGTAAATTTTGCTTTCAAAATAATACGAAAATATTTTTGATGAATTTTAGACTTAAAATTATGATTCAAAGAAAGATATTTAAGAATTAAAATCTAGGATAATTTTTCCTTTTTTATATAGGTTAGACATAAACTCCTAAATATTCAATTATTGGCATATTTGTTCGATTTTTTGACCATTTTAGGATAAAGGTTAATATCCTAATATCCTAAAGGCCAAAAAAGATCAAATATTTTCACTGTTTAGGATATTTAAGTAAATTCCTTTATCCTAAAGATTATTTTCATGTTATATCAAAAAATTAAATATTACATTACTAATATAATTAATAATTAGCAATAATATTTATATAATTTTGTTAATATTTTTTTTTTTAATAAAACATACATTTTGAAAAAGATATTTTAATTTTTTTATATTCTTTTCAGGAAAAGTTAAAATTAATAAATTAAAACACACTTATGTCAAATTTCAAAATATTATATAAAAATTTAAATATGGATAAAATACATATTTTTAGTATCTTTATATTTCAGGACTATAATATGTTAAATATTTAATAAATATAGCGATGAAAATTGACTAAAATTATTTTAGGATAATAAAAATCATTATCCTAGGATAAAAAAAAATTATCCTTAGTCATTTTAGGAGAAGTCCACAACATTACTATCAAATACTTGTTGCAATGATTCGAAGATTTGATTTAATGATGAAATTTGATTGAAATAATAATAAATAACATAATCTTTATCATATTTGGTATAATAATCCCAAACCTCAACTGCTTTATCAAAATCATGTGGTTCATTAATCATAAGGTAATCATTGTGTTTATATTTAAATTTGTTATTGAATTTATCAAGATATTCATAGAATTCTTCGTTTTCAGGAATGTAATATTCAAGTAAATGGGATTTGTCTTTAATGAGTTTTGGTTCAATTTTCTTGAGATTTGATTTTTCAAATTCATTGATTAATTGAATTGCATTGTCAACTGCTTCATTTGCACGTTTAATTGCATCTTCGATTTCATAATGTCGTTTAATTTTATTTTGCTCTTGTTCAAAGTATTCAACATCAGATTCATTTGGTTGTTCATCATCATAAAATGATTCACGTTTTGCAATATTATTGTTATAATTTTGTTCATTTCGTTGATTCTGATATTCTTGATTGATTTGAGATTGTTGTTCATTAAAATAGTGAATATCAGATTCATTTGGTTGTTCATCATCATAAAATGATTCACGTTTTGATATATTTTCATAATTTCGTTCATAAGATTCATTTAATAATTGTTTGTGACGTTCTTGTTCATGAATAATGAAGTTATCAAGACCTTCTTCAAATTCATTATCATCTTTAAAATCAGGATTAATTATTTCTTGAGCGTTATGTTGATTTAGATATGTATATAATGTTTTGATATTTTGTAATTTAGCACCTCCTCGATATCGACGAACATCTGCAATTTCAAGATTTTCATTAAGTCCTTGATTAATATTATTAATAGATTCAACAATATCGTTATTAGTAAAATCAATAAATGAATTTTGGTTGAAAGCCATTTATCAAAAATAAAAAAGTGAAAAAAAATTAGTTTGAAAAAATTAAAATTTTATAACTTGTTCTCAGGTTCATTCTGGAGCCCTTATTTAAATTTTAAATCCCAAATTAACTTTGAAATAAATTTTAAAATGAGTGTTTAGCGCTTTATGACAGGCCTTGTTCTACAACAGATTATGAAGGCTAATTAAAATTTAAACCCTGTGGATAAGTTTTTCGTTAATTTTTAAAATGAGGTTTTGAGCTTGGTTCCTGGTATTGGGAGACCTAGAAAAATTATTCGACCACCAATACGAACATACATATACTACTAACCTTGTATTCTTTCTTTGATCATCTTTTTAATAGTATTTCTAGATGGGCATTTGTTAAATTTTAATGATAGGTAAATTGAAATGTCTTCAATGGAAGGATAATCATCCATGTTTAGCTTTTGATTTTTAACATCTTCTACTTCATCGTCACTAATTAAATAAGGTCTGTGAGGGGCCTGCCTCAATTTTCCATATTTTTTATATTCTTTAATAATAGAACTGTGATCTCTTGACGGAGAAAACATTTTACCAATGACATCATAAGGAACAATAACACCTTCTGAAATAGTTGAGTGCAAAAGATTTATTAGAACATAGCATTGCTCACAGTAGTATACGTTTGCGGTGATTTCAGACCTCCGGTCTTCAATCCCCTCAAACACCCCTAATTTTGGCACTTTTTTGGTCTCCAACTACCCAATTTTAGCCCTTTTTTGACCTCCAGAGTGTTGTCAGAAAACCCCCTATCACTATAGGGCATTTTGCATTCACCTTTTTGTGTCAATAAATTGCCTAAATTAAGGTCTTTCAATGGATGGAAAGTGGGGATATGAGCATAATTTTGATAAAATTTTTATATGACATGTGATATGAAAAAAGGTATAAATAAAATTTTTGTATACAATTTATGATTTTTAAAATTATTGAAATCAACTTTTTTGAAACTTTTTCTGAAACAAATAATTTTTTGAAATTTTCACATTTATGATAAGTGGTATAAATTTTTATATTTTTTAATTTTTATTTTCATTGCAAAAATGAGACTCTCCGAAGCTACTCCCGAAAAATTACAAGAACTATTTGAATTGATAATAAACGAGAAACTACAACACGACTTTTCATATTATTGGAACTCACAAGAAGAATTCTATTATGACATCCAAGAATGTGCTAAGTATGAAGGATACGATGGAGATTTAGACAACTATGATGCTATGTACTGGTATTTTAAAGGCAAGAACAATACCCCCGCCCAACCTCCCCAAAAAGCTGAAGAACCTGCCAAAAAACAACCCAAACAAGCTGAACAACCTCTCAAAACAGACAACAATTCCCAGCAGCAAATTGTCGATGAAATAATGGAAAAATTAGAATACTCCCCAAGAAGATGGCAAATCGACTTTGAGAGATTAGATAAGGACGGCAGACTCTTATTGCTTCCCAAATTGAAGGAATTCTTTGAAGAATATATAGATTCTTTACCCATTATCGCCAAATACAAACTCGCTTTCAAAATTAAAAATCAATGGCATTCCTATCAATTGACGCCCGAAATATACAACAAATTAATGGAAAATCTGACAGAAAAACACTTCATCTTCGATATAGAGAATCTTGTACCAGAATATTTTTATGAGAATGGAGCCGAAAAAATACCCGAATGGAGCCTCTCTGAGGCAGTTCGCTTTAGTGAATTTCAGAATATTAAGGCAAAAAATGACGTAGGCGGAAGTTTCTTTCAATATTTAGTACGTGAAAACTGTCCATCAAATGTCTCAAAATATCTCGAAAATTTACAGATTTTCACATCTCTCGTGGACAAAAAAGGCAAACAGAGAAATGAATTGGACGATTGCTGTTTCATTTACGCCCTTCAACAAACAGGATGCTATGACGATGATATACTAAACAAAATGCGCCTAAGAATTAATTCAAGATATCTCTCCCAAAAAGCATTAAACGAACTATGTACTGAGTTCAATATTCATGTCAAATTATCGTTTATCAACGAAGATGCCAATGGAAAAAATAAGAAACGTTCTGTCAGGTCCAAAAAGAATGATACAAATAAACATTATTTAGGTATAGAAAATGCCGAACCAAATAGAACTCATACAATGAACGTATTCAATAAGCACTATTTCCTTGAGGAGAAAACACCTTTCAGCACATACTATATCAACCACCTCAATCAATGCACAGAAGATAAATTCAATAAAGAGTACAACGTTGACCACTGGCGCCCCGCGAGATGCTTCATGACATCATCAGACCTCGTTCGAACTTTAATGAAAAACAACTTCTTCGTCCCAATCACATTCGGTCAATATAAGGTCCTCAATACAATTTTCCACAAAGAAGTAATCGACGATATTGACCTTATCGACCTCGAATATAACGAAGAACAATGCACGAAACTAATAAAATTTGACAAAAAGAAACTCTCAGAAAATGATAACAAAACATATTGGTATGCCGATTTTGAAGCAGATACATCAACAGAAATTCACAAACCTTTCCTCTGCGTTTTACAGAATAGAACAGGCCGAATCAATAAAATTTTCCGAGGAGAAGACTGTAATAAACAATTACTAGATTATTTACCCGATGATGCAGTCGTTTATTTCCACAATTTAGCGTATGATATCAGAATGCTGGCCTCTTTCGGACTCGCCAAATCCATTATCAAAGGCACAAAAACAATGAAGGCTGATATAAAATATAATAACAAAACCATCCATCTCAAAGACTCTCTACCAATTCTTTCCTGCAAATTATCTCAATTACCCTCTATGTTTGACATTCCTGACATACAAAAAGAGATATTTCCATACAAATATTACACTCTTAATCGTCTTAAAACTAACTGTGGCACAATAAATGAAGCCGGAGAAAATGAAGACAAAATATGGATAGATGAAGACTACAATTTATTCAACGCCAATATCGATAAAATATCTGGCTGCCGAATAGACGAAAACCATTTTGACATGTGGAAATATGCAGAATTTTACTGCCAGCAAGATGTTAATATCCTCAGAATCGGATTCAATAAACTGCGGGAAGGATTCATCAAAGACTTCAAAGTCGACCCATTTAATTTCATCAGCATATCATCTCTCGCAAACGAAGTCTTCAATCAAAGAGTCTATTATCCTAACCAAAATCTCTATAAATTAGGCGGTCATGTGAGATATTTTTGCTCAAAGGCGATATATGGAGGTAGATGTATGACAGCTTATAACAAGAAATGGCATATCAAGAAGAATCTCTGCGATTTTGATGCAGTATCATTATATCCTTCCGCAATGAGCAGATTATACACAGTTGAAGGACGTCCAAAGGTAATACAACAAGACCAACTCAACTATTCTTTCCTCTCCCAACAGTCCGCATATATCGTCGAAATCGAAATAACAAAAATCAACAAACATTATGCATTTCCGTTAATCGTTCAAAAAATTGACGGCCTAAACAGAAATAACGACATTCTCCAACCAAATCAAACCCTCAAAATGGTTGTTGACAATATTACTTTGGAAGATTTTTTTGAGTTTCAGCAAATAGAATTCAATATACTGAGAGGATATTATTGGGACGGAAAGAAAGATTATCGCATTCAAGATTGTATCAGAGAAATATTCAATAAACGACTCGAATATAAGAAACAGAATAATCCGCTCCAAAATCTCTACAAACTCATCATGAATTCCTGCTACGGCAAAACAATAGAGAGACCAGTAGATAAAGACTATAAATATCTTCATGAAGGAGATGAACTCGACAAATATTGGGCAAAAAACTACAACAAAATTGTCGAAGATATTCAGTTAAACAACTCTGACATCCATGCCATAAAGACCCTCAAACAAATAGATAATCACTTCAATTTCTCTCTTTTAGGCATTCAAGTTCTGTCCATGTCCAAAAGAATAATGAATGAAGTCATGTGTCTTGCTTTCGATATAGGATGCCATATTTATTACCAAGATACAGACTCATTTATGATAGAATCAGCCGACTTAAAACGTCTACAAAAAGAATTCAACAATAAATATAACCGCGAACTTATTGGGAAAAATTTAGGACAATTTCACTGTGATTTCCCTTCGATAAATGGTCATGATGAGATGCCCGAATCTATTGAAGCATTCTTCTTGATGAAGAAAATGTACGTCCATATGATTACAGATTCTACTGGAGAGATTGATTATGTAATAAGAGGCAAGGGACTCACTCAAAATTCCATCAAATATAAATTCAACGAAGAGTTTCAAGGAGATGTTATGAAGCTTTATGAAACACTCTTCAACGGAAATTCCATTACATTCGACCTAACAAAAGGACAACCTTGCTTCGAGATGAACAAAAATATGACTGTATCGACAAGAAAAAAATTCGAGAGATGTATCAAAACAGACTATGAAGAAGGAGATATTACCCAATATTTTACCAGTCAATTTTCCACCGAGGAATAAATTGTCTCATATTTTTTTGTCCCTCTATTTCATACAAACCATTCTTGAACCCAACAACTCTATACTTTCCTGGCTGTACATTGGACCTTCTCTTCATCATTCCATCCTTTTCGTTATACAATTTTACCGACATTCCTTTTGGCAAATAGAATCCTTTACTCGTCATTATGTCATAATTCTCTTTACAGATATTCATCACAATCAACGATTCCAGTTCTTTATCTTCATGAACCATCTTTGGAGAAACACTTTTCCTGGCATATTTTGAGAGTGTTTTATGAGGTGCGTTATTATATTGCCTCACCAATTCTTCCATTATCGATGGAGTAATTATCCCAATTCCCATATTGTAAGCCATATCTCTCAGTGTCCTGATGACTCTATCTATCAGTCCCAAAGAACTGTGCATCGGGTCTGTTTTTACCTGTTTTTGCTCCTTTTTCATGAAGTCTGGATAGTTTCCCATTCTCATTCTTGGTGCAGTTTGCCATTCTATTCCATGTGTCCTATAATAGTTTTGGGCCTTTCTTGAGTTAAAAGAACCCTCTCCATCAAACGTCAAGCTCTTTATTACAACGCCAGATTGCAGCAATTTATCGAGGGTTTTCAAATAAGTATCTGCTGATTTATCTAATTTGGCGAAACGCTGCTGCTTCTCTTCGACTTTCTCTTCTCCAAACAATATCTGGTTGACCAACGCAACATACAAATATCTTGTATTGACATTTATCATGACCAAATAACATAATTTATCAACAAACATCAAATCAATAATATACGAATTTCTTGACGAAAGAGAGTAAGGGTGTTGATTTGGTGGGGTGAGATAAAATTTGAAATTGACGGTCGCCACTTTGAATCTTCATTTTAGAATTTACATCTTTGAACTTGTTTTAGTAGTATATATCAGTCGGTTTCCGTCAGGCTAAAGCCCGCCGTCAACACGACTAATGAACAAAAATAATATGAACTCATTTAATGATTACCATCAATTGATGTTCATTTATTAGACAGTTCATTTAATTCATTCTCAAGCTGATGAACTTTATTTTTGAGGCTGTTGATGTCTTCGATAAGAGACTCACGAACGGCAAGACCGTCAGAGCCCAACATTCCTGATTTGATATTGTTGAGACATTGTTTGTAATCATAACACTTTTCTTTCAATCCTCGTTTGATTCGTTTTAGTTCTGGTATTTCTTTCTTGTATTCTGTTAGTTCACTCATTTAATAATAATTAAATGTCTGCTATTAATCAATTAAGAACCGTTCATGACGATAAGCATAAAAACCATTTTGATAGATTACAATTAACGATGCAAAAGAATAGAACAAAAATAAATTCAGCACCAACAGTGAAATGTTATAATGAAAAAGGAAATATATTTCATGAACCACCTCCAAAAACGACTAAATCATTAAATCATCATGATTCACTTAATCATTCTGTGGTTGTCAGGAGCAACAACATTTAATACATATTCATTAATAACTTTTGATTGTTGGTCGACAACGTTTGAAAGCTTATTAATATGTTCTTCAAGTATTTTATTTTTGTTGTTCAATTGATTTATTAATTCATTGAGTTCGTTAATCGATTCTTTCATTAATGATATATCAGCTTTGATGTTGTCATTTTCAAGTGTTTTAGTGATTGTGTTCCCAACTTTCTTCAAATAAATGTCGCCGTTAAGTCTTTTACCGTCTGTACAATTTCGCTTAGTGATTTTGTATTCGTTGCCGTCATTAGTGATGATTTTATAAATCTTGTTCAAATAGTTAGTCGTTTGTGATTTCATTTGCTCGATATTCTTTTGATAGAACAAATTGAACTCTTCAATTGATTTAAATACTTTTGATTCATTTACATTATCATTTATAACTTTAAGTTCATTAATGTTTTCATTCATTTATAATTATATTAAATCATTATAATTCATTGTTTTTCATTTAACTTCATTCAATATTGATTTTCCAAATCTCCCAACTCTGTCAGCAACATTTAAACCTGTATCAATTGCGTCAACAACCTGACCGACACCAGGAATGAATTGTGTAATCGGTTTAACTCTGTCAACGATTTGCTTTCCAACATCAACAACTTTTGGTAATGCTTTAACTGCTTTCTGAGCGAATGATTTTACTTTGCCGCCAATTGATTTAAATGCGTTCTTGATTTTGTTGAATATACCGACACCCATAATTTAATTAATGATAAAAGTGTTTTATTTCCTTTTTATTCAATCATAAATGTTATACAGAAACGAGAGAGCCCATAATCTTCGCACTGAAACAGGAAACGTTCTTCATGCATTTGAAGAGATGAGAAACATGATTAATGTCAATGACGGTACGCGTTCATTTTCATTTAGAACTGTTGACTGTCATGACCAACCAGCTCCATTTCATCAAGGACAATATTCGCAAATCAGTTTAACACATCCTGACCACTTCATAAGTGATATTGATAAAGGTTTCTTAACATTTCACGTTAAATTAGATTTGTCATTGAATACAGATATGAGTAAATTAAATGAAATCAATGACCCCAACAACTTGTACAAACTGTTTGTCGGTTTCAAATCATCAAACCAGTTGTTTGACAGGTTAGAGATTCTTCATAATAATGTCAATGTCGGATACCAACAGAATGAATGCATTCGTGAGGGCTTCTTATATTCTTCAGTTAAACCAGAAGCCGAGAAGAAACGTCGCAGATTCGTTCATTCATTGTGGGAAAACATTAGCAACTATTCACAAACACATGCAGGAGCTTATGTCAACTTGAATTCATTTAAGAACACAGGAAGAAGTGAAGTCGAATTTGATTTGAATGTTCCTTTTGATGATTTGCTCGCATTACAAGCATTCGATTTATTCCCTAACGGAATCATTGGTGATTTATCAATTCGTTTTCAAGTTAGTCCCGCTGGTCTTGTTTGGGCAGTATTAGACCCTTACACAGTTGCTGAAGCAAAAGTATTTCTTGAAGATAATGATTCAATATCGATGGAAGAATTAAACAGACTAAAGGAAATCAAAGCACGAGGACACCTCAAACATCAATTCACACAAATTGGTAATCAAGCAGTGATTCCAGGACCTGGAGACAATCCAGACCCACCATCACCTGAACCAACACCAACGAAATATCAATTGAAGTATGAAGTTAGAGAACAATACGTATCTGCATCTGGAGGTGATTTCGATGAACTGATTGAAAATTGTTCATTAATATTTAGCTTTACTGATGATGAATTTACTGAACTTGGAATTGAAAAGACTGATGATAATAAAGCAATTTGTCAAGCCCATTATACCAAAGAACATGGTAAATTACCTCAACCATCACATGCAGGTCATGTTTACGTTAACTTTGTATCTAAAACTGAAGCCAACAAGTTGATGAGCGCTCATTATTCAAAACAAACAGCAACATTAACAGTTAATCGAATGACCATCACAGCTTGTAAATCTAATATGCAAGGCTTTGGTGTTTGTGAAGCTACAAGACAAGGAATTGAAGACATTTTAAGACAAGGTTTAATCATTCCTTCACAAAAAGTTGATTATCATGCTTTTCCAATCGCTCCAGCAGCAAACGGAATCAAGTCAACATTGAATATCCCATTAATCAATGCAACTAATTTATCAATCATGTTTCCAAAGCATCATAATGATTTAACTGTCTTTGAAAATCCAGTTTATCAAAACTGTTTCTTGAATATTGGTGGAAAGAACTTCCCAGACGAAAACGTTTCAACCATTGGTGCACGATTCTTTGAAAATCAATTAACGGCTGGTGATTTAGATGCAATCACTCTTTCATGCACAAAGGAATTTGAGGATTCGATGACAATGCCAAAGAATGACGCTAACGGTAAGAGATACAACAACACAATCAGTGATGCAACATCATTTGTATTCAACATTCAAACAGAACGAGCAAGTGCAGGATATTGTTATGACGGACTTGATGGAGGTTTCGGAAACGTTCAGATACAAGTCAATGGGCAACCAATATATACAGGAGATGATGACACATATTTCAATGTTGTTGAACCAGATGGAACCATTGTCAAACCTCCTCCGACTCAATTATGGATAACTAGGGACTCTTACTTTAAACTATCTCTTGACGGATTGGTTTACGTTGATGACGAATCTCCACAAGGAAGTCAAGCAAATGAATAAAAATAATGATTTCATTAAATAATCATTTTGCTTTGCAAAAGGGAACAGAGTTCCTTCATAAATTAATGCTTTATTTTTGCGATTCAAATGAATGAATCAATCAACTATCCTTTCAAATCTAAATACAAGTACATCAAAGACACGGGCATTAAAACCGAGCCCTATATTAAGGATTACCAATTGAAGACAGTAAAGAAACTATCAAAACCTGACTTCTCATTTGAACCGTATGCGTACGAAATTGATATAATGTTTGCATTAAATAAAGCTTATTTAGTAATAATCAATGTAAACACCAAATACCTAATTGTTGAACCAATTGATTACAAGTCTGAGTATTATGTAATCAAAGTAATTGATAAACTAGTCAATAAAAGAAATATCAGAATTGAAACAATTAAATGTGATGGTGAAAAGGCTTTTATATCAAATGCATTCAAAAGTTATTGCAACGGTGAAGAGCAAAGATATCAATTAGACAAACACACAATTAAATTCAAAGCACCAAACAAAATAAAGTTAATCATTGATGATTCACCTTTCACGAATGCACATAAATGTGTCGATGCAGTAATCAGAACATTACGAAATGCTTTCGGTCAATCACAACAACGAATGACAAACAATGTATTGATACAACAAACGGTTGAATGGTACAATAACACGCCTCATTCATCTCTTCGCTTATTGAATCCTTTATACACATCATTTGACGAAGAAACTGATGAATACCTTGACAAACGACAATCAAAATACATTTATCTAACACCTCAACAGATGCAAGATGACCGCGACCTTGAATGGCAATACATTAGAGCCAAATCAATGCAATTGAAAGAGATTCAACAAAAACAACGATTTAAAGGTCTTCTGTCATATAAACCCAAAAATATAATACTCATTCACACCGATTACGGAAAAACAGAAAAGAAACATGAAAAGCGAAGAAGAGTATTCAATGAACTTGCTGAATTCATTTGTTATGAATCAGGAAACGTTAAATGTAAACTATTAAATCCTTTGCGTCAAACTAACAAAACACTGAAGAACAAAACAATAATAACAGTTCCAATCATGTACACAAAATATGTTTGTTCATCAATAGATGCTTTGAATGATGATTATAAAGTATTCTTTTTGACTTATAAAACGCAAAATGAAAGCTAAACAACCAATCACAAAACGATACTATCACACACAAACAAAAGATTTTAATCTTCCTGATGATTTCGTTTATAGTCGCAACAAGAAGTACATTGTTGTTCAGTATTGTGGTGCTGTTGTCAATCAACATATTGTCGGTGATTTGATGGTTCATTCAGATATTGTTGAATTCATGCCTTTCTGCGACCATTTCATTATGCTTGCTAACAGACGACAAACGAAATATCGTAAATATGAATGTCTGAACAACACAAAAAAAGAGTATCATTTATGGTTCACAGATATGAAAGGAAACGTTATTGAACCTGAATCATTTATATTCAGTTGTCTTTTGATTTATTAATGACTATTCAAAATGGATTCTCATGTATTTTATTTAAATCCGAATCAATTGGCTGATATGAGCAATTATAAAATTAATGGTGTAGCACCGATTGCATTTGCTATGATTACGACTACTGAATCAAGGTCAATTTATATTTTTCCATCAACTTTTACATTTCCGAGGCAAGTTCAAAGTATTTATAAAGGTACAACATTAACGACTAGACCTGCATGGATGTTATATTTAATTGGTGATGGAATTTATAGTCCGTCATACATATTTATACGAAAGATACTACCAGGATTTCAAGAACCTGTATTTGTATTATTAAATGATAACACACCTAAAGATATAACAAATTATTATGTAGAATATGATGGTGAAGCTTATTTTAATAGAGTAAATTTCGCTTTTACTTATGAGGTATTCATGAATGCATTTAATAATATAATTACTGCAGCTGATACAGGTTATAATCCTAATGCAAATAAAACATATATATCATTCACCGTTTATGATAATCCAAACTTAATACCGATAATTGATTTCTATGATAACACAGAACCAGGTTCTGACACCAATGATATTAGAATACAAACAATGAACGATTTAAATCAAAATACGAATTATAAACCGAAGAAACCTGCACATTTAGGTTTTCGAAATGATACTATATTCACTGAATATCCTATATTCAAACCAAATATAAAACCCGATAACGAAACAACAGCAAATGAAACAACAGAAAATATTAAATCATTAACTCCCAATCCACCAAGAAAGCATAAATCAAAAGAAAATGATAACAAAGTTCATTTTTCAGCATCAGCCATAAGTACAAAACCAAATTATCCAACAAGCTATGAACCTATGGAAATTGAAGACGATTGGCATGTAAGAAATCAAAATCAATCACAAGGCTTTTATTTTGAAACACCAAATCCTAATAAGACATCAAATTATTCTGAACGACAACAAAACATAAATAATGATACTTTTGAAGACTTGTCAACTTCACTTGATAATCAGCAAGACCAGAAGCAACAACCACAATCAACAAAACGTTATAGTTTTAGAATCGTTTCAGACCCAAATGACAAAAATAATAATAATAATAATAACAATAATGGAGGTTTTGATTTAAATTAATTATTCATTATTCATTCTTTGATGTAATGGTTTAAGATTAACAGCAAAATTATCATATTTATTTTTGTTCTGCAATTTGCTTTCTTTGAGTTGTGCTTTGAATGCTGTGTATCCACAATTTGGATATATATCTCTTTCTATTGCTGCAGAGATTCGTTTAATGAAATTATCTTTAACGTTCTTAATATCTTCTGGCGTTGCTTCTTTAATTCCTTCTGCATTTCGTTTCAACCTGTTATATCCTTCTTGCTTACTTACATCAACATTGAAACCAACACCAAAGACAACATAATCAATGTAATGCATTAATTCAGTAAATTGTTTACCCCATTGACTTGGTTCAGCCTTTAATTCTCCTGATGTGATATCAATAGCTTTATCAATAATCTTCTCAACATATGATTGAACATTCTTTCCTAATACTGAAACATATTCTTTATTGTTCTGTTGTTTCCAATATGTCCATTGTTCATATGTTAATATCTTTCCATTGAACTTATTGTCTTGAATTAGTTCTTTGAAAGGAGCATCAAAGAGATAAGCAAATAACATATTTGATACAGCAAGGTAATTGATGAGTTTCTTCAAAGGAGATAATACAAAGAATTGTTCGTCATTCCAATACACTTTCCAGACTTTAGAAAAGATTGATGACCAATAAGAACTTGGTGTAATACGTTTGCTGACTCTTGCTTTTCCCAGACCCATAGGACCGTAATAATTTTCTAGCTCTTGCATTTCTTTTCCCTTTGTTAATTTGTATTGACCAGCATCCCAATCAATTTTCTTGATATCTTTATCAAATAATGATTGAATCCATTTATTGAACGGCATTTCTTTTCTTTCTTGTTTTGTTTTAATAACAGATTTCCAAACTTTCTTGTAAGGAGAAGCAAATACAAGCTTGTATCCGTTAATGATTGAAGGATTACCGTTCCTATCAATTAAAACAACATCATCAACTTTATCACCGTTCAAGTCTGTTATTGAGTTTCCTAACGGGTCTTTGGCATTTTCTGGTAATAAACGATATCTTGGTTTACCGTCTTTATCAACTGAATTCTTACAGTATTCAATAGCTGTATCACGACAAGCTGCATTCGGAATGTATTTGATTCTGAAGTTTCCGTTAATAATCATATCAATAAATTTATCTCTGTAATAGGATATATTACCACCAACCCGAGGTATTTCAAGCTTGTCAAATGAATCCTTTAATGTTGAGTTAACAAGAGGCATATCTTTTTTATCACGACGTCCGCGAGTATTCTTTGAGGGTTGCTTTGCATTTCTTATTAATTCATCAAGTATTTCATCATCTGCTTTGTTATCTTCTGCATATCCTTTGTATTTCCTTGCAAAAGGTGATTTAATTTCTTGTGCTTCTTCTTCATTATCAACATATCTGTATGGTTGTTTTGCAGGTGTTCTTGTATATCTGTATGCTTCGGTTGCTGCTTCATCATCATCATGCCAATCATCTAATTCATCATCATATAATGATTGAAGAGGTCCGTTATTATTGTTGTTGTCGTCTGCCATTTTATTAGTTGAAAAATTATTTTTATTGTGTTCCTTTGATGGTTCAATAAAAGAATCAGATAAATCATCGTTTTTCAATATTAATGACTCAGAATCTGATTCGCTTAATGTTATATTAAGTAATGAATCTTCACTGTCTTTAGGCAATTGTATTGTCGAGTCATTTTCATCAGAATCACTCGGAGTTATGCGTTTTCTTCTTGGTGTTCTTCGTTTATTAGTATCAAGTGTTGGTTCATGTATGCTTGTTCTCTTTCTTCTTCCTTTGTTGGTTTGTGGTGTTTGACTCTTTCTCGGTGGTTTGATGGGTGATGAACGAAAACCGTCAGAGCTATAATTTAAATCATCGTTGACAACAATATTGAAGTAATTGATAATGATATCAAGACTTTTTTTATCTGTTGTGTACTCTTTTAAACTAAGGAATCGATTGCCTTTACTTTTAATACCTGCATTGATTTTGTTCATCAATGAAACAAATCGACGAAACTTGACTTTCATTTCACGAATCTTTCCCACACTTCTTCCTGTATATTCATTGTTTTGTATTTGATACAACAAATTAATTAAATCATTGGGGTGTTCTAGTTTGTATGTACTGAGAAACGTGTTCTTAAAATAATCTATCGGGTCCTCTAGTTCTTCATCATCATCAGGTTTAGATACCTCACTATCAAATATAGTTTCATCATCAATATTACTTAAATCTAATTCAAAGCTATCAGATGAATTATTTTTATCTTGTTTTGACATTGTTTAGTTTCTAATAAATTGAATGTTTACGATTGAGCAGAGCGGACACATAACAAAAACAAATACTATTGACGGATTGATTAACGAATACATTAAAAGATATGTCGATAATTATGTTATCAAAGGTGATACATCGAACGGAAACGTAGGGATTTCAAACGGAAATGGAATCACTAAGGAACAATTGAATGAAGCAGTTAACGGATTGCGTGATTATGTTATCAACAATTATGCTTTATCAACTGATATACCTGAACCAATTGATATAACGAATTATGCATTGAAGACGGATATACCAGAAGTACTCAAAAATAGTGAGTTGCAATTGAACATAAAAGAACTATTACCCGACGAAATGTTTCAGAAATTGATGGCTGAAGATGATAAACCATTATCAGCTCAAGCATCAATGTGTTTAACAAGTATAGCAGTTAATGAAGGTTTTCAATCGGCTTTGGATGATTGTGCCGAACGATATGTTCCAAAAGATGATTTGAAGAATTACATCACGAGAGATAATTTGACTGTATCAACTGAATACACAATTGAAATCAAGACATATATGTTTCCTAATATAGGTCCAGTACCAGAAGAATATGAAGAAAACGGAATGGATACATCTCACGTTTTACCGTTCAAAGAAGGAACACATTTGGTTGGTTATAAATTAGACAATAGTGGTAATATATTCCATTTTGATATCAGATTTAAGACAAATGAATTATATGCTGATGATGAATATAACGTTAAACAACATGAAGCTGAAGGATTTGAAAGTGAAGGGGAGTATTTTGAATTAGTGTGGGATGAATTTACTGGAGCAATTTATGATAGATATCAATACCTTCCAATAACAATAACATTAGCAGAAACAAATGATGAATTAGCATTGAAGAGTGATATACCTGAACCTGTTGATTTGACACCGTATTATACTAGTGCACAAGCTGATGAGAAGTTCGTCGATGAGGATGAATTGGCTTATGAATTAGATAAGTATGAAACGAAAACAGTTGCAGAAGGAAAATATGCAATGAAGAGTGAAATCCCAGAAATTATTGAGGGTCAAACAACAATTCAATTCGAAATCGTCAATAATACAATTCCTGATTTGGATTACAACACATATCATGAACTGATTGAGCAATACGGGTTGGATATTGTTTCATCAAACAGTTTTTATACGGGTCATTATGTTCATGTAGACTATTCGTACAATGACGATGATGACGAACAACCCTCTCAGATAATGCGTATCGAAGGAAGTGATTCAAGTATTTGGTTTTTGTATGACAGCCATGAATTAATCAATCCAGGAACTGGCGATACACCAGAAGTTTTATCGTGTTCAATTACCAAAACTATCGAACCAACAGACAGAAACGCTTATTCAGCTAGATATGTGTCGAATACTTATGCATTGAAGACGGATATACCAGAACCAGTTGACTTGACACCGTATTATACTAGTGCACAAGCTGATGAGAAGTTTGTTGATGAAGATGAATTAGCTTATGAATTAGATAAGTATGCATTGAAAACAGATATACCAACAATTCCAACTGATTTGGTTAATGAATCTGCATTGAATACTGCATTATACGGAACTGAATTGAATATTGAATATCCAGCAAAATTATATGACGGTGCATATATTACCCCTCAGCTACCAAATGCCAGAGTTCATTTGGTATTTGATGTTAATTGGGGAGATAATCAAGATGATGATATAATGCATATTGATGTAATATTTAAACCAAATGGTTCTACTAGCACTTATGACAGCATGGACAGGTATGATAGCAATGGCAAACGCATTGATAGAATAATATGGCGTTATGATGATGGACAAATTGTATATGTATCATATATTGCAGCACATAGAAATAATAATCCAATAGCATATAATTTCATTAGAGCTCAAATCGAATCGCCATTCATTAAAACCGCAAATGTTGCTGATGAAAGTCCAGAACAAATCACAATTCAATGTACACAGAATGATAGTGGTTGTGTTGTCCCAGATGAATATATACGAAGGGTATTAACAACCAAAAATATTATTGTAAAGTTCAAACGAAATGCTGATGATGCGACATATGAAGAAGCTGAATACGAATATTCTGGACGAAAGAGTGCAAATCTCATTTACAAATCAACCAGCGGAGAGTCAAGTGAATTGATAGATATTCGTGTAGCTACACGTATTGTTTCATTGAGAGCTGAGGATGATACACTGACTAATATTTATGATGCAACTATCACATTAATCAGCATCCGACCTGTGAATGATGATATGATTACTTCGGTGAAATATGTGAATGATAACTTTGCACTGAAGTCAAACGTCATAACAGAAGAACAACTAATAAAAAAATGTGCTATTGATTGCGGACCGATTACAGAGGGCGGTGAAATATCAATTCATTATCTAAAACTTGAAGATAAGGTAATTAAACTGGAATACATAGTAGGTGATTATGCGCTATGTTTGGAAATAAGAATATTATTCTATGATACAACTGGAAATCCTCATAACATTGTTCTTGTATTACATCAAAGAACTGTGTATTTCGACAATTTCAAATTCCCATTCTATTATGAAGACACTGTTGATATAACATCAGGAAGACCCCTGACATATAATTTCCCGATAGGCGGATATTCTTGGACAACTACTCAGGAATTATTAGATGCTAAACAAATATATTCAAGATGCATCATGTCCCGAGGTTATTTAGCAAAATATAAGGCTGCTATTTACGGTGCACAATCAAACACAACAATCACACATTACTCGCCGATTGAATCATCAATGAACTCTGTTAGTGATTTCGTTGTTGGTTCTCCAGTGTATATGACAGGTAAGGTTTACAAACATGTTGGTGATGAATGGAAACCATCAACAGCAGATGATACAACTGATTGTATTTGTAGTGTCAAGACATCAGGAACATGGAAGGAGTATGTCGGTATATGTGTGAGAATCGATGACAAAAATAAATGTATCACATTTAGTTCACATGGTGATTATATGGTTCGCGTTAATGATTCATCATGTTATTCAATCGGTGATGAGGTGTTTATCGATAATGAAGACAATAAGCTGAAAGTTCTTTCAGGAGAGACAGCAATAACATCAAAAATAAAACGTATGACTGTTGGAATCATTACAAGTATCATTGATGAAAGAACATTAGCTGTATTCAAAGAGTAAATCAAATCAAATCAAATCATGTTGATGTTTGAATCTATTAATATATACGCTAACTTTTTGATTATTTATATCGTTCATTGAAATAAATTCATTGCCTGATTTATTTGTATTGATATGAAGAATTTTATAAATATTATCAGTAATCTTTGCATAAAAAATGTCTTCATTATTAGTATCATCATGGTAATAATAATACGTGTTTTCTTCAAATTCTTTCCTTTCTGTCTTTGTTTCATAGAAATCAATAACAATTGCATCATCAGGTATGTCATCAATGAATTCATATTGAATACCTTTATAATTTGATTTATTTTTATTATTCTCTGAACTTGATACAAATCGTAAATTATCAAGATGATAATCAGTTTTGATTCTATTCTTATGGTCGACTTGTGGTAGATTATTAGGGTTTTCAATAAATTGCTTTGCTACAAGAATATGTTTATAATATATTTTGTTATTTAGGTTTACACACGGATAAACATTTTGTCTGTATTCACCTTCAGCTATTATTTTTCCTGTTTTCTTATTCTTGATGTTATAAGGGAAAGTTGTTTGAATTTCATAATCACTTTCAAAACCTTTCAAAGGTTCAAATTCAGCTTCAGCATTTTCAATTTGTGTTTGTTCAGTTGGTTGACTCATTTATAACAAAAATAAAAAAATTGATTTTTTAAAATAAAATCATTAAATTAATTGTTTAATGATTCTCAATGAAATAATCCTTTGCAGTGAAACCATTGACATAAGGACAACAACAATGATTCGATAATACCAACATTTTTGAATGTGCTGCTGTTAATGCATTTTTGATTACAGTTATTTTACTCATCAGTTGTGAATTTAATTGAAGGTTTATATTTTTGCCTTTCATTACTGATTGCTTTTCAATGACATTTTTGTAATCACTTGATTTGATGTTGTTCTTCTTCAATGAAACACCTTTGAGCTTTAATGAAATTGTTTTGTCATCTGACCAAATCGTATAACATTTAGCACACAAAGCAACTTGATTTGCTCCAAACTTTTCTACACAGCATCCGAGAATCTTTTTCTCATCATATACATCATTGATTGCAGGATTTGGCATAAAGCTATAAATGTGTTTATCATAAAATGATTTGTCTTTGATGACGTAATCAAACAACTGGTCAATCGGTTTATTCATATCACCAGCTATAGACATGTACAGACTATCTGTATCGACCGAGTTGAAATGAATTTTATTCATGTCAATGCATTTGTATAGAAAGTCATAAAGGAAAGTCAAATACCAGTATTTCGCATTGTCTAATGTCCAAAATGATTCCTGAAGACATGTAGTGCATTTGAATGAATGTGGTTGTGATTGTATCAAATAACAATCATTTGACAATTTACATCCATTGCGATAAGTATCGGATGCAATCAATTGAAAGGCTTTATTTTTATCAACAATTCTGACTTTGTTGAAGTTCTCTGAATTCATACCGTCATATCCGTAAGATCCGTTCATACTAATCTTGTAAAACTTTTCGTTCCCGTGTGCCTTTCCTGACAATATATCTTGACGCTTCTTCATAAACTCACAAACAAATTGATTGAATCCGTCATGAGCTTCATATAAACTTAAGCTCTTAATGTCATCAACAATAAGTCCGTGGTCGATTAAAAACCATAAAAGGTAATTCGAGAACGTCATAAATGTTCCGCATGTATCAAGCAACATTGTCAGCTTTCTTGTTTCTTTATCGGCTGAATTCAGTTTATTGTCTTTCATATATTTGTACATATAGCTTCCAATCGTTTGCTCATCATTCATTATATTGATATTTCTAAACACAGGAGGGAAATTAATCAAATCGTTGATTTTATTCTTTGGACATCTCAATTTGACTTCAGCTTTGAATATAAACTCAGGGTTTGCATCAAATCGCTTCTTTGATTGAATGATATTCATTGCAGTATTAAGAACCTTTTCATTCTTGTTTCCTTGTTCATCATAAACATCAAATCGTTTTATAAATGAACCAGGCATGTACATGATTCCTCCGTGATAAGGATTGAATGAATGTTTTACTGAACTGAATGATGAGGGATACAATGAATTGAAATCAATACCAGCAACGTGTGAAACTATGTTTGAAGTGTCATAGCTAATGATTCTGTCATTAACGGCATCATATTTGAGTTTATTGATTAATGTTTGACCTCTAATGTTCACTCGATGAAGTACATTTGATAATCCTCCCGTTATGTTCTCTCTCAAATTGTAGTATTCTTTTTCATCAGTTATGAGTGTTGGCAGGTGATGGAGCTTGCAGAATTTCTTCAATTGTATTTTGGTTCTTGTTATCTTGTCATCATCACGTTGTCTCAAACGATTACATTCAGCACAAGCAAGTAAACAGTTATCAATCTGATGTCCTTTGTTGTTATCTATTCTGTCAAGTGTCGGTTTGTTGTTGTAAGTAAAGTGTTCACCACATAAATGACATTTACCTGTTTCATTTGATTCATACAATTTCATGAATGCTTCAAAATCCTTTTCACTAACACATTTTGAAATATCTCGTTGATTTTGGTTCGTTTGATTATGTTTCATGTCTTGCTTTCGATAATTATCACATTTATTTAACCACCATTTCATTGTTGGTTTGAATGTATTTGATTTGTTGATGATTTCATAGTCGTTCTTCGGATTAAAATCTTTATATGCAAGAGCATATTTGATGCATGAAGCGTTCTTCGATAATGAAAGATTACTTATCAAATCAACTTTGTATTCGGCATTCATTTGAATAAGGTTGTCAATAGGATTAATCATCATTTCAACATCATTGTCATTGTATGATAACAAATAATCCCAACGTGTTGCAAACCTCTTTGAATCAATCAAATACTCTTCATAATCGGATTGTGTTAAAGGATTCTTTTGATTGAGATAACTGTAAAAGTCTTCATATTTGAATGGTTCACTCTTTGATAACACTTCATTATAATTTTCATTGTTGATTGCTTCATAAGGAAATACACCTTTCGAACTGTTAGATATACCGCCAAAATCGATTCCAAACTGTCTGAGCGTACCACCAGCAACAAATGCCTGTGCGTCAATGAATCGTAATCGAATGGGATACTTTGATGATTTCAATATAAATTGTTTCAATGATGTAGCTGTTCCAATCATTCCGCTATCGATAGACCAATGATTTTTAATCAATTGCTCTTTGAATAAGTTTGAATCAAATCGTGATGAATTAAAACCGAATACTGTTATTGTTTTCAATGATGTATCTATTTTATTGAGTTCATCTTCTGATTTATCTTTAATGAATGATTTTAAATGATTCAATTTATCAACATACACATCACAGCCAACAACAAATAACCAGTCAATCCATTTGGCAATGAATTCATTTGTTCTTATATCAAAGTTCTTTGTTATCAAACCTTTATCAAGTTTCACACATGATGAAACACTCAAAGGAATCAATCGAGAATTGATAACTGATTTATCACTAACTTTCTTTTCAATCTTTTGCTCCATTGTTTCAAAATCATAAGTGATATAATGAATTGTTGGCTTCCATTCAAGTTCATATGAAAGACAATACAAATAAACAGGATTGTTTAAAATGTGTGGACAATATGGCAAAGCTTCTCGTGAAGGTATGAAATCCTTTTTGAATTTGCCATCACATTTATCTACATGTCTGTTGAATCTGTCAATATTGTTATTTCCTTTGTGAATGTATGAACCACAATGAGGACATATATGAATGTTTGTTAATGCTTCAGCATCAATGATGTACATGATATGAAGTATCTTATCTTTTGAATACAACAGAGCTGAAAATGTTTTGTTTGATTCATCAGTGTTGTGCCATTGGTCTTGAATATCATAAATATGTTTCTCTTTGTCATATTCATAGATGTTGACATTGATGTTATGATTCTTGGCTGATTCTTTCATTTCTTCAATCGTGATTCCTTTGAATGTGTTGATGAATTGATTTGCTGCTTTTGAAGGTTTTGTTGAATAAGTTATTCCGTGTTCTTCACATAATATTTTCTTTGCTGCTGCTGTTCTGTTGGAGATTTTAAATGTTCGTGTTTCAATAAGTTGCTTATTCAAACAGCAAGCAAGGAAACGATACCAACATAAACAATCATCAACGTTATCCATAATGATATATTTATTTTTAATGAACTCTTCTGGTAATCCATCAATCTTACCTGTTATCTTAACGACACGAGAGATTGTAAATGAAACAGACCAAACGATACACAATTTGATGTTTGAAGCAGTGGTTTCATATTCATGAATCTTTGATTCAATATACAGTTTAACTTTATCAATATCTTTATTCTCTCTAACGATTATCGGTACTGATGATTTATAATTCTTCCATTTGATTTCACTTGCTTCATATGTATATCTTTCGTTTTCATTCTTTGGTGGTATCTCAAATATACCAGTCAATTGAAAATATATTTTGAACGGTTTCACTTCTTGTTTAAATACTGTTTCAGTCAAATATTCATTGATGTCTTCAATTGATGAAACTCCGTTCTTGTAATATATTTTTATCGGTTCTTTACTGTTTTCATCTAATCGTTCAACCTTTTCATTATCATTTGGGAATTGGTCAATGAAATGACTGCATGCTTCAACTGCTTCATCAAAGTTCTCAGGTTCATTGATTATGAAATATGAGTCATGTTTTGAATGAACACCTTTATAGCCAAACTTTTTGAGGTATTCAATTAATTCAGCATTTTCATTGTTGAATCGAATGTCTTCATATCGTTGAGGTTGTTTGTTTGTCTTTGGCGGTAATGGTCTCAATAATATATTTTCAGATTTAATTAATTGAAGGGCTTTGTTGAGTGCATCATGAGCTATTTTAATGTTGTTCTCGATTTGTTTTTGTTTTAGTTTTTGTTCATCATTTTGTTCTTCTTCTTCAAATTGTTCCTCTTCCTCCTCTTCTTCTTGTTCTTCTGCTTCTCTTTTCATTCTATTGACGAAAGCTAATATTGTTGTATCATTGATTCTATTACCTTCATGTTCTCTAAAACCGAATGAAGTTAGATAATTTTCTAAAATGTTTTTGAAATGTTTAACATCATAATCAGAAGGTTTAGATGTTGATAAGCGAGGTTTTAATTGAAGTTCATTATTGATATACCTGATTTGTTCAATAACAAATGATTTGGTATCTTTTCTATAGTAATAACGAGAACTCATTTATGATATTATTAAAAAATCAAATTATTTGAAATTTGAAAAAATGTTAAATCAAAAAATAAAAAATATTTCGAGTTTTTTATTTCATTGAAATGTCTGAGTTAAGAGAAATAATAAAACACATTGAAGAAATACATAAATTACTTTTGATATTAGAATCAAAACAAGAAGTAAGTGAAGAAGAAGAAACAAATGAAGAAGCAAATACAGAAGCAAACCATAAAAGAACGCGTTCAATATTCAATTCATCAAAGTTCTTGAACAAGGATGAACGTGAAAAAGTTATACAATTTTTGGATGATAAAGTAATGAATGATATAAATAAGTTGCCAGGACATAAAAGGTGTTCATATACACAAAACTTATTGAAGGAAAAATTGAAGTTAAATGTATCATCATATATGATTAATAGATTATTGGCATTTAAGAACAACAAAGAATAAAAATATCATTTAATTAATTTGTTTATTTTTGGTTTAAAATGAATAGTGCAATTAAAGGTTTGAGTTGTGATACATCAGCTTTACACGCTCAGTTTCGAATAGTTAAAGACAAGATATTCAATGAATGTATGAATTCTGAAGATGATGCATTAAACGGAAAGTTTGATAAGATGATTCACATATTGTCGATATATAAACAACTATTTAATGATATTGAATCGATTAAAATACAATTAAGAGCTATTGATGAACGTATCAAATCAGCTGAACAAATGACTTTGTAAATGAATCATTGAATGACTCATCATTAATGTTGTTTTATTTTTATTCAAAAATGTCATTATCAAAAGCTCGTATATTAAGTAGCGAGAACGATGCATCAGTTAAGCAGGAACAATCAACCAGTATTAATATAAACATCAAACCAAAGCAACCACAACCAGTTGAATATCCATCAGTTCAACCATTACCACAATCATCTCAAGCCACAAATTTTACTATACCTCAGATGAGTGGAGTATATCAATCACAGCATCCAACAAACAACGTTTCCCTAGAAAGAGGTATCAGTGATATTGGAGCTGATATAACAGAACTTGAAACCAAAAACAAATTCCTTGAGATATTATTATCCATCTATGAAACCAATCCAATAAAAGTCAATGATTTATTGATTTGTCATTCAAATACATTAATGGAACTCATCAAATTACTAACACAAGCAGATAAAGTTGAATTGATTGTCAATGATGATTGTGCGTGTAATGGTTGCGTTTCTCGTTCCAAATATCTTTTAATTGATAGGATATTGGTGTACAAAAATAATGAATCAAATGACTTGAAATACAAATATAATAGCATTTATACCGAACTCATTAGACACAACATTTCATTAAAAACATGTATTTAAAAACTAATAAATGATATATGAAATATTAGTTGTTTCATTATTAACAGGTTTATTTTTAGTGAAGATTGTTGAAGTATCTTTAATGATGCCTGACAAAGAACCAGAACTCAGTGAAGAGATAAGAACAAAAATGTATTCATGAAGAGCTTTAACGAAAACTAAAGAAATGAAAGGTTTCATGAAACCCACTCAGTTTAATTACAAAGAGATTTTATTCTCTAGTGGTTCTGATTATGATGATGACCAAATGAGTTTTGCATTTGAATATGAATCATTCAAGCCAACTGTTAATGAAACAACATTTAATATTGATGACGAGATGAATAAAGCATATCAACGCAATGAATCAAAAATAAAGAATGAATCAATCAGACCAATCGCAAACGGTATTTATTCATATTACAATTCATTGAACATACTCGTTGGTCAGCAAGGTAAAGGAAAGAGTCATATAATGCTACGAGATGTTATTCAAATGTCTCGAATGAAGAACGCTGGCTTTCATTTAATTGTTTATGTATCACGAAACGGAACAATCAATGATGCAACATTCGAAAGCCAACGCGAATTGATACAGCTACCAATAAAAACTGTTGCTGACAGCAATGCTGAAGAATATCTTAAACAGCTTGATTTATATAAAGAATTGTATAACAAATATTCATCAACACCAAAAATAGTAATCGAAGGGACGGAGTCCCCTTTTGCGAAGCAAAATGAAAAGAAGTTAAACGATATGTTTGAGTTTCTTCATATCAATAAACTAGGTCAACCAAATAAACCACTAAATACTATCATTCTTTGTGAAGACTTCTTGAAATCGAAACTAATTAAATCATCCTATTTTATCAATACCATCAGTCAGCTTCGACATAAGAATCTAATCATATTCGTTAACATCCAGTTCTTCAAAGCTTTAACAACAGAATGGAAAAATAATGCAACATCATTCTTCATCTTTAGTGGTTATTCACGACAGAAACTCGGCTACATATATCAACAAGTTCCATTTCCAATAGATTTCGAAGAGCTATGGAATCGATACAGAACAATGAAAGCACATCAATTCGTTTTAATCAATGTTCGAACTAATAACCTTTCATTCATCTAATACAATTTGTTGTTGAACACCAACAAACAGCTGTGGTGTATTGATATTATATTTTTGTCTCATTTGTTCAATCAATTCCTTTGTTTTCTTATCTGTTGCTTTCCTTATGCTGTAATTATAATACTTATATTCTTTGAATGATTGTTCTTCACTTGAACCTTCAACGAAGAATTCAATGGATGTTGTTGATATTCTTCTTCTAACATTTGATGTAAGTGTTATGTATTCAAGACCGAGTTCAACAATCTTATCATGATAGAATCGTTTGAATTCATTCTCTTTGTTCTTCAATGATATGTACATCACTTTAGCTTTATATGTAGCCTTTCCACTTGGTATTGGATATCTATCACACAATATTGAGAAATCACATTGTTTAAACTTCTCTGTTTCATCCAGCATATCAATCAATGAATTGATGTAATCATAAACCTTTGGTGTTGACATTTTCATTTAATTAAAAATAAAAATAAATTTAATGATATGTATCATATGAAACAATTAGTATCACATGAGGAAATAGGTATCACATGAGATAAAAGGTATCACATGAGGAAAAAGGTAGCTTATGAGGAAAAAGGTAGCTTATGAGGAAAAAGGTAGCTTATGAGGAAAAAGGTAGCTTATGAGGAAAAAGGTAGCTTATGAGGAAAAAGGTATCACACTAAATAAAAGGTATCACATGAGTCATCAACAAGATATTCAACAATAACAACAAGATTTTCAACAACAACATGGTTCTTCAACAACAAGATTTTTCAACAACAACATGGTTCTTCAACAACAAGATTTTTCAACAACAACATGGTTCTTCAACAACAACAAGATTTTTCAACAACAACAACAAGATTTTTCAACAACAACAACAAGGTTTTTCAACAACAACAAGGTTCTTCAACAACAACAAGGTTCTTCAACAACAACAAGGTTTTTCAACAACAACATGGTTCTTCAACAACAACATGGTTCTTCAACAACAACATGGTTCTTCAACAACAAGATTTTTCAACAACAACATGGTTCTTCAACAACAACATGGTTCTTCAACAACAACAAGGTTTTTCAACAACAACAAGGTTTTTCAACAACAACATGGTTCTTCAACAACAACATGGTTCTTCAACAACAACAAGGTTTTTCAACAACAACATGGTTCTTCAACAACAACATGGTTCTTTATAAATAAAATTTTTTTTCCTAACCAGCTAGCTTTTCAGGCGTTCGACAACGTTTCTGATGACCTTTAGCATTCTCATTGACTACCAGATCTGGCTACGTTCCAGCTTGTCTCGATGTCGTTTCGGTCTCGCCCCGATTTCAGAATTAAATAATAATAATATTTTTTATCTTTGCTATATACAAATATTTTTTAAAAATAATTTTTTATTTTCGCAAATTCTAAAAACAATATAAAACAAGTATAAATATATTAGGAATAATAAATAAACACAAACTGCATCAGCTTGAGAATGAATTAAATGAACTGTCTAATAAATGAACATCAATTGATGGTAATCATTAAATGAGTTCATATTATTTTTGTTCATTAGTCGTGTTGACGGCGGGCTTTAGCCTGACGGAAACCGACTGATATATACTACTAAAACAAGTTCAAAGATGTAAATTCTAAAATGAAGATTCAAAGTGGCGACCGTCAATTTCAAATTTTATCTCACCCCACCAAATCAACACCCTTACTCTCTGACGAAACTTTATGGAGTTGATATAATTTGGCGTTCTTTTTCAAAGGAAAGTATGATGTATGTTCCGATTCCTTGACCTGTCTATCAGGAAACAAACTCTTCAAAGCTCTTATTTTACTCTCTGTTTTGAACCCAATAATATTTTGCTCCTGAGGAATTTCATAGGTTGAATATGTCGTTGGTTGGAAATAAAATTTATTGACGTATCTATTGTATCTCTCCTCTTCGGACAAACTACTCTCTCCCCAATTCCTACTGACTCTATTGAATTCCTCTTTATCTAACAGTCTCTCATGATTGAATACCACAAAATCATTCAATTTATCCGTGAAAGTATTCCTCAAAATAGGTCTTTGAGGTCTGTCCGAGTCTCTTCTCTTTTGCCATTCCTCAGTGAAAATATTGTATAATCTCCTGAAATCGTCTTCATTTATCGGTAATTTACCATTTTCTTTCAGCAAATCTCGTGCCTGATTTATGGTGTATCTCTGCTTGTTATTCAACTTTTCGAATAGTTTATTCTTGCATTTTTGGTATTTATTCATATAATTTTTGTGCCTCTGATACTCGATGCTATGAAGGAGTTTATCATGAATTTCAGCATAATTTATTGATATGAAATTTCTTATATTCCTATAATCGTTCTCAGTAAATATTTTGTCATAATTGTATTTGGGTTCTCTATCGCTCCATATATCATGTTTATAATGAAAATCTTCTGTTAAAATATTGTGAATTTTTCTGCAAATCCATTTTCTGATTGCCTCAAAGATGAAGTTAAAATCGTTGTTTCCCTCTATCGCTTCAATATCTGCTTTATATCTTGGTTCTTCTGTTATAGAGGTTATTATTTCATCCGAGTTATTGTAAAGCAATTTAGTTATATCCATTTTTTATTTGGTAGAAAATGTCACAAGAACAGCCCGCTCTCCTCCCTCTAAAAAACTGGCACGGTAGAAAAACTTTCGCCACTCCTACTCTGAAACAACTGAAATCTCGTCTCCAATATTATCGAAGGATATTGAGCCAAACACCTCCCACGGACCCTAAAAAAATAGCAAAAAGAGAGAAGATTCAACGAAAATATGACAGAGATATGAAGGTAAGAAATCTGTTAAATAGAGCTGTTAGCAATCTTTACTCCTGAAAATTTTTTGTTATTCAAATAATGTCTGGAACTCTCCGACAAGCTCGTATACTGTCATCAGAAGCAAAAAGCAAGAACAATACATCAATTTCGCAAGAACAGAATACCAATATCCAAATAACTTACGGTGATAGGAATCACCCTAGGACAAAAGATTTGTCGTACCCTAATGTCCCTCAACTTAACGCCTCAAAAACAGTCTCTCGAAGCAATAGTTTGTCTGATTTAAAGAACTACAATCAGTTTGACTCCCTTGAGCAAAAAAATAAATTCCTTGAAATGCTTGTTTCTGTCTATGAGGACAATCCACTAAAAGTGAATGCTTATCTCGTTTGTAATACCACATCTCTCATGAATATGATTAAACTCTTGACCGACGCAGATAAAGTCGAATTAGTATTGGACGAAGATATTGCCTGTAATTCCTGTTGTTCCTCCGATAAATTGATATATATTTCGAAGATTCTCATAACGAAAAACAACAAGACAGAAGACATGAAATATTCCTACAACGACATCTACTCACAGTTCATAAAATATGGCGTATCGCTCAAAATATGTGTTTAATTAGCGCATGAAAATAGCCAATGTATGTTCGTTTATTTTTGCACTGACTGTTCCCACAATACTTTGTTGAATCTTCAAAGTCATTCCTAAATCCTCGTCCAAAATCCTTCCGTCATATAGAATTACATCTCCTATTTGATACAAATTAGCGTCATCGCAAGCAAAAAGAACGTCTCCGTGTGAAGCGAATTTGACGCATCCGTTTTCTGAATCTACCTCTACAATGACACCAACAAATTCCTTCCATGAACCGTCTATGATTACAGAGCAAATACAGTCTGTGGTGTCTTCTGCTGTCGAACTGACGAACATATTTTTTTGTTGGTCTCTTTTATACACATGGCCTGATAAAAATACTGGTTTTCCAATCTTATAGTCCGATATTTCTTCACCCGCTTCTATCGGGGCATAATGAGTAATTGTATTTGAGCCGTTTGATGTTATTTTGCCATTGACATATAAATTTGAATCAATTGTTGTATTTCTTGCAGTACCAAACATTTGAAAAGATTGAAATTTATAACCATCAACATATATATCCAAATTCCCACTATCAGCAACTTTTGAAGATTTATATTCAAAATCAGTATTATATACATCATTATATCCAAAACTAATTGAAGTAATAACATTAGCATCAACAGAACTATAAAATTTAGCTATATTACTTGATGGACTAGTTATTTCTAATAAACTATTTTTCTTTATATAACCCGACAAATCAACAGGTTCAGGAATTTCACTCTTCACTTGGTCAATAGCACGGGTCAATTCTGTTTTCTGAGCAAATTTAGCATCAACATATTTAACCGAAGTAATCATATTATCATTCACAGGTTGGCTGCTGATTAATGTGATAGATGCATCATATATATTAGTCAATGTATCATCCTCAGCTCTCAATGAAACAATACGTGAAAGTACACGAATATCTATCGATTCACTTGACTCACTACTTACTGATTTGTATATGAGATTTCCACCCTTTCGTCCAGAATAAGTATATTCAGCTTCTTCATATGATGTATCTTCGGTATTTCGTTTGAACTTTACGATTATATTTTTAGTTGTTAATACTCTTCTTATATATTCATCTGGGATTACACCACCACTATCATTCTGTATACATTGAAATATGATTTGTTCTGGACTTTCATCAACAACATTCAAGTCTTTTATAAATGGTGATTCGATTTGTGCTCTAATGAAATTATATGCTATAGGATTATTATTTATATGTGATGTAATATATGATGTATATACAATTTGTCCATCATCATGACGCCATATTATTGAATCAATGCGTTTACCATTGCTATTAAGCCTGTCCATTCTATCATAAGTGCTAGTAGAGCCAGTTGGTTTAAATATTACATCAATATGCATTATATCATCATCTTGATTATCTCCCCAATTAACATCAAATACCAAATGAACTCCAGCATTGGATAGTTTAGGGGTAATATATGCACCGTCATATAAGTTTGCTGGATATTCAATACTTAATTCAGTACCATATAATGCAGTACTCAGTGTAGATTCATTAACCAAGTCTGTTGGAATCTCTGTTTTTAACACATATTTTCCATCCGCTTCTTCCTTTGAAATATATTCCGATAAATCGACTGTTTTGAGCTGTTTCATATGATTATCTATCAATTTTTTGACTGCCTTTGCCGTAATCAGCTGTTTATTAGTCAGTTCTTCGCCCAACAAAATCGGTTTTTGTTCTTTTGTCATCGACATAATCCAAGCAGCTGAAGGACAATTTTCTGCATATACATCTAAATACGGAATATTTATTCGAAAATCTTCATACTCTCCGTCTATTTTAATCTCCTCATTGTCATCAACTCCATAACAAAGAAATCGGAAACATTTCTTGTCAAACGCCTCTATTTCTTCAATAAATTCCAGCGCTGTTCGAATCTCTCTTGGAGCAGCAAGAACATCAACGTCCCGAACTATCGCCTCCGCTCCTTCCGAAACCTCTTCACCAGCAAAACAAAAGCTTTTCACCTTTGATATTCCCTTTGCCGCCAACGATAAAAGCGCATTTGGACCGCCCACAAAATTTACTGTGGCACCAGCTATACAAACAACATCTTTGACATAATCAAACCAATTTGTCTTGTTTTTCATATCGTTTAGTTGTTTTTGGAGGTTTGAATAAAGATTTTGCAACTCAGATATTCTATTATTTGCTATATCTACAGTATTTCCCAAAGAATTTAGAACAAAAAGATGAGACTCAATATTTTCCCCAATAACGACACCAGAAGTCTGTATATTACAGTTTGTGTATAAAGTACTGCATGCTTCAGGTCTTGGTACGACAGAATAATACCCACATCCTGCCAGGAACTCAAAAGTATTTCCTCCTTCTTTATACGAAACATCTGGTATCGGAAAAATTACTTCTTTGTCAGAGGGCATATAAAGTATCAGGCCGTAAGGAGGATTCCCAATATCTATTCGGCTATTGTAGTGGAAAGGAATATATTTATAACAATTTTCTGAAACAACTTTATAGCACGATTCTGACTCATAACTACTATGAGAATACCCAAATTCCGAGACATATTCTATTCCGTTTATATTTAGACTTGCCGAAAAATTACATGACTCTTTCTTGTTACATTTCAGTAGAACACTCCAATATCCGTCCTTATCTTCGTATTTTGCCACTTCGCAATCGTTAAATGTACAAAGTCCTTTCTCAACAATGACTTCAAAAGGATTTTTGTCGGAATAATTGTGTATCCAATTCCTTAGGACGTATCGATTTGTGTCGTTTTGCTCAATGAAAATTCCTTGATATGTATGTTTGAAGAACTCAGTTTCTCCTTTGATTGATTTGGAGCCAGGAATATTGTATGACAAATTATTGCCGACCCATTCATTATTTTGCTTTGTGAGTTTGAAATCTGTACCAAATACCTCATCATGGAACTCAAAAGTTTGTCCATCTAGGAGCTTGTCAAATTCTTCTGTTCCGGGAATATAGCCCCAATCAGCATAATAATACTGTTCATTTTCTGTGCAGCCAAACGACTTCATCTCATAGAAATTCGGTAAAGGAGAAGTATAAAGTTTGAGACAATTTTCTGCATCGATATTATTACATTTGATATTTATGAGTCCAGATTCCTTGTTTGAAATATATTGCTTCACCCTTCCTGTGAAATTTATTTTCATGAAACCAGAAGTAAAGAGGTCAAAAGGATTATCAAGAGATTCCTTACTCATATAAATTCGGGCTGATAATTCGTTTTCAATATAGGAAATTGCGTTATTTGAGTCGATTTTGGGATTCGTAAATTTGCCTGTTTTTGTATCTATTTTTGCTTCCCCAAACGTTGAACAGTTTATTGTAAAAACATTTCCTGAATAGTCAGATGGAATATCTATTTTAATTTCCAATATATTGTATTCGTCATTTTCTGCTTTCGACAAGGAGTTTAAATCAAGGGAATAGGCGTCAAGACCATCTTCATATGATAATTCATTAACTGAACCAGGGGACATTTCCAAAGAGGTTATTCGTTCTTCATGATTGCTCAGAGCTTCCGCATGATTGATTAATTGAGATTTCAGAGAGATTCCTCCAAAATTTATATCTTCTCCAACGGTCAAATCTTGTTCGATATCAGCTGTTTTGGCGCTTATTTCATCACAATTTATTGAGGAAGGATTCTTTGAACCACCTATAAATGCACCGTCTAAAGCGTTCTGTTTAGTCAGTATTGCAGTCATTTTAAAATAAATAAATGCCCAAGACATACTTCATTACCAAGAAATACAACAATATTTTGCCCTCAGAATTCACAAATTCATTGAATAAAAGATATATTTCCTTCCAATATTGTCGAGCCACCTGTAATGGATATCTGGACGGAGAAACAGAAATGCACGCTTCATTTATTCAAAGAGATGAGTACGAAGATTCTCTTGTCTGGTATGCTAATTTGACTCCTCCGGACGATAATAGGAAATACGAATTTGTCGGGACAAAAAGAGAGTTTAGGATATGGTTTACAGACGCAGAAGGGAACGAAATAAAGCCTGACAATTTCACTGTTTTCTTGAAGTTAGAGTACTGAGGATGTGCAAAAAAAATATTTTTTTAGACTATTTGTTGCTTAAGCGTAGCCTGTTGGAACGCCAGTCTGATAATATTCGACTCCATTAACGCTCCAAGTGAAATATGTATCAGAACAGACCCAGGCTTCTGGCGACGGAGGATGCATGTTGGGATATTCTGGGTCGGGAATAAAGTATGTGTCATCATCCCCACGATACATTGGCTGACCTCTGAACGTAACGGTTATTGAAGTACTTCCTGTGTCTATTCCGTCAAATACATAGCCGGCATTGCTCCTTTCGAGTTGGAAATTTATGCCAAAAGATGTCCCGTCAGAGCGGCAATTTGTATATCTTTTTCCTGTTGCTGGGTCGTTTAATGGCTGTGTGAAAGAGTCTTCAAATTCTTGTGTGGCTTCTAAGGCTCCATCTAGTTCGTTTGCGATAAGCTGATGTTGATAAAATCTTGCAGCACAAGTATTGGCAAATTCAGTGTCTGGATATGTTCTTTTATTGACTACAAGCTGGACATTTTGATACATAATATTGTCGAAACAAGTAATGTCGGCAGGAGATTTTGGAAACATCATCGTGATATTTGTCGCATTTCTCAATGGAATTGACTTACTGATTTCGAGACCGTTTACTTTGGCGGTTCCTTCGAATATTTCTCTTGTAAGTTCCTGAGACGGAATCAATAAAGGAGTCTGTAATTCTCTGACAAGTCCTTGATAAACATCTGGTTTGAGACCAAAACCTGCCAAATTTGAACGACCCAATTGAATAGTTCCTCCAAGGACATCTAAAGTAATTTTCTCTGTTTTGAGATTTATATTGTCCGATTTTGTTGAGGCAAGTAAGGCTCCTTTCAATTCACTTTTGATAATTTTGACAGTATCTCCTGGATCCAATGGTTTGTCTGGATTAGCTGCTGCGATTAATTCTGCAAATTCTCTTTTATTGACATCATCTCTTGAAACTCCATATTTTGTAAATTCTTCGTCAGTATATCCGAAATCAATTGTTGGATGTTCCAAAACATCGTCATCATAGACATTTGCGCCTTTGTATCTTTGGTATTCGATATGAAGTTTTTGGGAAGGAGTTGGTTTGGCGGAATAATGAGAAACAATGACAGATGGACGGCCTATTTGAGTGAATTTTCTTGAGATTGGGATGACAGAAGGCATTTCTTCAGCAATTTCTTTGTCTTCCAAAAATTGTAGAGTTTCCTTAACGATATTTGGATTGATTTGTGCCCAGACAAGAGCGCGTAAAGATGTTTTGACCTCTTCTTCTATCTCTCCACAAATTGCGTTTGGATATAACTGCCATGCCTGAAGAGCCAGTTGGTCGACAAATGGGATGGTTAATTCAATGGTAAATTTATGTGGTTGTCCATCAGCAATATCCTTTAAATCGACATAACAACCGCAAACTGAAGGGGAGAATTGACTGACATTTTCCCAAGTAGAATGAGAATATTTTGATGTTGCTTTTGCGTCACGAGGTTTGATGGAATTATAGGCGAAAGATTCTCTTTGGAGTTCGTCTTGTCGATATGCGCCTAAGAGTTTATCATTTATCCAGAAGCGACAATCTTCATAAAATTTTACAGCATTCTTGAATCCGACAAATATTTTCATCAATCCATTTGTATCTGCAGATACGTCAATGGGCTGGGACAATTTAATGATAAAGTCAAGGAGAATTGTGGTAAAAGACTTTTCAATTTGGGTGATTGTATGGCCGGAATGAGATAATTTGATACGTGTTTTTGTGCCGACTGGGAGTGGGGCGTCTTTGTCTTTGAACTCTTCCATAACGAAAGAAAATGTATTATCTCCTCCATTTCTTTGAATGAGATTTCGTAATTTTGACTGGAAAAATGAGAGAACATCGCCTTCATCATTTCCTAAATTTTTTGTCTGTGCGTTGTAGTAGGTCATTTGATTTAATATAAAAATGACAATAAAGGAGTTGTAAAGTTTGTTATATGAACATTTTACTAAAAAGGAAATGGCATTCGGAAGTTGGTTTAAAAACATCATTAACGGAGCAAAAAACGTAATCGGAAAAGCATTACCGGTACTGAAAAAAGGCGCTGAAATCGTGTCAAAAGTCGCTCCAGTACTAGGTGGGGCAATAGGAGGACCTGTAGGAAATGTAATCAATAAAATAGGCGATTATGCAGGAAAATTTGCTGGAGGAAATAAGGCGTTGGGAGTAAACGGCGCGGGGATAAGAAATAATAATTGGTCTCAGCCTATTAGCGGACCTGTAGGAAATCCAGGAAGATTTGATATTCCTTTGTTGAAGTAAGATGAATTTTATTTGTGTTTATTGAAAAGGAAATGAACGACATCAAAGTAATCGAGCCTATCTCAAAGCATACGAAAGAGTTTGATACAGTTGATGAATTCAATTTATACTATAACAAGAATAAAGAAAAGATGGATAAACTTACGACGCATAAACTCAATAAATTATATCTCATAAAAGGGTATCGAATAACTAGAATCAAGAACGTGTTGAGTCTCAAAAAAATGAAGCAAAATTCACAATATGAAATTGACTTTGGCAACGAGCTAGATGAACTAAAAAAAGAGATACAGCAAATGAAAGAGACAATAAATAACATCATCCATTTCTTAAATCCTCAGACTGAAATTGAGGTTTCTCCTCCCTCTGATACCTGTACAATTAGGCAGGAATGAGAATCTGGATTGTAATTTTTTTCTTCAGATAATTGCCTGTACAAATTGTAGAACTCCTCAAAGTCCAAATTACTTGCTGATTGGGAATAAATATAGTGCAGTTGTTGACGGTTGAAGCAAGGAAAAACGAACAAAGTTGTAATCTCATTTTTGATATGTGGTTTGATGCCTTTCCATCCTTGAATCAATAAAAAGTAGGAAATATTTGTGTGTCTGCATCTTCGGAGCTGTTGAGAGAAAAACGATTCTTCGGAAGAAAATAGTTTGTTGTTTGAAATATCATCAAAAAGTATCAGTGTATGGAGGAAATCTTTACTGAAATCAGTAATATGAAGCACCTTAAACATATCATTTTTTTGTCCATCATCTAGTTGTTCTTCCAATCCTTCTCGCTTGACAAGATAGTAGAGGTTTTTTGCAGCAATTAATTCAGTGATAAAATCGACTGCCATCTTCTCGGAAACGGTAATATATGGTATTTTGATGAGGTGTTTGAGAGATTGGAAACTCCTATCATTTTCGTCGCCATTTTTCGTGATATAGATTAGTAAGTGGTGTGTTTTTATTAATCCTATTTTGATGATTTCTTGGAGAGCGATGACAGTTTTTCCAGAATTTTGTTTCCCAACCACGACATTTACAGAATTGTATTTGATATGAATATCATCGTGAATTGGCTCGATTAAAGCACCCGATAAATTGTTTGCGTTTTGTTTCAGAGTTTCTGAGACAAGAGAATTTATTACTTTTAAACTCATTTATTCCCCAAAAGACTGCAAAAAAATAAGTGAAGATTTATTGGATTTTTTATGCATGGAGTTGTGCAGCAGCTTCGTCATCATACATCCAAGCATCATTATCTTCCCAATTGCCTTGGCCTTCTTGAGTCCATTGATTGTCAGGATGATTTTGTTCTAAATAATCGAAATCATTAATTTCTGGTGGTTGTGTGTTGTGTCCTTCGAATATTTCTGGCTTCTGTAATGTTTGTGCTGCGTGGAGAATGGCATATACGGTATGATTAGCTATGATGTTTGAAAAGGCTTTTCTCTGTTGTTCATCATGACCATCTCTTATGTATAGAGTGTGGGCTATTAAATCACTAACAAGATCATCAATTAGTTGTTTGTTCTTTTTCTTCAATTTATCGAAATCTTTACTATTTGGATCGACATTGCCTAATCCGGACCTTAATATAAAAACATGTATAATATAATAATTCCACATCATAGCACATGCCTTACTGTAAATCTGCATCTTGTATTTGCTAAGTGGTTTTTGCGTTATGTTTCCGATAGAGTTGTTGGTGATTAATTTACCGATTGCGTGATCGAACGCCTTTCAGTAGTATAGTATAGGCTGGGATTCATTCTTCACCCCAGCCTACACTGCTCGCCACCAAGCTCAGGTACGCCTTCGCTTGGGCCTCGCTACCCGGCCAAATACCCTCTGAAAACCTATCGTAAGTACACACTCTCTACTTTCACTATTCCACCAATGTCATTTCCAAGGTATGGAGTAGTTTTTGAGCTTTCTAATGGTGTTTTTTGAATTCTACACCCGAAAATACGGTATTTCTTGTATAGGCACGACCTCGAAATATTAAGTAGAAATTGATTTAATATTTTCTCTCAAATATTTATATGCCAGTAGTATATTTTTTTCTCTCAAATATTTTGAAAAGATTTTATAAAAATATTCTTAAAAAGTTAACTAGACACCAAGATATTTTAATATTATTTTTCACTTTTTGAATTTAAATTTTTATTATTTTATTATGGATTTTAATTAATTTTTCAAAATTTTTGTTCCACTTTTTGAATTTAAATTTTCTTCTTGCACAAGCTTGCTCAGTCTTGTTCAAGCTTGCTCAAGCTTGCGCATGTCAAACGTTTGTCAACCTTATGTCAAACGCAAGTCAATCCTAAAATTTTCATCCAAAATTGATAAATAAAATTTTTCCTTTAAAATTAAAATATTTGTGAAAGAAAATTTTATTAATAAATTGATAGATAAAATTTTTTATTATTTTTACAAGTTTATGGTTATAATTTATTAAAATTAATTTTTATAAAAAATGTCGGACTTTCTATTTTTCGAACCATGTAACTTTCCACCAAATATTACCATTGAGTTATGACCCCATACAAGAATATTTTTGGATGGTTTATTTTTAAAACTAAATTCTGAATATATTCTTTGAGTTATTACAATATATTTCAATATTTATTTGGTTTTATATTTATTCAAAATCGAGTTTCCTTCTTTGTCTATGCGTGTGTCGTAATGGTTAAACTCCCTACCTAACATCCTAGGTTCGACATATATCCGGAACGCATTTTTTCTGAGTTATGAGAAAGAGTGGACTTTGAGTGAAATCTGTGAAAACTTGGATTTGTGGCTAAGTTGTGAGTTGTTCGTTAACAATTATTCCGCAAACAAAAAACTTATTGAGTTAAGTTTCCATCTTCCTGATCGAGGCCATTAACTTCCCCTAGTTAACGGACGGCTCCTTTCAATAAGGATTTCATTTGAAGTAGATCTCTTTTATAAGTAATTCAGAAAAAGGCCTCTCAGGGTTGGTTTTTGCTCTTTTGTTTTTATATTTTAATATTTTTATAAAAATGTATCCAACACTTAATCCGACAGAAGAACAAACACCTATACCAATTGAATATGCTTACTTTTTAGAAGATGGAGAACAAGACCCAAGCAAACCTAATCGATATTACTTTAATTTTCCTCAAGAATGGTGTACTTCGAATAGAGGAGAATCAATTGTAGGCGTAAGAAGTATTTATTTAATGGCTCGAAGAAGAAAATTAGAATTTGATTTTAGCATTCGAAAATATTTGAGGAAGGACTTTGATGAAAAGGTAAAGGAAGAAAAGGCAAAGGATAAAAATAAAAAAATAAATAATGACGAAATATATGACAAATTACCAAAAAAATCAAAAATAGAATTAACAATCCATGTTATATCTTGGTTATCGACTGATAATGATATGAGAAAAATATTTAGTGATATAAATGACCAATTAGATGAAGTATTTAATACATATAATGAAGCATTCTTAAAAGATTGTAAAGTAACAGCTGATTCTTGGAATAAAATATTGGAACAATATAAAGCTATCACTAAAGAATATATCAATCCACTATTTGGACGTTTTTATTTTGTGAAAGATGTGTTAACATTTCTATTTAATGCCCGAGAAAAGTATCAAGAATATAAAACAAAAATCGATAATTGGTTTAAAGAGCATGAAGAAAATATTATTCCACTCTTTCGCCAAGATAAGATTGATAGAAGCCGAAACGATTTTCAAATGGATGGATATTATGATTATGATAAGAAAGCATTTATTGAAACCATTTTTTCACCACAGAACTTAGAAAAGAATACAATTTCCAAACCATCATTTATATATATGGCACCAGAGATAACAGATTATGAACCTACACCAACACCAACACCAACACCAACACCAACACCTACACCAAAACCAATACCAGGGGAAAATGATTTTGTCGAATTAGGTCTATACTATGTTGATTTCAAGATTAATTTTATAGAAAGTAATAGAACAGATTCTAACTATAAGAATACTGATTTTGCTGATTTATTTAATATAGGAGATAAACCATACCAAAATAATCCTGATGATTTTAATGATAAATGGTGCAGAAGATTAGATTTTAAAAATATTTGGGATAGACATTCATGCAAAGTATATTCATCAATAGCTGAGCAATCAAATAAATATTATTTAGGTAATAGTCAAATATACTTCAGTCCTATCAAGTACTTCAAGCTAAACTCAACTGATCAAAGATTTTGGATAGAATTATATTCAGGGCGTCATAATAATATTCCTGTTCTGGTACCAAACAATGAATCATTTGTCATTGAAATGCAATTATTACCATTTAAGAAGATGCTTTACATTTAAGACTAATTTAAATGAACAAAAAGCATTTTAAGACAATTAGTGAGCTTCATTCTTTTTTTCCTTGGAGATCTGCCTCTAAATTTGTTCCACTCGCAAAACGATATGGATTCACAGAAGAAGCCGCATTAGATTATTTAAGAAAGATAGTACATGATGTAAAGGTACCAAAGGCAAAGTTTATGAATATCTATTCTAAACACTCTGGGGGATATCAAATGGACACATTCATCAATGATAAGACAAAGGATGGTCTCAACTATTTGATGCTAATTAATATTAACACAAGAAAAGCATATTGTTATCCAATGAAGGGGAAAGGTGCAAAAGAAGTAGTCAAGGCATTAAATAAATTTTTTGAGGACGAGCCAGATGTCTATTCGATAACATCAGACCAGGATGCTGCTTACTTGTCCAATGATGTATTACAGTTGATGAAGACCAAAAATATTGTTTACACTACTACCGAGGATAATAATCATAATGTACTAGGTATCATAAATAGGTTCATGAGAACGATTAGAGACATGGTTGGCGAGAACAGGTTCATCAATGAGAAAGAAATGGATAGTTTAATAGATTCATACAACAATTCTCCCCACAGGTCATTGGACTATAAGATACCAAACGAGATGACAGAGAAAGATGAAAAAGAATATGTAAAAACCAAGTCGCAAAACAATCCATATGACTTTAAGCCAAATGATAGAGTTAGAATTATTCAAGCCAAGGAGCCATTTTCGAAGCGCAGGAACAAGGTAAGCAAGGAAGCATATATAGTTGATTCAAAGGCTGGGAACCAATTTATAATTAAGTCCAAAGATGAGTCAATAGACAAACTCCCTGGTTATAGGTTAATCAAGACACAAAACAAAAATATTGCACAAACACTTAAGGGAGGCAAGAGAGGTATTGTGGAGAAGATTATTTCTTATGATACAACAAAGAACAAATATAAAATTAAATACAGCGAAGGTACAGAAGACATCATACCGGCTAAAAATTTACGAGAAGGTGCTCCAACAAAGCTATCTAATCTTGAAGTGGATTACTGGTCAAAGAAGAAAAATATACCCAATGGAATAAAAAAGTGGATTTAACGAATATTAAATGTCTAAACAAATAATGAAAGAAGTGGAATCCTTAATCCAAAAGACAATGAAGAAGAACCAGAAAGAGATAGAGGGAGCATTGATGAAGCCATTACATCCTTCCTATCCTTTTAGTACGAATGGAATTTATTTTCTTATTGGTAAACCAGGTGCAGGTAAGAGTTATTGGTTGTGGAAACACATACTAATTACTGAACGTCTATTTAAGCATCCGTACTATCAAAAAATAATATTTTGCTCAAGTTCTGGAAAAGCAGACAAAACGGCTGAGGCAATGAGTAAAGAGGTAAAGACACCAATAGTATATCTTAATGAAGCCCAATTGATGGATTACCTAAAGAAACACCTCAAAAGAAAAATAAAATATTATGCAATGGTTAAACATGTATTATCAAAAATGAAGGAAACAAATGAAGAAATGCAGAGACTTATAAACAAGCACTCCCTCCAAGAAATAGATGATAGAATAGTATATATAGCCAATAAGTTAGTAAAATACCAAACCTCTTCTTACCCATATAACACACTAATAATATTGGATGACTGTGCAGGAAGCGATTTGTTAACACATAATAATACAGAATTCCTTAGACTATTAACCAAGACAAGACATTATAATATTACCTGCATCATGGCTATTCAGACAATCAGATTCGTACACATAAATGCAAAAAGATTGGCCACGGATATCATATGCTATAGTGGATACTCAGAAGAAGATTTTACTTCCTTGCTTCAACAAACAAATAACAACCTTAATATCAAGAAGACGGTAAAAGAATATTTACAGCATAGAGATCTTCATTCAAAATTTATTATGAACATAACCGCCAATAAATATTACTTTGACTGATATTAAAAGACAATGGAAGCAGTTTCTGATACTGGAAGGATTGAACAACCAACACCTGAGCCAACACCGAAATCTGAAGGAATATCTGGACAAACCGGTCCAATGCCTCTCCAAAAATCTGAAGGAATATCTGGGAAAGTTGCACCAAATACCACCAATTCACAAGGATTAATTGGTAAATTTAGAAATTGGTATACAAATAGAAAAACACAAATTATAAATAAAGCAAATGATATAATAGATAAAGGCATTAATACGGTAAAAGAGGGATATAAGAAAGGGACAGAGAAAGTAAATCAGGCTATAGAATGGGTTGATAAAAATAAGGAAGGATTAGCAAAAACGGCAGGATATGGATTTAAAGTAATTGGGCAAATGACAGGAGTTGATAATTTTAAAAATGCAGGGGATACATTAATTGAAGCTGGAAATGATATATCAAATAAAAGTGATAAAGATAAGTACTATAAATATTTATTGGAAAAACAGGGACAATTTTTTGGAAACAAATACATTACTCAATCAAATTTCCCTCGTATTTATTATGGAAGGAAACCATCTGGGTATAAAATATATCAAAAAAGAAATAAATATTTAGATGAAGAGGAAGCAAAAATAGCAAGATTGAAAAAGCAAATACAATACAATCAGAATAAAACCACTAAAAGTTCAAAGAAATCGAGAAAAACAAAGAAATGAAAACTCGTGCAAATATTAACATTTTTTATCAATTTAAATGAGCAAAAGAGTACCACAAAGTAAAAGATTGCAGGTAATACAAAAGTGGCTGAATGGACGAGAGGATCCAGAATATGAAGTATTTCCTACAAAAAAAGAGGGTAAGTATATTGTTCGCCCACGTAAAGAACCATTAACTAAAACAGAAACGATTGAAGAAAAAGCTGTTGGTCAGAATTCCGACCCACCTGAAGAACCAGCAGAAGAAAAGCCAATACCCAAAAAACCAATAATTGAAGAACAACCAAAAATATATAAACCAAAACAAGTATATGACCCAACAATAAATATAGAAATACTAAACCAATTAAAGCTATTGGGTGAAGAGTTTAAAAACGAAAAGGCAAAGAAGGAACAGAAGAAAATGATAAAAGATGTCATACAAAAACAAATGAGAAAACCATATTATCCACAGTATACTCAGCCACAATACATAAACGCCTTGAGCCAAGAAGTCCAAGAACCAAATCAAATAGAAGACGAATCAGAAGAGGAACCAATACCAGTAATCCCACCTCAACCTATTCGTAGAAGACGAAATAATATTTTCTCTGATATGATTTAATTTGCTTTTGTAATTTTTCTCAAAAGAAAATATGTTAAATCCAGAAATTGAACTAAGGACGTCAGCTGAAACATGTACCCAAATTGCTAGCTATTTTGATATTGTTGATAATTGTATAGCCTTGTCTGATACCAACAAGCAATACACAATTAGTCCACAAACATCATATTCTCCTTCACCTACAATTCATAAAGGTTCATATACAAGTGTAATTATATCACCTAACACAAACAATACAGCAGACATATATAATGGATTTATTAGAGCTGACATGGAGGTAAAGATTAAAGAAGCTGCTGGCAGTACGATTACGGCAGCAGAAGGCGATGGATATCATTTTAATAAAGTATGGTTTGGTTTCAAGGATGCTAGAGATGCTGTTGAGAAATATGAAATAGTAGCTAATGGTATCACTATCTATACCCAGAACTTTGGTTGTGAAGAATCGTTCTTAACTGCATGTTGTGCGAATGAAACAACAAAGAGAGCAGATGTATATTCAAAGGCAAGACATAAAGATATATGGAATGGTAAATCAGGCAGCAGAACAGGATTTATTGTTGATTTTGCACCAGGATGGGAAGACAAAAAATATAAAATTCACTTGAAGATTGATTTAAGAAGGTTCTTACCATTATCAAATATTAAATACCTTCCAGCATTCGCAGGCAAAATTGAACTCCGATTATTCTTTTCATGTGCTGGTATGGTATGTTGTCCAATGGGTCCAGGAAAAGCGTTCGAATATGATTATAGTGTCAATTCAAAATATAAATTAAATGAAATTACTAATGAATTTATCCCAATTGGTGAACCAGTAACAATGTATACTGATAAACCAACTGCTAAAGATGGAGTAACAGAACTTACAGTAGAAAATAGAACATTTCAGGAAGTTGATTACTCTGTTACTGAGTGTTCATCTATTATCCCTTGCTTTGGTATAGAGGATAATATTTACTCTAGTCTAGTACAACGATATGCAGACCCAACTCATCCACTAACATTTCCAACACAAACGATATCTATTTACACTACTACTACTCCATTTAATAATCCGAATGACAAGACTACTTGCACAATTACTCCTCGCTTTGTTGACTCAATTTACTTATTATTTCCTGTGAAGCATACTCATCATACATACTTTAAGAATCCTAACTTTAAGTCCTTCCAATTAAACTGTGGAGGTTATGGTAACATTCCTGCAAAGCCATTTGGCACTACAGATGAATACCCAGAGTTCTTAGAATATTGTCAGAACGCAATGAACGTGAATGGAGGACAAAGTGGTTTTAATAAGGAAGTGGTAAACAGTTTAACTCATTGTGATAGAGATAAGACTACTAATAAACCTAAATTTGGTTATTCGAAGGGAATTTATTCAAATGACAAGAGTAGTTTCTTTATCGGATTACCTACAGAAACTGATAATACATATCAACAAGGATTAACCTCTTTGTCACCTATTAATTTTGAAATAAATGTAACACAAGAAACTGGTGACAATACATATGCAAAAGCTACTCAAACTCCACCTTTAATATGCCTCTTGTTTGATTCATCTATATCTATCTTAGTTCAGCCAAATGGTATTCCACCTTTAGTTCGCCTTGGCAATTATGACTTGACCTCAAGGGATTAAGTAACAAAAATAATTGCGTCTTTCTAATTTAATTTTATTTTTTTTATTATCACTATACATAAATACAAAATGACAGAAGAACAAGCAATCGAATTTGTTACAATAAATGAGTATCCTGATTATGAGATCTTAAATGATTTTCCTTACACTATTAGAAGAAAAGATAATCATTATATTGTCACAGAACGAGTAAACAATCAAGGTTATGTAAGTATGAACATCAATGGCAAACCTAATATTCTTAAGCATAGAATAATTGCCAAACAATTCTTACCTAATGACGATCCAGAACATAAAACACAAGTGGATCATATTTCACGTGACAGAACAGATTATCATTTATCGAATCTTAGTTGGGTGTCTTCAAGTGAGAATAATATAAACAAGTCATCACACAACGGCGTTTCATATGAATTTGTTGATGACATACCAGACGAAGCAATTGCCATTACACACTATGATTTAAGGAATGAGAGGAGATATTTTGCTGAAAAAGAATATTATTACTATTATGAAGAAGATATCTTCTATCAAAGAATAACAGATGATGTTTATAGAATCATGCACATAAATACATTAAAAAGTGGACATAAATGTATATATACAAGAGACATAAATAATAAAAAGACTACTTTTTATATACATATTTTCAAACAACAATACGGATTAGACTAAAAAATTTTATTTATATTTTTTTATTTCCATACAAAATGGAGCAACAATTCAAGGTATATGATTACATCAATAATGTTATTTCCCTCGCTGATAACCCAGAAGATTTTAAGGAAAGTAATTTCGCTATCCTTTGTGATCGATACCCCATTCAACTTTCAAAAAATAAATATTTAGCAAAAGTCATCTACATATCAATTAAGGCGGACAAGAATGTATGGAGGATATATCCGGACAAGATAAAAGAATATGATATAGAACACATAGTATTAAATACTAACTCAAGAAGGAAAATTAATTATAAAATGCAAGAATTCTTTGTTAATGGTTCAAATAAGGAACAAAATTATGGGGAATACAGTTACTACAATTATTCAATAGAATTAGCATCCAAAAAGACTAAAACAATGATAGAGGAATTACGTAAGAAATATGAATTAAATACACCTGAACTATTTATTGGTCTCCATCAAGAGCTAGTTCTGTAAGTCATTGGTCGGAATCTCGACTGACCAATTTTTTTTTGAAAAAGAAATGAATAAGTACAGAAATCCCAATTCTACTACAGTTGGAGCAGAAGGGGCAATGTTTAATGAAGGAACTAAGACTGAGAAGACAATAGAGTTTAATCACTTTGGCATATTTTCTAATGACAATACTTACGCAGTTACGTTTAACCCAAGAATCAATAGACCACCAACAAAGTATATGGAAAACAAACCAGTCAAACCACCAAAGAGTAATCAACATAAAACAAAACCATTACACGAACCACCTGTTAGTATTACAGATGGAGGGTATTATTTGAAGAAAGATAAAGCACCCAAAGCTCCTATTCTTCCTCCATACTTAAAGAAACCAGAGAAATTAGGAGAAATACAAGGTAGAGCGGATGAAAGAAATAAAGGAAGGATTGGATACTTTAAACCAATTAATGTTAAGCAAGCTAATATTCATTACTGATTGATTATCAACTTTTTTTCGAAAGGAAATGATAAAGAAGAGAACTCAAGCGAATGGTGTGCAGGCGAACGTTTCATTAGAACCTCAAGCAGCAGCACAGTCAACAAGCAATATAAATAATAATATTATTATAAACAAAAGGGATGATGGAAAAGAAGAAATTGTTATCACTCGTAATGTTGAATTAGAAGAGAATCAAGAAGAAGAAACAAAGGATGTTAAGTACGTGATACTTGAAACGTATGCAAAAATATTATTAGACCAAGACAAAGCATTATTATCCAACTTAATATCAAAGAATTGTATAATTGTCCCTGTTACTGCCTTATCTAATATAATTAAAACAATTATTAAGGCGGAGGTGGTAGAAATAAGTCTTGATGAGGATGTAGGTTGTTGTGCAGGGAAAGCTAATCCGATACGTAAGATAGATTCCATTAAGATAGTAAATGATAATGGAGAAGTATGTACTGACTTCAAACAAGTATATAACAAAGAATATAATGAATTAGTTAACAAATATCATCTGTGTCTTAAGCATGCAGTTAATATGTAATTATTATTTGTTTTTTTATTTTTATCAAAATGACGAGTAAAATAGACCTAAACCAATTCAAGAAAACAGAAGTAATAAAGAAATTGTCCAAATCGAAGTCAAGTGAGAATCTGACGTCAATGGATACTCCGAAAAGAGGTAGGAAGAGTAAATATAATACCCCTGAAGAAAGACTTGAAGCCAGACGACAACAACAAAAAGAATATAGACAAAGAAAGAAGCAAGAGTTAGAGGAATTGAAGAAAATTACTGAAATGGTTACTGCTGAGAAGAAAGAAGCATGAAAACAAAAAACCTTCATCTTATTTTTGGTTTGGGCGAACAGGTGAATTGTCACCACATTTTTGTCACCTTCAGAGTCATCTGATAAACAAAAATATAAGATGATTTTTTAGTATTTTTGATCATTAGGTGAAGAGGTGAATTGTCACCACATTTTTGTCACCTTCACACTCTATTCACATATTGTGTCCTATGAACGTTTGTTATCTTCCATTTGCCTGTCTGTTCGAGTCTATCTGTTAATTCAGCAAAGGTTAATTTTTGTCCAAACTCTTTGGCATATCTCTGCTGAACATCCTTTAACAATAATCTATCAATGTTTGGATAATTGTTCTGCATAAACTTGGCTAAATCGTAATCAGACTCATCAAACTGCCTATCGATTTCTTCCTGTTCAGCTCTCATACGTTGAACTTCACGCAAAGTATATTCATATAATCTCTGTTTGGCCTCACACTTGCTGCAACGTTTATTGGAACTTGAATTGATATTAAATATTTTAGTATTAATCCTCGTAATACAGCATCTAAGCTTCAATAAGGTACTGTAATCAATATGAAATTCATTAACCTTACTTCTTAAGCTCTCATGATTATTATTGTTTTCCATATCATACCAGTAATAACAGAATACATCATATATACAGTTAGCGTATCTTTCAATAAACTCTTTATATTTCTCAAAGTCTTCACTCTCCAAAAGTTCACTTGTACTCATCACTACTTTATCACACTTCTCATTCATAGCATTGTGGTCACAATAATAACCAACAAACTGTACATTCATTTTACGTAGAAACTTCTTAAGTTCTGCACTATCTGTCTTTAATACTTCTATTTCATTAAATATTGGTTCAAATGGTTTTGTCTGTGATATTGGCATTATCTTTGGAAGACTTGAAATCATAGTGAAAACGTCTTTGATATATTTATTGTTGTGCTCAAACTTAACATCATAGGCATCAGGATTATAGTTATTGGTTAGCAAATCCCTCATAATCATTCTCTTTGTGTTTAATTCCTTCTCACAACTAACTTCCACAAGAGGCTTAATAGGGTTTCCATGAATATCATAATACTTATCAACTTTCCCATTTACATCAGATATTGGTTTAGGTATTAGGTCAACAAGATATTCATTAACATTGAAGTCTCTCGCGTTCTCCGAGTGTCGAACGAGGCAATCTTGTGTATTTGTTTGCGCTATCATTAGGTTTATGTAAATGGAAGATAAAAATTAACTAAAAAAATAAAGGTGACAAAAAATAGGTGACAATTCACCTCTTCACCCAAACCAAAAATAAGATGAAGATTTTTAGAATTTGATTCTTCGTTCAAATACAGGAAGATTTACTTGTTGGTAAGAGGAAGATTTTCTAAAACAGTTAGCACCATCAAGGAGGTTAAATGTAATTTCCTCTCCATCATAAAGTTTCTCATATAGTTGCTCAATTGTTATACCCATTCTTTTTGCTTTGTTCAGGATAACTTGTTTTGGTATTCCTTTTAATCTAATGTGATAGCCTTCATTACCTTTTTCATCAACTAGGATATCTAAGTAACTTTTCTTTCCTAATGCTATTAATTTCCTTGAATGAACACTACCGACAGCACCATTAAACGAATCAAAGTCACAATGAAACTGTGTCATCTTCTTACCAATCAACTCCTTCCCATATTTTTTCTTGAACACCTCAGCTATCCTTGGTACATCTATTTCTCTAACGTGTACGCTATCTGTATCAGTATAGTAGATGTCTATTCCATTTTGCTCAGCTGTACTCATTACCCTATTCATTAAATGTTTGCTCCATGACAAGACACTAGCACCAAAATGAGGTAAATTAAAATGACTGTTTATTGGTTTAACCTTCTTAACATATACATTATCAATTGACTTGTTCTCTATCACCTCTGTTATGTAATTATAGTTCTTCCATATATATTTAATGGCTTTATCTTTTGGTATACATTTAGTTTCAGTTGTTGTTGCCTTTAGGATAGATTTTCCGTAAATGGAATTAAGAAGTAGTTTAATGGTTTGTTGCAATGGATTGTTAGCATCTTGGTATCTCCTTCTTAGATTGAACAATTTCTCTATAAATACATTAATCTTGTTATTGAATCCTTTGTCAAAGTAATATCCTCTAATAAACTCATAATCGAAATCATAAAACTCCATCAAGTCCATAAAAGCTCTCTTGTCTATGTAATAATTGTTGATAGGGTTGTTGTTAAATATTTTTGACCCTTGATCATTCCTACTAAATATTTGTCCAAATTTATATGGTTTGTCAGCCTTGCACTTGATCTTCTTGATATTGATTTCAATGAAGAACTGATCAAAATCTAATAATTCCTTTGTAAACATATCCGATGGGCCCGCACGATTAGTACCTGAGGCCTCCAGGCGAATTACTTCTGGCACTCCTTTAGGTACACCAGACATAATACTCATTGCACTAGGATATAAACTGACTGCATCAAAATCTTGTATCCTTTCCTCTACATATTGCTTTTCATTATTAGCTGTCATTGTTCTACCTCCACTAACGCATCTCTGAATGAAGTTTTGTGGTTTACCACTAAGTTGATAACACCCATCAAAGCAACCAAATTTATATGCATAATAGTAGCCAATAGAGCTAATGGATATAAAGTTATGGACATCAAGCATCTTTGTCTTCGTCTGCTTAAATACTTCTACCAGATCTCTATTAAATTTCTCTACTCCCTTCATCAATACTATGCAATCCAGTTTGCAATAATAGATAGCATACTTCATAATATCAATAGCTCCTCCAACATATGCACCACAAGCTTTTGCATTATCTATTAATTGCTTCCAGTCTTGTTTTATCTGTGTCAATGGTTTCTTGTCTTGGTTCTCTAAGTAATACTGTAGTTGAAATTCAAGCGCAGAGACAGTTTTCCTATTTATGTTCCTTTCAGTATATATTTTATATGCCATTACCTCTTTATGAACTGGTAACTGAAACATCTTACCAAATGAAGCTAATGCAGCAGGGATGATAGAGTAGCTATTGCGGAAAGTTAATCTCTTGTTAGGTTTATACTTTGTCATGACTATTTGCAGAATCGTTCCACTTCTCTCTGTTATTTGTACATCCCATCCAGGAGTATTTATAAAGAAACAAGCATCATATTTAAGGTTATGGAAGTAAATGAGAGAATTGTTCTCCAATGACTTTAGTAATCTGTCGGCAATATTCTCCCCATCAAATATCATTTTATGAATTAACTCTTTGGTCCTGTACACAGTAATATTTAGATAAGGCATATGGGGTGATACAGTGGTATTGGTTTCAAAATCAGAATAATAAATCCTACTCCACTCTCTCTCCTTTTTCGTCTCTGATGAATCTATTAGTTTACAGCACAATTCAGGATCATATTCAAGGTCTGTATAATCCGCTAAGTGAGAGTTGTATTCATTCGTTGCTAAGATATTCATTTCACAGTTCTTTATCTCCCTGAACTTTCCTTCTTTAAATAGCTTGCGAAATATTGCCATAGGTTTAACACCATTTAGGGGTTTATATATCATGTAATGGTTCTTGTACAGTAATAAGTCAACAATTCGGTCAAACTCTTTGGCCCATGGTCTCTTTCTTGTATCTATTTTTATTTCTTGTTGGTTTACTACATCTTTTTCCTCATTAATCCTTCTTACAACAAAATGGCATTTAAACTGCTTGGCTATATCGTATATCAAGTTATTGGGGATTAACCTAGTCTTGACCATAAAGCGTAAATAATTAATTTCCTCATCAGTGAATACTCCAGACTGAATGCAAGCATATACCAAACAATTGTCTTTATAGTTCTTCTTATCAACTGTCTTGAATATTTGGTACTGTGATAAGTCTAAATCAGAAAGATTAATATAAGGGAAGAATCCACCTTCTGGATTATCGCGATAATCTTCGTCGACTTCAACTTCTTCTTCATACAACTTACCTTTATTATCTTCTTTATTAATAGTGAATGATGTTTGCTTGCCTCTCTTTCTATTTTTAATGAAGAGCAACTGGTATTTTGCAGGGATGAATACATTACCAACCCAAGGATTATTGTCTGAACAGTCATCATTCAAGTCTATTGTCCCTGATATATGTCCTATTGTTGAATCTAATCTTCGTGCCTTGGAAAGTGTAAACCATTTGTATTCCTCACCACCTAATGATTCGCTTTTTACTACTATATTCTTCTTATTCTCTTTGTGTAATTGTCTTAATGTTTCAGTGAAAGCAAGTCTCTTATCCTCATCATCACCTATATCTATGTCAAATGATATTTCTTTCTTAGCCTTGGTCATGAATTCTTTCAAATATTTCTTGAACTTTCGTTTGTCTCTTACGTCTTTCACCCTTTGCTTATACTCTTTTCTTGCTTCTGTTCTTGCAGTCGAATAGAGGTCAACTGATATATCAAAGAGGTATGTCATTTAAGTATAAATAAGAAATAAAAAAATATCACGCTAAATATTTATTAACCCTAAAATGGTAGAATACATATATTTGATTCGTGAAAGGGAATTTTCTTATTCTAATCAACCTGTATACAAAATTGGTAGAACAAATAAGATTGCAACAAGAATGGGACAATATCCAAAAGACAGCGAAGTATATATAATTGAAGCAGTAAGTGATTCAGTAAAAGTGGAAAAAGAATTAATAACAATATTTGAAGAAAATTATAAGAGAGCAACAACAAGAGATGGAACAGCATTTATAGGTAATGAGTACTTTGTTGGGAATGTGAATGAAATGATATATATTATTAGAACTTATATCCAATATCATTGTCCCAGAGCTATCATTTAGTAAGGATGTCATATATATCAGCCTCTTGGCTTGGTTTTATTTTTAAGGTAATGAAGAGAGGAGATTTTAATATTACTGGTTGAAACATGAAATCAACTAATCTCATTTCCAAATATTTTAATGAATCCGTATTAACTTTTATTTTTATTGGCTTAGTCATGTCATAGTTAACTATCATTGCCTCTTGATCCATTATCATTGTGTCAATGTTTGCAAGGATGCTTGGGGTATATTCTTGGTCTCCAATTGATGAATGAGTTGCTACCCCCTGTAATGAAACTAAATACAACTTATTGGCAAAATCAAGTATAGGTAGATCAGGTACATTTTTTTCTTCATTAGCTTTTACATTAAATTCTTTGCAGTTGAACAAACCAGTAATCAATTTTGCTCTATGACTTCCTTCCTTGAATGTAATATTTTCAGTAGGTGTTAATGATATGGTTCTGTTATTAATATTCTTGAAGGTGATAGTAGTTTGACGAGAATTTAGAAATTTGACTAGATATCCAAATGAATAGGTATACATCTCCTCGAAATCAATTCGTATCTCACTCTTTGATGTAGTAAATATTAAATAATCTTCCGCAGTTGTCATCAATATGTTGGCTTTGGTATTAATAGATGAAACATAGTACTTCACGTATGGACATTTCCATGGGATATCAATATTAAGTCTTACCGTATTGTAATTACCTGGTTGACTCTGAACACTATACAACATAATTTAATTTCTGATAAAATGTCTTTGGCACTGTATTCTGCAAAGAGCAAGGAAGCATATAAACTCAAATCAAATGATATAGAAATCACTATTGATGAAGAAGATGGTAAACGACTAAACATCGAAAACACTATTGAACCTGGCGAAATGGTGCAATTTAATTGTATCTACAACAAAGCTGAAATAGATGAAAAAATAGTTGGTGATTATTTCGAAAAAAATGGATTCGAAAACTTTGGTGCGCTTAATCTTATGGCAGGGAAAGGCATTTACACATGGAATACTAACGGTACACTGACACCAAAAATACAATATTGTGCAAGCTTCAATAAGCTCTATGAAAGACTACGAGATAGTGCTACTAATTTACATACCTTTCTAGCTAAAATGAAGGATGACGTAGATTCTGGTATTGCACCTGGTGCTACATTAAACTATTTAACAGGTGAGGTAAATGATAAAGAAATAATAACAGAATCATATGATGTTAGTACACACAAGAAACTAATAGAAGCACTTACACAGAATCATCAAGGTATGCTAAATGTAATGAACTTAATGATTAAAAATATAGATGATGTAAATAATGCAATTGCACCTAGTATCGATTGGTCTAAACTATCTGATTTAAAAATAATTGTTGAACATGTAGATAAAACTACTCAAGCCTTAACTTATGAAACGGAGGACAAGAAACCAGAAAGTATGGACGCTATAATACAAGATATAAGTACAAGTAATGAAAATATATCTAAATGGATAGCAAATAATACTGTTAATTTTACTGAGGTAGAACCTGTTAAATATGTTGATGAAAAGGTTAATGAAACTACTAATGAAACTACCTATGATGTCAATGAGACTAACATAACTAACATGAAAGATTTTGTTAATAAAACAAATACAACAGCTGCTAATATTACTAAATGGATAGATGCGTTAAAGGATCAAACTATATCTTATGAGACCCTCTTGAACTTAACAGGTGGGAATACATCAATGTGCTTAATTAATAAAACAACTGGTGAACCTGAAATACATGAGGTTAAAATAGAAATTGATGAAACAACTCCTACTCCTACACCTGAACCTACTCCAACTGAACCACCAAAAGAGTTAGTTAACCAAGAAGATATGGTTTATGAAATTCCCCCTATTGATGAATTAAAGAAACTCGAAGAAAATAAGATTCCAAAAATTATAGAACCAGAAGTACTCAAATTAACAGTATCCAAGTTTTGGTTATATAGTAAAAAGACAATAGGATGGATAAAAGACTTATTGTATAATATCATTTCAACTACCCTATCTCTTGCTAAACAGCCTATTAAATTAACTTATAAAACAATTGCTTTTGCGACAAAAGAATTTATGAAGATTATATATAACTTATTTTATTTTATCTGGTATGGTATTGATAGTATTGTGGATATTGCATATGAAGCTGTTAAAGATAATGAAAAAGTGGGGGTAATCTTTTATATTGGAGGAGAAGATGCAGATGCTGACTTTAAGGATGTAGATTTGCATCAGGTCATTGATGAGATAAAAGAATTGACACCAAGACTTAATAACAAAATTGATGAATTAAAGAATGAAGGAATTCGAATGATTAAAATAGCATATAGCTCATTTACATTATTTTGGAGCAACTTATGGCACTTCATAGTTGATTTTATCATGAACTACCCAAATTTAGTTAATAATATTATACAGATAGGCGGAAATTGGATAGATGCTCAATTTTGGCAATATATAGGAGGTTATTCTGATTTAATTCTGTATGTTTATGTAATACTTGTATATGCAATCGCTGGGGGTTTAGGCGTTGGGGCATTTTGTTTATGTGTAATTCTAATAGCTGCCCTTTTCGAACCAATAGGAAGAGGTGCCCAATGGATTTTAAATAAGATTACACGACATCCTCCTGCTCCTCATGCTCGTACACTTGAAGTTGATGATAATGACGTTGTTAATACTGATGATGAAAATAGCTTTGATATTGTTGACCCTGATGGAAATAAAATTGTAATTGAGATTGATGATGATATATTAGAAGTATTTCGAAATCAATATAACTCATTGGTCTCCAAATATCAAGCAATCTATGATGTTGTTCCCTCTACTCCATCAACTGACTCCAAGTATTTTACCTTGAAGGAATCAGATCAATTATATTTATATAGACCATCAAAAGTATATGAAGAATCTAATTATTATTGTATGAGATGGGATATTGACCCTGATTATGATTTATCATTGAATATGGTATTTAGGTTCAAGGACTATTTATTTAGGCACACATGGGAATTAATATGGGATGGGAAAAAATGGACAGGAAATAACTGTCAAAATGTGTTTACAGCAAAAATATCATACATGAATAATAATAGCGGAGCTCCAGCAATAATAATCAAAAAGAACGAACTAATTGGGAAATGGATAAAAGAAACAATAAAAGAAGATTTAACAGATGATGATAATTATGCTCACATACTAAAAGACTATCTTACAAATTGGAGAGTTGTTAAGAAAGATGGAACCATATTAAACGTAGGAACAACTGCAGTTTTTGATCCTAGCAGTTCAGGTACATTCACACAAGATGGAAATAAATATGAACAAGCTAGAATGTATGTTGATGCACCAAGCGGATTAAAAGAAGAAGACGGATTATATGTTTATGCAGATTTAAATATTAATGGAAACATAACAGAATTAAAATGGGATTGTCATCCTGAACACTGTATTAATTCTGGAGTCATGCACACTTATGGATCAAATCCTTGTCTAGAATCATTTAATTATCAGCGAGAAAAAAGACATTCGATAAAAATCATTGAAGGATTTAACCATAAGAGCATTCGAATATACATGGAAAAAGAATTATTTGAATTTGATGTAAAAGTTAATCCATTTAACATAATCTTACAAGAACAATTTTATGAAGTAGAGCCAGATCCAAGAAACTGTTCAACTATATCAACAGATTTAAATATTTATTCATCAAAGATTATATGGGCTGATAATATCATGACGATGAGAAGAGACTTAAATGTTGTTGGAGGAATTACTGACATATTGCAATATGATTATGCTTTATTGAAACAGACAGTTGATAATCTAGCTGAGCAAATGAGAATTCAAGCCATGTATAATGAATATACTGATAGTATTAAACAAAGTATATCAGTTGCAAATACGATTTTAAATATTCTAGCTTCAGTAGTATCGATTGCAGGGGTACTCTCAACATTAAATATGTCCAATAACTCAGTAAATATTAATACATATCAAACAACACCATTCCCTGGGCCAGGAGGAAATGGTGGAGGAGGTGGAGGTGGAGGTGGTGGTTATCCAGGTGATGGAGGTAGTGGCTTTCAAGGTAAGTTTTTGGTGAATGTTGATTTGAAGGCTGATAAGATGACTATGGAAAGATTTTTGCCAACTACAACAACTGTTCAAATACCTGTGGCTGGAGCTATTTCAACATTTTCAGCAACACAGGTTGTTCTATCTACAACACATGCATTAACTCAGTTAGGAAATGCTATTGCTACACTTGGTTCGAATGTATTAAATTTCTTTAGGAATAGACCAGATTCAAATGGAACTGAAACATTAAATATTAATTCATCCTCGATTACAATAACTGATAATGATACTGATAATGCAACTAATACTATCACAACCACTGAGCAATCATTAGTGAGAACTCATAGAGAAGTACAGCCACAAGTTGTTACAGGTGAAACAGATGAGATTCGAACAGATATAACTGTACCACAGACTACAATGACAAATACGGCATCAACTACGATTGCACTTAGGAATCAAGTTCCTGTTATTGATATTGCTGGAACTCAGTATACCTTAGAAGACATAGCAGATTTGACAAGAGAAGAACGAAATGCATTAGTTGCTAATCATCCTGATATCTTACGTATCCAATATCATGGAAGAGAGTGGTTTAATGTGTATGATTTGTTTTATAATGACCAACTCATTATTCATAATAATGTATTTCAACGAAGGACTCTAATAAGGCCAGCTGATATTGAGATGACAGATAGAATACATAGAGCTACTGATAATAATTGGTCAATAGAATGGGAAGGAACAACATACACAACGAGAGATATTGAACAATTATCGATGCAAGACAGATTAAATTTACCATTTGTTCAAAATGGAGATATTGGTTTAGAACCTTACTTGAATGACCAAACAATGGAAGCATGGATTAATATTATTGATCATAGAGGAGAGACTATTGACCCAATTGTTGCTACTATTGATTATTCTGCTCCAACAACAGCAAATATTAGTGGAGGTCAAGTACGATTTGTTGGAATAAATTCACAAATAGAAGTCAATGCAAATGGAGTAAGATATCAACATTATGACCTTGTTGCCACAACAGATACTTGGACTGTACCAGGAACAACACCAGCAATAACAGCAAGAATGATAGAACAAATGAGTGATGAACAAAGAGGAGAACTAATGGATAATATTTATTCTCATGGTAATCTTTTAGCTTTTAATGACACATTAGATGAAACAACTGGTGAAGAAATAACACAAGTACTATATAATGGAAATGTAGTTGCTACAATAGATAGAAGAAGACTACATGTAATTAATATTGTGAATGGAGTGATAGAAATGTACCAACAAGATGGTGTTATAAGTGCAACTACTCAGGTTATTATGGGAGCAGTAGGTTATGTTGCTAGAAGGTTCTTACATGGTCAATGGCAGTTTGTTAGACATCATCCTGGTGATGCAGCAGCTATAGCAGGAGTAGCAGCAGAAGCATATGTAGCAAATAGAATAGGATTATTTAATATTCCAAGTTGGTTCCGTCGTAATGATAACCCAGAAACATTAGCAGAGGAAGATGTATTAGAAAAGATTCTTGCATGGGCATATCATGAAGAAACAGATGATGAACCTGAACTTGAAATAACAATGAAGGATGCTGACAAGATGATGGTTTCATTTGATACATGTATTAATATTGCAAAGACATATCGCGATACTTTAAAGGGTACAATAGCATTCATGTGCGAGAAAATAAAAGAACTCGATAATAAGCATCCATTAGAAGATATAGATATGACTGCTTATATTACTAAAGCAGAAGTGAAGGAAATGATAGACCAGAAGGATGCATATATTGATACTCTTGAGACAAGACTTGCTACATTAGAGAAGAAGTGCGCAAATATAGAGTAGAATAGAGAATTATTTTTTTGGACTTAAATGGACGAGACGACAACAAAATTCATTGGAGACATACAATTTAAGGTAGGAGATGCTACTAGGAAAGGAAGTGAATTATTAACGCTGAGTGATTTGGATGGATATACACAAGGAGGAAGCTGGTTTGAAGAAGTAGAAGGTTATCCTGAATATGAAATCAAAAATGAGAACATAACAGCCTATAAAGATGAATCACTGTCGATGGCTAACTACAACATCCTGAAAATTAATATGTCAAATGACGTACTAAATAAGATAATAGCTGCTCCTGACGTAACTGTCGTATTCAAATTCATACTTAGGAAAGAAGTGATATACGATTATGAAGGCAATCTAGTGAAAGAATTTACTGCATACGTTGAAAATCATCAAGCAAAAGGTCCGTGTATTACATGTCGTACTGATCTTAAATGTATGGTCACACATTGGACTACATTCGGCCCTGAGTTCTTTATAGCATTTGATACTAGACTCGGTGTGAATCCATATTCATTATACATGAATGGGGAGCTATCGATACAGTACTTACTAAAGCAAGACTCGATGGTTGCGAAGAAGCCAGTAGTCAAGTGTGATGTAATAGATGCGCGTAATGCTCTTCAGTTGTATGAATCAGATGTTCATTACTTTTATAAACCAAGTGTCGTAACTACAGTGAATGTCGACTCAGTTGATTACTACAAGATGATATATCGAATTCCAAATGATTATACAATACCCATTAACCTTAATTTTACATTTACTGAACACTGTTTTGGTAATAGATGGAGCCTAATATGGGATGGAACAAAATGGGTTGGAGAGAACATGCAAGGACGTAGCAATGGGAAAATAGAGAGCAGTAAGCAATATCTTCGTGTAAACAAAAATAATTATGGAGCAAGTGGATGCTATGTCAGATGCAAACGTAGTGAATGGAATAAGATGTTGTTGGATGATACTAATGAAAATTTCATGAAAGTGATGTTCGCCAATGGCACTACAAAGTTGTTGTTCAAAGATGGTACAGAGGCAAATGGTTCTGCACATAGCATAGAAATAGATAGATGTGATTCAACAGTAGAGATATATACTAAAGAAGGATACGATTATTTACCGCTACAATTACAGATCCAAAACAGTAATAAAGAAGAGGTAGAGTCGTTGTTGAACCGTATAGACAAAATTGTTTACGATATGTCACTTGATGGAGCGAGTAACAGGCTTACTTTTAGATGGGATGAACTACATAAGAACGAACATTATGGGTACGACATAGATTTGATTGCTGAATTAGATAGTATTGAAAAAATTAACTATTATTGGTCCAGCAGTAACATTAACATAGCGACTAGAGATATCGAACTCTATTTACGTCAACAGTACACGGATCCTATAGAAGAAGTTAACTGGGATCCAACAACAAATGCTTTTAAGTACATTATTCAACAACAATTTTATGAGATTACTCCAAGACCAGATGCAGCCACAACTTTGTATACGGACTTCAATATTACTTCTTCGAAGATAATTACAGCTGATAACATTATGACTATGCGATCAGATCTAAACATGGTTACAAATACTGTTGATGTGGTTTCTTATGACGTGAAAGATATAAAGAACAATGTAGAGACATTGAACTCAGAGATGGCAGAACAAGCAGCGAAGACAAAATATTTACAAAAAGAAGTGGATAAGGTAGATATGAAAGCTAACATAGGTATTGCTTTAGGTGCTGTTGGTTGTGTATTAGGTGCTACTGGTATAGGTGTTGCTGGTAAAGCATTATCATTTGCATCTAAAGCAGCACAAACTGGGGGTAGGGAATTAATAAATACTGTAACCAAGGTGTCTGATGTTGGTACAAATGTTGTAGAAGACATTGCTGGTAAGCTCACTGACGAACTACCTGATATTGGAGCTGATGTATTCTTTGGTGATATGGTATCTGTTCCAGTTAGTAGAATGATGCGTTCGTTATCTAACAAAGATAAACTAAATAATATTATAGCTTGGTGCGATGAGGAGTATGTACCTGTTAATGAAATAAACTTTACTGATGAACTTGATGATCCGTCCAAAGTTGCTATGACATTAACATCAACAATAGATATGTGTAAGAGATTCCGTCATACGATGAAACCAATGATAAAAACATTAGCGACTACTGTAGAGAAGAGTGTGTCATCAACAGATTTGGTTAGAGATGACATAATAGATGTTGTTGGTAAATATGTCAATGGCGAGGTTCATTTGGAAGCAGAAGATGTTATCACAGATGGAACAACCAAAGCACGATTTTTGGTGCAAAAAGTTAGTGAATACAATGATGTTGATTATGAAGAGAATATAATTACTATTAATATTACTGGTGGAACAATTAATTACCAAGGAACAACTGATTTTCCTAGCTGCACTATGAATGACAAAACATTTATTATATCAAACCCAAATAAACTGAGGGTTGGTGGAATCAGCATCAAAGAGAATACAGCAAAAAGAAGAATGGAATTTACTACAAATGATTTAGCCTATACTTGTGATATAGATGCTTTACATAAGAAGATAGATACATTACATGAGCAGATAGAAAAGAATGATACAGCTCTAGCTACTACATTAAATGAATTCCCAACTGTTGATGAAGTAAATGAAGCATTAGATGAATTAAAAAATAATATGGTTAATATGGATAACCTGTATACAAAAGAGGAAGCGGATGCAAAATATCGAAGCAAAAATGATTTGATATACAAAGAATCTATTGAAGTGCCATTTGAAAACGTACAAGATAGTTCAGGATCATGGGAGGTCAAAATAAAATTGACTAGTGGAATTCACCTTGTTGGAACAATATCAAATAACGATGGCTTTGTAAAAGAGTTTGATTATATGTTTGACTATAATGGTGTTATTACTGAAGATGGAGATGTTAATGTCGGTTTTGAAATTGACGGAACAACTTATTACTTGACCTATTATAAAAGCGATAGTAATGGTCTATGCTTTTACATCGATAACGGGGCAGACTATTTTGATACCAAATTAATATTAGCGGAAAAAATATTGAAGCATGATAAAATAGCATTGAAGAGTGAGATACCAACCAATCATGTTACAACATCACAGTTAACATCAACATTGAATGAGTATATGTTGAAGAGTGATATGCCAGATGATTATGCTACTATGGATGATCTCGATAGATATGCGTTGAAGAGTGAGTTGGATTCATATGCTAAATCTTATCAAGATCTATCTTATATAGTAGGTGATAATGTTACTAAAATCGTAACAATGAACAGTCAGATATCAAATCTACAGCAAGAGAATGCAGCATTAAAAGCTAGGTTAGACGCGTTAATGAATAAAATAGCACGAATCAAGTACACATTCAATGTAACGAATAGTAATACCATTCATTATCAATTCGAGAAACAACTTGACGAATATGATGGAACACTCTATTTGACTTATAATGAAACCAGAGATAATGTTACCAGTGTTAAAGAAATCAAAATCTGTATATCATTCAACGTTAATAATTCACCTAAGTATGAATATCAATGTGAACCAACTCAGATCTGGTTAAACAATATTGAATTTCCATTAAGTAGTAGCAATCTCATGATCAATGCAACAGTTAATTACATATTGATTAATTCTTCATTCTTTACATCAAATGGTATCTTAGCTGTAGATAACACTAAGAATGTAATACATTCATTACTGTAAAAAAATAAAAGTTGATAGATATTTTTTCGAGTGTAGAATTCAAAAACTACTCCATACCTTGGAAATGACATTGGTGGAATAGTGAAAGTAGAGAGTGTGTACTTACGATAGGTTTTCAGAGGGTATTTGGCCGGGTAGCGAGGCCCAAGCGAAGGTGTACCTGAGCTTGGTGGCGAGCAGTGTAGGCGGTGGCGAAGTATGAGACACCGCCTATACTATACTACTCTTTCTGAAAATAAAGTATTCGAATCTCCTGTATGAAGTCATTCTCTTGTCAGATGGTTTCTTATAGCCTTCATGTTTGTAATCTCGCCATGATTCTGGTTTGTGCCAGTCGAGCATATTACCTTTCATGTATGGATTTGGATTATCGACGTCAAAATGACCGCCAAATAAGTTATTAGTATATTCTCTTGCGCTCTTAAATCCTGATTCTTTTCGGGCCTCTCTTGTGGGATATTCATTGAAGAAACCATATCGCATTGGCCAGTCGGATTTTGTTGTTGTATATCCATTTACATAGACGTACTTATTGTTGGCGTTTCTGATGGCGACATCAGGGATATTATCTCCGTTTATATCTGCGTGGACAAGAGTCCATGGGCTATGCGGTGATTTCTCATTTTGTTTCTCAACCATTCTCTGTGCTCCTTGTGGAGAAATTGCTTGTGCGACACGTTTTATATCCTTTTTGAGTCTTAATACAATGTGTTCCAAAGCCTCCATTCCATCTTTATTACGCGCTCCTGCAAAACCGTGGCCGGATGGTAAACTTTTATACAAATCAGCAATTTGATATAAAGCTACTTCAGGTCGTGGATCTAAAGCTTGACGAGAAGTAGGTTGTTGGGCGGATATGTTGTACTTTATAAGTAAATCGGTAATTAATCGTTCTATATTTTCGTTGGATATATTAGGTTGTTGTTGTGCCATTTGATTTTGAAATAAAATTGTATTATCGTTGTTGTTATTTTGAGTAGTTGGCAGCTCTGCTGACCCTAACTCCGTTAGTGGAGGCGTTTGAGGTGTTGAAGAAGGTCTTCTCAATTCGTTTAAGGGATTTAATTCCGGAAAAGTCTCTGCTGCTCCAAATCTAAAGAAAGGTCCTGAATGCTCTTGAGGTTCCCTATGTGAAGTTTCTGGAGGAAAAGGGGGAGGACTTGATGGAGGGACAGAAGGAATTTCACTATGTGAATATACTCTATTTACGAAATGTTGAAGACTTTCTGAATTGATACGTCGAATATATCTATGATCGAAGTTGTCGTTTGCTGCAAAGTTATAAAAATTGAGTAAAGTTATGGCGGTTCGAATAATATGTCTTGGAAAAGCTTTTTTCTTATATTGTTCTAGGATTTTTTTGTCGACTCTTTCGGATAATTCATTATAAAATGGGGCAGTATTTTGAATCCAAGAACTGAATCTATAATCGCTCATATCCACCAAATCTTCACTATAAGTCAAGGGTCTATCTATAGAATGTTCTTCTTGAAACCTTTGAATGAATCTCTCTATTGTATTACTAGTGACGACATTTGCATGAAGACAAAAATTGAATTCATTTAAAACATTCGATAAAACTTGGGCATATTGACTATCCTTTAGTAATCCTCCCTGATTATTCGTAGTAATGATATTGAATCCCAGTTCATTGTTGAGTCTATTACAATATCCTAATAATTTTTGCGTATTATTGCCTTGCATTACTTGTCCGGCAGTAAGTTTTATTGTTGATTTACTCATTTGATTTCCAAAAAAATAAGGGTCTGTTTATATGCCACATTCCTTGATAAATCTACCATAATCCTTGCTTAGATCGGCACAATTAGGATGTTTCGACTTAATTCTGGTATCTATTTCTTCAATCAAAAAGCCTGCGTCATATTGAAACATCTGATGATATTCAATCTCTTTGCTGTCCTTAGTTGTAAATTTCTTTGGTTCCCTTACAATAACTACGTCCTGTATCTTGTTTTTTCCGTTCTTTGCTGTGTCGATTGAGTAGTGGCTTCCCTTCTTGTTAAAGCATAGATATACCTTTTCGCAGTCAAATAATTCACATAATTCTTTGTATAGAAACTGTTGATTCTTATAAATTGAGACGACTAAGGGCCTGCAAACTATTCTATTGACGTTAAATTTGTCAGGAACGAGATACTCTTTGTCGATGATGATGTAGAATTCGTAGGCTGAATCGATGGCGGGGTCCTTCTCTTTGTGGGCCTCAATATATTCCTCCAATTTATCACACAATTTATTGACAGACAAGTAAAGTGGCTTCGTCATTTGTATTTGCATTGGGGATAAAAAATTATTTGTTTCAGAAAAAGTTTCAAAAAAGTTGATTTCAATAATTTTAAAAATCATAAATTGTATACAAAAATTTTATTTATACCTTTTTCATATCACATGTCATACAAAAATTTTATCAAAATTATGTTCATTTCACCACTTTCCATCCATTGAAAGACCTTAATTTAGGCAATTTATTGACACAAAAAGGTGAATGCAAAATGCCCTATAGTGATAGGGGGTTTTCTGACAACACTCTGGAGGTCAAAAAAGGGCTAAAATTGGGTAGTTGGAGACCAAAAAAGTGCCAAAATTAGGGGTGTTTGAGGGGATTGAAGACCGGAGGTCTGAAATCACCGCAAACGTATACTACTCTCACGGTAAGTCGAGCACTGAGCAATCCTTATATCTGAAAGAGCATCTTCAATAGCATTTTTTTGTTGTTCATTTAATTGAATGCCAGTAGGGAAAGACAAAGGCTGAGGAGGTAATAATGAATGAAGTAGTATAGTATAGGCTGGGATTCATTCTTCACCACCGCCTACACGCTTCGCCACCAAGCTCAGGTACGCCTTCGCTTGGGCCTCGCTACCCGGCCAAATACCTACTGAAAAACCTATCGTAAGTACACACTCTCTACTTTCACTATTCTCCCAATGTCATTTCCAAGGTATGGAGTAGTTTTTGAATTCTACACCCGAAAATACGGTATTTCTTGTATAGGCACGACCCAAAAATAGATAATATTTTTTACAAATCTGGAAATTCAATTTTATTTTCGATGACTTGTAATGTTGTATCTTCAACAACACAATTGATTCCTTTTACGTGATTCAACTTCAAATAATAAGGAAATGGATGATTCAAATTATCAGTATAATAAATGACTTCTATCGTATAATGACTTGAACCATCATAAGTAACAACAGTCCAAGTTCCATTCTCATTTCGTAATCCAATTCGTCCGTCAGGCAGATCCTCGAAATAAACAGCAAGGTTCAAAAATCCACTATTTGCAATTTCTTTTTGAAAATGAATGAAAGTATATGTATTAAATTCTTCTTGAGTGTAATCATCATCAGTTATTAATCGATGTTCAGTCACTATCTTACAATTCGCTATAGCGGTCTTTAATGCTGCATTCTCTTGCTGTAGATTTGATATCTGACTGTTCATTGTTACGATTTTAGTAGCATTATCACCTACTAACTTAGCTAGATCTTGATGAGATTTAATATAATTATTTAATTTTGTCTTCAGTTCATCATTTTCACTTTTCAATACATAATTGGTCAAATCAACAGGTTCAGGAATCTCACTTTTCAATGCTATTTTATCTTGCTTCAATATTTTTTCCGCTAATATTAATTTGGTATCAAAATATTCTGTCCCGTTTTCGATATAAAAGCACTGACCATTTATATCACTTTTATAATAAGTTAAGTAATAAGTTGTTCCATCAATATCAAAATCTATATTAACATCTCCATCTTCAGTGATAACACCATTATAATCAAACAAATAATCAAACTCTTTTACAAAGCCATCGTTATTTGAAATTGTTCCAACAAGACGAGTTCCACTATTCAATTTTATTTTGACTTCCCACGTTCCTGAACTATCTTGTACATTTTCAAATGGCACTTCAATAGATTCTTTGTATATCAAATCATTTTTGCTTCGATATTTATTATCCGCTTCCTCTTTCGTATACAGGTTATCCATGTTTACCATATTATTTTTTAATTCATCTAATGCTTCATTTACTTCATCAACAGTTGGGAATTCATTTAAAGTCGTAGCTAGAGCTGTATCATTCTTTTCTATCTGCTCATGTAATGTATCTATCTTCTTATGTAAAGCATCTATATCACAAGTATAGGCTAAATCATTTGTAGTAAATTCCATTCTTCTTTTTGCTGTATTTTCTTTTATCTGTATTCCACCAACCCTATGTTTATTTGGGTTTGATATAACAAATGTTTTGTCATTCATAGTGCAGCTAGGAAAATCAGTTGTTCCTTGGTAATTAATTGTTCCACCAGTAATATTAATAGTAACTATATTCTCTTCATAATCAACATCATTGTATTCACTAACTTTTTGCACCAAAAATCGTGCTTTGATTGTTCCATCTGTGATAACATCTTCTGCTTCCAAATGAACCTCGCCATTGACATATTTACCAACAACATCTATTATGTCATCTCTAACCAAATCTGTCTTTTGAACTACTTCATCCAATGTAGGGTAATAACCAAACTCCGCCTCTAGCTCATTAACCTTTTCGGCGAGTAATTTAAATGCAGGCTTGAGGGATTCCCTGAACATATTGCTAATATCCATGGCACCACTTAATGTTAAGGTTCCTGTATCAGGGTTATCATTCTCATCTGTATAAGGTAATTCATCTAATTGTTTATATTCTTCCTCACACCCGGTTATTATTGGAGTAATATCTTTTGTGATAGACCTAGCGACGGTCCCAGACATGAAATTAATAGCATTTCTAACTATATCGCTCAATCCTTTTGTTGATTTACGTGAGAACAATCTTTTAAGGAATCCTCCCCCATTTCCAGTTGCAAAACTAATACCTTCTGGAGCTAATTGCATACCTATAGAACCTATTGAACCGACTGTACCTGCGACACCAAATGCTAAAGCAGTCCATGAAACAATTCTTAAATTATCAACATCTTCTTCTAGATGCTGAGTTACTGTTTCTGTTCTTGATACTCTTCCTTTTAGGCTTTCTATTGTTGTGTTCAATTCTTGGACATCATAGCTAATCACATCTACATTGTTAGTTACCATATTTAAATCACTTTTCATGGTTGTAATATTATCAGCAGTAATGATTTTGGAACTAGTGATGTTGTAATCTGTATACAAGGTAGTTGCTGCATTAGGATTGGGATACACTTCATAAAATTGTTGTCTAATAATATATTCGAAGGGGTTAGTAGTAGGGTCCCAATTAACTTCATCTATCGGGTCAACATATTCATCAAACAAATAGATTTTAATATTTCGTGAGTCATTAGGGGTTGATGAAACATAACAATATTCTACCTGTTCACAAGAATCTAATAGGCCATGAATAAAATACCATTTCTTATCACTCTTGGGGTCAAATATTTTTCCAGTTGGTCTCATTGAGAATCTGTTTGCCTTTATTTCTCCATCTAAAGTTATATCAAGATATAATTCTTCTACAAGATTAATATCTAAATCACTTCCTGTACCATTTGTCTTATAGCATCTTATGGCTTCAATATCATATCCATAAATATTTATTCCCCATTACTGGTTTGATAGCCTAATCCATATTTGGAAAAGTCTTCTATCTCACCCGTCTTTAGTTTTAGTTTGTTCTCTACTTTACACTTTCCACCATGTATCATATAATGTAAGAGGTTATCTATAGAATAGTCATCTGGTTTTTTAATTAACATAATATTTCTTTCACTTCTCTTGATTCTAATATATGTTCCATCTTCTCCATATTCATTCTCCTTATTCAAAGCATTTTTCATTTTTCCATTAATGTTTCCTTGAATATTATCTCCTACCCATTTTGTTCCATTCCATGTTAAGAACCATTTATTACCAAAACAGTATTCATTAAATTTAAACTCCAAGCCAGTAGGTATATTATAATTATCATCTATGTTCCATTGTAGTAGCCAATACTTTTTATCATCCATTTGGACTTCGCTAGTTAGAGTTGGTTTGTAAAGATACAATACATCACTCTTATGTAGTTTCAATGCATTATCAGCTTTGATGATGGAACACTTGACTGTCTTCAGTGTTTGCAGTGAATCAGTTATGTACTCATTCATGATACTCAGCTCACCATTCATCCATAGAGTATATGGATTAAAATCAAGACCACTATCAAAGGCTATATTGATGTATCCCATATTTGTGCTATTATTTATAGAACATCCATTTGCACTCTTTGTTATCATAGGAGAGTATACTTGTCCATCTTTGGCATAAATAAAGAATTCCTTAACTAAATTTCCATTTGTGTCATATATGATATTCTTTCTCAAAACCACTTTAAAGATATTGGTTTTTGCTGTTATTTCCTTCACTTTATTCATGAAATCCTCTGGTATGTTAACAAACTTTAGGATATGGTATTGTGTAGATGACTCGTATTGTATATTATTATTTTTGATATTAAATTCTGGTATACCCTCTACTTCATTAAATAAATGCCCTGTCTGTACATATCCATCCAAATCACTCAGCGTTAATAATTCACTTGCTTTCCTAGTAGCATCTCCAACTTTAAATTGTATATCACCAATGAATCTTGTTGTAGTATCTTTCACTTGCTCTGAAGTCATTTAAATCTCTAAAAAAATTATTCCCTAATCTACTCTATATTTGCACACTTCTTTTCCAATGCAGCAATTCTATTTGCTAATGATTCAATTATGGCATCCTTCTGTTGTAGCATCTCATTCACTTCACTCTTCTCGTAATATTCATCCATATTAACATTATTAAATGCTTCCATATTTTTTGCTAATATCATGATTGGAAATTTCATGGAATCTCTCATCCTATTACAAATATCAATTGTTGCAGATAAAGATAATACTGCCTTATCAGGATTAAACCAATTGTCTTTAAATTTTGTTGGGTCATCTAATCTTTTATAATCCTTTTCGCACCATTTAATTAATGAACCTAATATTTGTTTATCTGTAACTTTAACTACTTGTTCAGCTGCTAATGTTTGAACATCAGGTGCATGAACAATTACTGAAACCCATGAAATGATGATGATATTTTGAATTTAATCGGCAAATTATTCGAGAGTTATTGGTTCTAAAAATGAAAATTTAATATATTTGAAATGATAATATTAATACAAACTACCAAACACGAAATGATGATGATATTTTTTTGTTTTAAATAATTCAATGTATTTAAGAGGAGAAAATAAAAAATTCTCAATTCCAAATATTTTATTAAAATTTGAATGAATTTTCATTGGCGACCGTTACCACGAAATAAAATTCAATACACGGTAACCTTATACTAATTGATACGATTTTCAAAAAATTAAGAAAATATATTCAATTTTTTTGATAATAATTGAAATTTTCTATTATTAGTATAATATTAAATTGAATAGATTGACGATATTTTCTAATAAAATTTGAATAAAAAAAGAACGTTTATTATTGTTTTTTATAGAAATCAAATAAGATCTCTCTCAGATATATAGGATTTTAAAAGGTTGGAAGCACAAATAAGTCAATATAATGGTACAATATGATATAGTTGATGCATTGTTCAGTAATATTGAAGAATCTTAACATGTTTTGAAATCAAAAATGTTCTTAAAACTAATTTTTCCACAAAACAGAAGAAAAATAAAACACTCTTTGCACCATTTGGATGACTTAATACCTAATTGATGGCAAAAATCTTTTTCATAGTCAACATATTTTTGCAATATGCAAAATGTAGAAATATTTTGCAGCAATTTCTTAATAAAAATTAATCTTATCTGAAAATCATCTTGAATTATTATTATTATCTTTTTTTTAAAATCTAATATTTCCATTTACAAAAAAAAAAAAAAAAAAAAAAAAAAAAACATTAAAATCATTAAAAAAATTTGGTAATTCTAAGTTATATATATATATGAATAAATTTTTCCTGATTTAAAACCATTAATCAAAATTTTTAACAAGATATATTTATGATATATATTTACTAATATAAATGAACTTTTTGAAAACAATTGAGAGCTCTCTCAAGAAGTATAAGGTTTTTTCTGAAGATTTAAAGGTTTATAGAATTACTCTATAGATTTGAATTGATTTAAATCAACGTGTTTTTGATCCATTCAATTTTTTTATCTAAATATCTAATAATATTTTGTAATTGTGTCTTATATTTATATAAACAAATAAATATTTAAAATACTTAGATAAAGTTGCCATAATTGATAATATATTTTCTATTAATATTGACTTTATTATTTATTTTACATTTAGATACAACTTCGTGACAGCTAAATTATTTTATAAGTTGCTTTATTATCATTATTATTCGTTTAACTGTATTATTATTTTGATTTAGATTCATTTATTTTTTAATAAAACAATTTCGTGACAGCAAAATCATTTGATTATTTCACATTATATGCGTATTATCATAACTTGACAGCATCGTCTAGATTATATATTTTTATTATTGTAGAAATTTTTGAAATAATGCATTACCCTTGCTTTTATAGTTGTTTCAAATAATGTTATCAGCTGTAATTATTTTTTTGAAGATGTGATGTTAAAATCAGTATATAATGTTGAAGCTGCATCTGGCCTTGGCTTGATTTCATAAAATTGGTTTCTAATGATATATTGAAATGGATTTGTTTCAGGGTTCCAACTTATTTCTTCTATGGGGTCAACTAAATCTTTTCTTAAATATAATTCTATATCTCTTGATTTAATATTAGAGCCTTCCCATTTATAAGCAAGCTGTTCTATACAATCCACTACTGGCTTTAAGTCAATGTAGGCCCTATCATTTTTAGTCGTCCTTCTAACTCCAGTGCTTTCAAAAGTAAATGTGTTTGATATACTTGAACCCCTCAATGTATTTTAATGCTATTTTTTTAAGATTTAAGTAATTAAATTTCCCACTTGATAAATTACCAAATGTGAAATAAGTATTTAACATATCATATCCTTCACAACTTGCTCCATTTAACTTTTTGTCAAATAGCCATTCAACATCATATAAAGCGCCGTCATCCGATTCTTCTTTATGTGTATACCAAATTGTTGTATCAATAGTGCTATTTTCAATTAAGCCATATAATAAACCATTACTACTTTCAGGGATTACAGAGTGATGTGTTTTTGTGTCTTTAATCAAAATAAAGCAACCAATAGCACCATCAGAGTTTTGTTTTGAATTAACCTTTCGTAATTTAGATGATACCTTACCTCTAAGCAATCCTTGACAATTATTATCTGTCCATTCTGATCCATTCCATATTAATGTCCACTCATTACCAAAACAGAATTCTTTGAAACCAAATTCTAAACCATTAGGGATAACATAATCAGTTGGTATTTTATAGATGATTTTGTAGAATTCCTTTTCTACTTTATTTGTATCTAGTGCCTCTATTTCTAAGGTTTCTTTAGTAATAATATCAGGTAGATAAAGGTATAGGTTATCATTTTTGTGTAATCTTAATGCATTCTCTGCTTCAATAATATCACATCTTATTGTTGGTTCAACAGCTACCAATGAATCTTGTGATAATAGATATTGGATACTTATTTCTCCTTTGTGATAGAGTGTATAAGGATTAACCGTTGATATCTTATCAAATGCAATATAAAAACTATTCTTCATTGGTGATTCATCATTTCCAATACTCATTACAGAATAAAAATCTGTATCTACGTTTCTTGAAATTACAGGATTATATGGCTGCCCATCTTTTACATATATGAAGAACTCTTTCATTAAATTACCATCAACATCATACAAGATATTTGTTCTCAATATTATTCTAAACATTTTTGTTGTATCAGTTATTCTTGTGATTGCACTCTTTAATTCATCAGGTATTTTAATTAGTAGGACACTATAGTCTTTATCATTTAATATCATTGAATCCATAACTAAATCTTTGCTCTTAACATTATAAACAGGATATCCAGGTTCATGAGAGAAATCAGTAGTCACAATCCCTCCACTTGGTATAGAATCACAAAGAATTTTACCATTGACTTCTAGATCTCCTTTAATAATATATTTACCAAGTACTGGTTTAGTTTCATCTAATGTTGGAATATCATCACAGATATCAACACCATAACATTCCAATACTTTTTCAAATGAAAGTGCATTATTGACAAAATCTGGTAAAGCAATTGATGTTCCAGTAGATTTATCGTTTGAAAACAGTGCTAATGGTGAAGCTGGATTATTTTCATTCTCTAGAATTGGCTTCCATATCCATTGTTTTCTTTCTTCATTCCACTCTATTTTTCCAAAGAGATGTAATAATGAATTTCTTATTTCAACGATATCTATCATTTCACGGCTATGTATTGTACGCCATCCATCAACTCCATCAAAATGTTGCGTCATTATCACCCATTCTTCATGTTCAACATCCCATATGAAATTGTCTGGTGGGTTTAAAATGGAATCTGTTCTCCAATTATCTAGAAAATCTTGGCCATGTTCTTGCCATTGTGTATCCATGATATTCCATGCAAACAATGGACCAAAGGCTTCTTGATTATTTCTAATCCTATTTGGTATATAAATCGATTCATTCTCTGTATAGTGATCATAATATGAATACCATTGCCACTCTTGATATCTGTCGCTCCATCGTAAATAACCATTTTCATCATTCTCATATATCTTCAGAAGATTATACGCAATGTATTCACTATCCATTTCATATCTCCATGTTGGTGAAATATTATCATGAACATTATCAATCATCACCCATTCTCCATGCACTAAATCCCAAATATAATTTATTGGAACACTAGCTTGTCTGTTTTCTCTCCATCCTTCAGGTCTATCAAACTCATCTATTATTTCTTCCCATTCTTTCCATAACACATTCCATACGTAATTATCATCATGATGTTTTCCACGGTCCGAACTTCTATCTTGTACATCAACTTTTTGTTTCTCTTTATCTTGTTCAAGGACCTGTTTTGCTATTTCTGGTATTGCATCTCGATATAAAATCGTTTGAGTAAATACATCTTGAGTAGACTCAACTGCTCTGTCTACGAAGAGACGATTTTGATTGTTTTGTAAATCTCGGATATGATTTTCTAAGTGATCTCTCATCTGTAGTATTCGATTTATATCTTCTCCTCCGCCACCTTGATTGCATTTACAGGATTTAATTTTGAGGACATAATCATGTAAATCATTATGAGCTTGTGTTAAATTGTTTAAGCTTGAGTACACATTATTTAAGTATTCTCCAAGTGTGATAGTTTCAGATGTACCGTCATCTTCAACAATAGTTATTCGTAAACTATCAGCATCTTTTCTGGTTTTAATATAGTTGACTCCTTTCTTTATCATTACTTCAACCAAGTATTGTGCTAGGAAAGCACCCATAAATAGTTTAATATTTGCATAATTATCTTTTTGGTTTTGCATGTATATATCAATAAACTCACCCGGGTTGCTTACCTCTATCAATTGATCCGCCTTAACTTCAACATTACTATTTTTATATCTGTATCCTATTGTCTTGAGCGTATTGTCCTGAAGATTATAATGATATTGTTTTGTCCCATTTATAAACTTTATCCAGTTTGTTTTGTTAAATGTATCATATAATATTCTTGTGGTATTTTGATTATTCTTTTCATTCTTAATGATATTCTTCAATATACTAGCTAGATTATGAAACGGAAGGTGTTGGAATTCATCTGTTGGAGTTTGGACATACTTTATAACATCACATTGCCCTTTATCTTCATCTAATACTACTTGCTCATAACCATCTGCTGCACACATCAATTCATTATACATTTCATGAATGGCCTCACAAGTTTTTGATTCCCCTTCGATAATGTCATTAAATGTATTAACACAAAATTCTTCTTTGATCAGCTCTCTGTTGGATTCCTCTAATATACTTTTCTTTATTGGGGCTCGATATTCAAGTATTTGTGTAGATTTTTCAGTTATTGGAATGTCACCGAATCCTTCAAGACTGCCTCCATTTTCTATGTAACCGTTAACTACTCTGGCGTCTACTTCACTCTTATTATACAGACAATTGAACTTTGGATATACATTAGGTTTATCTTCTTGAATGATATTTATTTTTTCATCTTCTCCTACACCTATTTCGAAACCATTTGCTTTAAGTTTTGTTGCCACCTTGCTCTTTGCTGAATATAGTGTCAAAGACATTTTTCTTTGAAAATAAATTATGTTGTATTCGGTTCAGAGCCAACCAGGTAATTACAATACTGTAAGACTTAATATTGATATACCATGGAAATGCCCATACGTGAAGTATTATGTTTCATCTATTAACACCAAGGCAAACATATTAATGACAACGGATGATGATTATTTAATATTTGAGTCATCACTCGGAGAAGTAAAAATAGAATTTGATGAAATGTATGCTTACTCCTTTAGCTACTTAGTCAAATGCCTAAATGCAAATCAGACTGTAATCGAGTTCAAGAATATCAATAATAGAACCATTTCACTAAAACCAGTCCAAAATGTAACTTTCAAGGAAGGTAGTCATTGAGCGAAATTGATTACTGGTTTGTTCAATACTAAACCAGGGCATATATTTCCAAATGGAGTTGAGTGCGAGGTACCTGATCTACCTATACTTGATTTTGCCAATAAGTTGTATTTAGTTTCATTACAGGGGGTAGCAACTCATTCATCAATTGGAGACCAAGAATATACCCCAAGTATCCTTGCAAACATTGACACAATGATAATGGATCAAAAAGCAATGATAGTTAACTATGACATGACTAAGCCAATAAAAATAAAAGTTAATACGGATTCATTAAAATATTTGGAAATGAGATTAGTTGATTTCATGTTTCAACCAGTAATATTAAAATCTCCTCTCTTCATTACCTTAAAAATAAAACCAAGCCAAGAGGCTGATATATATGACATCCTTACTAAATGATAGCTCTGGGACAATGATATTGGATATAAGTTCTAATAATATATATCATTTCATTCACATTCCCAACAAAGTACTCATTACCTATAAATGCTGTTCCATCTCTTGTCGTTGCTCTCTTATAATTTTCTTCAAATATTGTTATTAATTCTTTTTCCACTTTTACTGAATCACTTACTGCTTCAATTATATATACTTCGCTGTCTTTTGGATATTGTCCCATTCTTGTTGCAATCTTATTTGTTCTACCAATTTTGTATACAGGTTGATTAGAATAAGAAAATTCCCTTTCACGAATCAAATATATGTATTCTACGATTTTAGGGTTAATAAATATTTAGCGTGATATTTTTTTATTTCTTATTTACACTTAAATGGCATACCTCTTTGATATATCAGTTGACCTCTATTCGACTGCAAGAACGGAAGCAAGAAAAGAGTATAAGCAAAGGGTGAAAGACGTAAGAGACAAACGAAAGTTCAAGAAATATTTGAAAGAATTTATGACCAAGGCTAAGAAAGAAATATCATTTGACATAGATATAGGAGATGATGAGGATAAGAAACTCGCTTTCACTGAAACATTAAGACAATTACACAAAGAGAACAAGAAGAATATTGTAGTAAAAAGCGAATCATTAGGTGGTGAGGAATACAAATGGTTTACACTTTCCAAGGCACGAAGATTAGATTCAACAATAGGACATATATCAGGGACAATAGACTTGAATGATGACTGTTCAGACAATAATCCTTGGGTTGGCAATGTATTCATCCCTGCAAAATACCAGTTGCTCTTCATTAAAAATGGAAAGAGAGGCAAGCAAACATCATTCACTATTAATAAAGAAGATAATAAAGGTAAGTTGTATGAAGAAGAAGTTGAAGTCGACGAAGATTATCGCGATAATCCAGAAGGTGGATTCTTCCCTTATATTAATCTTTCTGATTTAGACTTATCACAGTACCAAATATTCAAGACAGTTGATAAGAAGAACTATAAAGACAATTGTTTGGTATATGCTTGCATTCAGTCTGGAGTATTCACTGATGAGGAAATTAATTATTTACGCTTTATGGTCAAGACTAGGTTAATCCCCAATAACTTGATATACGATATAGCCAAGCAGTTTAAATGCCATTTTGTTGTAAGAAGGATTGATGAGAAATATGATGAAAGAAGCCAACAACAAATAAAAATAGATACAAGAAAGAGACCATGGGCCAAAGAGTTTGACCGAATTGTTGACTTATTACTGTACAAGAACCATTACATGATATATAAACCCCTAAATGGTGTTAAACCTATGGCAATATTTCGCAAGCTATTTAAAGAAGGAAAGTTCAGAGAAATCAAGTCCTGTGAAATGAATATCTTAGCAACGAATGAATACAACTCTCACTTAGCGGATTATACAGACCTTGAATATGATCCTGAATTGTGCTGTAAACTAATAGATTCATCAGAGACGAAAAAGGAGAGAGAGTGGAGTAGGATTTATTATTCTGATTTTGAAACTAATACCACTGTATCACCCTATATGCCTTATCTAAATATTACTGTGTACAGGACCAAAGAGTTAATTCATAAAATGATATTTGATGGGGAGAATATTGCCGACAGATTACTAAAGTCATTGGAGAACAATTCTCTCATTTACTTCCATAACCTTAAATATGATGCTTGTTTCTTTATAAATACTCCTGGATGGGATGTACAAATAACAGAGAGAAGTGGAACGATTCTGCAAATAGTCATGACAAAGTATAAACCTAACAAGAGATTATCTTTCCGCAATAGCTACTCTATCATCCCTGCTGCATTAGCTTCATTTGGTAAGATGTTTCAGTTACCAGTTCATAAAGAGGTAATGGCATATAAAATATATACTGAAAGGAACATAAATAGGAAAACTGTCTCTGCGCTTGAATTTCAACTACAGTATTACTTAGAGAACCAAGACAAGAAACCATTGACACAGATAAAACAAGACTGGAAGCAATTAATAGATAATGCAAAAGCTTGTGGTGCATATGTTGGAGGAGCTATTGATATTATGAAGTATGCTATCTATTATTGCAAACTGGATTGTATAGTATTGATGAAGGGAGTAGAGAAATTTAATAGAGATCTGGTAGAAGTATTTAAGCAGACGAAGACAAAGATGCTTGATGTCCATAACTTTATATCCATTAGCTCTATTGGCTACTATTATGCATATAAATTTGGTTGCTTTGATGGGTGTTATCAACTTAGTGGTAAACCACAAAACTTCATTCAGAGATGCGTTAGTGGAGGTAGAACAATGACAGCTAATAATGAAAAGCAATATATAGAGGAAAGGATACAAGATTTTGATGCAGTCAGTTTATATCCTAGTGCAATGAGTATTATGTCTGGTGTACCTAAAGGAGTGCCAGAAGTAATTCGCCTGGAGGCCTCAGGTACTAATCGTGCGGGCCCATCGGATATGTTTACAAAGGAATTATTAGATTTTGATCAGTTCTTCATTGAAATCAATATCAAGAAGATCAAGTGCAAGGCTGACAAACCATATAAATTTGGACAAATATTTAGTAGGAATGATCAAGGGTCAAAAATATTTAACAACAACCCTATCAACAATTATTACATAGACAAGAGAGCTTTTATGGACTTGATGGAGTTTTATGATTTCGATTATGAGTTTATTAGAGGATATTACTTTGACAAAGGATTCAACAACAAGATTAATGTATTTATAGAGAAATTGTTCAATCTAAGAAGGAGATACCAAGATGCTAACAATCCATTGCAACAAACCATCAAACTACTTCTTAATTCCATTTACGGAAAATCTATCCTAAAGGCAACAACAACTGAAACTAAATGCATACCAAAAGATAAAGCCATTAAATATATATGGAAGAACTATAATTACATAACAGAGGTGATAGAGAACAAGTCAAATGATAATGTATATGTTAAGAAGGTTAAACCAATAAACAGTCATTTTAATTTACCTCATTTTGGTGCTAGTGTCTTGTCATGGAGCAAACATTTAATGAATAGGGTAATGAGTACTGCTGAGCAAAATGGAATAGACATCTACTATACTGACTGTGACAGTCTTCATTTAAAAGAAATTGATGTACCGAGAATTGCACAAATCTTTAAAAACAAATACCATAAAGAATTAATAGGTAAGAAAATGACACAATTCCACTGTGATTTCGATTCATTTGAAGGTGCTATTGGGTCAGTTTATTCTAGAAAATTAATAGCATTAGGAAAAAAATCTTATCTTGATATCTTCGTTGATGAAAAAGGTAACGAAGGCTATCATATAAGAATGAAAGGAATTCCTAAGCAATGTATATTAAACAAGTGTAAACGAATGGGTATTACAGTAGAGGAGTTATATGAAAGGATGTATCACGGGGAGGAAATAACATTTAATTTATTAGATGGTGCTAACTGTTTTAGGAAATCATCTTCTTACCAACAAATTAATATTCCGGTTTTCACAAGAAAGATCAAATTCTAAAAAAGCCTTGTTATATTTTTGGTTTGACTATTGTTCCTTGTTCCTAGATGTTCCCGGATAAATCGTTTCCTAAAAAATGGAGCGGACAGATGACAGATGACAGATTTCATTTTATTTTTTTTTTAATTAATTTTTTTCCATTAATACACATATACAAATATGACAGAAACAAACTTGACAGTCTCTTGGGAATTAAATGAACTCACGTTAAGGCAAAGGATAGAGAACAACACAGTAAATCTCTACAATTATCTAAAGCATGATGGAGGAAGTGGTACAGCAGTCACAGGTAAAGCTCTTCTTAATAATAAGTGTTTGAATCTCTCCATAGTAGACTTAGATATAAACAAAGAGCTAAAACAAGAAGAGAAAGAAGCAATACGTAAGACATTGATGAGTAAATTAAGTGACGAAGATATAGTTGTACAGACAGCAAGTGGTGGATTGCATATTTATTGTAATACAGAAGAGTATTATGTTGAATCGAACCGAATGGTAAAATGTTATACTAGTCCTGAGTATGATGTAGATATATTTTCCTCGGTAGATGTTAACAGCAGATCACTTGTAGTATTGCCAGGAAGTAAAGTCAGAAAGAACGCTAAAACGCCTATTACAACGTATAAGTTCTTACAAGGTTCATTAGATTCAAAAATAAGAAGGTCACTTTCAGATATCTTACATGACCTAGACATCAGTATAAAGATTAAACAGAGCCCAGAGATAGAAAAGATAATGTTTGATCATGATGGAGAAACAATATCAGAGCAATACGCATTAAATTTAATTGAAGGACTTACAGGAATAGAAGTACATAATGATGCTGGTGGAAGAAGAATAGAGGATGAGGTTACTTTATTTACTTTATTTCAAGCGCTAAATGCACTTCCAACAAATCTAATAGATGAAGCTTACTCTCATGTTCAAAATTACTGTAAACTTACTGATGCTGCAGCTAGCAATTTCGACAGAGCTAGAAGAAGATATGCCAGGTCTTGTACTTCAGCACATGTGTTGGAAAAGATTCTTCGTTGCTGGAATAATGAATATTACGTAAAAGTTATATCTCCAGTGGTTAGTCAAAACGAGATTATCATAAAAGATATAGACTTAAACGACTCGTTTACTATAAATGATATTAGACAGAAGGCAGAACAACATAGATATACCACAAACAAAGATCTAGTAGAAGACTTATCAAGAGTATTAAGGTTTATAGATGATGGTAATGATACTTATGTTCTCAAGACCTATAACTCAATCAGTGAAACGTTCTATTTGAAGTTTGTAACTGATTCTTACATTGTAAAGACGTTAAAGAGAATAGCGATAGACGAGAAGGTAAATGCTCATACATTGTTGATGAATAATCTTTCTAAATTCACAAGACTTGGTGTAAAATTTAACAGCAAAGACAAGAATACACTATCACTCTTCCATGGTTACAAGTATAAGGTGCAAGAAAAGGTAGATATAAACAAGATTAAGATGTTTCTTGATTTAATCCTTGAAGTGATATGCGACCATGAGAAACATATCTATGACTATATATTAAACTGGATAGCATTCATCGTACAGAATCCAGGAGTAAAAACAGAAGTGGCTCTTGTACTAAAAGGCTTACAAGGAATCGGTAAGAATCGATTTACAGATGTTTTAAGTGAGATGTTGAGTGGATATTCAGCTAAAAATATAACAGATATAAGTGAACTTACCGGACAGTTCAACAGTATTGTAGAAGGCAAAATACTTATTGTGTTGAATGAACTAAAGAATTGTGGAGAAGACAGATTAGCAAACTTCAATGCCCTTAAGTCTATTATCTCTGATAACAGCATACGTATAAACGAGAAGTTAGTACCAAGACGTGATGCAGAAAACGTATCCAATTTCATCTTTGTCAGCAATAACAGCTTTCCTGTAAAGATAGAAAACGGTGATAGAAGGTATGTTGTTCTCGCTTGTAATGGTAAGCATAAAGGAGATTACAAATATTTCCAACAATTATGTTCATCCTTTGATGAAGACTTTTATAACACTCTTCTTACATTCTTCATGGAAAGAGATTTATCTAATTTCCAGGTAAGAGAAATACCTATGACTGATGCAAAACAAGATTTAATTGACGCAAGTAAATCTCCTCTCGATATATGGATATGTGAATATTATAATGCTCTTGTAGATGGAATGAATTGTGATGAAGCATTAATGTGCAAACCAGCCGAGATGAAGAAAAGGACATTTCAGTTACAGTTGAAAGATAAGTGTGAACGTAAAAGAAAGAGAATAAATGGTAATCTTACTTGGTATTACACGTTAAAGCAAGAATGTAAAGACATTTATCATCAAACACCGGATGAAAGTATAGTAGAGTTTGAGGAAATGTTATAAAAAAGATTTGTTATATTTTTGTCTCTCATTCTGTCATCTGTCATCTGTCCACCTCATTTTTCACGAACTGAATTATCCGGGAGCATCTAGGAAAGAGAGTAAGGGTGTTGATTTGGTGGGGTGAGATAAAATTGAAAATTGACGGTCGCCACTTTGAATCTTCATTTTAGAATTTACATCTTTGATCTTGTTTTAGTAGTATATATGAGTCGGTTTCCGCAGGGCTAAAGCCCCACGTCAACACGACTAATGAATAAAAATAATATGAACTTATTGTTTGACATCAATTGATGTTCATTTATTGGACAACTCATTTAATTCATCTTCAAGTTGATGCAGTTTGTGTTTATTTATTATTCCTAATATATTTATACTTGTTTTATATTGTTTTTCGAATTTGCGAAAATAAAAAATTATTTTTAAAAAATATTTGTATATAGCAAAGATAAAAAATATTATTATTATTTAATTCTGAAATCGGGGCGAGACCGAAACGACATCGAGACAAGCTGGAACGTAGCCAGTTCTGGTAGTCAATGAGAATGCTAAAGGTCATCAGAAACGTTGTCGAACGCCTGAAAAGCTAGCTGGTTAGGAAAAAAATTTTATTTATAAAGAACCATGTTGTTGTTGAAGAACCATGTTGTTGTTGAAGAACCATGTTGTTGTTGAAAAATCTTGTTGTTGAAAAACCTTGTTGTTGTTGAAGAACCATGTTGTTGTTGAAAAACCTTGTTGTTGTTGAAAAACCTTGTTGTTGTTGAAGAACCATGTTGTTGTTGAAGAACCATGTTGTTGTTGAAGAACCATGTTGTTGTTGAAGAACCATGTTGTTGTTGAAAAACCTTGTTGTTGTTGAAAAACCTTGTTGTTGTTGAAGAACCTTGTTGTTGTTGAAAAACCTTGTTGTTGTTGAAGAACCATGTTGTTGTTGAAAAACCTTGTTGTTGTTGTTGAAAAATCTTGTTGTTGTTGTTGAAAAATCTTGTTGTTGTTGAAGAACCATGTTGTTGTTGAAAAATCTTGTTGTTGTTGAAGAACCATGTTGTTGTTGAAAAATCTTGTTGTTGAAGAACCATGTTGTTGTTGAAAATCTTGTTGTTATTGTTGAATATCTTGTTGATGACTCATGTGATACCTTTTATTTAGTGTGATACCTTTTTTCTCATGTGATACCTTTTTCCTCATGTGATACTTATTTCCTCATGTGATACCTTTTTCCTCATGTGATACCTTTTATCTCATGTGATACCTTTTTTCTCATGTGATACCTATTTCCTCATGTGATACTAATTGTTTCATATGATACATATCATTAAATTTATTTTTATTTTTAATTAAATGAAAATGTCAACACCAAAGGTTTATGATTACATCAATTCATTGATTGATATGCTGGATGAAACAGAGAAGTTTAAACAATGTGATTTCTCAATATTGTGTGATAGATATCCAATACCAAGTGGAAAGGCTACATATAAAGCTAAAGTGATGTACATATCATTGAAGAACAAAGAGAATGAATTCAAACGATTCTATCATGATAAGATTGTTGAACTCGGTCTTGAATACATAACACTTACATCAAATGTTAGAAGAAGAATATCAACAACATCCATTGAATTCTTCGTTGAAGGTTCAAGTGAAGAACAATCATTCAAAGAATATAAGTATTATAATTACAGCATAAGGAAAGCAACAGATAAGAAAACAAAGGAATTGATTGAACAAATGAGACAAAAATATAATATCAATACACCACAACTGTTTGTTGGTGTTCAACAACAAATTGTATTAGATGAATGAAAGGTTATTAGTTCGAACATTGATTAAAACGAATTGATGTGCTTTCATTGTTCTGTATCGATTCCATAGCTCTTCGAAATCTATTGGAAATGGAACTTGTTGATATATGTAGCCGAGTTTCTGTCGTGAATAACCACTAAAGATGAAGAATGATGTTGCATTATTTTTCCATTCTGTTGTTAAAGCTTTGAAGAACTGGATGTTAACGAATATGATTAGATTCTTATGTCGAAGCTGACTGATGGTATTGATAAAATAGGATGATTTAATTAGTTTCGATTTCAAGAAGTCTTCACAAAGAATGATAGTATTTAGTGGTTTATTTGGTTGACCTAGTTTATTGATATGAAGAAACTCAAACATATCGTTTAACTTCTTTTCATCGATTACTATTTTTGGTGTTGATGAATATTTGTTATACAATTCTTTATATAAATCAAGCTGTTTAAGATATTCTTCAGCATTGCTGTCAGCAACAGTTTTTATTGGTAGCTGTATCAATTCGCGTTGACTTTCGAATGTAGCATCATTGATTGTTCCGTTTCGTGATACATAAACAATTAAATGAAAGCCAGCGTTCTTCATTCGAGACATTTGAATAACATCTCGTAGCATTATATGACTCTTTCCTTTACCTTGCTGACCAACGAGTATGTTCAATGAATTGTAATATGAATAGATACCGTTTGCGATTGGTCTGATTGATTCATTCTTTATTTTTGATTCATTGCGTTGATATGCTTTATTCATCTCGTCATCAATATTAAATGTCTTTTCATTAACTGTTGGCTTGAATGATTCATATTCAAATGCAAAACTCATTTGGTCATCATCATAATCAGAACCACTAGAGAATAAAATCTCTTTGTAATTAAACTGAGTGGGTTTCATGAAACCTTTCATTTCTTTAGTTTTCGTTAAAGCTCTTCATGAATACATTTTTGTTCTTATCTCTTCACTGAGTTCTGGTTCTTTGTCAGGCATCATTAAAGATACTTCAACAATCTTCACTAAAAATAAACCTGTTAATAATGAAACAACTAATATTTCATATATCATTTATTAGTTTTTAAATACATGTTTTTAATGAAATGTTGTGTCTAATGAGTTCGGTATAAATGTTATTATATTTGTATTTCAAGTCATTTGATTCATTATTTTTGTACACCAATATCCTATCAATTAAAAGATATTTGGAACGAGAAACGCAACCATTACACGCACAATCATCATTGACAATCAATTCAACTTTATCTGCTTGTGTTAGTAATTTGATGAGTTCCATTAATGTATTTGAATGACAAATCAATAAATCATTGACTTTTATTGGATTGGTTTCATAGATGGATAATAATATCTCAAGGAATTTGTTTTTGGTTTCAAGTTCTGTTATATCAGCTCCAATATCACTGATACCTCTTTCTAGGGAAACGTTGTTTGTTGGATGCTGTGATTGATATACTCCACTCATCTGAGGTATAGTAAAATTTGTGGCTTGAGATGATTGTGGTAATGGTTGAACTGATGGATATTCAACTGGTTGTGGTTGCTTTGGTTTGATGTTTATATTAATACTGGTTGATTGTTCCTGCTTAACTGATGCATCGTTCTCGCTACTTAATATACGAGCTTTTGATAATGCCATGAATGTTTGAATAAAAATAAATCAACATTAATGATGAGTCATTCAATGATTCATTTACAAAGTCATTTGTTCAGCTGATTTGATACGTTCATCAATAGCTCTTAATTGTATTTTAATCGATTCAATATCATTAAATAGTTGTTTATATATCGACAATATGTGAATCATCTTATCAAACTTTCCGTTTAATGCATCATCTTCAGAATTCATACATTCATTGAATATCTTGTCTTTAACTATTCGAAACTGAGCGTGTAAAGCTGATGTATCACAACTCAAACCTTTAATTGCACTATTCATTTTAAACCAAAAATAAACAAATTAATTAAATGATATTTTTATTCTTTGTTGTTCTTAAATGCCAATAATCTATTAATCATATATGATGATACATTTAACTTCAATTTTTCCTTCAATAAGTTTTGTGTATATGAACACCTTTTATGTCCTGGCAACTTATTTATATCATTCATTACTTTATCATCCAAAAATTGTATAACTTTTTCACGTTCATCCTTGTTCAAGAACTTTGATGAATTGAATATTGAACGCGTTCTTTTATGGTTTGCTTCTGTATTTGCTTCTTCATTTGTTTCTTCTTCTTCACTTACTTCTTGTTTTGATTCTAATATCAAAAGTAATTTATGTATTTCTTCAATGTGTTTTATTATTTCTCTTAACTCAGACATTTCAATGAAATAAAAAACTCGAAATATTTTTTATTTTTTGATTTAACATTTTTTCAAATTTCAAATAATTTGATTTTTTAATAATATCATAAATGAGTTCTCGTTATTACTATAGAAAAGATACCAAATCATTTGTTATTGAACAAATCAGGTATATCAATAATGAACTTCAATTAAAACCTCGCTTATCAACATCTAAACCTTCTGACTATGATGTTAAACATTTCAAGTCAATCTTAGAAAACTATCTAACTTCATTCGGTTTTAGAGAACATGAAGGCAATGGAATCAATGATACAACAATATTAGATTTCGTTAATAGAATGAAAAGAGAAGCAGAAGAACAAGAAGAAGAGGAGGAAGAGGAACAATTTGAAGAAGAAGAACAAAATGATGAACAAAAACTAAAACAAAAACAAATCGAGAACAACATTAAAATAGCTCATGATGCACTCAACAAAGCCCTTCAATTAATTAAATCTGAAAATATATTATTGAGACCATTACCGCCAAAGACAAACAAACAACCTCAACGATATGAAGACATTCGATTCAACAATGAAAATGCTGAATTAATTGAATACCTCAAAAAGTTTGGCTATAAAGGTGTTCATTCAAAACATGACTCATATTTCATAATCAATGAACCTGAGAACTTTGATGAAGCAGTTGAAGCATGCAGTCATTTCATTGACCAATTCCCAAATGATAATGAAAAGGTTGAACGATTAGATGAAGACAGTAAAGAACCGATAAAAATATATTACAAGAACGGAGTTTCATCAATTGAAGACATCAATGAATATTTGACTGAAACAGTATTTAAACAAGAAGTGAAACCGTTCAAAATATATTTTCAATTGACTGGTATATTTGAGATACCACCAAAGAATGAAAACGAAAGATATACATATGAAGCAAGTGAAATCAAATGGAAGAATTATAAATCATCAGTACCGATAATCGTTAGAGAGAATAAAGATATTGATAAAGTTAAACTGTATATTGAATCAAAGATTCATGAATATGAAACCACTGCTTCAAACATCAAATTGTGTATCGTTTGGTCTGTTTCATTTACAATCTCTCGTGTCGTTAAGATAACAGGTAAGATTGATGGATTACCAGAAGAGTTCATTAAAAATAAATATATCATTATGGATAACGTTGATGATTGTTTATGTTGGTATCGTTTCCTTGCTTGCTGTTTGAATAAGCAACTTATTGAAACACGAACATTTAAAATCTCCAACAGAACAGCAGCAGCAAAGAAAATATTATGTGAAGAACACGGAATAACTTATTCAACAAAACCTTCAAAAGCAGCAAATCAATTCATCAACACATTCAAAGGAATCACGATTGAAGAAATGAAAGAATCAGCCAAGAATCATAACATCAATGTCAACATCTATGAATATGACAAAGAGAAACATATTTATGATATTCAAGACCAATGGCACAACACTGATGAATCAAACAAAACATTTTCAGCTCTGTTGTATTCAAAAGATAAGATACTTCATATCATGTACATCATTGATGCTGAAGCATTAACAAACATTCATATATGTCCTCATTGTGGTTCATACATTCACAAAGGAAATAACAATATTGACAGATTCAACAGACATGTAGATAAATGTGATGGTAAATTCAAAAAGGATTTCATTCCTTCACGAGAAGCATTGCCGTACTGTCCACATATCTTAAACAATTCTGTTTACTTGTATTGTCTTTCATATGAACTTGAATGGAAGCCAACAAAGCACTATATCACTTATGATTTTGAAACAATGGAACAAAAGATTGAAAAGAAAGTCAGTGATAAATCAGTTATCAATTCTCGATTGATTCCTTTGAGTGTTTCATCATGTGTGAAGCTTGATAAAGGATTGATAACAAAGAACTTTGATATACGAACAAATGACTTCATTGCCAAATGGATTGACTGGTTATTTGTTGCTGGCTGTGATGTGTATGTTGATAAGTTGAACCATTTAAAATCATTCATCAAAGATAAATCGGAAGAAGAACTCAATAAAATAGATACATCATTGAAAACAATAACAGTATTCGGTTTTAATTCATCACGATTTGATTCAAACTTATTCAAAGAGCAATTGATTAAAAATCATTGGTCTATCGATAGCGGAATGATTGGAACAGCTACATCATTAAAGCAATTTATATTGAAATCATCAAAGTACCCCATTCGATTACGATTCATTGATGCACAAGCATTTGTTGCTGGTGGTACGCTCAAACAATTTGGAATTGATTTTGGTGGGATTTCTAACAGTTCGAAAGGTGTATTTCCTTATGAAGCAATCAACAATGAAAATTATAATGAAGTGCTATCAAAGAGTGAACCATTCGCATATGAAGACTTTTACAGTTATCTCAATCAAAAGAATCCTTTAACACAATCCGATTATGAAGAGTATTTGATTGATTCAAAGAGGTTTGCAACACGTTGGGATTACTTGTTGTCATACAATGACAATGATGTTGAAATGATGATTAAACCGATTGACAACCTTATTCAAATGAATGCCGAATACAAAGTTGATTTGATAAGTAATCTTTCATTATCGAAGAACGCTTCATGCATCAAATATGCTCTTGCATATAAAGATTTTAATCCGAAGAACGACTATGAAATCATCAACAAATCAAATACATTCAAACCAACAATGAAATGGTGGTTAAATAAATGTGATAATTATCGAAAGCAAGACATGAAACATAATTTTTGCTCGCAAAAAGGCGATTCATCGCTTCAAACGAACCAAAATCAACGAGATATTTCAAAATGTGTTAGTGAAAAGGATTTCGAAGCATTCATGAAATTGTATGAATCAAATGAAACAGGTAAATGTCATTTGTGTGGTGAACACTTTACTTACAACAACAAACCAACTCTTGACCGAATAGATAACAACAAAGTACATCAGATTGATAACTGTTTACTTGCTTGTGCTGAATGTAATCGTTTGAGACAAAGAGATGACGAAAAGATAACAAGAACAAAGATACAATTGAAGAAATTCTGTAAACTCCATCACCTCCCTACACTTATAACTGATGAAAAAGAATACTACAACTTGAGAGAGAACATAACAGGAGGTTTATCAAATGTACTTCATCGTGTGAACATCAGAGGTCAAACATTAATCAATAAACTAAAATATGATGCAATCAATGACAGAATCATCAGTTATGACACTTCAAACATTGTCTCTCATGTTGCTGGTATTGATTTCAATTCATTATATCCTTCATCATTCAGTTCAGTAAAACATTCATTCAATCCCTATCACGGAGGAATCATGTACATGCCTGGTTCATTTATAAAACGATTTGATGTTTATGATGAAGAAGGAAACAAGAATGAAAAGGTGTTCAATGCTGCAATGAATATCATTCAATCAAAGAAGCGATTTGATGCAAATCCTGAGTTTATATTCAAAGCTGAAGTCAAATTGAGATGTCCAAAGAATAAAATCAATGATTTGATTAATTTCCCTCCTGTGTTTAGAAATATCAATATAATGAATGATGAGCAAACGATTGGAAGCTATATGTACAAATACATGAAAGACAATAAACTGAATTCAGCAGATAAAGAAACAAGAAAGCTGACAATGCTTCTTGATACATGCAACACGTTTATGACGTTCTCGAATTATTATTTATGGTTTTTAATTGACCACGGACTTATTGTTGATGACATTAAGAGCTTAAGTTTATATGAGGCACATGACGGATTTAATCAATTTGTTTGTGAGTTTATGAAGAAGCGTCAGGATATCATCAGTGGTGTTGAACACGGAAACGAAAAGTTTTACAAGATTAGCATGAACGGTTCTTACGGTTATGACGGTATGAATTCAGAGAACTTTAATAAAGTCAGAATTGTTGATAAAAATAAAGCCTTTCAATTGATAGCATCCGATACTTATCGCAATGGATGTAAATTGTCAAATGATTGTTATTTGATACAATCACAACCTCATTCATTCAAATGTAATACATGTCTTCAGGAATCATTTTGGACATTAGACAATGCGAAATACTGGTATTTGACTTTCCTTTATGACTTTCTTTACAAATGCATTGACATGAATAAAATTCATTTCAACTCGGTCGATACAGATAGTCTGTACATGTCTATCGCTGGTGATATGAATAAACCGATTGACCAGTTGTTTGATTACGTCATCAAAGACAAAACATTTTATGACAAACACATTTATAGTTTTATGCCAAACCCTGCAATCAATAATGTATATGATGAGAAAAAGATTCTCGGATGCTGTGTAGAAAAGTTTGGAGCAAATCAGGTTGCTTTGTGTGCTAAATGTTATACCATTTGGAGTGATGATAGAACGATATCACTTAAACTCAAAGGTGTTTCATTAAAGAAGAACAACATCAAATCAAGTGATTACAAAAATGTCATTGATAAGCAATCAATAATGAAAGGCAAAAATATAAACCTTCAAATGAAGTCACAACTGATGAGTAAAATAACTGTAATCAAAAATGCATTAACAGCAGCACATTCAAAAATGTTGGTTTTATCGAATCATTGTTGTTGTCCTTATGTCAATGGTTTCACTGCAAAGGATTATTTCATTGAGAATCATTAAACAATTAATTTAATGATTTTAAAAAATCAATTTTTTTATTTTTGTTATAAATGAGTCAACCAACTGAACAAACACAAATTGAAAATGCTGAAGCTGAATTTGAACCTTTGAAAGGTTTTGAAAGTGATTATGAAATTCAAACAACTTTCCCTTATAACATCAAGAATAAGAAAACAGGAAAAATAATAGCTGAAGGTGAATACAGACAAAATGTTTATCCGTGTGTAAACCTAAATAACAAAATATATTATAAACATATTCTTGTAGCAAAGCAATTTATTGAAAACCCTAATAATCTACCACAAGTCGACCATAAGAATAGAATCAAAACTGATTATCATCTTGATAATTTACGATTTGTATCAAGTTCAGAGAATAATAAAAATAAATCAAATTATAAAGGTATTCAATATGAATTCATTGATGACATACCTGATGATGCAATTGTTATTGATTTCTATGAAACAAAGACAGAAAGGAAAGAATTTGAAGAAAACACGTATTATTATTACCATGATGATACTAATAATGAAGACATTTTTTATGCAAAGATTACTGATAATATTTATAAAATTCTTCATATCAATACAAATAAATCAGGCAATGAATTTATTTCAATGAACGATATAAATAATCAAAAAGTTAGCGTATATATTAATAGATTCAAACATCAACATGATTTGATTTGATTTGATTTACTCTTTGAATACAGCTAATGTTCTTTCATCAATGATACTTGTAATGATTCCAACAGTCATACGTTTTATTTTTGATGTTATTGCTGTCTCTCCTGAAAGAACTTTCAGCTTATTGTCTTCATTATCGATAAACACCTCATCACCGATTGAATAACATGATGAATCATTAACGCGAACCATATAATCACCATGTGAACTAAATGTGATACATTTATTTTTGTCATCGATTCTCACACATATACCGACATACTCCTTCCATGTTCCTGATGTTTTGACACTACAAATACAATCAGTTGTATCATCTGCTGTTGATGGTTTCCATTCATCACCAACATGTTTGTAAACCTTACCTGTCATATACACTGGAGAACCAACAACGAAATCACTAACAGAGTTCATTGATGATTCAATCGGAGAGTAATGTGTGATTGTTGTGTTTGATTGTGCACCGTAAATAGCAGCCTTAAATTTTGATAAATAACCTCGGGACATGATGCATCTTGAATATATTTGTTTAGCATCTAATAATTCCTGAGTAGTTGTCCAAGAATATCCGCCTATTGGGAAATTATATGTCAGGGGTCTTCCTGATGTTATATCAACAGTGTCTTCATAATAGAATGGGAATTTGAAATTGTCGAAATACACAGTTCTTTGATGTAATACAAGAACAATGTTATGAGGATTTCCAGTTGTATCATAGAATAATATTCTTATTTCCAAACATAGCGCATAATCACCTACTATGTATTCCAGTTTAATTACCTTATCTTCAAGTTTTAGATAATGAATTGATATTTCACCGCCCTCTGTAATCGGTCCGCAATCAATAGCACATTTTTTTATTAGTTGTTCTTCTGTTATGACGTTTGACTTCAGTGCAAAGTTATCATTCACATATTTCACCGAAGTAATCATATCATCATTCACAGGTCGGATGCTGATTAATGTGATAGTTGCATCATAAATATTGGTTAGTGTATCATCCTCAGCTCTCAATGAAACAATACGTGTAGCTACACGAATATCTATCAATTCACTTGACTCTCCGCTGGTTGATTTGTATATGAGATTTGCACTCTTTCGTCCAGAATATTCGTATTCAGCTTCTTCATATGTCGCATCATCAGCATTTCGTTTGAACTTCACAATAATATTTTTGGTTGTTAATACCCTTCGTATATATTCATCTGGGACTACACAACCACTATCATTCTGTGTACATTGAATTGTGATTTGTTCTGGACTTTCATCAACAACATTTGCAGTTTTAATGAATGGTGATTCGATTTGTGCTCTAATGAAATTATATGCTATTGGATTATTATTTCTATGTGCTGCAATATATGATACATATACAATTTGTCCATCATCATAACGCCATATTATTCTATCAATGCGTTTGCCATTGCTATCATACCTGTCCATGCTGTCATAAGTGCTAGTAGAACCATTTGGTTTAAATATTACATCAATATGCATTATATCATCATCTTGATTATCTCCCCAATTAACATCAAATACCAAATGAACTCTGGCATTTGGTAGCTGAGGGGTAATATATGCACCGTCATATAAGTTTGCTGGATATTCAATATTCAATTCAGTTCCGTATAATGCAGTATTCAATGCAGATTCATTAACCAAATCAGTTGGAATTGTTGGTATATCTGTTTTCAATGCATATTTATCTAATTCATAAGCCAATTCATCCTCATCGACAAACTTCTCATCAGCTTGTGCGCTAGTGTAATACGGTGTCAAGTCAACTGGTTCTGGTATATCCGTCTTCAATGCATAAGTGTTCGACACATATCTAGCTGAATAAGCGTTTCTGTCTGTTGGTTCGATAGTTTTGGTAATTGAACACGATAAAACTTCTGGTGTATCGCCAGTTCCTGGATTGATTAATTCATGGCTGTCATACAAAAACCAAATACTTGAATCTTTTCCTTCGATACGCATTATCTGAGAGGGTTGTTCGTCATCATTGTCATTGTACGAATAGTCTGCGTGAACATAATGACCCGTATAAAAACTGTTTGATGAAACAATATCCAACCCGTATTGCTCAATCAGTTCATGATATGTGTTGTAATCCAAATCAGGAATTGTATTATTGACGATTTCGAATTGAATTGTTGTTTGACCCTCAATAATTTCTGGGATTTCACTCTTCATTGCATATTTTCCTTCTGCAACTGTTTTCGTTTCATACTTATCCAATTCATAAGCCAATTCATCCTCATCGACGAACTTCTCATCAGCTTGTGCACTAGTATAATACGGTGTCAAATCAATTGGTTCAGGTATATCACTCTTCAATGCTAATCTTTCTTCTGTTTCTGCTAATGTTATTGTTATTGGAAGGTATTGATATCTATCATAAATTGCTCCACTAACTTCATCCCACACTAATTCAAAATACTCACCTTCACTATCAAATCCTTCAGCTTCATGTTGTTTAACGTTATATTCATCATCAGCATATAAATCATTTGTCTTAAATCTGATATCAAAATGGAATATATCACCACTAGTGTCTAATTTATAACCAACCAAATGTGTTCCTTCTTTGAACGGTAAAACGTGAGATGTATCCATTCCGTTTTCTTCATATTCTTCTGGTATTGGTCCTGTATTAGGAAACATATATGTCTTAGTATCAATTGTGTATTCAGTTGATACATTCAAATTATCTCTCGTGATGTAATTCTTCAAATCATCTTTTGGAACATATTGTCCGGCACAAACATCCAAAGCCTCCTGAAGAGCTTCATTAGCTGCCATACTTGTTAAACACGTTGATGCTTTAGCTGATAATGGTTTAACATCATCAGCCATCAATTTCTGAAACATTTCTTCTGATAATTGTTCCTTTGGGTTCAAATGCAACTCACTATTTTTGAGTACTTCTGGTATATCCGTCTTCAATGCATAATTCGTTAAATCAATTGGTTCGGGTATATCAGTTGATAAAGCATAATTGTTGATAACATAATCACGCAATCCGTTAACTGCTTCATTCAATTGTTCCTCAGTGATTCCATTTCCGTTTGGAATCCCTACGTTTCCGTTCGATGAATCGCCTTTGATAACATAATTATCGACATATCTTTTAATGTATTCGTTAATCAATCCGTCAATAGTATTTGTTTTTGTTATGTGTCCGCTCTGCTCAATCGTAAACATTCAATTTATTAGAAACTAAACAATGTCAAAACAAGATAAAAATAATTCATCTGATAGCTTTGAATTAGATTTAAGTAATATTGATGATGAAACTATATTTGACAGTGAGGTATCTAAACCTGATGATGATGAAGAACTAGAGGACCCGATAGATTATTTTAAGAACACGTTTCTCAGTACATACAAACTAGAACACCCCAATGATTTAATTAATTTGTTGTATCAAATACAAAACAATGAATATACAGGAAGAAGTGTGGGAAAGATTCGTGAAATGAAAGTCAAGTTTCGTCGATTTGTTTCATTGATGAACAAAATCAATGCAGGTATTAAAAGTAAAGGCAATCGATTCCTTAGTTTAAGAGAGTACACAACAGATAAAAAAAGTCTTGATACAATTATCAATTACTTCAATATTGTTGTCAATGATGATTTGAATTATAGTTCTGATGGTTTTCGTTCATCACCCATCAAACCACCGAGAAAGAGTCAAACACCACAAACCAACAAAGGAAGAAGAAAGAGAACAAGCATACATGAACCAACACTTGATACTAATAAACGAAGAACACCAAGAAGAAAACGCATAACTCCGAGTGATTCTGATGAAAATGACTCGACAATACAATTGCCTAAAGACAGTGAAGATTCATTACTTAATATAACATTAAGCGAATCAGATTCTGAGTCATTAATATTGAAAAACGATGATTTATCTGATTCTTTTATTGAACCATCAAAGGAACACAATAAAAATAATTTTTCAACTAATAAAATGGCAGACGACAACAACAATAATAACGGACCTCTTCAATCATTATATGATGATGAATTAGATGATTGGCAAGATGATGATGAAGCAGCAACCGAAGCATACAGATATACAAGAACACCTGCAAAACAACCATACAGATATGTTGATAATGAAGAAGAAGCACAAGAAATTAAATCACCTTTTGCAAGGAAATACAAAGGATATGCAGAAGATAACAAAGCAGATGATGAAATACTTGATGAATTAATAAGAAATGCAAAGCAACCCTCAAAGAATACTCGCGGACGTCGTGATAAAAAAGATATGCCTCTTGTTAACTCAACATTAAAGGATTCATTTGACAAGCTTGAAATACCTCGGGTTGGTGGTAATATATCCTATTACAGAGATAAATTTATTGATATGATTATTAACGGAAACTTCAGAATCAAATACATTCCGAATGCAGCTTGTCGTGATACAGCTATTGAATACTGTAAGAATTCAGTTGATAAAGACGGTAAACCAAGATATCGTTTATTACCAGAAAATGCCAAAGACCCGTTAGGAAACTCAATAACAGACTTGAACGGTGATAAAGTTGATGATGTTGTTTTAATTGATAGGAACGGTAATCCTTCAATCATTAACGGATACAAGCTTGTATTTGCTTCTCCTTACAAGAAAGTTTGGAAATCTGTTATTAAAACAAAACAAGAAAGAAAAGAAATGCCGTTCAATAAATGGATTCAATCATTATTTGATAAAGATATCAAGAAAATTGATTGGGATGCTGGTCAATACAAATTAACAAAGGGAAAAGAAATGCAAGAGCTAGAAAATTATTACGGTCCTATGGGTCTGGGAAAAGCAAGAGTCAGCAAACGTATTACACCAAGTTCTTATTGGTCATCAATCTTTTCTAAAGTCTGGAAAGTGTATTGGAATGACGAACAATTCTTTGTATTATCTCCTTTGAAGAAACTCATCAATTACCTTGCTGTATCAAATATGTTATTTGCTTATCTCTTTGATGCTCCTTTCAAAGAAATCATTCAAGACAATAAGTTCAATGGAAAGATATTAACATATGAACAATGGTCATATTGGAAACAACAGAACAATAAAGAATATGTTTCAGTATTAGGAAAGAATGTTCAATCATATGTTGAGAAGATTATTGATAAAGCTATTGATATCACATCAGGAGAATTAAAGGCTGAACCAAGTCAATGGGGTAAACAATTTACTGAATTAATGCATTACATTGATTATGTTGTCTTTGGTGTTGGTTTCAATGTTGATGTAAGTAAGCAAGAAGGATATAACAGGTTGAAACGAAATGCAGAAGGAATTAAAGAAGCAACGCCAGAAGATATTAAGAACGTTAAAGATAATTTCATTAAACGAATCACCGCAGCAATAGAAAGAGATATATATCCAAATTGTGGATACACAGCATTCAAAGCACAACTCAAAGAAAGTAAATTGCAGAACAAAAATAAATATGCTGATTTTGCTGTTAATCTTAAACCATTACATCAAAGAATGAATAATGAATAATTAATTTAAATCAAAACCTCCATTATTATTATTATTATTATTTTTGTCATTTGGGTCTGAAACGATTCTAAAACTATAACGTTTTGTTGATTGTGGTTGCTGATTATATTCTTCTTCACTTGACAAGTCTTCAAAAGTATTATTATTATTATTTATGTTTTGTTGTCGTTCATAATAATTTGATGTCTTATTAGGATTTGGTGTTTCAAAATCAAAGCCTTGTGATTGATTTTGGTTTTCTTCGTGCCAATCTTCTTCAATTTCCATAGGTTCATAATTCGGTAAAGAATTATTTTGTTGAACTATTTTTTGATATGTTTCCGAGCTATTAGGAATAGTTCGTTTTGCTGATGCTGAAAAGTGAACTTTGTTATCTTTTGGCAAGTGCTTATATATTGGTTCTGATTGTTGCATTTGCAGCTGATTGGAAATCTTTTCTAACATTTTTATTAGTTTTGCATCAAATCTCTTTGGAGTCGATATTGATTCTTTTGTATTAAAACCTGAATCCTGTGTTATTTTTCTCGGTTTGAATACAGGATATTCATCGGCTATTGTATCATTTCGAAAACTAAAAGCCGATTTTTCAATTGATTTTGTACCTGTATTATGATTTAAATCTGCTGTTATCGATTTTGCAATTTCCTCGTTGTCAGATTCAGGAGTTGTATTAACATAACAATCAATTATCGGAATTTTTTCAGGGTTATCGTAAATATAAAAAGATAAATATGTTTGTGCTGCATTAGGGTCATAGTTTATATCAGCTGCAGTTATAATATTATCAAATGCCTTTATGAATGATTCAGAAGTGAAAGCAAAGTAAGTTTTATGAAAATAAGATTCACCGTTATAATTTTTATAATATTTTGTTAATGCTTTTGGTGTATTATCAACTATTAATATAAATATAGGTTCCTGATATCCTGTAAGAATCTTTTTTGTAAACACGTATGAAGGTTTTTCAGGTGTATCACCATCAAGATATATTATCCATGTAGGTCTACTTGTTAACATATCACCTTTAGTTGTACTTTTAGCTTGCTTTGGAAATATGAAAATTGAAGGAAAAAAATATCTATTTTTTTCTACTGTAATCAATGCAAATGTAATCGGTGCAACATCATCAATTTTATAACGGCTCATATCAGCCAATTGATTCGGATTTAAATAAATTACCTTAGAATCCATTTTGAATAGTCATTAATAAATCAAAAGACAACTGAATATAAATGATTCAGGTTCAATAACGTTTCCTTTCATATCTGTAAACCATAAATGATACTCTTTTTTTGTATTGTTCAGACACTCATATTTTCGATATTTCGTTTGTCGTCTGTTAGCAAGCATAATGAAATGGTCGCAGAAAGGCATGAATTCAACTATATCTGAATGAACCATCAAATCACCGACAATATGTTGATTGACAACAGCCCCACAATACTGAACAACAATGTACTTCTTGTTGCGACTATAAACGAAATCATCAGGAAGATTAAAATCTTTTGATTGTGTGTGATAGTATCGTTTTGTGATTGGTTGTTTAGCTTTCATTTTGCGTTTTATAAGTCAAAAAGAATACTTTATAATCATCATTCAAAGCATCTATTGATGAACAAACATATTTTGTGTACATGATTGGAACTGTTATTATTGTTTTGTTCTTCAGTGTTTTGTTAGTTTGACGCAAAGGATTTAATAGTTTACATTTAACGTTTCCTGATTCATAACAAATGAATTCAGCAAGTTCATTGAACACTCTTCTTCGCTTTTCATGTTTCTTTTCTGTTTTTCCGTAATCGGTGTGAATGAGTATTATATTTTTGGGTTTATATGACAGAAGACCTTTAAATCGTTGTTTTTGTTGAATCTCTTTCAATTGCATTGATTTGGCTCTAATGTATTGCCATTCAAGGTCGCGGTCATCTTGCATCTGTTGAGGTGTTAGATAAATGTATTTTGATTGTCGTTTGTCAAGGTATTCATCAGTTTCTTCGTCAAATGATGTGTATAAAGGATTCAATAAACGAAGAGATGCATGAGGCGTGTTATTGTACCATTCAACCGTTTGTTGTATCAATACATTGTTTGTCATTCGTTGTTGTGATTGACCGAAAGCATTTCGTAATGTTCTGATTACTGCATCAACACATTTATGTGCATTCGTGAAAGGTGAATCATCAATGATTAACTTTATTTTGTTTGGTGCTTTGAATTTAATTGTGTGTTTGTCTAATTGATATCTTTGCTCTTCACCGTTGCAATAACTTTTGAATGCATTTGATATAAAAGCCTTTTCACCATCACATTTAATTGTTTCAATTCTGATATTTCTTTTATTGACTAGTTTATCAATTACTTTGATTACATAATACTCAGACTTGTAATCAATTGGTTCAACAATTAGGTATTTGGTGTTTACATTGATTATTACTAAATAAGCTTTATTTAATGCAAACATTATATCAATTTCGTACGCATACGGTTCAAATGAGAAGTCAGGTTTTGATAGTTTCTTTACTGTCTTCAATTGGTAATCCTTAATATAGGGCTCGGTTTTAATGCCCGTGTCTTTGATGTACTTGTATTTAGATTTGAAAGGATAGTTGATTGATTCATTCATTTGAATCGCAAAAATAAAGCATTAATTTATGAAGGAACTCTGTTCCCTTTTGCAAAGCAAAATGATTATTTAATGAAATCAATTTATTTATTCATTTGCTTGGCTTCCTTGTGGTGATTCGTCATCATGATATTCTAAACCGTCAAGAGATAGTTTAAAGTAAGAGTCCCTAGTTATCCAAAGTTGAGTCGGAGGAGGTTTGACAATGGTTCCATCTGGTTCAACAACATTGAAATATGTGTCATCATCTCCTGTATATATTGGTTGCCCATTGACTTGTATCTGAACGTTTCCGAAACCTCCATCAAGTCCGTCATAACAATATCCTGCACTTGCTCGTTCTGTTTGAATGTTGAATACAAATGATGTTGCATCACTGATTGTGTTGTTGTATCTCTTACCGTTAGCGTCATTCTTTGGCATTGTCATCGAATCCTCAAATTCCTTTGTGCATGAAAGAGTGATTGCATCTAAATCACCAGCTGTTAATTGATTTTCAAAGAATCGCGCACCAATAGTTGAAACGTTTTCGTCTGGGAAGTTCTTTCCACCAATATTCAAGAAACAGTTTTGATAAACTGGATTTTCAAAGACAGTTAAATCATTATGATGCTTTGGAAACATGATTGATAAATTAGTTGCATTGATTAATGGGATATTCAATGTTGACTTGATTCCGTTAGCTGCTGGAGCGATTGGGAAAGCATGATAATCAACTTTTTGTGAAGGAATGATTAAACCTTGTCTTAAAATGTCTTCAATTCCTTGTCTTGTAGCTTCACAAACACCAAAGCCTTGCATATTAGATTTACAAGCTGTGATGGTCATTCGATTAACTGTTAATGTTGCTGTTTGTTTTGAATAATGAGCGCTCATCAACTTGTTGGCTTCAGTTTTAGATACAAAGTTAACGTAAACATGACCTGCATGTGATGGTTGAGGTAATTTACCATGTTCTTTGGTATAATGGGCTTGACAAATTGCTTTATTATCATCAGTCTTTTCAATTCCAAGTTCAGTAAATTCATCATCAGTAAAGCTAAATATTAATGAACAATTTTCAATCAGTTCATCGAAATCACCTCCAGATGCAGATACGTATTGTTCTCTAACTTCATACTTCAATTGATATTTCGTTGGTGTTGGTTCAGGTGATGGTGGGTCTGGATTGTCTCCAGGTCCTGGAATCACTGCTTGATTACCAATTTGTGTGAATTGATGTTTGAGGTGTCCTCGTGCTTTGATTTCCTTTAGTCTGTTTAATTCTTCCATCGATATTGAATCATTGTCTTCAAGAAATACTTTTGCTTCAGCAACTGTGTAAGGGTCTAATACTGCCCAAACAAGACCAGCGGGACTAACTTGAAAACGAATTGATAAATCACCAATGATTCCGTTAGGGAATAAATCGAATGCCTGTAATGCAAGCAAATCATCAAAAGGAACATTCAAATCAAATTCGACTTCACTTCTTCCTGTGTTCTTAAATGAATTCAAGTTAACATAAGCTCCTGCATGTGTCTGTGAATAGTTGCTAATGTTTTCCCACAATGAATGAACGAATCTGCGACGTTTCTTCTCGGCTTCTGGTTTAACTGAAGAATATAAGAAGCCCTCACGAATGCATTCATTCTGTTGGTATCCGACATTGACATTATTATGAAGAATCTCTAACCTGTCAAACAACTGGTTTGATGATTTGAAACCGACAAACAGTTTGTACAAGTTGTTGGGGTCATTGATTTCATTTAATTTACTCATATCTGTATTCAATGACAAATCTAATTTAACGTGAAATGTTAAGAAACCTTTATCAATATCACTTATGAAGTGGTCAGGATGTGTTAAACTTATTTGCGAATATTGTCCTTGATGAAATGGAGCTGGTTGGTCATGACAGTCAACAGTTCTAAATGAAAATGAACGTGTACCGTCATTGACATTAATCATGTTTCTCATCTCTTCAAATGCATGAAGAACGTTTCCTGTTTCAGTGCGAAGATTATGGGCTCTCTCGTTTCTGTATAACATTTATGATTGAATAAAAAGGAAATAAAACACTTTTATCATTAATTAAATTATGGGTGTCGGTATATTCAACAAAATCAAGAACGCATTTAAATCAATTGGCGGCAAAGTAAAATCATTCGCTCAGAAAGCAGTTAAAGCATTACCAAAAGTTGTTGATGTTGGAAAGCAAATCGTTGACAGAGTTAAACCGATTACACAATTCATTCCTGGTGTCGGTCAGGTTGTTGACGCAATTGATACAGGTTTAAATGTTGCTGACAGAGTTGGGAGATTTGGAAAATCAATATTGAATGAAGTTAAATGAAAAACAATGAATTATAATGATTTAATATAATTATAAATGAATGAAAACATTAATGAACTTAAAGTTATAAATGATAATGTAAATGAATCAAAAGTATTTAAATCAATTGAAGAGTTCAATTTGTTCTATCAAAAGAATATCGAGCAAATGAAATCACAAACGACTAACTATTTGAACAAGATTTATAAAATCATCACTAATGACGGCAACGAATACAAAATCACTAAGCGCAATTGTACAGACGGTAAAAGACTTAACGGCGACATTTATTTGAAGAAAGTTGGGAACACAATCACTAAAACACTTGAAAATGACAACATCAAAGCTGATATATCATTAATGAAAGAATCGATTAACGAACTCAATGAATTAATAAATCAATTGAACAACAAAAATAAAATACTTGAAGAACATATTAATAAGCTTTCAAACGTTGTCGACCAACAATCAAAAGTTATTAATGAATATGTATTAAATGTTGTTGCTCCTGACAACCACAGAATGATTAAGTGAATCATGATGATTTAATGATTTATTCGTTTTTGGAGGTGGTTCATGAAATATATTTCCTTTTTCATTATAACATTTCACTGTTGGTGCTGAATTTATTTTTGTTCTATTCTTTTGCATCGTTAATTGTAATCTATCAAAATGGTTTTTATGCTTATCGTCATGAACGGTTCTTAATTGATTAATAGCAGACATTTAATTATTATTAAATGAGTGAACTAACTGAATACAAGAAAGAAATACCAGAACTAAAACGAATCAAACGAAGCTTGAAAGAAAAGTGTTATGATTACAAACAATGTCTCAACAATATCAAATCAGGAATGTTGGGCTCTGACGGTCTTGCCGTTCGTGAGTCTCTTATCGAAGACATCAACAGCCTCAAACACAAACTGCATCAACTTGAAGATGAATTAAATGAGTTGTCCAATAAATGAACATCAATTGATGTCAAACAATAAGTTCATATTATTTTTTTTCATTAGTCGTGTTGACGTGGGGCTTTAGCCCTGCGGAAACCGACTCATATATACTACTAAAACAAGATCAAAGATGTAAATTCTAAAATGAAGATTCAAAGTGGCGACCGTCAATTTTCAATTTTATCTCACCCCACCAAATCAACACCCTTACTCTCTTAGGAACAAGGAACATTAGCGAAACCAAAAATAAGATGAAGATTTTTTGTTTTCATGCTTCTTTCTTCTCAGCAGTAACCATTTCAGCAATTTTCTTCAATTCCTCTAACTCTTGCTTCTTTCTTTGTCTATATTCTTTTTGTTGTTGTCGTCTGGCTTCAAGTCTTTCTTCAGGGGTATTATATTTACTCTTCCTACCTCTTTTCGGGGTATCAACTATTTCTTTCAGATTCTCACTTGACTTCGATTTGGACAATTTCTTTATTACTTCTGTTTTCTTGAATTGGTTTAGGTCTATTTTACTCGTCATTTTGATAAAAATAAAAAAACAAATAATAATTGCATATTAACTGCATGCTTAAGACACAAATGATATTTGTTAACTAATTCATTGTATTCTTTGTTGTATACTTGTTTGAAGTCAGTACATACTTCTCCATTATCATTTACTATCTTAATGGAATCTATCTTACGTATCGGATTAGCTTTCCCTGCACAACAGCCTACATCCTCATCAAGACTTATTTCTACCACCTCCGCCTTAATAATTGTTTTAATTATATTAGATAAGGCAGTAACAGGGACAATTATACAATTCTTTGATATTAAGTTGGATAATAATGCTTTGTCTTGGTCTAACAAGATTTTTGCATACGTTTCAAGTATCACGTACTTAACATCCTTTGTTTCTTCTTCTTGATTCTCTTCTAATTCAACATTACGAGTGATAACAATTTCTTCTTTTCCATCATCCCTTTTGTTTATAATAATATTATTATTTATATTGCTTGTTGACTGTGCTGCTGCTTGAGGTTCTAATGAAACGTTCGCCTGCACACCATTCGCTTGAGTTCTCTTCTTTATCATTTCCTTTCGAAAAAAAGTTGATAATCAATCAGTAATGAATATTAGCTTGCTTAACATTAATTGGTTTAAAGTATCCAATCCTTCCTTTATTTCTTTCATCCGCTCTACCTTGTATTTCTCCTAATTTCTCTGGTTTCTTTAAGTATGGAGGAAGAATAGGAGCTTTAGGTGCTTTATCTTTCTTCAAATAATACCCTCCATCTGTAATACTAACAGGTGGTTCGTGTAATGGTCTTGTTTTATGTTGATTACTCTTTGGTGGTTTGACTGGTTTGTTTTCCATATACTTTGTTGGTGGTCTATTAATTCTTGGGTTAAACGTAACTGCGTAAGTATTGTCATTAGAAAATATGCCAAAGTGATTAAACTCTATTGTCTTCTCAGTCTTAGTTCCTTCATTAAACATTGCCCCTTCTGCTCCAACTGTTGTTGAATTTGGATTTCTGTACTTATTCATTTCTTTTTCAAAAAAAATTGGTTAGTCGAGATTCCGACTTACAGAACTAGCTCTTGATGGAGACCGATAAATAGTTCAGGAGTATTTAATTCATATTTCTTACGTAATTCCTCTATCATTGTTTTAGTCTTTTTGGATGCTAATTCTATCGAGTAATTGTAATAACTGTATTCTCCATATTCTTGTTCCTTATTTGAACCATTAACAAAAAACTCTTGCATTTTATAATTAATTTTCCTTCTTGAGTTAGTATTTAATACTATGTGTTCTATATCATATTCTTTTATCTTGTCCGGATATATCCTCCATACATTCTTGTCCGCCTTAATTGATATGTAGATGACTTTTGCTAAATATTTATTTTTTGAAAGTTGAATTGGATATCGATCACAAAGGATAGCGAAATTACTTTCTTTAAAATCTTCTGGGTGTTCGGCAAGGGAAATAACATTATTGATGTAATCATATACCTTGAATTGTTGTTCCATTTTGTAGAGAAATAAAAAAATATAAATAAAATTTTTTTAGTCTAATCCGTATTGGTGTTTAAAGGTATGGATATAGAATGTGGTTTGCTTATTATTTATATCTCTTGTCGCAATGAATTTTCTACCACTTTTAAATGTATTAATGTGCATGATTCGATAAACATCATCAGTTATCCTTTGGTAAAAGATATCTTCTTCAGTCTCTTCATCATAATAGTAATAATATTTATTTTCATCAAATACTCTTCTTTCATTCTTTAGGTCATAGTGAGTAATAACAATTGCATCATTTGGTATGTCATCTATAAACTCATATGCAACCCCATGTCTTCCTGAAGCATTTCTGTTATTTTCACTTGCAGAACACCAACGAAGATTGCTCAAATGATAATCCGTTCTATCTCTATTAAGATGATCTATGAAAGGAAGGTTATCTGGATTAGGGAGGAACTGCTTCGCTATAACCCTATGCTTCTTAGCATGTTTTCTATTTAAATTTCGACGAACATATCCAGTACTTTTATCAATATATTCCTTTACTTCATAATGATTATCCTTTCGTCTAATAGTGAATGGATACTGGTTAAGTATTTCATAATCAGGATACTCATTTATTGTAACAAATTCGATTGCTTGTTCTTCTGTCATTTTGTATTTATGTATAGTGATAATAAAAAAAATATAATTAAAATAGAAAGACGCAATTATTTTTGTTACTTAATCCCTTGAGGTCAAGTCATAATTACCAAGGCGTACTAAAGGAGGCATACCATTTGGTTGAACTAAGATAGATATAGATGAATCAAATAAGAGACAAATTAAAGGTGGTGTTTGAACATCTTTTGCATATGTACTTTCACCTGTTTCTTGTGTTACAATTATTTCAAAATTAATTGGTGACAAAGAGGTTAATCCCTGTTGATATGTATTATCAGTTTCAGTTGGGAGAGCAATAAAGAAACTTGTTCGGTCATCAGGATAATTTCCAATAGAGCGTGCGTATGGATGGTCATTGGTTAATGATGCAACAACTTCTTTATTAAATCCACTCTGTCCTCCATTCATGTTCATTGCGTTCTGACAATATTCAAGGAACTCTGGGTATTCAACAGTTGTACCAAATGGCTTTGCAGGAATGTTTCCATATCCTCCACAGTTTAATTGGAATGATTTAAATTGTGGATTCCTAAATACTGTGTGATGGGTATGTTTTTCTGGAAATAGACAAAATATGGAATCAACAAAACGTGGAGTAATGGTGCAGGTGGATTTACAATTCGGATTCTTTAATGGAGCAGTAGTAGTATAGACAGAAAGTGCTTGGGTTGGAAATGTTAGTGGATGAGTTGGGTCAGCATATCTTTGTACTAGACTGGAATAAATATTATCTTCTATACCAAAACAAGGAATAATAGATGAACACTCAGTAATCTCATATTTAGTGACTTGAAATGTTCTGTCTTTTGCTGTTAGTACTTTATTAGTTAAACCTGTATACATAATAATTGGTTCTTTAATGGGTGTAAATTCATTTGTGATGATTGGTAATGTGTAAGTTGAATTAACGACATTATTATGTTCGAACGCTTTTCCTGGACCCATTGGACAACATACCATACCTTCACATGAAAAGAATAATCGGAGTTCAATCTTGCCTGCAAATGCTGGAAGGTATTTAATATTTGATAATGGTAAGAACCTTCTTAAATCAATCTTTAGGTGAATTTTATATGTTTTGTCTTTCCATCCTTCGGCCTAATCAACAATAAATCCTGTTCTGCTGCCTGAATTACCATTCCATATATCTTTATGTCTAGCCTTTGAATATACATCTGCTCTCTTTGTTGTTTCGTTGGCGCAACATGCAGTTAGAAATGATTCTTCGCAACCAAAGTTCTGGGTATAGATAGTGATACCATTTGCTACTATTTCATATTTCTCAACAGCATCTCTAGCATCCTTGAAACCAAACCATACTCTGTTGAATTGATATTCACCATCAATTGTTGCTTTAACTTCTTGTTCTGCCATTTCTTTAATCTTTACCTCCATGTCAGCTCTAATAAATCCATTATATATGTCTGCTGTATTGTTTGTGTTAGGTGATATAATTACACTTGTATATGAACCTTTATGAATTGTAGGTGAAGGAGAATAAGATGTTTGAGGACTAATTGTGTATTGCTTGTTGGTATCTGATAAGGCTATACAATTATCAACAATATCAAAATAGCTAGCAATTTGGGTACATGTTTCAGCTGACGTCCTTAGTTCAATTTCTGGATTTAACATATTTTCTTTTGAGAAAAATAATAAAAGCAAATTAAATCATATCAGAGAAAATATTATTTCGTCTTCTACGAATAGGTTGAGGTGGGATTACTGGTATTGGTTCCTCTTCTGATTCGTCTTCTATTTGATTTGGTTCTTGGCTCAAGGCGTTTATGTATTGAGGATAATATGGTTTTCTCATTTGTTTTTGTATGACATCTTTTATCATTTTCTTCTGTTCCTTCTTAGCCCTTTCGTTTTTAAACTCTTCACCCAATAGCTTTAATTGGTTTAGTATTTCTATATTTATTGTTGGATCATATAATTGTTTTGGTTGTTCTTCAATTATTGGTTTTTTGGGTATTGGCTTTTCTTCTGCTGGTTCTTCAGGTGGGTCGGAATTCTGACCAACAGCTTTTTCTTCAATCGTTTCTGTTTTAGTTAATGGTTCTTTACGTGGGCGAACAATATACTTACCCTCTTTTTTTGTAGGAAATACTTCATATTCTGGATCCTCTCGTCCATTCAGCCACTTTTGTATTACCTGCAATCTTTTGCTTTGTGGTACTCTTTTGCTCATTTATGAGCTTTAAAAAAATGCTTAAATTTACTTTCTATTGCACGAGTTTTCATTTCTTTGTTTTTCTTCGTCTTTTGATAAAATATTTTTTGTTTCGATATATTTTATAGCTAGCCGGCTTTCTTGAATAATGAATACGTGGATAGTTCAAATAATTTAGATAGTAATTACTTAATATATCTCTATTTAAGTCTCCTAACTTTTGTTCTCTATCTTTGTTTTCTATTCTCTCAAAACCATTTCCTATTGTGTTCATTGTTTTGGCTCCTGCCTTTAAATATTTATTATCAGTTGCTTCACCTATAGCTTCTGCAATTTCACCACCAGTTTTTAATATTTCACTTTTATTGTCCCATGCCCATTTTAACCTCTCCTTTGTTTTCTTGACCTCTTCATCATTATTTTTTGGTTGTCCATTTGTGATTTTGTCATATGCACTATTTAATTTTTTCATGAATTTCCCTGTTATCCCTTCTGAATGGGTCATGGAGGGTGGTACTGGAGGTGGAGCAGGAGCAGGAGGCGGCATCAGATTTTGGGTAGATGGAACATCTTTTTCTTGAGTCTCATTTGATGTTTTGATATTGTCGCTTGACTTCCTTCCAGTTAATTTGTTATACGCATTATGCATTAAATCGGTTATCTTATTACCTATCCCTCCCATTGGTTCTTCTGTCCCATCACTTCGTAGAGTAGGAGCTGTACCCATACTAAATAACTCAAAAGACATTTAATTGGAAACAAAATTGACTACTGGCTCACTTTTTTGACTTCTTTTTCTTTTTGCTACTTGTCGAGCCCTGTCTTTGTTGATACTTTATTTTCCTCTTTAATTGTTCTATTTTTGCTTCTTCTCCATCATCAAACATATTTCTTTTCTGATATAATGCTGTTGGCTTCCTTCCATAATGAATGCGTTGAAAATCACTATATGTTACATGTTTGTTTCCGAATAGACGACTATTCCTTTCCTCTAATAATTGTTCGAGCTCACTTTTTTTAGCTTTGTTAGTAGAATAGTTAAGGGGGCTACGCTAAAAACGCTCCGCCCGCCCTTAACAACGTTTTAGGACCCCTTTCTGGACCCCCAAAACCACGAAAAAACCCTATCTGGGACCCTCTAGAAGCACTACTTTTGACCCCTTCCAGAGTACTCCAGAACCCCTGTTTTTCGCTATTCTGGGACCTCCTGGAGCATATATGATGACCTCTATAACTATATAGCTACAGAGCTTTGTAAACACTCTTCCAGAGACCCCAAAACCACGAAAAAACCCTATCTGGGACCCTCTAGAAACACTACTTCTGACCCCTTCCAGAGACCCCCAAAACCACGAAAAAACCCTATCTGGGACCCTCTAGAAACACTATTTCTGACCCCTTCCACAAGCCCTAAAAACACTGTTTTTGAGATCTCTAAAAATAACCCCAAACGTAATTTAAATAATTTTTTTATCCGCTACATATAATTATAATATGACTACAGAAATTTAATTCCACCTCGAATCAATCGTTGATGAATTCTATGACTACATAGATGAACTCGATAAGATTCACTGTGTTGATAATATCATGGAATCACTCCACGAAACCTTGATCCTAATGAATCTCGATAGAGATTTCAACGTATATAACATCCTCACGTATTACGACATCGATGATCTAGACGATCTCGATGATATCTTCAACGCTCCATACTATGATGATGGAGCTGTAGACTTAAAGATAGAGACTATCGATAGATGTATTCATTTATTGATGATGAAAGAAGACATTCATCGTGAAGATGAAGATGATGATACTACGTACTCGGACGAACCCCTTATCGATATGGACACAGATGAGTTCGCTGATGATGAAGAGTAAGGGAAGTTCTCGAAGAGTAAGTGATGTTTATTTTTGTTTACTTAAATGAGTTACAGAAGGGATAACCCAGAAGATGAACACATTCCATTGCCAATCGAAACGGTTTATAACTCTATAGTTGATTCGGTAAGAGTTAAAGGTGATTACGGAACCACTAAATATTATACCGATAGCAATGAACACTTCAACAGAATTTATTTTAAATATCCAGCTGAATGGAGAACATCCAATCTCGGTGAAAAAATAATCGGTGTTCGACATATGTCTGTTAAATGGAGAGAGGGTTGGATTAAGTTTGATCTATTCGTTCGAAAATTTGATGATGCGATATATGATAAACTAAAAGATATAATTACACGAGTTAACAAAGAAATATGTGAAACGTTATCAGAAGATGAAATACATGAAATAGTTATGGATAATCTACCGGATGAGTATGTAAGAGTATATCAAATTCCAATAAGTATCAGAGTAACATCAAATGATAATTGGATCGATATTGTTAATCATATACGAAAAGCTATTGATGATCATAATCTATATAATCATCTGAAAGAGAAGATCATGGATAGAAAGATTACTCCAGATGAACGAGCTATTTTATTAAAACAATTAGAAGATATCAAAGATGATTATGAATCGATGTTAGCTAAAAGTGATGAATTAATCGGTGAACATATACCATTCTATTTACAAAGCGAAGACATTATCATTGAAGATGTGTTCGAAAATAACCAACATATCTTGAAATTACGATCAAAAGATTCAGACTTGTCGAGTATATTTAGATCAATCGATATATTGATCTCGGCTCCAAATAATAATAGACACTATTATACTCCGTATAGAAACTTTCATGACAGACATCGCAGTGTCAACTTTATTAAACATAGAATAAATAATGATGGTCGATTAATTCCATATGAAGAACCTGTTAAACCTGATAATGAAGAAGAAGAAGATTGGAATGAACCTATTGATGAAGATTATATTAAAGAACAAGAATATGATAATATCAAATTCGATCCATATACAGCTAGCTTCTTCAATCTTGGATCCGGTAACCCATTCAAAAACAATATATACAAACTATACCATTATCATTACGAACAGATATTGAAGAACATATTGACTGATTTGGAGTGTGAAGTTGTAGCTTCATTTGCAACTCAATCGAATCATTATCTTGTTGGTAGAACTAATGAACCATTCTGTCCGATCAAATATTATAAGTTGAACCATAGCGATGAAACATTTTGGATCGAATTCTACGACAAAAACGAGATTAAGATTCCATTACCGATCAACGATAATGTTGTGTTCACAATAGACATGGTGTTCTTACAAAACCGTAAACTGTTATACTCTTAATCCGCTATAAATGTCCCGAATTAAGTTCAAGACCATTGATGAAGTTTATTCTAAGTATCCAACCAATACGTTATCGAAATTCAAGATAATCGCTAATAGATATGGTTTCACGGATGATGAAGCTAAAGACTATCTTCAAAACAAAGTCGTTCACGATCAACATATTCCACCACCAAAGTTCATGCATATCTATTCGAAGATTCAACATGCGTTTCAAATGGATACATTTATTGGCGGCGCGAAGTCGACAACAGGTATTGGAGATCCAGACTATTTGATGTTCATTAACGTTAACACACGTAAAGCATATGCGTATGAGATGATCAATAAAGGTGCTAAACAAGTGTTGAAATCATTAACCGAGTTCATCAAATCAGAACCTGAGTGTAAGTCTATTATATCAGATGAAGATGCATCATACTTATCGAAATCCGTACTCGATTTCATGAGAGAACATGATATTGTATATACAACAACGACCGATAACGATCATAACAAACTCGGTATCATTAACAGATTCATGAGAACCATTCGTGATATGAAAGCTAATGAACCAAACACTGATATACTATCATTAGTAGAATCCTATAACGATATGCCACATCGATCTCTTAATTATAAATCTCCGAATGAGATAACAGATGAAGATGAGTTAGAGTATATCGATAAGATGAAACGTCAAGTAAATCCATATCATTTCAAACCTAGTGATCTAGTTAGAGTAGTTCTTGATAAGAGTCCATTAACGAAACGTCGTTCAAATCTATCTAAAGAGTCTTACGTCGTCGATTCCAAAGATGGTAATCAGTTTCTAATCCGCTCTATCGATGGATCTGTAGATACTATACCGGGATATAAACTCGTGAAGTCATCAAATAACGTTCCATTAGCGACATCAATCAAAAATGGTAAACGCGGTATCGTTAAAGAGATTCGATCCTACAACAAAAAGAGAGATACATATACGATCACATATGAAGGTTCAACCGTTAAAGATACTATCAAATCGAAATATCTACTTGAAGGTCATCCAACTAAATTATCGACAATGGAACGTCAATACTGGTTGAAACAAAATACCATCCCCGATCAAATAAGAAAGTTCATTTAACTTACTATAAATGAGTCAAATCAAGAAAGTTGAAGATCTAATCGAAGATACATTACGTAAGAATCAACGAGATATTGAAATGGCGTTGATTAAACCACTCGCTCCTGAATATCCATTCTCGTCAAACGGTATCTACTTTCTAATCGGTAAGATGGGAGCTGGTAAATCGTTTTGGATATGGCGTCACATCATGATAACTGAACGACTATTCACGAAACCGTATTACAGTAAAATCATATTCTGTTCCACGTCTGGTAAACTCGATAAAACAGCTGAAGTACTATCCAAGAATGTGAAGACCCCTATCGATTACATCAAAGAAGAGAATCTACTTCCATATCTCAAACGACATCTACGACGTAAACTCAAATACTATGCTATGGTGAAGCACGTCCTATCCAAAATGGTTGAAACTAATGAAGAAATGGCTAGAATCATCCAGAAACACTCGTTAATGGAAATCGAAGATCGAATAGCATATATAGCATCAAAGCTCGTTCAGTATCAGACCGCATCGTATCCGTTCAACACGTTACTCGTATTAGATGACGCTGCTGGATCCCCATTACTGAAGAACGGTAACAGCGAACTATGTCGGTTACTAACGAAAACAGACACTTCAATCTGACTTGTATCATAGCTGTTCAAACATTACGATTCGTTCATCTGAATGTTAAACGATTGGCCACTGATATCATATGTTATAGCGGTTTCAGTAAAGAAGATTTCACATCGATGTTACAACAGACTCCAAACAATCTCGATATCAAGTCAACAACAATCGAATATCTAAATCATAAGGGTCAACATGATCGATTCATCATCAATATCACCGCCAACGAATCACATTTTGAGCAATAAATGAGTATGTTTTTGTGACTTAGAAACATGGGATTCAAGAGTTTCATTACAAGCGGTTGGAATAGACTTAAAAGTGATGTCCATCAGGGGCTCATCGGTGCTAAAAACGCTGCACATCGAGTATGGAATGCGACCAAAAAGGGGTTGATCGGTGCTAAAAACTTCGCTATGAATAATCCGAAAGCTGTCGGTACTATGCTACATGCGATTACTCCATTTGCGACTGCATTCAATCCAACGTTAGGTGCTATTACATCAGCAGGTGCAAACATATTCAGTCACATGCCAAAGGGGTCGGTCAAAGACAAGCTCGTGAAGATCAGTGAACAGTTCGCACGTGGCGAATTAAAACAAGGTGGATCATCAACAGCACAAGCTGCAGCTGATTCGCGAAAGAAACCTCATAAATTCGTTCCATTTCGGGGGATTTAACGGATTATAAATGAGTGGCAGAGATCGAACAATTTGCGGAAGCAAAGTACGAAGTAATGCATATAGATCGAGTAATTCTGTTATCGTATCTGGACCTGGTACTATGTATAACGAAATCACCAGATCGAGATCATTACCAACACGATATCACGATAACACTAATACTCATGACGTAACGGTACCATATATCAAAACCAGTAAACGCAAATCCAAAACTCGTAAAAACAAACGTAAGTGAGTATTGTCTGTGATGATATTTTTGTTGAAATCAAATGAGTTCTAAGTACGTACGTGGAGTGAAACGAAATCAAATCATTCAACGATGGTTACAAGGGATTGAAGATCCCGAATATGAAGTGTTTCCGACTAAAAAAGAAGGTAAATATATAGTCAAGTTGAGGGAGACTAAATTAGTAGATCAAACCAATATCGATGTTGATAAACAGTCTGTCGATGTCGATGTCGATAAACAGTCTGTCGATGTAGATAATGATGTCGAGTCTGAAACTGAATCAACACCACCACCACCTGTAATCAAACAACGTAGACCGCAAACATCTAGTAGTACGATTCCATCAACTAGACCAGATTCAATTTCCTCTGGAAACTTTGCTCCGCAAACAATTAATCTCGAAATACTCGAACAGTTACGTAATCTCGGTGAAGAGATCCGTAATGATAGATTCAAGAAAGAGCAGAAACAGTATATCAAACATGTCGTCAACAAAGAGTTATCGAAATCGCGTATTCGTAGTCGATATGTACCGGACATGTTCCCAGAGTCAGTCGAATCCGAACCAGTTGTTAATGAACCGAAACCAGTCGAATCACAACCAGTTGAACCTGAACCTGAACCACTTATTGAACAACCCATATTTCGATCACGTATACGACGTTAAACATGAATCCGCCATCAACGACCCTTATATTTTTCTGTCAAGTAAATGACATTCAACAACGAAGTGTTTCACAAAACATCAGCTGAGGTTAATACTCAGGTAGCTAGCTATTTCGATATAGTCGATAATGCTATCGCCATGTCCGATACCAATAAGAAATACGTTATCGATGCTCAAGCTTCATACAGTCCATCAGCACCTATTCATGCTGGTTCATTCACTACATTCATTATCAGTCCGACATGTGACAACACCGCCGACATCTATAACGGATTTATCAAAACTGTTATGAGTATTATAATAAACATGGGTGATCCAATTAACGGTCCATTGACAGATGTAAATGGTCATGCATTTAATACATTATGGGTTGGATTCAAAGACGCTATGGATTCAGTCGAAAAATATGAGATCCTCTCTAACGGTATCTCCATATACACTCAAAACTTTGGTCCAGAAGAGTCATTCTTGACAGTGTGTGGCTCTAATGAAGCTTCTAAACGATCCGATATCTACTCTAAAGTTCGTCATAAAGATATATATAATCGTAAATTCGATTTAGCTCATTGTGGTGAGTTCGTAAAACTTGATACCGAAAATAATACATATAAAGTTACCATACCATTGAAGATCGATTTACGCCGATTCTTACCACTCAGCAACATCAAGTATCTACCCGCATTCGCTGGCAAATTCGAACTCAAAGTTATGTTCGGTACACAAGGTTTGGTTTGGTGTCCAGTTGGTCCATCACGTGAGTTTATGTCCGATCCCAGTACCCGTGATGCTTTAAAATACAATGGTATCACATCTGAATTCGTTCAAATCGGTGACGCCGCATATATGTATAATGACGTGGAATCATCGATATTAAAATCAGAGCTTCGTAGAATAACAGTTGATCGTAATTATGAGATTAATAAAGCGTATAGTGTCATCCCCAACTTTGGTATCGATAATGATATATATCAATCACTCGTTCAACGATACACTCAACAAGAACTCATCTTTCCAACTCAGATATTGACATTCACGACTATGAGTAAGAGTCTCAGTGTCGGTCATGGATCATCCACTCAAACCATTACTCCAAGATTTGTCGATTCAATCTTCTTCTTATTCCCGTTAGAATCAACTCATCACACTGTATTCAAGAACCCTAAGTTTACGAACTTCCAGTTACGATGTGGTGGTTATGGTGTCGTTCCAACTATTCCATTCGCGACTGATGGTACTGATCCAATGTTCATCGAACTATGTCAGAACGCTATGAACGTTAACGGTGAACAAACAGGGTTTAACAAAGAGGTGGTCCAATCATTGATGTTCGTCAAAACTGAAGATGAAGATCCGATTGTACCACGTAGACATTTTAGTTACGATACTACATATTTCTTTATCGGACTTCCAACTGAAACCGATAACACATTCCAACAAGGTCAAACCAGTAACACACCAATCACTTACGAAATCGTTTGTGATCTTCCAGAAGATAGTTTCTATGCTGCTGCCAGTCCAAAACCACCTCCAATTATGGGATTGTTACAAGATACTGTCATATCCATTCATGTTCAACCAAATGGTATGCCGCCCGTTGTTGAAATCGGACAGTATGATGTAACGAGTCGTTAAATGATTTCATAGAACTAGTTATGATTGATTCATTTATGAACTCTGTTGTATCAGTTTATTTTTACTGAAAATGTCCGGTAAATCAGTTCAAGTAATGTCTCATCGCCAACATATAACACCGACTCCGCCAATAACGAAACCCGAATATCGTCATCCAGCAACTCATAAGAAAGAGAATTTAGTTGCGGTTGATCAGTCATGTAGATGCGTCAATGCTAAACAGTTGATACTCTATAAAGATGATGTTAACTCGTATTGATCAACGGATTACACGTATTTTACTGTAATATAAATGATTAAGAAGCGAAATCTCAACACTGGAGTCAATGCAAATGTTTCACTCGAACCGACATCAGCATCGCAATCCAATAACAATATCAATAACAACATCTTCATCAATAAACGTGATGATGGTAAAGAAGATATAGTCATCACTCGCGAATTAACTGTTCAACCAGATGAACCAGTCGTCAATCACGATGTCCGATCACTCATTCTAGAAACATACGCGAAGATACTACTCGATCAAGATAAAGCTCTGATCAGTAATCTCGTCAGTAAACATACTATCATCGTTCCACAACAAGATCTAGCATCAATCATCAAATCAGTTACAGGTGGTGATGTTGAGATATACACTGATGATAATCCTGGATGTTGTGTTGCTAAGGTATCACCAATACAGAAGATCGATGCCATCAAGATTGTAACAGAGTCTGGTGAGATAGTCACTGACTTCAAACAAGTCTATAACAAAGAGTTCAACGATCTCGTCAATGTATATCACTTATGTCTGAAGTATGTAGTCGTTTGAGCTATAACGAATCGGTGGCGTTTGAGTTCAAAAATAACGATTCATCTATTTTTGGTTTACGTCGATTCGAGTGCAGCTAATCGTGTTTCTAACGCTGCGATGTAACCCCATAGTTGTTCGATTTGGCTATTCAACGCCAACGAATCATGATGATCACCGGTATCGGCACGTAAATTTCTATATTCTAATGGGTTCTTACCTTTATGTTTCATGAAACCTTTGATAGTGAACTCACCAGTACTGTTATTCCAGTTTATCGTGTAGTCTTGATATCTAAGTACAGCTTCAGTTCCATTCACGTTGTAAATCATTGTATGCGTATCACTGGTACTGGAATTGGTTTTGAATATGAAGTCGAGATGTTCAGTACCATCATCAAATACGGCATCGACTACAATATGTGCACCTTCCGCGAAAGGGAGAATCGATGGTAATTTTAAAGTTCTAGTAACACCTATCGTCAACGATGTCTTATCAGCAGAACAGTATGATAGATCGTCATATGCTCTGACATTGTTAACATCAATGTTTGGTAACTCACTCTTCAATGCATAACCATCGAGATCACCCATAGTAGCATAATCATCTGGCATATCACTCTTCAACATGTACTCATCTAACGCAGCAACATTAACATAATCCGTTGGTATATCACTCTTCAATGCATATCTATCCAACTGATCAACAACGACATAATCATCTGGCATATCACTCTTCAGCATATACTCATTCAATGTTGATGTCAACTGTGATGTCGTAACATGATTGGTTGGTATCTCGCTCTTCAACGCATATCCATCGAGATCACCCATAGTAGCATAATCATCTGGCATATCACTCTTCAACATATACTCATTCAATGTTGATGTCAACTGTGATGTTGTAAGTATCTCACTCTTCAACGCATATTTGATATCAGATTCATTCTTAACTGTATCCAACGCTGTGTTAACTTCATCTACAGTCGGAAACTCATTCAGTGTAACAGCCAATGACTTATCATTCTGTTCGAGTTGATCATGTAATGAATCTATCTTATTCTGTAATGCATCTATATCACATGTATACGCTATATCGTTAGTAGTGAACTCCAAGTGTCTGATCAATGTGTTCTCTTTAATCGTGATACCAGTGACTTGAACATGTTGTGGATTCGATATAGTGATCTGCGTTGAAGAGTCATCCATTGTAGCTGATGGAAATGTATCCGTACCAACATATTCAGATATGACACCATTAGTGATCGTTAACGAAACATACTGTTCATCATAATCAACATCATTGAACTCACTTATTGTTCTTACCATGAGTTTAACTCTGATCGATCCATCAGTGATAATATCTTCCGCAACGAGTTTGACGTTCTTGTCTATACCATCAATCTTACCAACAATATCAATGACATCATCTCTCGATAACTGCATTGTCTGTGCTAGTGTCTTGATCATCGGTTTCATCGTATGTCTGAATCGTTTACACATATCCATCGTTGATGTCAACGTCATAGCAACTTTAGATGGATCATCTAGTTCATCAGTGAACGTCATATCTTCAACTGGTACGTACTCTTGATCGCACCATTCGATTATCTTATTCAGTTTATCTGTATTCGATAACACCGTTCGCGATTTCATCATTCGAGCAACCGGTACTGAAACCATATCACCGAAGAATATATCAGCACCAATATCCGGTAACTCATCAACCAACTTACCAGCCATGTCTGTAACAACATCAGCACCGACATCACTAACCTTAGTAACAGTATTCACCAACTCACGACCGACTGTATTAGCAACACCTTTCGATGCGAACGACAACGCTTTACCAGCAACTCCCAATCCAGTAGCACCTATAACACATCCAGCTACTCCCAACGCGATACCAACATTAGCTTTCATATCGATATTGTCAACCTCTTTCTGTAGATACTTGGTCTTCGATTGTTGATCAACCATTTCTGAACTAAGTGCATCGACTTTACTCTTCACCTCTTTAACATCGTATGATACTACATCAACGTTGTTCGTCACTAGATTCAAATCCGATCTCATTGTTGTTATATTATCAGCTGTGATGATCTTCGATGATGTAATGTTGAAATCAGTATATAGTGTCGTAGCTGCGTTCGGATTCGGTGATACTTCATAGAACTGTTGTTTAATGATATACTCGAACGCGTTCGTTGATGGATCCCAGTTGACTTCATCTATCGGATCAGTATAGTCATGACGTAGATATAAAGTGATATCACGACCAGTGTCATTCTTCGATCGCTTAGTCCATACGTAACCGATTCTATCGACTGTATCCAATGCACCTTTCAAATCAACGTAACCATTGTCGTTGGTACCACTGCGATGAACTTCATCACCATCAATCGTGAAAGACAATCGATTAACGAGTTCTTGTCCAAGTAGAACCAGATCGAGATATAACTGTTCAATATCACTGATATTCAACTTCAATGTCGAGTAATTACCAATAGTACATGATACTGAAGCGAGATCATATCCATCCAACTTAACTGATGAATCAGCTGATGTGAAACCAATACTCAATGAATAATCAGATCCGTTAACGACAGAACCATCTTTAAACTTGATATACGGTTCGTATACACCACCCTCATCACGCATACATGTACGAAGTAACGAATATGCTAGTCCATTTGAGTTTGTTTCACTAATCGCTCTACTATTCAATGTATCTCGTTTAACAGCTATGATACAACCAGTTGAACCATAGTTATCTGGTTTTGGATCACGTTTCTGACACTTACTGATGATCTTACTCTGGAATCGACCTTGAATATCATCACCGATCCATTTATTACCGTCCCACGTAAACGACCATTTATTACCGAAACAGTATTCACTGAACTTGAATGTCAGATTAGTTGGTATCTCATATGATTCCGGTATCTTATAAATCATCTTATAACACTCACACTCATACTCCAATGTTTCTGATCCGAATGCATCATCATACTTAACATGTTCATCATAAGTGATCATTGATGGACGATAGAAGTAGTAGACATCAGATTCTTGTAATCTCAACGCGTTCTTCGCATCGATGATATCGCATTTGATAACTGGTTTACGTGATACTAATGAGTCATCATTCAGTAAGTTATGAATGGTCATGTCACCGTTGAGATACCATGAGTATGGTTCTATGTCGAGGTCTTTGTCGAACATGATCTCTGGATCATCACGTTCACGAGTCGAGTATGTGTAGCAATCACGAGCTTTGTTATGAGTCAACTCCGGACATATGAATTTACCGTTATCGAATGATATGATGAAATCGTTCAATACATTCCCTTGCCAATCCAATATCAATAGATTTCGCATATGAATCTTGAATACATCAACCGTTGTAGTAAACCTACTCTTGAGTTCACTTGGTAATGATATCTTCATGATGATGACTGGATCTTGAACTGAATCAGTTGATGTTGGTTCATATGTGGTGATATCACTATGTTTGACGTAATATGTGGGATAACCATCGATGGTATCGAATTCGCTATCTCCGCTAGTAAATGGTTGATTGGATTCAACCTCTTGAATCTTATACGATAACAACTCTAATGGACCCTTAATAGTATCACGAAATGTCTTACATATATTGACGCATGAGTTCAATGATACAGCTTCGTTACTATCATCTGGAATCGATATATCAGATTCAGTACTCTTACACCAATCGATAAGAGGTTGTAGACTGAGTTTATTTGGTATGGATTCACCCTCTAGTGAATAAGTACTAGCTTTGCGAATCGATCGGGGTATATACAACACAGCATCTACTATCGGAACCAATATACGTGAACCTCTACAGACTACATAACGATCAGTCAGTGACGGATGATCTAATAACCACTCCATATCCATGTTGATCTCTTCTAATCGGTTGTTGATGTTCGATATGAATCCACGTAATGTTGATCGATGTTGTTCATCGTGATCCCTCATCCATTGAATATCATGATCAGTGAGTGTTAGTTGATTATCGGGATTAGTGAGAGTGATTTGATTATCATTGATGGTTACTTGATTGATATGTCGTCGATCGATAACTCCAATAACATTGTTTTTGTAAACAACTTCTGTGTGATCATCATTGTTAGTGGAACCAAGTTCGCTTCGCGAATCTCTGAATCTTAATCCATTGATCTCATTAGCGAGTCTATGACGTTGAAACCAATCCATCTGTTCGATATCACCAAGTGTGATAGTGGTTCCAGGGATGACGACATCAGCATCATCCGTTGGAGTAAGTTCGTGATTGACAACCACTACATTGTATTCATTAGCGATGAGTTCACGAGTATCATCATTGACGTGAATACCATCTGAGTTAACGTTAACGGATGATCCATGAACAGGGTTCACTTTGCCATGCAAATGACTGTGAATAGATATTCCATCACTGTCAACTGATGTACGAGTCAGCATGGTTACATCGATGATCGCAACAGTTCTACCACTCGAATCTCTCACTTCAGTCCAATCAACACCGGTATCTACATCACTGTTTCTAACGAATTGGAGTTCAGGATGTGTATTCTCGAATAGGATTCGATCAGTCAATAACATCTGTTCTATTTCTAACGCGGTTCGTCCATCATAAGACCATGTTGAGGTGGTATCTACACGACGTCTGCTATCGAATCTGATACATTCTGGAGTCGTTATTGATTGTACATGATCACGTCTTCTGATATAAACCACTTCACCAGTAGTTACACTCGTTATGAGTATGAGATCATTACCGATCTGATCAACATGGACATCAGATGAGTTCAACGCTAACAACTCTTCATCAGTGAGATTCGATAATGATTCCAGATTATGATCACCAAATCCAGATCCCGCGTTAGTGGTTGTATCATGAGTTAATCTAGTCGTTGGTGTTTCGTCATCTAAATCATCTAGTTCCATCTCATCAGTGTTTTCGACTGTGTGATCAACAATGGTGTTATCGCGATGTTCTCTCCATCTACGACGCAATTCACGAACTGAATCAGTAATAGTTTGTATCGATTGTTGAATAGTTCTTACACCTTCAATCATTTCCGGTACTCGATCTAATGTTAATCCACCAGCAATTAATGTCGTGGTTGTAGTACCGATCTGAGTTAACGAGTTCATCGCGTTTAGTACCAAATCAGTAGCAGTTAACGATGATGTAGCTGCTGGAATCTCTGTCTGTGTTGGAATGAATCGTTTTAGTACTTGACCAGCAGCGCTAGTATCCATATCGAGGAGGAATTTACCACTAATCGGTTGTTTACCACCGGGGTAATCATCATTCGGTCCACCCATTCCAGGGAATGTAAAGTCTTCAGTTCGATATGTGTTGATGTTCATGTTCTCACCTGTCATGGATAGAGTTGATAGATCTTTAACCATATTCACTGCACCTGAAAGTATTGTGATTATGTCACTAGCAATCGCTAGACCTTTACGAATAGAATCAATGTACTCGTTATACGCAGCTTGTAATCGAAGTTGTTCTTGGATACCATTGATGATAGCACGTAACACTGAGTAGTCATATGCAAGTACGTCAACGGTACCACCAACTACATTCAGATCTCGACGCATAGTCATGATGTTATCAGCCCATATGATCTTCGATGAGTAGATGTTATTATCAGTGGTGATGGTAGTACATTCACGTGGATCTGGTTTGACTTCATAGAACTGTTGAGTGATCATGATATCGAATGGATTGTACGTTTCATCAGCGGTATCTGGTTTCTGTTCGAAATACTCTTTCTCGATATAGATGTGAATGTCGTTATTGGTATTCTCTTCTGGAATAGACTTGTTCGAGTGTGTAACTTCGCGTATGTATGTGAATGATTCTATAACAGGGTTGTTGTCACGAGTATTCAGATAATGAAGGTTGATTGGAGTAGTTATGTTCAGATCCCACTTCAATGGAGTTACAAAACCGTTGATATTGATATCAGCTAGTACATACAACATGTTATTACTGGATACGTCGTTAGATACTTCAACACCGAATTGTTGAACATCGATGTTGTCATAATGTGGTGATTCACCGAGTTTAACGTTATCATCAGATACATTGATGACGGTTCCATCAGCGTACATTACTCTCCAGTTTGTAACGTATTTGGATAGTATAGTAGCATAGTTGTCTGAGTCTTTGACGGTATCTACGAAACATCGGATCCATTTAGCGATGTAATCATTGTGACGAACTACTATCGCTGGACTTCCATTGTTGTTTCTAACGGTTGACTGTTTATTGAATGATAGGTTCACGACGTTGTTTCCGGTCCATGAATGACCATCCCATATCAATGACCATGTATGACCAAACAGATAGTCTTTGAATTCGAATTCTAACTGTAATGGAATTTCATAGTTCGAATCGATATTCCATATCATCTCATAGTACTTACTTGATTGAGTGATCAATGACGGTTTATATAGATACAGTTGATCGGATTCACAGAGTTCGAATAGTGAGTTATCATTAATCTCTGATTTAGTGTTTTGGATTAGATCATCGATTTCTTTCTTGGTATAGATACAATTGATACGAACATCATCAACTTTACTGTCTTTGGTGATCTTTAATTCATCGTCTCTGACTTTGATTTTGTAACCGCGATCTTTCAATGTCATTGCACGCACAGCTAATGGGGTAATCATTTTATTACGTGTAAAATGCTGTTATCATTACAAAGTACCGGACCGGACTACAGTCATTTACAAGCAAACATTAACATACCATGGAATTGTGAGTACATTGAATATCATGTCGCTTCGATAAACACGAGAGATCTATTGATAACGACAGAAGATGATGTAATCGAATTCGAATATGAAGATGATTGTGGTTTTCTCGATAAACATAAATTGAAGTGTCTAGATCTGTTCAACGTTAGTAAGAAAGATGCTAATAGTATACTCACATGGGATGGTGCTGAAAAATATATTAATGTCGGAGTTAACCTTGAAGGTGATGGAAGTAGAGGTCGAACACTGATTACTCCGTTAATTGATGAATTCAAATTCACACGAATTGATCATCGAGCTGGACTAGTCACTGGACTATATAACATGAAACTCAATACAGTATATCCAGCTAATAAATTGATTATAGCTGAGAGACCGATTAGAGACTATGCGAATAAACTATATCTGGTATCGAAACAGGGTCAAGCTATTCAATCTAATATCGGTGACATAGAATACACACCATCAGTCATAGCTAGTATCGATCATATCATCGATATAGATACACCAATCATCCAGAACTTCGAAACCTATGGTAAACCAATCAAAAATATCGTTAACATAGATTCATTCAAACAAATCGATCTACAACTAGTCGACTTCCAGTATCAACCAGTAATGTTAGCCAGTCCGATGTTTGTAACTATTAAAGTTAAACCATGTGATAATCCAAAAATGAAATTACATTAAAGATTTACTCGTTTGATTTGTTTTTAGATTCGAGTTGAGCTTTCAATGCTCGTAATTCAAGTAACTCTTGTTTCTTACGTTCACGATACGCTTTCTGTTGAGCTCTACGAGCGAGTACACGTTCTTCATCAGTTTGATACTTACGCTTACGTCCACGATTGGATTTCTGTGGAGTAACTTCCGCAAGGAGTGTTTCGGTAGTAACTTCATTAAGGAGTTCTTCATCAGATTGTTTGGATCTTAATGATTTGATTACTTCAGTTTCGTTGAAGAGTTCGGTGTTGATTCGATTCTCGATGTTTCCGTTTGAAATAGTCATTTATTTGGGAACGAATTAAAAAATAAAAATATAATACGAATAACACTTACTTTTGAAAATGATTGAAGTATTCGCTAATGGGTTCATAGAGCTGATCAAGATACTTGACATGTAATCTGATGTCGCATCCATTCATTTCATATTCACCAACTGGAACTATTTGTTTTATAATCTCTTTCACGTCTTTATTCACTGACATTGATATCGGAAGGTTGTCTCGATAGAACCATCTTTCAGATTCATCTTCATAGTGTTTACGGACTTGATCGAATGTTGATTTACTACGACGAACTAGATGTAATATAACTCTGTTTGAGTTACTCGAAACAGGTTCTTTCCAGATGAGATATCGATAATCATGTTCGTGATTCTTTGGTACCATACGGGGTCGTTGATGTTGAATCGTTGACTCCATTTCTTCACGTTCAGATGTCGCCATCTGATCGAGGAGTTTATATATCTGGAGAGCATATCGTGGTGAAGCCCATCGAGCAACATCATTAACTAGTAACCTGTGAACGTAATATCCCTTTAGTTCATTTGGTACATTGATTCTGTTATCTATCGGTAATGATCCCATTAGATCTCTGTCATGTTCAAACGCTTTCAATAACTCTTGAGTTTCTTTATTACGATACCATTCATTCGCTCTCTTCTTAGATTTACACGCATTGATAATAGACTATACTTGATACATATCATCATCAATGGAATGGACGATTCGTAACTTCTTGTTATATTGGATGAATTCATAATCACAGTTAATTGATTCACGAATAATTGTAGACATATTTGAATTCACGGAAAAATATTCGATTAAATTACGTTTGAGGTTATTTATAGAGATTTCAAAAATAGTGGTTTTCATCAGTGATATTGGGTCTACGAGAATTCTCGTAGACCGGCCGAGAGGATCGAAACAGTCGATTTTCGCTATATATCATCATGAATTTACGATTATCAATATATCGTTCTAGATGGTCGTAACATATGAAATTTCGACGATTTTCATAAGATTTCGCTACCCTCGGAAATCCGAGGTTAGACTTTTCGAGTGCGAGAATTCTCGTACTCGCCTCATAGAGTTCGTTAGATTCTTCATGATCTGCGCTTTAATTTGATATATAGAACGTCTCGATCGGTTGAGTATTCATTGAGATATGATCCTCTGAAAATCGATACCAAAATCACATATTTTTATATATCTCGGGAAGGTCAAATAAATTGACCATGTCGGTTAAGGTCAAATAAATTGACCTCATAACCGTCGAAAACGATATCCCAAATCTATCGTCAAAACCGCTCTAAGTGCCTCCTATAAGGAGATAGCGTCTACAGGCTAGAAAAAGTGACACCCTCTTATAAATAAATACCTATATGGACCCATTTCTTTGTTAGCGTTAACGGGTACAGTCGTAGAGTCATGAATCGGTGGTCCGGAACACTGGTTCGATTCTCCTCAGTACCGATTTTTCGTATTATTTCCGGTCCATATTTGTGATAGAGCCCAAGCGAACTAAACACCTTGGGTAAGCTATTACTTGTGGATTATGGGGTAATACGGGCATTTGTCGACAAATGTAATCCTCTTGTAATGAAAGATTCGTTCTTTCCCCAGTCATAGTGGGATGCAGTGTTTCTCTTTATGGGATGGTATCATCCCGGGTACGTATCATCTCATATCGAATGCATGACGCATCCCACGTAGACGGTTGGTTTTTACACTTTTTAGATCCAGGAATCAAAAATAAATTCAATCCATATAGTCTCGATTTAGATACATTCGTCATCATCTTTATCTATCTCACGGAAATCATCAACTGATTGACTCTTAGTGATCGTTTGTTTATATTCAGTGATGACTTCATGAGCTTTAGTATAGATCTTCTCATATCTCTTCAATTCGTTTCGTAAACATAACTTATCGATGTAATATTCATAGTATGTGTTATCTTTATATTCTTTAAGGGTCAAGTCAATCATCATTATCATAGGATCTCTATATACAGATCGATAACGATTCTCTTTAACGGTGATGTATGGGACTTTATCGAAGATCTCAATCAGTTGTTTCATATCGATGATGGTGGATCCATATTTAACTAGTAACGGACGTACACTGATACCGAACTCGTTGGGATATATCTTACTATCGAGATATACGATGAGTTTATCAGTGTTGTTGTTTTTGAGGTTTAATTTCTCAACGAAACTCTTAACAGACATTGTTTCAGTCAAATAAAAATATTGATTTAATTAATTAATTCAAGTAGTTCGTCAACGATATATAGTTTTCCATTGAGTAATACAGAGATTTCTCCCAAACTGTTATACCACTTATCAAGGATACGTATAGGTGATTTTTCTATAACGAGATGTGGTTCTTCGACAGAGATCATATATTTACCATTGAATCCAGGTATATCAACGAAGTGTACTTCTATATCATTTATGAAGTATCTTTCCATTTGATTTACATAAAAATAATTGGTTTTAGAATTGAACTTTACGAATAAATTGTTTTAGAGTTACTTGTTGGAAACACTTAGTTTTCTTGAAACAGTTTGATCCATCAGTGAGATCAAATGTGATTGATTCTCCATGATACATACGTTCATATAGTTCTTCTACTGTAATACCCATACGCTTACATTTATTGAGTACACATTGTTTTGGTACGCCCTTCATACGTATATGGTAACCTTCCATTCCGGTTTCATCGACGAGTATATCGAGATATGATTTCTTACCTAACGCGATCAACTTTCGAGAATGTATTTGACCGACAGCCCCATCAAATGAATCGAAATCACAATGGAACTGAGTCATCTGTTTACCGATAAGATCTTTACCGTACTTCTCTTTATAAATCTCAGCTAATATAGGGACATCGCACTCTTTCAAGTGTAATGAGTCAGTATCTTGATAGTATATGTCTATATTATTCTGTTCAGCTGTACTCATAACTTGATTCATGATGTGTTTACTCCATGATAACACTGACGCACCGAATTGGGGAAGATTGAAATGATTGTTGATAGGTTTGATCTTCTTAACGAAACATTTGGTATTCAAATTAAACGAAACTTCTTTGATGAAGTTATAGTTACGATATAAGTAAGGAATGAGCTTCTTCTGATCAAGAACTTTAATTTCATCAGTCATAGGTTTCAATATTGATTTACCGTAGATGGAGTTGAGTAATAGTTTAATCGTCTTCTCGAGTGGATTCTCTTCATTCTTATACTTTAATCTCAAATCGAATAACGTTTTGATGAACTCATTGATTTTATTGTTGAAACCATCATCGAAGTAATATCCGCGAATGAATTCATACTCGATATCATAGAATTCGATTAAGTCCATTAAGGTGACCTTATCAACATAGTAGTGATCGACTGGTTCATTACAGTATATTTTTGATCCAGCTTCGTTATGTTTGAATACATGACCGAATCTATAAGGATGATTTGACTTACATGAGAGACTCTTGATGTTGATTTCGATAAAGAATGTATCATATTTCATTAACTGTTCATGAGTACAATTATCTGGGATCACTTTAGGTTTACCTTTAGGGACACCATCCATGATTGACATCGCTGATGGATATAAACTGACCGCATCAAAGTCTTGGATTCTATCAACGATATATTGTTTTACGTTATCAGCTGTCATGGTTCTACCTCCAGATACACAACGTTGAATGAAGTTCTGTGGTTTACCAGATAATTGATAACATCCATCGAAACATCCATATATACGAGCGAAATCATAACCAACAGCCGAGATAGATATGAATTGATGAATACCGATCCAAGATTTATCAGTCTTCTTAAATACCTCAGATAAATCGTTATTGAACTTCGTCATCCCATCCATCAACGTAACACAATCTTTCTTACAATAGAACTCCGCGTACTTCATGATCTCTATTTCTTTGGTATCTTCTTTATACGCTTTCGCGAATCGAGCATTACGAAGTAGTTGGTCTCGATCTTTATTGAGTTCATCTGATGTCTTCTTATCGATATTCTCGACAACGTATTGATCATAGAATTCATCAAAAGGGATCCATTTACGCTTCATATTCTCAGTGGTATAGATCTTATACGATATGATCTCTTTATGAACCTTTAGTTTAAACATGTCATCGAATTTAGATAACGGAGCTGGAATGATCGAATAACTGTTACGGAATGTTAAATGTTTAGACCTAATCTTCTTCATCTTTGGTTTCTCGGTCTTCGGATCGATAACAGGTTCTTTGGTTTTCGGATCTTTAACTTCGATCCATTTATATTGATCCATGACGACCTGTAATAGAGTTCCAGAACGTTGAGTTAATTGAACCTCCCAACCAGGTTCATTTATGAAGAAACACCCATCGTACTTCAAGTTATGAAAGTATGTTAATGAATTCGTCTCGAGTGAATCCAAGAAATCACTCGTAAGATGATCACCTGTGAATGGTTTAACATGTTCATCATCACATCGACAACATAGATAGGGTTTATGTTTACCTTCAGTTACATTAGTCTCATAATCAGCGTAGTATATATGAGACCATTCGGTGATCTTCTTGAGATCTATCGACTCTGGTTTACAACATGATTCTTCATCATATGAGAGATCATTGTAGTCGTTCAAATGATTATCAAACTCACAAGTACTTAATACACCTTGTTCACATTGATTGATTTCTCTAAAGTATCCATGTTCGAACATCGTTTTAAGAACGGTGGTAAGTCCAGTACCTTCATCTGTATCTCCCTTGTTATTCTTAATTAATTGACGTTGTTTAGGATCCATATCTGAATATTTAGAATCTAATTCATCTTTATGTTCGATATAGTACTTAGTGATAGGTACCTTCTCGTTCATATCGATCATGAAATGATCTTTATATGTTAATAATTGAACAACTCTATCGGATACAACTTTAGAGTTCTTTCGAGTATCTACTGAATCTCTTCTCTGGTGTCGAGAGTCTCTCTTATCATCGAACTTATATACAACGAAGTGACACTTCATTAAGATCGCTATCTCTAATATCTTCTTGTTTGGTATATTTCGAGTTAACATTATAGAACGTAACTTATAAAGTTCTTCATCATTGAATACACATGACTGAACACACGCATGTACAAAACAGTTATCTCGATAATTCTTCTTATCGATAGAGTTATATATCTGATATCTCGATAAGTCTAATGATTCAATGAGATTGATATAAGGGAAGAAACCACTATCAGGAACATCACGGAAATCATCAACAGATTCGAGTACGACTTCTTCACCATCGACCTTCTCAATGAACTCAGTCTTACCCGTCTTCTCATTCTTAGTCATCTTAATGAACTTCACTTCGAATCTAACTGGAACGTAATCCCAGCCGACTAAATGGGGATTACCGCAATCAGAACTATATTCTTCAACTGTTATTTCACCGAGGATACATCGTATTAACTCTTCTAGATTCGATTCTTGATTCAAATGAAACACTCTACCAGATCCATTCATATCATATCCATATACAAGAGGTTTCCATTCACTTGATTTCATCTTACGAATATTTCGTAATACCTGTGTAAACGCGTATTGTTTCTCACTATTATCATTGATGTCGATTTCGAATGACTCATGTTTATTAACAGCCGTCATCATTCGTTTCATCTCAGACTGATATTCAGATTTATCTTGAACGTTCTCTTCATAACGACGTCTCTCTTCGGTTTTAGTTGATGTGTATCCGGTATCGATGTTCATAAATGAACGGTCGAACAGAGCTTTCACTTGACGAGATATTTTATTTTGTTTACGTTTCTTATTAGATTCTCGTACTTCATTAAATCGTTTAATATAATCATTAACGCGAACACCTCTGAAATCGATACCTAGTTCTTTTTTCTTATCCCGCAATAACGGTATTAATTGTCTCATTACACATGATTTATATCTTTTGAACCCCGGTAATGATAATATTTCGGATTTATTTAACTTACTCAATAGTTTGTTATTCATTTATAATAGAATAAAAAATAATTATTTTAGCCTAACAAGAATTATTTAGTGATATCAATAATTGATGTTTTTGAAGAGTAATCATTAATAATAAATACATAGATGAACAAAAATAAACATCACTTACTCTTCGAGAACTTCCCTTACTCTTCATCATCAGCGAACTCATCTGAGTCCATATCGATAAGGGTTCGTCCGATTCATCTTCACGATGAATGTCTTCTTTCATCATCAATAAATTAATACATCTATCGATAGTCTCTATCTTTAAGTCTACAGCTCCATCATCATAGTATGGAGCGTTGAAGATATCATCGAGATCGTCTAGATCATCGATGTCGTAATACGTGAGGATGTTATATACGTTGAAATCTCTATCGAGATTCATTAGGATCAAGGTTTCGTGGAGTGATTCCATGATATCATCAACACAGTGAATCTTATCGAGTTCATCTATGTAGTCATAGAATTCATCAACGATTGATTCGAGGTGGAATTAAATTTCTGTAGTCATATTATAATTATATGTAGCGGATAAAAAAATTATTTAAATTACGTTTGGGGTTATTTTTAGAGATCTCAAAAACAGTGTTTTTAGGGCTTGTGGAAGGGGTCAGAAATAGTGTTTCTAGAGGGTCCCAGATAGGGTTTTTTCGTGGTTTTGGGGGTCTCTGGAAGGGGTCAGAAGTAGTGTTTCTAGAGGGTCCCAGATAGGGTTTTTTCGTGGTTTTGGGGTCTCTGGAAGAGTGTTTACAAAGCTCTGTAGCTATATAGTTATAGAGGTCATCATATATGCTCCAGGAGGTCCCAGAATAGCGAAAAACAGGGGTTCTGGAGTACTCTGGAAGGGGTCAAAAGTAGTGCTTCTAGAGGGTCCCAGATAGGGTTTTTTCGTGGTTTTGGGGTCCAGAAAGGGGTCCTAAAACGTTGTTAAGGGCGGGCGGAGCGTTTTTAGCGTAGCCCCCCTTAACTATTCTACTTTGTTTTCGATTCTCTCTAAACCATTACCTGCTGCCTGTGCACCTGCTCCTGCGGCCATTATAATAGGATTCCCTATTGTTGCTCCAATATCTTTAACTGCTTCTCCGCCTGTTTTTAATATCTCGGCTTTATTATTCCAAACCCAATTTGTTGCATCTTTAACTCCTCTCATAAATTTTCCAAAAGTACCACCACCAGAATCTGGTGTAGTAGATTGAATATATTTTCCAGAATCGATTGTTCCTGAAGGCATTTAATTTATAAATAAAACTACTTTTCAAAGTAATACTTATTTGCGGTAATATTGCATACGAATCTGTCATGAAGATCTCTATGCTGTAAATATTCTTTTACCGTCTTCTTGATATTAAGGTTGTTATTTGTTTGTTGAAGCAAGGAAGTAAAATCTTCTTCTGAGTATCCACTATAGCATATGATATCCGTGGCCAATCTTTTTGCATTTATGTGTACGAATCTGATTGTCTGAATAGCCATGATGCAGGTAATATTATAATGTCTTGTCTTGGTTAATAGTCTAAGGAATTCAGTATTATTATGTGTTAACAAATCGCTTCCTGCACAGTCATCCAATATTATTAGTGTGTTATATGGGTAAGAAGAGGTTTGGTATTTTACTAACTTATTGGCTATATATACTATTCTATCATCTATTTCTTGGAGGGAGTGCTTGTTTATAAGTCTCTGCATTTCTTCATTTGTTTCCTTCATTTTTGATAATACATGTTTAACCATTGCATAATATTTTATTTTTCGTTTGAGGTGTTTCTTTAGGTAATCCATCAATTGGGCTACATTAAGATATACTATTGGTGTCTTTACCTCTTTACTCATTGCCTCAGCCGTTTTGTCTGCTTTTCCAGAACTTGAGCAAAATATTATTTTTTGATAGTACGGATGCTTAAATAGACGTTCAGTAATTAGTATGTGTTTCCACAACCAATAACTCTTACCTGCACCTGGTTTACCAATAAGAAAATAAATTCCATTCGTACTAAAAGGATAGGAAGGATGTAATGGCTTCATCAATGCTCCCTCTATCTCTTTCTGGTTCTTCTTCATTGTCTTTTGGATTAAGGATTCCACTTCTTTCATTATTTGTTTAGACATTTAATATTCGTTAAATCCACTTTTTTATTCCATTGGGTATATTTTTCTTCTTTGACCAGTAATCCACTTCAAGATTAGATAGCTTTGTTGGAGCACCTTCTCGTAAATTTTTAGCCGGTATGATGTCTTCTGTACCTTCGCTGTATTTAATTTTATATTTGTTCTTTGTTGTATCATAAGAAATAATCTTCTCCACAATACCTCTCTTGCCTCCCTTAAGTGTTTGTGCAATATTTTTGTTTTGTGTCTTGATTAACCTATAACCAGGGAGTTTGTCTATTGACTCATCTTTGGACTTAATTATAAATTGGTTCCCAGCCTTTGAATCAACTATATATGCTTCCTTGCTTACCTTGTTCCTGCCCTTCGAAAATGGCTCCTTGGCTTGAATAATTCTAACTCTATCATTTGGCTTAAAGTCATATGGATTGTTTTGCGACTTGGTTTTTACATATTCTTTTTCATCTTTCTCTGTCATCTCGTTTGGTATCTTATAGACCAATGACCTGTGGGGAGAATTGTTGTATGAATCTATTAAACTATCCATTTCTTTCTCATTGATGAACCTGTTCTCGCCTACCATGTCTCTAATCGTTCTCATGAACCTATTTATGATACCTAGTACATTATGATTATTATCCTTGGTAGTAGTGTAAACAATATTTTTGGTCTTCATCAACTGTAATACATCATTGGACAAGTAAGCAGCATCCTGGTCTGATGTTATCGAATAGACATCTGGCTCGTCCTCAAAAAATTTATTTAATGCCTTGACTACTTCTTTTGCACCTTTCCCCTTCATTGGATAACAATATGCTTTTCTTGTGTTAATATTAATTAGCATCAAATAGTTGAGACCATCCTTTGTCTTATCATTGATGAATGTGTCCATTTGATATCCCCCAGAGTGTTTAGAATAGATATTCATAAACTTTGCCTTTGGTACCTTTACATCATGTACTATCTTCCTTAAATAATCTAATGCGGCTTCTTCTGTGAATCCAAGGAAAAAAAGAATGAAGCTCATTAATTGTCTTAAAATGCTTTTTGTTCATTTAAATTAGTCTTAAATGTAAAGCATCTTCTTAAATGGTAATAATTGCATTTCAATGACAAATGATTCATTGTTTGGTACCAGAACAGGAATATTATTATGACGCCCTGAATATAATTCTATCCAAAATCTTTGATCAGTTGAGTTTAGCTTGAAGTACTTGATAGGACTGAAGTATATTTGACTATTACCTAAATAATATTTATTTGATTGCTCAGCTATTGATGAATATACTTTACACGAATGTCTATCCCAAATATTTTTAAAATCTAATCTTCTGCACCATTTATCATTAAAGTCATATGGATTATTTTGATATGGTTTATCTCCTATATTAAATAAATCAGCAAAATCAGTATTCTTATAGTTAGAATCAATTCTATCACTTTCTCTAAAATTAATCTTGAAATCAACATAGTATAGACCTAATTCGACAAAATCATTTTCCCCTGGTATTGGTTTTGGTGTAGGTGTTGGTGTTGGTGTTGGTTTTGGAAAATCTTCATAATCGGTTATCTCTGGTGCCATATATATAAATGATGGTTTGGAAATTGTATTTTTTTCTAAGTTCTGTGGTGAAAAAATGGTTTCGACAAATGTTTTCTTTTCATAATCATAATATCCATCCATTTGAAAATCGCTTCGGCTTCTATCAATCTTATCTTGGTGAAAGAGGGGAACAATCTTTTCTTTATGCTCTTTAAACCAACTATCGATTTTTGTTTGATATTCTTGATACTTTTCTCGGGCATTAAATAGAAATGTTAACACATCTTTCACAAAATAAAAACGTCCAAATAATGGATTGATATATTCTTAAGTGATAGCTTTATATTGTTCATATATTGTTTTTAGGTCATCAGTTGTTATTTTATATTTATTTTTATTAATTTCATTAAATTCCTTAAATTTTTTATTTAATTGGTTATTTATATCATCAAATATTTTTCTCATATCATTATCAGTCGATAACCAAGATATAACATGGATTGTTAATTCTATTTTTGATTTTTCTGGTAATTTGTCATATATTTCGTCATTATTTATTTCTTTATCTTTATCCTTTGCCTTTTCTTCCTTTGCCTTTAGTTCATCAAAGTCCTTCCTCAAATATTTTCGAATGCTAAAATCAAATTCTAATTTTCTTCTTCGAGCCATTAAATAAATACTTCTCACGCCTACAATTGATTCCCCTCTATTCGAAGTACACCATTCTTGAGGAAAATTAAAGTAATATCGATTAGGTTTGCTTGGGTCTTGTTCTCCATCTTCTAAAAAGTAAGCATATTCAATTGGTATAGGTGTTTGTTCTTCTGTCGGATTAAGTGTTGGATACATTTTTATAAAAATAAAACTCCTATATATAATATTTTTCGGGTGTAGAATTCAAAAACTACTCCATACCTTGGAAATGACATTGGTGGAATAGTGAAAGTAGAGAGTGTGTACTTACGATAGGTTTTTCAGTAGGTATTTGGCCGGGTAGCGAGGCCCAAGCGAAGGCGTACCTGAGCTTGGTGGCGAAGCGTGTAGGCGGTGGTGAAGAATGAATCCCAGCCTATACTATACTACTAATGATATCCACTCATAACATTTTTATATAATGAAATGAAAATGAGTTAGGTCACATTAATTTGAAAAACATACGTTGTGTTTTTAATGAACGTTATTTTAAGGTAACCTGATTTTGAATCTTGTTTGCATACTATTATAATAGTATGAATAAAATGTTTATCGATGATTGTTTGTTTAAGTTGTTCTTTGTTTGAATGAGTGGTTATGTTATCTTATCATGATGTAACAAAACGCACTGGTTATAAAGCTCGTTAGTAATACGGTATGAATAAAATGTTTATCGTTGATTGTTTGTTTAAGTTGTTCTTTGTTTGAGTGAGTGGTTATGTTATCTTATCATGATGTAACAAAACGCACTGGTTATAAAGCTCGTTAATAATACGGTATGAATAAAATGTTTATCTTTGTTAGCTTGCACTTATTTAGTGTAATGGTCTTTGAGTTCCTTTCATAGAAATAAAAAAAAATGATGTTAAAATCTATTATCTTTAGCTTTTAAAACTTTGAACAACTTTGTTTGGTTTTCCTCTAAATTTTGTTAAAAAAACAATAGCATTTGAGTGATTTTTTACTGTTATTTATCGGCTAGATAATGCCATTTTGCAACCTTAAATTTTCATTTGAAATTTTATTTTTTGACACTTTAATTTTTTTTTTTTTTTTTTTTTTTTTTGCATCCACCTTTATTTTCAGAAAAAGTGGAAAATTGAGAATGTGCCGTTTTACACCTACATTATTGAAATGAATTTCTTATTTTCTGACACCCTAAAGATGGCCACGGAGATAAAAATATATATCCTCTGAATTTTTCAAAAAATTGAGAGCATGCCATTCTATTCCCTTATAATTTTAATGGAATTGGTTGTCAAATCACCGTGGCCACTTAATTGAGAGCGTGGCCACTTATCGACACTACTATATATTAATTATTAACAAAGGAAAAACTCTTTTGTAAAAAACGTATTTTTATTGAATATTAGTGGGAGGGGATAGAAAAAACGAGTATTTTTATATGAGATCTCATAAATATTTGTGAAGGCTTCTAGAAAAAACGTATTTTCTTATTTTGAAATTAGTATTTTAAATATCTCATTAAATAATCATAAACATAAAACACTCTATAATTAATATTTGTTTATAAACATAAATACAATTTAACTAAATCGTAAAATTAATGAAACGTCAATACCAGCAAGTTGGAGTTTTTTTTTTTTTTTTTCATAAAAAAATTGTTAAAATAAAGTCTAAAACAGTCAAAAAAAGTGATAATTATAAAGTCCAAAAATGAAGCCCTATTATTATATATATGTGTATATATTTATAATATTTTTATTTCAAAATTCAACACTTTCGTTATCGTTGAATCCCCTATTTTTTATATTCACCAAGATATGGTAAGAATATCATAAAATTTTAAGAGATTTTTATTCTATTCAATTGGCTGGCTAGCCTTTGAATTTTCAATTTCTTTGATTTGATCTTCACCGTCAGAACTCTTTTCATATCTAGACTTGCGTAATTTTACTAAATATAAAACAACGATGCCGACAATAACAGCAATGGCAACAACAACTCCTACAACGATGCCGGCAATTGCTCCAATTGAAAGTTTCTTTCTTTCGCCTGTGCTATTCGATTCATCATCATAAATGGAAGTGGTTCCAGCTTGATGTGATGGATATTCTGTAACAATTTTATCAGTTGCCTGAGATGTTGGCTTTTCTTGATCAGCTGACTCGGTTGGTTTAGATGTTGGAGCTTTAGTAATGCCTGAAGTAATTTCAGAAGCTTTTCCTACCAGAAGGCTAAGTTTATCTTCTGAACACTTAAGATTGTAATTGTCAGCATTTCGAAGTTGAGTCTTTGGCAAGATTGAGTCACAATTTGATTCTGAAGATAAACCATTTATCAAGACATGATAATCAATATCATCATCCTTTGTCAATCGTTTCAAGTTTTCCAAAAACATATTAAGATCGACATAAATTGCGTTTGGGGAGAAAGGAGTTTGATCAAGTGAAATAGAAGGCCATTTATCTTGACTCTTCGATAAATATACATTAATGTTATCATTCAATTTACAGTTCCTTAGAGTAACAGAAGAACTATCCATTTTTATTGAATTTGTAATCTTCAATTGAACATGTGTTGATTCAATTGAAACAGGAACGTTTAATTCTTCTGTTTGAACATTGGGTGTTTCATAATTTCCTGATTGAGCAACTGTACAAGAATGATATAAAACAGGAACACCAAAATCGACATTGGACTCTCCATCAAAGGAAAAATTTGTGTTTAATTGAATTGGGCTATTTTCATTCACTGCTTCTTGGTGAATGAAAGAAACTTTTTGACAATTTGTGAAACCATAACAGTCAATGAAACTAACTCCTTCATGAGATGAAGGATTATCAACAATTAAATCTAGATAATTTTCGAAATGAACGTTAAATTTAATTTCATTATTTGGTATGACTGAATATGTTCCTGAGCTATCAACAAGTTTGATTGTAACTTGATTTGATTCAGTTCCAGTTACTGGCTTGACTGTTATATCTGGATGACTATTTTGAGCAACATTAACCTTAATTATATATTCTGAATATTGACCATCTGTAACTATATTACATTCTGCATCACTGCAAAGAAGAATGTTTGGTTCATTTTCAACACCAACTTTTATATCGAAATAGGCAAAGATATGATCTGCATTCACAATGGTGGAAGAACTTGGATTCTTTTGAATATGTCCAGCAATTCTAACGTTTCCATTTTGTAGAGCAGTAATTTGCAAAGAAGCACTTTTGGCGGTATGATCTTTAACTATTGTGAAATCAACAATATTTGGATTGGTTGCTGATTCAATTGCAGAAATGTCATTTGGTTGTGTGTCTGTTGTAACTAAAAACCATTCAATATAACGCGGATCAAGTACTGTGAGACCTTCTGTTGAAGAATATTTCATATCGATTGAGAAAGTTGTAGTGTCACCTACTTCCATTTGTGTGGTCTTAGCGGTAATATCTGTGTTTTGTGGATTGAGTACTTTTATTTCGGTGATATCTGTAACATAATTAATTGATACTCGTGGTTTCATCTGCTTAATTGTATCGAAATTTCCTTTATAAATTTTTCCCCATTCTTCTGATGTACCACAGAAATATAGATCAAGTTCTAGAGTCGAAAAAAAAGCATTAAATCCAAATTCGGTGACTGTGTTGGGGATAGATATAATCAAGAGTCCAGAACTCTCGAAAGCTCCTTCCCCAATTAATTTGACTCTATTTGGTACGAAAAGATAGTGGAAGGAATTACAGCTTTGAAACATTTGAGCACTAATTTTGTCGATTAATGGTGGAAGGGTCACGTCATTAAGGGCCCAACATCCAGAAAACAATGAGTCACCCATTTCTACAATGTGATTACTTGGCAAAAATTTGACGGTTGCTAGTTTTTGGTTAAGCGAAAAAGCGCCAGCTTTAACTTCTTTAATGGTGCTTGGTATTGTAACGCCTGTTAAAGCTACGCACTTAGCAAAAGCACTTTCACCAATAACTTCGCATCCTTCTGGAATTGATACCATCGTTAGCCTTGAACATTGCTGAAAAGCATTGTCTCCAATAGTTTTTACAGTCTCGGGAATTGAAATGCTGTACATATTAATGCATCGAAAAGCATTTGCACCAACAGATGTGACTCCTGGCGAAATTACAACGGAAATAATTTTTTCGGCATAATTTGCCCATGGCGTGTCAAAAGTTGTGAGACCTGTGGAATCAAAATCTGGGCATGCTCCCTGCCCAGAGATAGTGAGCTGACCAGAGCCGAGAAGTTTCCATGATAATGCGTTGTTGGTTCCAAATTTTCCAGATGCAACTTCTTCTCTTGCAGACGGATCATCAGGAGGAACATATCCTTCAGGGTAACGTGTAATATGATAATCAGCAAGTTCAACTTCTTCCTTACTAATGATACGGCCCCAGTGTACTGTTTTACAATAATTCCCTTCTGCAAGGACCACAACTTCATCGTAAACTTCTACAACAATAACACTATGTGTACCATGCTCAACTCGTAAAATATCTCCTGGCCTCACATCGGAAAAATGAAAATCGCCATAATATCTAAGCCGAGCAGGTAATGTGCCAAAGGCTTCATCACTTAGACGGAAAGCAAAAGCTGCACATCCTGTACCGTATGCGGCAATTTCTCCATGAGTTCCAGTTCCGCCATGCCATTTATAAAGGCCACTGCTAGCATCTGTCCAATATGTTCCCTCTGGAAGTTCGGATTGCATTCCAAGTAATGTTTTAGTAACTTCAGAAGGAGATGGACAATCTAACTTCAAATTGGTTTTATGCCCTGTGTTGTGATTAGAAGGGTAAAAAAATGCACGACTTTCTTTGGAGTGGGCATAACGATTTTGCAAAAAGTAAGTTAGCTGAAACAGAAGAAATATCATTTAAGAAAATGATATAAATTACAACGGTACTGCGATCGGATGTAAAGTGTCAAAAAATTGAGAGCAAAATTAAATAACCTGGAAATGCCTAAAAAAATTATATAACAGTTAATTTTATATAATATAAAATCAAATTCTTTAATGAAATTTGGAAGTAAATTTTCAATTTTATAGACATACCATATGAAAATTTTTTTTTTTAATGGGTAAAATGAGTTTTTCATTCAAATTTAATGAACATAAATCTCCAAATCAAATTAGAAAATCCTTCCAATATTTTAATAATTTATTATATATAATGTGTTCTATTTATATATTTGGTTTGTTTCGATTATTACAGTTTTTTAAATACTTTTGACACTTTACATCCGATCGCAGTACCGTTTAAATTACTAATTCAATTGAAAAATTAAATATACTTAGATTCTTAAAGTTCGATTTAAAAAATTTTTAAAATACATTTATTTCTGTATATGTTTAATATTCTTCATTTCAATTATTAATATATGTCTTATATATGATATATATTGTATTTATTTATTATTATATATCTATAAATTTATTTTTTAATAGAATAAATGAATTTGAAAAGTGGACATTGAGTATACCGATTCTCAATTTATTCTGAGCACAATCAAAAGTATTCAAAAATAATAATTTATAAAATTATCAAAATATAGCTATAACAAGAATTTTTTACTTAGAAATTCGTATTTATATTTTAATATAAATAATTTATAATTAATAAAAATATAAATTATGCTATAAAATTTATAAATCATGAAATATTTCCAAAATACATATTTGTGTTGGATTCAATTCTCTTTTTTCATAGCATTTAATTTTTTGAGATGAACATGTTCAACATTCACTTTTTAATTGAATTTTTTTCAATGCAGAAAAATTTTCAAGCAAATAGAATGGAGACAAAAAAAAGGTAGACTCAAAAAAAAGACAAAATCAGCAGGCCATTTATCTATTCAAAATTGATCAATAGAATTTGGTAAAAAAACAATACCCGTATAACCATTTATCTATTGAAAATCTTTATATATATATATATATATATATATATATATATATAGTAGTGTCTATAAGTGGACACGCTCTCAATTAAGTGGCCACGGTGTCAGATTAATTCAAAAAGTTTATATAAGATTTTAATTCAAAAAGATTTAAAAATGAAAAATAAAATAGCAAAAATATACAATTTCTATCAATATTCGTGATTAACTAATAATAATTAGAGATCAATTAACTTATATATTAATCTTTTACATTGTATAATCAAGAATCAATATCTTAATTTTTACTAATACAATCAAAACAAAATCAGCAAAACAAAAGTTTGATCTAACTTATCATTATTTCTTTCTAATCTTTTAGATCGATATTTAGTAATTATTAGAAGGTAATGTTTCTTTGAATCAGGATAAGACCATCCAAATGAAAGCATTAGTTGGATTTAATGATTTGTTTTGTTGATTTTCTTGATAGCGCTAGTAAAAAATAAGATCCTGAATAAGTTTAAAAGCGATATTAGAGAATAAAGCTGCTGCTTTTCAGTAAATAAATGTAGGTATCAAATTGATGCTGAGAAAAGCATCAGCAATTTATTTTTGGAATGTCGATATAGCGAACGTAAGAAGGCAGGGACTAGATGATGCTGAGTTATGATTTCATAAATGCAGATAATTTTTGAGAAGAAAATAGTGGTTACTCATTGAATTTTATTGATCTTTTTATTCAAATAAACGGCACCATAATACCGTTTTATACCACAATTATTTGAGTGGATTTTGATTTTTTTGACACCACTATTTTTACAATAAAATTATTTGAGTGGATTTTGAATTTTATTGTAAAAAATTTGCAAAAAATGTTGATTTTTTTTTGTTTTTAAGTTAAAAACGAATTTTTGCATCCACATTTTTCTTAAGAAAAAGTAGGAAATTGGAGTGTGCCATTTTACACCTACATTATTGAAATGAATTTCTTATTTTCTGACACCTTAAAGATGGCCACGGGAATAAAAATATATATCCTTTGAATTTTTTACAAAATTGAGAGCATGCCATTCTATTCCCTAATAATTTTAGTGGAGTTGATTGTCAAATCACCGTGGCCACTTAATTGAGAGCGTGGCCACTTATCGACACTACTATATATTTATTATTGTAAAAATTTTTGAATTACTTCATTGCACTTATTTTTCCAAATTAAAAATATGTTTTAATAATTATATATACGTCCAATATGAAATATCAAAATTAAAAATAAGAAAAATATGAAATTAAAATGGAAATCTAAAAATAATTTTCTCATTACCTAACAGTTAATGCAATTTTATTATTATATTTTAATTTATAATAGTATCTTGATATATTAATAATATAAAATAATATGCTATCTAATAAAAATATAAAGTTATACTTATTTATAAATTAACTGTCATTATAACTTTTTGAGCATCACATTCAATTATTTTGTTAGAGTAATTATAAAAACCTTATACTTCTCTCAATTTACCGAGTGCTGAATTTTATTTCGTGGTAACGGTCGCCATAAATTGAGATAAATATTGAATTTAGTAAAATAATTAATTCAAATGCTTTCAATTTTTTTGAATTAATATGTATAAAATGTAACCATATTTATCATTTTTAACAGAAATTTCGCTGTATCATTGATTTAACTGCATATATATCTGGTCATTTGCATTATACACTCGATGTATGCTACTATAAACTATGTTTAAAGACTTTTTATCCCAGGTACTCAATAATCATTTGATTGATATGCAACGAATATCCTGTAATATTATTATTTTTTGTAGAAAATCATGCCACAAGATATATATAAATATACTTACATTCAAAAAAATGCATACTACTACCAGTCTAACAGATACGTTAAAATTATTTAATGAAATATCTCAAGTTCTAAAGGAATTAAACTTATAATATGGAGGTGATACAAAGCTTACTATTGATATAGATTTTATTTATGTCATTTATTCGCAGGGTGGATTTGAATTGTATACATAAATATATATTTAAAATATATATAAGAACCACAATAGGAATCAGTTAGGTTTGTTTTTTGACATTTATCAGGAATTGCTAGCATTAAGAATCAGCAATCTTTGACAGTAGTATAGTATAGGCGGTGTCTCATACTTCGCCACCGCCTACACTGCTCGCCACCAAGCTCAGGTACACCTTCGCTTGGGCCTCGCTACCCGGCCAAATACCCTCTGAAAACCTATCGTAAGTACACACTCTCTACTTTCACTATTCCCCAATGTCATTTCCAAGGTATGGAGTGGTTTTTGAGCTTTCTAATGGTGTTTTTTGAATTCTACACCCGAAAAAATATCTATCAACTTTTTGTATTTCACAGTAATGTATGTATTTCATTCTTAGTGTTATCTTCAGCTAAGATACCATTTGATGTAAAGAATGTCGTATTAATCAATATGAAATTAGTTGTTGGATTGACCATTAAATTGCTACTACTTAATGGAAATTCATTATTATTTAACCAGATCTTATTTGGTTCGCATTGATATTCATACTTAGGAGTATTATTAACATTGAATGATATATTGATTTTGATTTCTTCTTCACTGGTAACATTATCTTTGGTTTCATTATAATTCAAATAGAGTGCTCCCTCATATGCATCAAGTTGTTTTTCGAATTGATAACGAATGCTATTACTATTCGGTACGCTGAATGTGTACTTAATTAGTGTTAATTTATTCACTAACGCGTCTAACCTAGCTTTTAATGATTCATTCTCATGTTGTAGGTTTAATATCTGACTGTTCATTGTTACGATTTTAGTAACATTATCACCTACTAACTTGGCTAGATCTTGATGAGATTTAATATAATTATTTAATTTTGTCTTCAGTTCATCATTTTCACTTTTCAATGCATAATTGGTCAAATCAACAGGTTCAGGAATCTCACTTTTCAATGCTATTTTATCTTGCTTCAATATTTTTTCCGCTAATATTAATTTGGTATCAAAATATTCTGTCCCGTTTTCGATATAAAAGCACTGACCATTTATATCACTTTTATAATAAGTTAAGTAATAAGTTGTTCCATCAATATCAAAATCTATATTAACATCTCCATCTTCAGTGATAACACCATTATAATCAAACAAATAATCAAACTCTTTTACAAAGCCATCGTTATTTGAAATTGTTCCAACAAGACGAGTTCCACTATTCAATTTTATTTTGACTTCCCACGTTCCTGAACTATCTTGTACATTTTCAAATGGCACTTCAATAGATTCTTTGTATATCAAATCATTTTTGCTTCGATATTTATTATCCGCTTCCTCTTTCGTATACAGGTTATCCATGTTTACCATATTATTTTTTAATTCATCTAATGCTTCATTTACTTCATCAACAGTTGGGAATTCATTTAAAGTCGTAGCTAGAGCTGTATCATTCTTTTCTATCTGCTCATGTAATGTATCTATCTTCTTATGTAAAGCATCTATATCACAAGTATAGGCTAAATCATTTGGGGTAAATTCCATTCTTCTTTTTGCTGTATTTTCTTTAATCTGTATTCCACCAACCCTATGTTTATTTGGGTTTGATATAACAAATGTTTTGTCATTCATAGTGCAGCGAGGAAAATCATTTGTTCCTTGGTAATTAATTGTTCCACCAGTAATAATAATAGTAACTATATTCTCTTCATAATCAACATCATTGTATTCACTAACTTTTTGCACCAAAAATCGTGCTTTGATTGTTCCATCTGTGATAACATCTTCTGCTTCCAAATGGACCTCGCCATTGACATATTTACCAACAATATCTATTATGTCATCTCTAACCAAATCTGTCTTTTGAACTACTTCATCCAATGTAGGGTAATAACCAAACTCCGCCTCTAGCTCATTAACCTTCTAGGCGAGTAATTTAAATGCAGGCTTGAGGGATTCCCTGAACATATTGCTAATATCCATGGCACCACTTAATGTTAAGGTTCCTGTATCAGGGTTATCATTCTCATCTGTATAAGGTAATTCATCTAGTTGTTTATATTCTTCCTCACACCAGGTTATTATTGGAGTAATATCTTTTGTGATAGACCTAGCGACTGTCTCAGACATGAAATTAATAGCATTTCTAACTATATCGCTCAATCCTTTTGTTGATTTACGTGAGAACAATCTTTTAAGGAATCCTCCCCCATTCCCAGTTGCAAAACTAATACCTTCTGGAGCTAATTGCATACCTATAGAACCTATTGAACCTACTGTACCTGCGACACCAAATGCTAAAGCAGTCCATGAAACAATTCTTAAATTATCAACATCTTCTTCTAGATGCTGAGTTACTGTTTCTGTTCTTGATACTCTTCCTTTTAGGCTTTCTATTGTTGTGTTCATTTCTTGGACATCATAGCTAATCACATCTACATTGTTAGTTACCATATTTAAATCACTTCTCATGGTTGTAATATTATCAGCAGTAATGATTTTGGAACTAGTGATGTTGTAATCTGTATACAAGGTAGTTGCTGCATTAGGATTGGGATACACTTCATAAAATTGTTGTCTAATAATATATTCGAAGGGGTTAGTAGTAGGGTCCCAATTAACTTCATCTATCGGGTCAACATATTCATCAAACAAATAGATTTTAATATTTCGTGAGTCATTAGGGGTTGATGAAACATAACAATATTCTACCTGTTCACAAGAATCTAATAGGCCATGAATAAAATACCATTTCTTATCACTCTTGGGGTCAAATATTTTTCCAGTTGGTCTCATTGAGAATCTGTTTGCCTTTATTTCTCCATCTAAAGTTATATCAAGATATAATTCTTCTACAAGATTAATATCTAAATCACTTCCTGTACCATTTGTCTTATAGCATCTTATGGCTTCAATATCATATCCATAAATATTTATTCCCCATTACTGGTTTGATAGCCTAATCCATATTTGGAAAAGTCTTCTATCTCACCCGTCTTTAGTTTTAGTTTGTTCTCTACTTTACACTTTCCACCATGTATCATATAATGTAAGAGGTTATCTATAGAATAGTCATCTGGTTTTTTAATTAACATAATATTTCTTTCACTTCTCTTGATTCTAATATATGTTCCATCTTCTCCATATTCATTCTCCTTATTCAAAGCATTTTTCATTTTTCCATTAATGTTTCCTTGAATATTATCTCCTACCCATTTTGTTCCATTCCATGTTAAGAACCATTTATTACCAAAACAGTATTCATTAAATTTAAACTCCAAGCCAGTAGGTATATTATAATTATCATCTATGTTCCATTGTAGTAGCCAATACTTTTTATCATCCATTTGGACTTCGCTAGTTAGAGTTGGTTTGTAAAGATACAATACATCACTCTTATGTAGTTTCAATGCATTATCAGCTTTGATGATGGAACACTTGACTGTCTTCAGTGTTTGCAGTGAATCAGTTATGTACTCATTCATGATACTCAGCTCACCATTCATCCATAGAGTATATGGATTAAAATCAAGACCACTATCAAAGGCTATATTGATGTATCCCATATTTGTGCTATTATTTATAGAACATCCATTTGCACTCTTTGTTATCATAGGAGAGTATACTTGTCCATCTTTGGCATAAATAAAGAATTCCTTAACTAAATTTCCATTTGTGTCATATATGATATTCTTTCTCAAAACCACTTTAAAGATATTGGTTTTTGCTGTTATTTCCTTCACTTTATTCATGAAATCCTCTGGTATGTTAACAAACTTTAGGATATGGTATTGTGTAGATGACTCGTATTGTATATTATTATTTTTGATATTAAATTCTGGTATACCCTCTACTTCATTAAATAAATGCCCTGTCTGTACATATCCATCCAAATCACTCAGCGTTAATAATTCACTTGCTTTCCTAGTATCATCTCCAACTTTAAATTGTATATCACCAATGAATCTTGTTGTAGTATCTTTCACTTGCTCTGAAGTCATTTAAATCTCTAAAAAAATTATTCCCTAATCTACTCTATATTTGCACACTTCTTTTCCAATGCAGCAATTCTATTTGCTAATGATTCAATTATGGCATCCTTCTGTTGTAGCATCTCATTCACTTCACTCTTCTCGTAATATTCATCCATATTAACATTATTAAATGCTTCCATATTTTTTGCTAATATCATGATTGGAAATTTCATGGAATCTCTCATCCTATTACAAATATCAATTGTTGCAGATAAAGATAATACTGCCTTATCAGGATTAAACCAATTGTCTTTAAATTTTGTTGGGTCATCTAATCTTTTATAATCCTTTTCGCACCATTTAATTAATGAACCTAATATTTGTTTATCTGTAACTTTAACTACTTGTTCAGCTGCTAATGTTTGAACATCAGGTGCATGAACAATTACTGAAACCCATGAAATGATGATGATATTTTGAATTTAATCGGCAAATTATTCGAGAGTTATTGGTTCTAAAAATGAAAATTTAATATATTTGAAATGATAATATTAATACAAACTACCAAACACGAAATGATGATGATATTTTTTTGTTTTAAATAATTCAATGTATTTAAGAGGAGAAAATAAAAAATTCTCAATTCCAAATATTTTATTAAAATTTGAATGAATTTTCATTGGCGACCGTTACCACGAAATAAAATTCAATACACGGTAACCTTATACTAATTGATACGATTTTCAAAAAATTAAGAAAATATATTCAATTTTTTTGATAATAATTGAAATTTTCTATTATTAGTATAATATTAAATTGAATAGATTGACGATATTTTCTAATAAAATTTGAATAAAAAAAGAACGTTTATTATTGTTTTTTATAGAAATCAAATAAGATCTCTCTCAGATATATAGGATTTTAAAAGGTTGGAAGCACAAATAAGTCAATATAATGGTACAATATGATATAGTTGATGCATTGTTCAGTAATATTGAAGAATCTTAACATGTTTTGAAATCAAAAATGTTCTTAAAACTAATTTTTCCACAAAACAGAAGAAAAATAAAACACTCTTTGCACCATTTGGATGACTTAATACCTAATTGATGGCAAAAATCTTTTTCATAGTCAACATATTTTTGCAATATGCAAAATGTAGAAATATTTTGCAGCAATTTCTTAATAAAAATTAATCTTATCTGAAAATCATCTTGAATTATTATTATTATCTTTTTTTTAAAATCTAATATTTCCATTTACAAAAAAAAAAAAAAAAAAAAAAAAAAAAAAAAACATTAAAATCATTAAAAAAATTTGGTAATTCTAAGTTATATATATATATGAATAAATTTTTCCTGATTTAAAACCATTAATCAAAATTTTTAACAAGATATATTTATGATATATATTTACTAATATAAATGAACTTTTTGAAAACAATTGAGAGCTCTCTCAAGAAGTATAAGGTTTTTTCTGAAGATTTAAAGGTTTATAGAATTACTCTATAGATTTGAATTGATTTAAATCAACGTGTTTTTGATCCATTCAATTTTTTTATCTAAATATCTAATAATATTTTGTAATTGTGTCTTATATTTATATAAACAAATAAATATTTAAAATACTTAGATAAAGTTGCCATAATTGATAATATATTTTCTATTAATATTGACTTTATTATTTATTTTACATTTAGATACAACTTCGTGACAGCTAAATTATTTTATAAGTTGCTTTATTATCATTATTATTCGTTTAACTGTATTATTATTTTGATTTAGATTCATTTATTTTTTAATAAAACAATTTCGTGACAGCAAAATCATTTGATTATTTCACATTATATGCGTATTATCATAACTTGACAGCATCGTCTAGATTATATATTTTTATTATTGTAGAAATTTTTGAAATAATGCATTACCCTTGCTTTTATAGTTCTTGTAAATAATCTAATATTTTGCAATGTTGTTTTACTTTCAAATAAAAAAAAATAAGTATTGAAATGCTGTATAATATTAGTTTTATCTTAACGTGACAGCATTGTCTAGTTTTTTATTAAAGCATTCATATATTCAGCAAGCTCAAGGCAATACAGACTTTTATCGGTGATGAATTCTACATGATCGAAATCTCAATTCACTGTACATTAATTTGTATATCATATTAGCAAAAAAACTTATTTTTTATATCAGAAATTTTTACGTTTATAGTGATTTATAGCCAAATGTATGTCTATTAAGCCCAGAAGATAGTCATATAGCTATTCTTTTTATTTTTCTTTGTTTCTGGCAGATATCAAATTGAAATGAAGTAATAATACAAACATGTGTGGCCTTGCTCGCATAAATCAAATAAATTATTTTCATATGAATTGTTCAATTTAACTCTATAGGAATACTTTTGGATAGTTTTCTTTTTTTTATTTATTAGAGAACCGCGGAAAATCTTTTTACTTATTTATATAACTGACTTTTTTTCAATAAGACACTCATTTTTTTTAAGTGAATTTTTATGAATAAAATATATATATAGTCTAGAGTAAAACCCCTCTACCAAATGGAAAACCCCCTACCAAATCTCTATATAAAAGAGTTAGAATCATAATATCATATATACATATATATAAAATGTTCATTTGATAAAATAATTATTATTATTTAAAAAATGTTTATTTTATTTTTAGATATTAGTATTTAAAAATGCAATCTATTCAATTTTTTTATCGAAAAATTGAATAGAAAATGGTAGGTGGGTTTTCCATCAACGTACTTTTTGCCACCATTAAAGGCCAAAAATAGGTGAATAAAAATGGTAGGGGGTTTTCCATTGGTAGGGGGGGTTTTCCAGTAGACTATATTCATTAAAATCTATAATTTAACTCATACTGGAGATTATATATTATCTCAAAAAAAGCCATAAAGCTGGTGTTTATATTAACATGAATAAATTATTTATATTTCATATTCATAATAAAAATATGAAAGTATAATGTCTGGTTTAAGTTTAAGATCATTTTGGGCAAAAAGAAAATGCTGCTGCGTTAAATAATTTAATTAAATTGATCCTAAATAAGAATTAGTGTGTTTCATTTATTACCAAAATTTTTGTGAGAATATTTGGTTGTAATAGAAACTTTTTGAAAATATTTTGACCATATAAACTATCACAAATATATAAAAAAAATCGTTTAGTAAAAGCAAAATAAAGTCGTTTAGTTTTTTTTAATGAACAACAAAAATAATTAAAAATAGAGAAATTCTTTGGTGAATAAAATAATAAACGATATTCGAAAATAATTACACATATATAACCAAAAACGCAAGAAAAACTTTTAGAATATATAATCTTTGATTAAACAAAACATTATATATAGAGAAAATATTATCAATAAAACCTTTAATCATTTTATTTCTATTTAAATTCAAGAGATAAGATGTCCTTTTTACCTATAAATAGAGATAAATAATAATATCCTTTTTTATTTTCAACCAATTCTATTTATTTATTTAGTAATATGCATAAAGGAGCAACAAAGAAAAAATATTTTGGGAAATACTTGCGAAATGTAAAGTCTATGGGATGAAAAACACTTATGAATAAAAAAAATTGGGGGCTAAAATACAACTTTCAATAAAAAAATAAACAAAAAATCATTTAGCCCCCAAAAAGAAATGTGATATGAAAAATGGGGGCTAGAATGCATTTTCCCTTTAATAAAAATTTCTTATTGAAAAAAAATCGTTATTAATGTATATGATTTTAAAATTGATTTTTGCAGCTCAGCTCCCTGAATCAAATTAAACTAAATTTAGCATATCTTTATTAAATTAAATGTACAATCTTTAAATGTAATTATAATCTAAATAAATTCTTTATTTATTTAGATATTTCAAAAAAATATGTAAAAATTCATTAAAATGAACTTTTTAACAAAATATGAAATATTTATAAAATAACAAAATGCATAATTAATCATTAAATTCCAATATATATTATAATTAATCATTATAATTTCAATCCATCCATCAGGTGGCTGGATTGGGTTATTTTCATAGGATACTTGTTTGTGTTATTATAACTTATATAATTGATATTTTAAAACATTTAAATAATAAATATATAAAATAAGTGCACTAGAATATAATATCAAAATGTTATTTAGTAATTATTAATACATAAAAAGATATACATATTTTTATAAACGTTAAAAATGTAAAGTAGGTGTCCGCGCCTCTTAATAATCTCAATTTTCTGAAGATAAAATATAAATTCTGAATTAAATCATAGAATAAAAATATCTTATTTTATGAAAAATAAATCAAAAAAACTTAATTGCCTTTTTAAATATATACTATTAAATTGAAATATGAAATTATAATTTTATAAATTAATTAAATTTTGCTTATAGTTATGTTTGTTTTGAGGAAAATGAGAGGATGTCCCACAAACTAAATAGTCTATAGATTCTTCCATATTCTTGATATTGTTTTTATTATTTAATATTAAAATTATATAAACTATATAATTATTATTTTGTCGAAGAAAATTTAATATATGCAACAAATAAACTTTTGTTTCAAAATTGAATTATTTTTCAATATTTTGAATATGATTCATTTAATTGAAATAAAAAAAATATTTTTTTTGGCTTAATTTAATTGAAATATTGATTTTTATTAATGAAATTTATATTTAAAAATAATCCTTTGAAAGTAAAACTCTTGATTTTTATTATATTTGTGAAAATTAATATGATTTATTTAAGATTCTGAAAAGAAAACCCATAAGAAAGAATATTATAGCAAATAAATGATAAAAATCAGAAGTAATTATTAAAAATAATTATAATTTCTTGAAAATTGTTTTTATTCATTATTATTCATTGTTTTTTTTCAATTTTTTGCAGTAGAAGATGAGCTAGTACCAAAATCGTGTGAACTTATGAAGTATTTATAAAAATTCAACTTATGTTTATTGTTTAGGTCGTAAATATTTTGAAATTAAATAGAATAGGTAATTTCTTTTTAGCAATTACCAACTTTTTGTAATTTAAAAATCTGAAATCCTAATTTTTGGAGTATATAAATAATGATACTATCATTTAATAATATAAATTTCTTTCCAAGTTGTATGTGATTATCTGAATTCTAGTAATAAGCTTAGCAAACTATCCTTTATTTCCAAATATCGGATCTATTCGATCTATTATATTTCTATAATTGATTTTTTTGCTTTTGATTGCTTCTTGTTTTCATATTAAAAGAATAAAAACCAAAATGTACGTTAAAAATTTTAAATTTATCGTACTGAGCCATTGAAATTTTCTTTTTTTTGAATTAGTATTTGGTCAAAAATGATTAAGCAAATTTATTTGCTAATATCTTAATTTTAACTCGACAAATTTTTGATTAATATATCAATTTAAAATTTAATAAAATTAAAAAAAATAAAATAATGATTAATAGAATATTTATAGACTATTTTTTTTGTTTCAATCAAAACAACTTGATGATCTTGTTTTTACAAAAGAAAATCAAAACTGTGGCGCAAAAATGCAAATTACTAATATAATCATGTTACTAATGCTGTATATCCTTTCAAAACAAAAAAATATATTTTCACGTCAAAGATATTTGGAATTATATTATTTTCACGAATCAGTCATTCAGCTAAATTATAAGTAGATTTAAACTTTATCGCTTACATTCATTTGATTTTTCTTATTTTGAACAACAATAAAATAGAAATCATTGAAAAAAATTGAATTTTATTTCTGTGGGACATCCTCTGGAAAATGTTAGTTTTGAAGGAAAATCTGACAAAAAGACGTTAAGGAAAAAATCTATTTTATTTGCTTTTTTTCCAGCAACAAATGAATAATTTGATTTTTTAAGTAATAGCAAATTATCAACAAACTAACATGAATTAAAATAACCGATGAAATGAACGTTTATAAATTCATACAAAAAGATATCAGATTTGATGATCAAAAATAAAAGTCAATTAAAACAATTAATTTTATGATTTGCGTGTTTAAAACAGATTAATTTAACAATATTCGGTATTTTTAGCCTATCCTAAATCGCTGGCGATGAGATAGTTTGAATAAATAGTTTTTTTTTATAATCATTTTTATTTTGATAATATTTACTTAAATATCAATTATTTTTTTATCCAATTAACTAAAATTTAATCATATAGTAATTACATATTTAAACATACCACCACTTTCCAATTGACAATATTTTGCTTCAAGAAAACTTAAATTTGGAAATTGTTTTAATTCATATGTTTCGTCTATCCTGCTATCAATAACAAGATAAAAAAAATAAGATTTATAATGAATATGAGGTATTGTTTTGTGTTATGAAGAAAATTTTGATTATGAAAGAAGTGATGTGTTTTAACAGCTCATTTCTTGAAAATGTCGAAATAAAATTGATTTAAAAGAAAAATTCTTAAATGATTAATTGATTTTTTAAAATAAGTATCAAAATAGATTAACAATCTTTTAAATAAATATGAGAAAGAAAATAAATGCCAAAACGCATTGAAAACCTATACTTTTGCATCTTTTTTATAAGTTTATTGAATTTTAGAAAAAAGTGAATTTTTCTCAAGACAAAGTAAGTTTCATCTATATAATTTTATATTTAATAATATTATACTATTGAGCATATAATTTTCACCTTAAATATCAATATTCCAGAAATTTTTGCTTCCAAGAAGCAATCAATTAAAAACAAGTTTTTTCATTTTTATTATTACAGGGATTTAAAAAAGTGATATTATGCTAGTATCTTATTTCAAAACCATGCGTATTATATTTTTTGCTATGCAGTTTTTATTTTTTCTGTTATAAAATTGAACAATTCATTTTTGATGACTTTTTTAAAAACCCCAGCAATTTTCATATATATTGAGAATTATGAAATGCTGATAATAGAAATATATATAATGAATGATAATCTTATATTTACATTGCTTTTTCTAAAAAAATAATTGATATTTAAGTAAATATGGGGATTAGACAAAAAAACCAATTCAATTTTTTCGTCTGCATTCAATTTTTTATTTTTGAGAAGGTTTTTTGTCCATATAAAATTCGATTGGACAAAAACACTAGTTTTTCATTCAATTTGAAATTTTGAATTGGACAAAAAAACCTATGCACTTTAAAATGAAAATTTCTTTTTATCACTATAAATTATATGATTTTAAATTATACCGGCATATTTATAAAAAAGTAATTAGTTTGTATTCACAATATTTTTTATTTGGATGTGGCTCGAAAATGAATCAACAATATCATGACATCAAAATGTGAAAAACTAAATGAAAAATGTTTTGATGATATTATAACGAATATAATATCATATTTATCTAATTAAAAGTTATTTTTAAGATAAAGTTGAAATCTATTATTTCAATCTCTCAGAAAATAAAATAAATAATAGTTTTTTTCATATTTTTGAGATTTATACTGTGAATATGTTTACAATAACAATAAATACCAGAGTATGCATCCAAAATGATTAATAATTTGATTCAATTATTATATCAAAAAAACTTATAAGTCTGAATGAATAATTGAAACCATTATTGAAATGATTTTAAAATGGTTAATGAAACCAATTTTTACTGAATGTATTGAATAATGTAAAAATTATAATCATTTTCAAATTTTAATAATCAAAAGCAGATTTTATAAATTTTTTTATTGTATAAATACTATATGAAGATTTTTATATACTTATATATAGCAGATATTATATAAATATTTCATGATATTTAAAATTTAGTATTTGAGAGGTTTCATATTTTGAGAAAAAATAAAAAATAATTATTGAAAATATTTCTGATATTTTGAATTAAAAATTTTGATAAATAAAAAATATTAAAACTTTTATATCTTTTTTACTACTTAAAATTTATTGATTTAAAAATAAATTTAATCAAAAAAATTATAATTATATTTGTATTTTAGAAAAAAAAATATCTTTATTATAATTAAATTATCAAAATCTAAAGCATGAATTTAGGAATATCGTTAATCTCGCATTACCAATGAAATTATTGAACAAATTTTATTCAAAAAAGAATATATAAATTATGTGAATAAAATAATTGACTGATGCTTACATACTAAACAAGGATATGATTATTTCTTTAAAAATAATATTTGAAACTTTGAAGAATTATTAGCAAAAGTGAACTCAAGTGCAAAGAAGATAGGCCATAGTGAGAATTCTTCATTATTATCCTCATAAAAGTACTTCCAGTGCAATTTGTGGAGAATAAAATGTATTTTTCTTTAGGATTACTTATGAAATAGTTTAATTTTACTGTTTTAAGTGTTTATCAAATCACATTTCTTTATTTGAAAACCGTTCTTAATGCATGTCAACAATAATAAGTAATAAAAAATCTCTCAGTAATGGTAATAAAAATGTCTTTCAGTAGCAATTAACAATGGTTAAACTTTAATAGTCTAATCCGAAAGATTTCTTTTGAACCTCTTCATTCATTTTTTTATGATTTGTTTTTACACTCCTTTAATCATGATTTGTTAAATTTGTTAACATTAACCTAACCTGAAAAAGATGTAATATGATTTTAATAGCTGATATTATAGAAATTGGCTTTCTTTCCAAAAGTTATGTAATAGTTAAAATGTTCTATATTTTTATCATAATCTTTCAAGGACTTGATGCTCATATTTTATGCAGTTCTTTATCGACAAACCTCGGTTGTCTTTAATTCGTTTCAAGATTATGTAATAATTTTAATGAGGTAGATAGATATGACTTTATAAGTGTATGCTTGCAAAAAGTTGATGGAATCTTCATAAGCATCTCAGAATCTTTTATTTTCTTATATGGAAAAAATTTCCATATAAATTTATTCATATAATTAAAAAACTAATTTCTCAAAATATTAAAACTCACATTTAATTCAAAATCTTTAACCTCAGATACTTCATTTGTTTAGTTACAACTGTATTGTTTAACATTTTTTCAGAAGCTAAACTTATTAACATTTCTTCGCATATAAAAAATGACATTGTCTTTTGCTCTCTGATGCATACAGCCTTTTTTGATATCCATATGCATTAAATCTCACAAAGTTAAACCAGTAGACTCACTATCGAGTAAATCACATTATAAAATCACATTCAAAACAAAATTCTCACCAGTAAAAACATTATAGACTTCATTATAATCATGTTATTACTGGTTAAATCAGCGTCTCTATGAATTATATTATACCTAAAATGAGAGGGTTTTTGTGAAAACCATATAAATGGTTCTTTTTATATATAAAATTTATTCCGAATTGATATTGATGAAGATTTTCTTACTGAAGATGTATAAGATATCTATATTTGTAGAAAAAAACAATATTTAAAATGTATAAAAATCGAAAAAATAAGAATTATCTACAAAGATAAGAATCTTATTGGATTTAAAAAGGGTTTGAAAATGCAGGAGAATGCCTTCATTGAAAAATAATAGTAAATCTAAGAATTTTATGGCAGAAACATAATTAATCTCGATTTGACTATTATTATTACCCAATAACATTGGTAAATATCACTTTTTTATATCATCTAAGATATATTTCAATGATTTAATTTATTTTCAGATTCTTTTATTTAGTTTTGCTGTTGTATATTCTCTATTATTTGATGAATTAATGCATTTTTTTATATTTTTGTATGTATCATTGTAAATAAAAATTTTTATTTAATTTTATATATCAAATATAATATAAATTATGTTTATTCTTTTATATTTTCATCATTTTTTGAATTTAATAATTTAAATTAAAAGATAATGATAGTTTTTTTTTACTCAAAAAATTGAATTGTTTTATTTTAAACTTTTTGTTAAATATTTATTCAAATATATATTTCACTTAGTTTCTCATTTAAAATAAATTATTTCTATTAAATAATATTTCAGTGATAATATAACTAATATATAGAATAAATTATTCAATTTTTATGATTAAAAAATGAATTTTATGAGATAAATCATCTTATTTAATAGAATTTCATTATTTTATCAAAATTTCATGCATTACAATCATTTATATTATTATATTTCATTGCAAAATATTACTTTTGAGAATAAATTCCTTTCAAAAAACTAATATGAAATTTGTGCCAAAAAGTCAGAATAAAATGGAATTTTACAATAAAAAGATGATTATATGATAACTATTAATGAATAGACCAAATAATTCTTATTATTAATATTATACTTCAAATATTCAATTTGAATTTACAAAGTTATTTCTTAATAAATAGTTATAATATATTTAAAAAGGAGATATAATGAAAAATTCATGAGTATAATAGCATTTCAAACTTATTGATCAATTTAATGAATAATGATCTCGATTAAATACCCAAAATATATATAATTTTGCTTTAAATAAAATTTTTAATTTATTTAAATTTATATAGTTGGAATTAATTATGGCATTTTTATATATTAAATGAAATATTCATATTTTATTTGTGACCATTTTTCTCTCACAATTTTATTCTATTCAATTTATTTCTGAGAAAATAAAATATTTAAAAACGTATATATCCCATGAATTATTAAAGAATAAAAAGAAAAAGAAATATATTTTGGCATTATTGCTTTTAATATTAACATAATATAAATATTGCTGGTTTTGATGCCAAAAATTTTTATGCTTAAATAATTCTTTGATTATGTATTTTTTGGAATGATTATTGCATGATAGGAGCTCAGGTATTTTTTATATGACTATTTGTAAAGGAATATATATATTTTTGTAAACTTTAATATATAGCATTTTTCGAAATCTTTAATTTGATTATAATTTCGCATAAAAATGCATAATTACATTTTCTAGAACTAAGTTCTATTTATTTATAATCGAAATTCCTGGAAATGATTGAATTTTATGAACCTTAATTATATCCAATTTTGATTTTTTTAAATTTTTTAAGTATTACGGATTATGATTTAAAAAATGAATCAATAGCTTTATATTCATAATTTATTTTTAAATTTAGTATTTATTTTTTGTTGAATTTTAATTTTTATTTCAATTATTTTATCATTCAAATTTTTTTGGGTATTTTTGTCCAATTCAAATTTCCAAATTGAATGAATTACTAGTGTTTTTGTCCAATCGAATTTTATATGGACAAAAGTACCTTCTCAAAAATAAAAAATTGAATACCAACGTAAAAATTGAGTTGGTTTTTTTGTCCTATCCCCAGTAAATATTATCAAAATAAAAATGATTATAAAAAAAAAAACTATTTATTCAAACTATCTCATCGCCAGCGATTTAGGATAGGCTAAAAATACCGAATATTGTTAAATTAATCTGTTTTAAACACGCAAATCATAAAATTAATTGTTTTAATTGACTTTTATTTTTGATCATCAAATCTGATATCTTTTTGTATGAATTTATAAACGTTCATTTCATCGGTTATTTTAATTCATGTTAGTTTGTTGATAATTTGCTATTACTTAAAAAATCAAATTATTCATTTGTTGCTGGAAAAAAAGCAAATAAAATAGATTTTTTCCTTAACGTCTTTTTGTCAGATTTTCCTTCAAAACTAACATTTTCCTCAAAACAAACATAACTATAATTTAATTTTTTTTTTTTTTTATTTTACCAATAACAAAAGAAAAAACTTCATGAACAATATTTGATCTCAAATAATATATGATAAACTCCCTTCAATTTGTCTATTTATCAAATAAATACCAAAATAATATTTAATTATCTCGAAAAAAAAAAAAGGTGAAAAAATCATATAAAAGTATTGTATGAAGAATTTATTACATTACTATTCATATCTAAGCCATTGTTATTAAAGTAATGAAGCATAAAAACTCAAGATATATAACAATCAAAAATCATTTAATAGATTTTATGTTAAAATAAAAATTTGAGTAATGTATATGTTAAATATGTACATAAATTTCGGTTACACCAAGTATATTTAAAAAAAATTTTAATTTTAAATTATGTATTTTGCACGGATAAAAAGAGATGAAACATCTTTATTCGAAAGCTAATTACCAGAGAAATATTATTTGATAATAAACCATTGTTTTAAAATAAATACATTTTCAAACAAAAAGAATTTTTGCTGCTTTTTTTTTTTTTTACCGAAAATTTATTTTTGAAAAATAATAAGCTTTAGATAGATAAAACATTTTTAAAACTTTTTTTTTTTTTTTGAATTCCTAAAAAATGAAGGAGAAAACTAATTTTTTTTTTTTTTTTACAAAATTGAATAAAGTCAACTTCAAAACCCCCTAACTTTTTCAATTACCCCCTAACTTTTTTTCACCTAATATATTCACCAAAAAATGTCAAGTTTCATTTTTTTAATTCAATATAACAAAAAAGTTAGGGGTTTTTTTTATCGTAAAAAAATGTTTTAAAACAATAAAAATCTAATAATTTAAATAAAATTATAAATGTTATGTTTAAATAAAATTACTTTTAAAACATTTAAAGAAAAAAACTAAATAATTATTTAGATATTTATAATTAATATTTTTTTTGTTCATTCAAAATTGAGAAATAAGGCCATGATTAAGCATTTTTTTTCAAAATGAAATCTTTCAATGAAGCAATACCTCGAAAAGATTTAGGAAAAGACGTGAAGGAATATCAAATAAAATAATAAATATCGAAGATATAAATCTTTGTACCTGTAAATGATCTCGAAAACAATATGGAAGAATTACAGATCAAGATATTAATTTTTTATATATGTTAATATAATAACAACGTCTTCAAAAGTATAATTAATATGATAATTGAATTAAAAAATAGGTTAAAAAAGTTTTTTTGCCAAAAAAATCGTGAGTTTTGAAAATCAGTAAATAATTTTGACGTATCAAAAATATTTTGAGGTAATAAACAAAACAAGTGGCAATATAATCTAATTTAGTCCGGATATGAGTGCAATTTTTCAAGTATTGAAAAAATATTTAGATAATTATCTATATAAAAAAACTTTAGATGAAAATCGGTATAGTTTGGCATCAAAAATAGAAATACTTCTTTTAATAAAAACAATTTAGCCTTGAAATCAAGTAAATACCGGGTTTGCTGTTTTGATTATATAGTTGGTGGAAAAAACTGCGTTTTGAGGACAAAACTATGTTTTCTCGATGAATATTCAATATTTTTTAATAAAAATTATATATAATCACATTTCATATTAATACAAATCTATATACATGTTTTTATCAATTTTATTGAACTTAAACTTTGATAATATTATAATAAAAATTATTTTATAACATGAACATTTTTTTAATATTTCCTAATTTTTAAATTATCGCTCGGATATACTATAAAATGGATAAAATATTTTTTAACAAATGTTGTTCAGTAAGGAAAAAAAAACGATTTTTAAAAGATTTTTTAATATTCACTTCACCACTATAATTCTTTTTATATCACATTTCAGTTTTTATATAGGAAAATAGCTTTTTAAAAACGCATTTTCATTTCATTAAAACATATTATTGTTTAATGATATTCTGCTAATACTTTATTGATAAAATAAAATTACTGAAATAGTCCTTTGATATTAAGATAAATTGCTTTTAATATTTTTTTTAATAACTTTTTTTATCAACTTAAATTTCACTATACTAGATTTATCAACAAAATTTACTACTAATATAATATATATCTACATATTATATATTATCAGATTTTAATAATAAATCCTCTGTAAATTACTTCCTCATGTTAGAAATTAAATTGCAACTTTAGTTAAAAATATCTTTGATTATACATAATGTGTATGGAATTTTCGTATAACAATTATAAAATATATATAATATTGGTATCTATATGTTTTTACACAGCCAAATCTGGCAAATCATTTATAGGTCACTTGGTTGAAAAGATGAAGAATCAAAATTAATCTACTTTATTTTTTTCTACCAAAGAATTAGATTGATCTAATTTTTTGTAGAAATGAATAATATTCAAATATAAATATGAATATGATATTATCATTCAATAATATATTACATTTGTCATTTTTGGGAAGATGATTAAAAATTAATTTTGTGTGCTTTTCTCAAGGAACAAGTGTCATCGTATAAATTTATCTATATATATTTATTATTGACATGTAATGTTATCCTAAATATTAAAGTTATTAATTATTTCTTTTTAAAAATTCTTACAAAACTTGGTTTTAATATATATTCAAAAAACACTAATATTTTTAGACATAATCAATATTTAATTATAATATTTATAATATACATGTTACCTTTGATATTATAAATATTTTCACTTCAAAAAATGCGATTTACTATTTTTTTCCTATGAAAAATTAGTTTTTTCAAATTTTTTTGAAAGTATTTTTTAGCATGAATAACTTGATGATTATTAAAGATATAATAATTTTAACATTCTATTTATTATTTTAATAGAATGATATATAATATCTATTTTTTTAATAATGATAATCATTTAGATATATCGAGGAAAATGTATTTTTGTTTCACTTAGCATTTGAAAAGAAAAAAAAATTCAATTTCAGCTAAAATTCTAAAAAAAAATAACTTTTCAGTAATTTTATTTTATCAATAAAGTATTAGCAGAATATCATTAAACAATAATATGTTTTAATGAAATGAAAATGCGTTTTTAAAAAGCTATTTTCCTATATAAAAACTGAAATGTGATATAAAAAGAATTATAGTGGTGAAGTGAATATTAAAAAATCTTTTAAAAATCGTTTTTTTTTCCTTACTGAACAACATTTGTTAAAAAATATTTTATCCATTTTATAGTATATCCAAGCGATAATTTAAAAATTAGGAAATATTAAAAAAATGTTCATGTTATAAAATAATTTTTATTATAATATTATCAAAGTTTAAGTTCAATAAAATTGATAAAAACATGTATATAGATTTGTATTAATATGAAATGTGATTATATATAATTTTTATTAAAAAATATTGAATATTCATCGAGAAAACATAGTTTTGTCCTCAAAACGCAGTTTTTTCCACCAACTATATATTAAAATTATTAAATTTTATGAAAAAAAATTCAATAAAAGTTTTCAATTTTTGATAAAAAAAAGTTAGGGGGTAATTGAAAAAGTTAGGTACTTTTGTAGTTTACTTTAATAGAGGTGCGAGAACTAAAAAATTTTTTAAAAAACGATCAACTTTAATTTTAAAACTTTTGTAATATCTTGGAAAATAGAAAGTATAATTTATTTTTTGCAAAGTAAATAAGCATTATATTCTAATATAATAATAAAAATATATTAATTTAATATTTATCTTCACTATAAGCAACCAAAACATATGAATTTGCTTATAAAAAACAAATTCATATTTATCTTGATCAATAATCAGTTATTTTTAATAATATATTTTAATATATTTATTATTTTTAATTTAACATTTAATTAAGTATTTATAAAATATTTATATTGGATAATTTCGCAAGATATTAATACTTCTATTTTCCAGATTTCATTATTTATAAATATCTCATAATATTGTTTATCTCTAAGGGATAACTATTATAAATTTATTATAAATTTCAATAATTATTATGATTCTAGAATATTATTGAAAACGGCTCGCCAAGAGACATTTTAAAACTCTCCCATTCAAAATAAAGTAATTACTTTATTTTCTCTCAATTGCATTCAATTTTTTTTAAAAAAATAAAAATTCAAGAAAAATGATATTTCTAATTAAGATATTATCTTGACAATTTCAGAAATCAATTATTTTATGGTATTGAATATAATAATTTGTGTTTTGTGGAATTTTAAGCCATTCGGTCGAAATCTTATTATTAACATATTTTACTCAAAATCTTTTGCATTTTGAATTTGATGATATACTAATATGTATATTTATTTAAAAAATATATTTTCACAGGAAAACTAGAATTAAATATGAAAACTACTGATAAAATTGCATTTTAAGTTTTGAAAATCCCACAGAAAAAATGGCCCTATCTTTTATTCTAGAACAATTCTAAAATAATAATTATATAATTTAATGCTTATATAAAACTTTGTAAAAACTTTTTAGGAATGAATTTTAAGATATATTTAAAATAAAATTTGACCAATTTTTTTTTTTGAAAATTTGATAGTTTATACAAATATTTCTATAAGTGCAATCAAAATTATTCTTATAAGCATTCAATATCGTTCAAATATATATATATATTAAAAATGATATTTTTATTATATTTTTCTTGGAAATGATTATAAAATTTTTTATTGTCTGGTATATTTAATAAAAGTATTTTTAATTCTAGTTTTCATGAAATTAAATAAATTGAATATCATCATCATATGTTAATTACTTTTAAATAAATGCTGAATTTGTCACATATTTATGGTATATACATAATGTTAGAATGCCTTTTTAAAAAGCTTTTTAATCAAACTTGAAAAACACCAATATTAAATACACTTAAATTTTGGCCTCTATTATTTGAAGTAAAACTCATAAATAAGAACTTATGAAAACGTTCATGGTTCCCCTATTATAAAACCGTTGATTGGAAAGAACAAATCTCAAAATCATCATCTCTATCAGGTAGTAATATAATTGCTTGATATATAAATTTATCAGATGACAAAACAAAGAAAATTAGAATAAAAATGAAGTGTAGAAAGAAGGATAGACTAGATAATATCAAGAAACTTCATCAAATTTCAAAAATGACAGAAAAAGAATTAAATTCTTTACAAATTGAAGATGATTTTATATTTATTATTAAAAATAATAATCCAATTGATGCTCATTTTAAGGAAGATAACATAAATGATGAAGATTTTCCAGATTATTTGAAAAAAAATTTTAAAATTGGACAGATTAATATTGAAAAATGGATCAAAAAACACAAATAATTAATTTAAATAAATTTAATATTACAATTATCTTTAATATCAATAAAAACTTAATTCATAATAAATTGAATGGTTTACATCAATTTCATTGAATATTATAAAATACAATATTTTGTCTCCTACCGAATAAATATTTATAAAAATAATGTATAACATATGATATTAAGTGAGAATATATATATATAGGAATCAGGCATTTTAATCATATTTCCAAGTTCTCGCACCTCTACTTTAATAAAAAAAGAACTGTCATATTTAAAATATTTTATGAAAGGCTTGTTTTCTGAACAAAAAGTATCGCATATACTCAACTAAAATATATAAAGTAGATTTTTTCTTATTAAACAAGTTAACATGCTTAAATATTAATATTTATATGATAATTTAAATATAGGGTGTCCAGAAAAACCGTAGCATCAGAAGCTGTGATGATAATTTAAATAAAATTTTTATATTTATTGTTAGTATTTCATGAATTATGTTTATATTATAAAAAGAGTTTTATTTGTACTTTCCTATAACAAATTATATAAATTTGAAATAATTCAAAAAAATTAAATTAAAAAAATACGTTTATTTTTTTTATTATGAATTTTGATTTCCGATCAATTGTTCTTTTTCTACATATTAAAGGAGAAGAACCAAAAAAAATCCAAAGTGAAATAAATGATACTTTTCATAAGAATATAATTGGGTATTCAACAGTTACCAAATATATCCGTGAATCAAAAATTCCTTTAAAAAGTGACGCCAATGTAAAAGAAGATATAAAATTGGACCATTTTCATTTACTTCAATTAATTTTAAAGGTTCTAAAGGATTATCCTTTTTCAACTATTAGAGAAATTTCTGAGATCACAGGCATTCCAAAATCAAGTGTATATGATATGCTCACTCGTGAACTTCATTTTGTTTTGGTTCATTTAAAGTGGGTTCCCCATTTTTTAAATTCATCTCAAAAAGTTGCAAGGGTGGAAATTTCAAAAAGCTTATTGAAAACACTTCAAAAAGCTAGCCATCAAAACAGTAGTATATACGAGTCGGTTTCCGCGGGGCCACGCTACGCTTAAGCCCACACGTCAACACGAACTCGTGATAAAAATAAAAAAAAAATAAAAATGAAAAAAAAAAAAAATAAAAAAATTTTTCTTCAACTTGTTTTTTCTTGAAGTACTACTAGGGACCTAAACAACTACCTCGGGTCCCCACTACTTGTTTTTTCTTGAAGTACTACTAGGGACCTAAACAACTACCTCGGGTCCCCACTACTTGTTTTTTCTTGAAGTACTACTACCGCCCATCTATGAAACGGCACAGGTACCTGCCCAGAGAATCTCGTACCTACCTCCTTATAATGAATGTATTTCATTCTTGGTATTATCTTCATGTAAGATACCATTTGATGTAAAGAATGTCGAATTAATCGCTATGAAATTAGCAGTTGAATTGACCATTAAATTGCTACTACTTAATGGAAATTCAATATTGTTTAACCAGATTTTATTTGGTTCACATTGATATTCACTCGTAGGTGAATTTTTAACATTGTATGATATATTGATTTTGATTTCTTTAACACTGGTGACATTATCTTTGGTTTCATTATAATTCAAATAGAGGGTTGCCTCATATGCATCAAATGGTTGTTCGAATTGGTAACGAATGCTAGTACTATTTGGTACGCTGAATGTATACTTAATTCGCGTTAATCTATTCGCTAATGCAGCTAACCTAGCTTCCATTGCTGCTATAGTATCCTTTAATGTTGCATTCTCTCTCTCTAAATTTGATATTTTGCTATTTATTGTTACGATACTAGCAACATGTTCACCTACTAGAATAGCTAAATCTTGTTGAGCTTTAGATGTATTATCTATTTTTGTTTTTACTTCCTCAAGCTCACTCTTTAATGCATAATTTGACAAATCAACTGGTTTTGGGATATCTGTTTTCAAAGCAAAAGTGTTCGACACATATCTTGCCGAATAAGCGTTTCTGTTTGTTGGTTCGATAGTTTTGGTAATTGAACACAATAAAACTTCTGGTGTTTCACCTGTTCCTGGATTTATTAATTCATGGCTGTCATATAGAAACCAAATACTTGAATCACTTCCTTCGATACGCATTATCTGAGAGGGTTGTTCATCATCATCGTCATTGTACGAATAATCTATGTGAACATAATGAGCCGTATAGAAATTGTTTGATGAGACAATATCCAACCCATATTGCTCAATCATTTCATGATATGTGTCGTAATCCAAATCAGGAATTGTATTATTGACGATTTTGAATTGAATAGTTGTTTGCCCCTCAATAATTTCTGGAATTTCGCTTTTCAGAGCATATTCACTTAAATCAACAGGTTCTGGTATATCTTTCTTTAATGCATACTCCTTTAGTACATCATTAACCTCATCAACTGTGGGGTATTCATTCATAATAGTAGCTATTGATTCATTATTGTCGTGGGATATCTTTTCAAGTGAGTCTACCTTGTTGTTAAGTGCATCTATATCACATGTATATGCTATATCCTTAACCTCAAATGACATTCTCCTAACAGCACTATTTTCTTTAATGGCTATACCAGTAACTCTTACTTGCTGTGGGTTGGCTATAACTATTGTCTTGCCATTTAAGGTGCATGTTGGGAAGTAATCACTGCCCTCATATTGACTTATAGTACCACCTGCAATAGTAATAGTTATTATACACTCCTCATAGTCGATGTCATTAAACTCACTAACCTTCATAACCATTAGCCTTGCCTTAATAGTACCATCTGTAATAACATCTTCAGCTTCAAGGTGTACTTCCTTATTAACAATACTACCTACTATATCAATAGTATCATCTCTTACTAAATCATTCTTATCAACATAGTTATTATTTTCTACTTCCTCATTAACCTCATTTATTTTATCAGCTAATAGCCTAAATGCAGGTTTTTAATGATTCCCTGAAGTAGTTGCATAAATCAATAGCATCTCGATATGTTGTTATCGTCTTTGAAATGTCTTCAGTTTCATCAGTATATTCAACAACTACCTTTTCTGCATCACACCAATCAATAATAGGTGTTAAATCAGTTGTAGTTGACCTTCCTATTTTTAATGGAGGTAGGTTGCTTCCATCACCTAGATGAAACAAAGCATGTTCACCTTGTGATACACCTTCAATAGCAGAATCCACACCAGCCTTTGTAAATGTGAACCCTGTTCGAAACAATGTAAGACCAACATTAGCTATACTACCTGCAGTTCCTATAACTCCAAATGCTAATGCTACATTAGATACTATTCTAACCTGGTCTATGTCTTCTTGTAAATGTTTAGTAATTCTTTTAGTCTCTCCCATTTCTGCATTTAACACATTTACTTTTGAGGTTATGTCCTTAACATCATAACTAACTACATCAAAATTATTGGTTAATACATTTAAATCACTCCTCATGGTAGTAATATTATCAGCTATTATAATCTTTGAACTAGTAATATTGTAGTCTGTGTATAAGGTAGTAGCTGCATTAGGATTTGGTGTTATTTCATAAAACTGTTGGTCTATTATGTACTTAAATGCATTAGTTGATGAATCCCAATTAATCTCATCAATCGGGTCTGTATAATCCTTCCTCAAATATAATTTTATGTCTCTGGTTTCACCAACATCTAAGCAAAAGCCCCAATCATAGCTAATTGTCTCAATAGTATCAAGAACAGGTATAACATCAACAAATACCTCTCCATTCTTTTGTACATGGAACCCATCAGGTTTGAATGATAACCTTGTTGCTGTAGAAGACTCACCTACATATATATCTAAATATATCTTTTCAACCAAATCAGTTCTAATTCCTTCAGTACTATCCATCGATATGTATAGAAGAACAGTGCCATAATAACCAGGATGTAATGAGTTTGATAAGCCATCAGTTAGGTGGTTCTCATATGCACATGTCATATTCCATTCACTACCATCTTTAATAGTTCCATCTTTCATTTCTAGTTTAAATTCATTTTTGTAGTTCTTTAATAGTGAATGCATTAAACCATTTCCTTCATTAGTAATTATTGCTTCATGCATGTCTGTTTGTTTGACTGTTATCCAACAACCATAACAACTATTGGCTTTCTTAGTAGGTCGAATATTCCATTTATTAATGACTTTCCCATTAAGATGACCTTTCGCATTATCTCCTGACCAATACCCCTTATTCTCACGACTTTTATCAGTATTCCATTGTAGGTTCCATGTATTGCCAAAACAATGTTCCTTGAAGACAAAGTTTAATTTATCAGGTATTTCATAGTTATCTGGTACTTCATATACCATCTTATAATATTCGTCCTCTCCTATTTTTTCTTCTGTGATGATAGATGGTTTATAAAAGTAGTGAACATCGCTTTTATGGAGTTTTAATGCATTTTCAGCTTCAATGATAGAACATTTTATTGCCTTATCTGTTTTTAATGCCGTCGGTTCATATTCATTCATAATACTTAGTTCACCATTTAGATATAAAGTATAAGGGTGAAAAGGTAGACTTTTGTCGAATGCTATATAATACCTATCATCTGTTGATGAGTTATCATTGATGGTACAATAATCATTCTCTTTATTGTATGTAATAACTGGACAAACTATTTTACCATTTCTGGATGTTATATAGAACTCTTTGATATACCTACCTTCTAAATCATATATTACATTCTTTCTTAATACTATCTTGAAGATAGGCTTATTCGAATTTAAAAAGGCTTGTTTTTGTAAATCGGGTACAAAGATGCCTAATAGGTTGTATTCGATATCATTAATAGTATTAGATAAAGAGTATACATCCTTATTAGTAATAACAAATTCAGGTATACCATTTTCTATAGTAAAATCAGAGTCTACAGGTGAGGTACCTCCACTTGGAATAGAATCACATATTATTTTCCCATTTACTTCTAAATCACCCTTTATAATATATTTACCAAGTACTGGTTTAACTGGGTCTAATGATGGAGTATCTTTCGATATTTGAACACCAAAACATTTTAATACATCCTCGAATTTATCAAACCCTTTGACAAAGTCAGGTATTGCTACTGCGGAAGAGTTATCTGTTTTGGCTTCTTTTGTATTTTCGATTGATAACGCCATTGGAGATGGGTCATCTTTTGGCTCCCAAACCCATTGCCTTTTATCTTCATTCCAAACTATTTCTCCAAAAACCTGAACAAAACTATTTCTTGCACGTACAAGAGCATTTACTGCTGGGGTGTTTTGTGTTCGCCATCTATCTATCCATTCCAAATGTTGTGATAAAATAACCCATTCTTCATGTGTCATATCCCATATTAAATTGTCAGGAGCATCTAATAATTCATCATGAATCCAATCATCATCTTGGAAGTCATATCCATGTTCTTGCCATTCCTCATCTACAATATTCCAAGCTACATATTGACCTAATTCTGCATGATATTCTCTTTTACGGTATAACATTTCATTTGTTGGCATATGTAGATATGAATTCTCTTCTGGAAAGAACACCCATTCTTCATATCTATCACTATACCTGAGATGTCCTCTATGGTCATTTTCAAAGATTGGTATTAATACATCTACTATTGCTTCACTAGCTCCTTCTCTCCAACCTTCCTCGAAAGGATAATAAATATTTAACATAACCCATTCATCATGAACAACATCCCACATGTAATTTTGAGGTACAGGAGCATTCCTATTTCGTCTCCATCCTGCAGGTCTATCTAAGTTATCATCTCTTTCTCGCCATTCCTCATAGATGATGTCCCAAACATAATTACTATCTTGATTATATAGACCGTTCGAACGGTCGCCAATTGGTCTGTAAATTGGTATTTGTTGTTCTTGGTCTTGTTGTTCCATAGCTTGTTTTGCTATATCAGGTATTGCATCCTCATACATAACAACATCAAGCATAGCATCTTGAAATGACTGTACTTGTTCACCAAGATTCAATCTATTTATATTCTCATCAATATCACCTAAATGTTCTTCAAGATGTCGATTTTGATTTCTTAGGTAGTTCGTCAATTCATCAATCTCATCTTGCGGGATACCTATGCCACCTCCTCCTTCCTCCTCTTCATGATTGCAATCACAGGATTTTATCTGCGATACTTGTCCTATCAAATCATTAATTACAATCATGAGTACTTCGATATTTCGTTGAACGTCATTTAAGTGGTCATTTAAGGTGACTGACATTTGAGTACCATCAATATGAGTAATGGTAATTTTATTATCTGGAGCTTTGGATAGTCGAAATAATTTTAAGGCTTTTGAGATACCTAAACCTAATACACTCGAAAACAGCAAATATTGAAGTATTTGAGGAGTGTGTTTGTAATTTTCTAAGTAGTATCTTGTATATATATCAAGGAATTCACATGGGCTACTTACTTCAATAATTTGGTCTGCCTCAACCAAGTCTGTACACCCTTTGTATCTATATCCTATTCTTTGTACTGACAATTTATCTAGATTCCAATGGTATTGAGATATCCTAGATACGAAATTTTTAAAGTTAGATTCATTAAAAGCCTCATATAAGAATCTCTTTGTTGTCATGTTAGTTTTTTCATTCTTTATGACATTTATCAATAAATCTCCCAGGTTCGAATAACCAAACTCAGCTAAAAATGGGTCAGGCTCTGGTGTTGGAAGTGGTACAGGGTCTTGAAGATATCGAATAACCTTTGTTTGTCCTAGTTGTTCATCTGTTGATATTTGTTCATATCCATCAACAGCACACATCAATTCGGTATACATCTCATGAATAGCCTCACATGTATTAGATTCTTCTTCAATAAATTCATTTAAGGTATTTACGCAAAGTTCATCTTTTATCAACTCCTTATATGACTCTGCTTTTTCAGGTAGTGAGCCTTCTAATTGGGATGTCTTTTCAGGTCCTTTAAATACATATTTTAAATAATTGGCAAATTTGTGTGTAATAGGTACATTGCCGAAACCATCAAGCTTTCCTCCATTTTCGATATAATCATTGACTACCCTTTCGTCTACTTCTGCTTTGTTATATAAACAACTAAACGTAGGATAATCATCTGGGTCCTCATTTCTTATAATACCAATATTACCTTCATCATTAACACTTATCTCAACATCCTTGTCTTTGAGCTTCTCTGCTTCATTTGATTGCAAAGAATAAAGTTTAATTGACATTTTTTGGATATAATAAAATGTTAGTATCAGTACAGAGTACAAATGCTGATGAATATAATAAGGTATCTATCAATTTGGATATACCATGGAAGTGTAAATATATTAAATATTTTGTATCTTCAATTAATACAATAAGTAATATTATGTTGAGTACGAAAGATGATTATATAGAGTTTACACATAACAGTATTCCATTCAAGCTTAAATTCGAAGATAGATATAATTATACCATCAAGCAAATAGAAGCAGTTTTAAATCCACTTGCGGAGGTATCTTTTAAATATAATGATACTACTCGTACATTTACAATAAAGACACAAACACCGTTAACAATAACCTCTATTTCCCATCGAGCCGCATTATTAACTGGTTTGTATAATACTCCATTGCCTATTGAGATACCAGCAAATACAACATATACTGTTAAAGATATACCAATATTAAATCATACTAAGTTGTATTTAGTATCATTACAAGGTAATGCCATATACTCCAATATAGGTGAACAACAATATACACCATCAGTTATTGGTAGTATAAATACCTTCACCTTAGATAATAAACCACTTATATATGATTTCGAAACTGAAAGTAAACCATTAAAAATAAAAACATATACAGATTCATTAAAATTTTTAGAATTAAGTTTAGTAGATTTCCAATACCAGCCGATATTGTTAAAAAGTCCTTTGTTCATTACGATTAAAATTAAACCATCTACATAAACTGAAGAGTACGTGAGAATTGAGGTAGGTTGGTTTGTTGAAATGTCTTTGACTTCCTGAATGCATTCGAACCATCCAACAAATCAAATGTCATGCTTTCTCCTTTGTACATCCTTTCATAGAGTTCTTCAACTGAGATACCCATCCTTTTGCACTTGTTGAGAATAACTTGTTTTGGAATTCCTTTAAGTCTAATATGGTATCCTTCATTTCCTTGTTCATCAACCAAGATATCGAGGTAGCTCTTTTTACCAAGTGCAATGAGTTTTCTTGAGTGTATTTCCCCTTGACTACCTTCGAACTCATCGAAGTCATTATGGAACTGACACATATTTTTACCAATAAGAGGTTGATGATACTTGAACTGGAATAAGTCAGCTATCCTTGGCACGTCATTTTCCATAACGTGACAAGAATCTGTGTCCTGGTAGTAGATAGGTATACCTGCTTGTTCAGCTGTAGCCATAACCCTGTTCATTAAGTGCTTACTCCAAGAGAGAACGCTTGCACCAAATTGAGGTAGGTTGAAATGGTCATTAATTGGTTTCAACTTCTTGACATAGCACTTATCAATATTAACATCTTCAACAACCTCCTTGACAAAGTTGTAGTTCCGCCAGAGATACTTGTATAGTTGGCTTTTTGGTACTGTCTTTGTTTCAGTCTTAGTTGCTTTTAATATTGACTTGCCATATATGGAGTTGAGGAGGAGCTTTATTGTTTGTTCAAGAGGGTTCTTTTGCTTTTTATAACTTGCCCTGAGATTAAAGAGCTTCTCAATGAACTCATTGATTTTCTTGTTAAATCCTTCATCAAAGTAATAGCCACGTATTAACTCATATTCAACATCATAAAATTCGAACAAGTCCATAAGACCTACTTTATCGATATAATAATGGTCAACAAGGAAATTGCCGAATATTTTACTACCTGCTTCATTCCTTGTAAATACTTGTCCAAATTTATATGGCTCTTTTGATTTACATTCGAGTTTCTTGATGTTGACTTCGATAAAGAATGTATCATATTGCATAAGTTGTTCATGGGTAGTACCTTGTGGTATTACTTTAGGTCTTCCTTTTGGTATACCATCCATGACATACATTGCAGATGGATATAAGCTAACTGCATCAAAGTCTTGTATCCTTCCTTCGATGTATTGCTTTTCATTACCTGCTGTCATTGTTCGTCCACCTGAAACACATCGTTGAATGAAGTCTTGACACTTACCTGATAATTCATAACATCCATCAAAACAACCATATTTTTTTGCAAAGCAATATCCAATAGCACTGATAGATATAAAATCATGAACACCATACATATCTGTCTTTGTTTCTTTAAAGACTTCTCCGAGGTCTCTATTAAATTTTTCCATTCCCTTCATCAAAACAATACAATCCTTGAAACAATAGAAGATGGCATATTTAATGATGTCGATTTTGCCATCATTATAACAATTTGCTATTTTTGCATTTTCGATAATCTGCTTGCAGTTTGCATCAAGTTGTTCTTTCGATAACTTGTCTTGGTTTTCATCGATATATTGCTGTTGGAACTCAGTAGCATCAACAATTCTTCTTTGTATGTTCTCTTGTGTATATAGCTTATATGCCATGACTTCCTTGTGAACATTGAGGTTGAACATTGTAGCAAATTTACTTAATGCTTGTGGTATTATACTGTATGAGTTCCTGAATGTTAATCTTTTTTTGACTTTCCTTGTACCTTCTTCGAATAATGTCATGATGATTTGAAGTACAGTACCACTTCGTTCTGTTATCTGTGTATCCCATCCAGGTGTGTTAATGAAAAAGCATGCATCATACTTGAGGTTGTGAAAATATGTTAATGAGCCACTCCATAAATAATTCAAGAGCTTCTGTCCACAATCTTCACCTTGAATAGATATTTTATGTATGTTGGCACCATCTCGAAAGATAGTACAATTGAGATATGGTATATGTGGACTGACTGTAGAGTTTGTTTCGAAGCCGCTATAATAAATCCTTGACCATGTATTTTGTTTCTTCTTGTTATTATCAATGAGTCTTGTACATTGTTCTGCATTATATTCGAGACTTGTATAATCTTTCACATGGTCATATTCAGTTGTGTTGATGATATCCAATTCACATGCTTTTATTTCTTCGAATAGATGTAGTTCAAACATCTTTTGGAAAAAGGTTATTGGTTTGATTCCTTCATAATTATATTCTTTTATACTTTTTTCATTTCGTAATTTATATATCTTACATCTTTTTTCAAAAGGAATATGTGCAAATGTTTTATCAAGTTCTTCATAGTGTTGAAGGTAGAATAATGTACAAGGTATGTTCCTGTTGAGCATATAATGGTCTTTGAACAATATCAGTTTAACTTCTCTTTTAAAATCAACAGACCATTTTTTCTTTCTGGTGTTGATTCTTGTTTCATACTTGTATTTATCAGGTTGTTCAACAACTCTAATGATGCTAAAATTGCACTTGAACTTTTGAGCAACATCAATTATCTTGTTATTGGGTATGGTTCTTGTTTGAACAAAAAATCGTAGGTCATCTATTTCATCATCAGTGAACACACCTGATTGTATACAAGCATATACAAAACAATTATCTCTGTAGTTCTCTTTCCTTACTTCATGAAAGATTTGATATGCTGATAGGTCTATTGGAGAACGATTGATGTATGGGAAAAAACTACCTTCTGGTGTATTTCGATAGTCTTCATCAATTTCAACTTCATCATCATAGATTTCATGAGTATCCATATCTTGCATCTTGGTTCGAAAATGAACACCATCATTTGTTTTATTCATGTCAATAAATTGTACCTCATATCGAACAGGAATGAACATGTTTGAGATGTATGGATTTGTATCTGATTGGTCTTCACTTAAATCAAGTTCTCCTGTTATATGTCCGAGTGTACTTTCGATGTTGTGCTTATCACTGAGTGTGAAGTACTTGTGAGTTCCATCAAGTGCTATTGCTTTAACAATAGGTCTTCCAACATGTTTCATTTTATAAATCTGTCTAAGTGTTTCAGTAAACGCATACCTCTTATCTTCATCTTGGTTGATGTCTGTTGCAAAACCAATACCTTGTCCTGCTGGAATCATGAGCTTCCTCATTTCTTCTTTAAACTTGTCGTTCTTTTTATATTGTTTAGCACGTCGATTATATTCACGACGAAACTGTGATTTGGTATCAGCATAGACATCTCCAATAGCATCTAAAAAATCATCTTCAATGTCCTTGTTCATGTTTAACATAAAATAAAAGTGAAACGATAAAAATAAAAACAAAGAAAAAGTTAAAAAAATTATTTTTTTATTGAGGATATCCATTATCATCATCATCTAGATGTGGAAAATTATATTGGAATTCATTTCCTTTCGACTTCATATCAGATTTTTGTTGATATTGGTTCTTTATCATACCTTCATTGAAGGTTTTGATGTTCTTCATCACTTGTTTCGGTGATTGCCTCTTGTCTTTTTTAAAGAAGTCGCATGAATTGTCCAACTTCTCTTTCTCTTCTGGTGATAAGTATGGTCGAAGATGATAAATGCAATTGGACAACTTCCATCCATATGTCTTGAACAATGATGTTTGTTCAGCTGTGTTAGTCTGGGGAATGGTGTCAAACATGTATCGAAGATGGTCTAGTTCGGTGTCCATCAATTGAGTTCTTGCCAACTTTTCAGCAAATGAATCAGTTGTTGGAGGACCAGCTTGTTGAGCATTTTTTAGATTCGCCACATCCTTCTTGAGGTCGTGAATTTTGTTAATGTACTTCGCCACCTTTTTTGGAGTAAGTTCCAATTTCATCAGCTCGAGTGCGTATTCGTCGCTATTATCAATGTCTTTCCTGAGTTCTTCAGCATTGTGATTGATGTCTTCAATGTGAAATTCTACACCAGTCATTTTCTCCTCCAACTTCGTTAATCGGTCTTTCAAGTTTTCATTTTCTTCTATTAATTGTTCCATTTCCTCTCGAAAGTCGAATGGACGAACATTATCCTCCTTATAATCACTATTGGATTTCATTTCATGAACACTTTTCGGTGGCTTATATGGTTCTTTGCGAGCTGGTGATGGTTCTTCAACAACATCTTCGATTTTTGTTTCTTCCTTCGGATTGGTACTTGTCTTCTGCGGTTCTGTAAATCCAGATGGTCTGGATATAGGACCAAGTCTTGGAGGTGGTGGTGGTATTTTTGGTAATGTATTTGGTGTAGGAGGAAGGAGTGGATGATATCGAGGTGGTGGAAATACTTTACTCGAAAATGGCACGTACTGCTGCTTCTTCCTTCTTGCATCGTCTTCTTGCTTCAATCTTGCTAATGCTTCTTCTTCTTCTTGTTGCTGCTTCTTCCTTCTTGTTGCTGCTTCTTCTTCTTGTTGCTGCTTCTTCCTTTCTTCTTCTTCTTCTTGTTGCTGCTTCTTCCTTCTTCTTGCTTCTTCTTCTTCTTGTTGCTGCTTCTTCCTTTCTTCTTCTTCTTGTTGCTGCTTCTTTAATCTAGCTGCTTCTTCTTGCTGCTTCATGATGTACTGCTTCATTGATTCGAGTTGTTCTGGGGTCATGTTCTTGAACCAATCGTCTGCGGGTGGAGCTGATGGCGGATCTGATGGTGGAGCTTGTTGACCCAATTGCTCGATCGAGTCAAATAGACTAACATCGCTGTCTGAGCTGTAGTTGTATGACATTACAAGTATAAAAATGATTAATTTTCTTGTTGATATCACTAAATTTTAAATTTCGTAGAAAAACTCGAAGGTGGATATTTTTCTTTGAAAAAGTTAAATACACTATAAAAATTCAAAAATTGAATTAAAAAAAATAAAATATATTGAAATTTTAAAAAAATATATTTATTAATATCACTATTATTTTATTAATGATGAATGAAGAAGAAGATAAAATAGAAGATATTTTACAAAAACAAACACCTCCTAAAGGTTGTGATTCATTCGACTACAAAATAAATATAAACATGTCGAAAAAAATATCTCAACTAAAAGTTGAAGATGATACATCAAATTTAAGAACGATGTGTGAAAATTATGCTCATGCTCTTGAAAATGATGCACATCGACTTCGAGCAAAACAAAAAAAGAGGTACGATGAATGGTTTGACAACCTCGAGAAAGATTGTTATCCTGCAAGAGACATTGTTAACTTGTACAACATGTTCTTTGGTCATGAACTACCTATTACTCGACTTGGTTTCGGGCATCTCGATGGAACAAAGAGACACTTTACACATAAGAAAGTGAAAAGAAACAAGAAGTTCATCACAATGTACTACAAGAAAAAGGAATAACTAAAACTTTTTTAACTACTTGTTTTTTCGAGGTACTTGTTTTTTTTTCGAGGTACTTGTTTTTTTTTTAGCTACTTGTTTTTTTTTTTTAGCTACTTGTTTTTTCGAGGTACTTGTTTTTTTTTTAGCTACTTGTTTTTTTTCGAGGTACTTGTTTTTTCGAGGTACTTGTTTTTTTTCGAGGTACTTGTTTTTTTTCGAGGTACTTGTTTTTTCGAGGTACTTGTTTTTTTTCGAGGTACTTGTTTTTCCTCATAAGCTACCTTTTTCCTCATAAGCTACCTTTTTCCTCATAAGCTACCTTTTTCCTCATAAGCTACCTTTTTCCTCATAAGCTACCTTTTTCCTCATAAGCTACCTTTTTCCTCATAAGCTACCTCTTTATTTTCATAAGCTACCTTTTTCCTCATAAGCTACCTCTTTATTTTCATATTCTTTTATTTTTTCCTTCATACTTTGTACTTCTTTTTTCTTTCTTTCACGATATGCCTTTTGTTGTTTCTTACGTGCTTCATTTCTTTCTTCAACTGTTGTATATTTTGGTTTCCTTCCTCTTTTTTCGACACTCTGAAGATTCTCTTTGCTTTTCGACTTCTTGAGTTTTTTGATAATGGCTGTTTCTTTGAACTCACCTAAATCTAAATTTTGGCTCATGATTTCATTGGAGATAAAAAATTGAATTATTTTTTCAAAATCACTTCATTTTTTAAAATGTCGTCTACCGCAAAAGACTTCAAAGAATACCAAAAACAGCAAAAGAATGATATAAAAAGTGCTAATGCTGAAATCACCAATGCTGTTAAAGAGGTTGTATTCCTGTTCAACCAAAAAATAACAAACTCTACACCATCTAGTGTCTGCATCAACTATGACCCTTTGATACAAACCAACTTGAACAAGATTGCTGGTGCACTTACTCAAATGAATCTCACTACCTGTGAGGTTTATATCAAAAAGAATCCACAATCTCCAAAACCAAAACCTCTTGGCTTTCAAGTGCCAATAGTGTCTGACTCGCAAGAGACACAAGAAGATGATGAACAAGAAGCTTCATCACCAAAAGATAAGGAGTAAGAGTAAAAAATAACTACTTCTAATTTTTTATACTATACAATATTTTAAACATACATGATAATTATTAACAAGTTCATTATATTCTTTATTATATACTTGTTTCAAATCAATAGCTACTTCTCCATTATCTTTAATGATTTTTATAGCATCAATTTTTTGTATTGGACTACTCTTTGCTGCACAACATCCAACATCTTCATTAAGTTGTACTTCAACTTCATTTACATGTAGTATTGATTTGATGATGTTGCAAAGAGATGCAATAGGTACTATGATACATTTCTTTGATATAATATTAGCTAGTAGTGCTTTGTCTTGATTAAGTAGTATTTGTGCATATGCTTCAAGTATAACATTCCTTACATCTGGTTCAACTTCAACTGGTTCAGTTTGCACTCCAATGTCTCTTGTAATAACAATGTCTTCCTTGCCATCATCTCTCTTATTTATAATAATGTTGTTGTTGATGTTTGATGTAGATGATGCAGCTGCTGATGGTTCTAAAGATACATTTGCTTGAACTCCATTAGTTGTACTTCTCTTCTTAATCATTTAAGTTTGAAAAAAAACTTTTAATAGATATTGTTTTGAGTAATAACATGTTGTGTAGGTCCATATCTAATATCTTGTTTATTATATTCTCTTGCTCTACCTTGCATAGCAGGTGGTTCAGGCTTCTTAAGATATTTTGGTAGTAGAGGTACTGGTTTATCATGTTGACCAATATGTCTATAAAATCCACCATCAGTTATGCTAACAGGAGGTTCATGTAGAGGTTTCGTTATATGTTCTCGAGTATCTGGGAATCTAACAGGCTCATCATGTTCGATAATCTGAGTAGGTGGTCGATTAATAAAAGGATTGAATGTGACTGAATATGTATTAGTATTGCTGAATACACCAAAATGTTGGAATTCTATGTCTTTATTTTTCATGGTAGCTTCATTAAACATCATACCTTCTCTTCCAACAATCTCAGCATGTGGGCTTCTATAATCATTCGACATTTACAAAAAAATAAAATATCCTTCTTTATGTTTATTCAGGGGTTGTTAAATCATAAGGACCAATACGTACTGATGGTGGCATACCATTTGGTCTAATCAAAATACTAATTGATATATCTGTTAATAAGCATAATAATGGAGGCGTATCAACTTCCTTTCTAAATGGATTATCTGCCTTTTGACTACATATCAGTTCGAAGTTAATAGGTGCAAGACTTGAAAGACCTTGTTGATATGTTCCATCCGTTTCAGTTGGAAGACCTATGAAGAATGAGGACCTATCATTTGGATAATAACCTGTTGTATTTTCATTATATTGATACTCATTAGCTAGACTTGCTATAATCTCTTTGTTAAATCCATTTTGCTCTCCATTCATGTTCATTGCATTCTGGCAATATTCGAGGAACTCTGGATACTTACCATTAGTACCAAATGCTTTAGCAGGAATATTGTTGTAATTACCACAATTCATATGAAATGCTTCAAACATAGGATTCTTGAAGTATGTCTTATGCGTATGCTTGAGTGGGAATAAGCAAAACATACTATCTACAAAATTAGGTGTAATAGTAATAGTTGCTTTATCTTGTTCATTATTAAGAGGTCTTGTACAAGTGTAAAATGACATAATCTGTGTTGGGAATGTAAGTGGATGTTGTGGGTTAGCATATCTTTGAACAAGTGCTGTATATACAGATTCATGAATACCAAAACAAGGTATAATACTCGCGCATTCTTCAATGGAATAATCAACAACACTCCAAGTTCTCCAATCACTGTAAATTGTTCGGTCAACTCTTTCCTTAGTCTTGTCAGCTCCTGTAATTTCATATGCCCCTCCATGATTTTCACCAACAGGTGGAAGATTGTTGGGGTGATTAATCTTATCCATTGCTATTTTTTCGGTACTTGTCCACATCCATATTGGTTCTCCAATAGGTCGAAATTCATTGGTAATTTCATCAACATTGAAGTCTTTCATTATATGTGGATTAGGAACCAAGCTCTTTTCAAAACCAACTGGACAATATACCATACCAGCTGTTGAAAAGTATAGACGTAATTCGATTTTACCTGCAAATGCTGGCAAGTACTTGATATTAGATAATGGTAGGAATCGTCGTAAATCAATCTTTAATCTTATTGTTTCAGTGACGGAAGAGACGTCTTTGTTAAGATTTGCAACAAAACCACATCTCCTTCCATGAGTATCATTCCAAATATCCTTATGTCTTGCTTTACTATATATATCAGCTCTTTTAGTAACTTCATTTGCACAACATGCAGTTAAAAAGGATTCTTCACATCCAAAGTTCTGGGTATAAAGCGTCATACCATTAGCTACAATTTCATACTTCTCAACAGCATCTCGAGCATCCTTAAAACCAAACCATACCTTACCAAAATTATAACCACTGACATTTTCTAAATCACTTAGAATTGGCTTGTCTATTTTTATCATCACTTTCATATCTGCTCGAATAAAGCCATTATATATATCTGCTGTATTATGTGTATTGGGCGAGATAATACATGTTGTATAGGAACCACTCTTAATTGGTGGTGATGGTGAATACGAAGTTTGTGGATTTAATGAGTATGCCTTATTTGTATCACTAAGTGAAATGCAATTATCGACAACATCAAAATAGGATGCAATTTGGGTACAAACCTCAGCTGAGGTTCTCATATATTGTTCCTTGTTGAGCATTTTTTAGATGAAAAAAATTTACATCATATCTTCAAAGATGCGATTTCTCCTACCTATTATTCGTTGAGGAGGTATATATTGTTGTGGTGGTTCTTCATATTGTTGTTGTGGTTCTTCAGGAACATATTGTTGTCTTGGTTGACTCATTCTTTTATCAACAACCTCTTTTATCATTCGTCTCTGTTCTTTCTTTTCTCGACTTATCTTCATTTCTTCACCTAGTGATTTTAATTGTTTGAGTATTTCTTCATTCACAGTAGGGTCATATGTTTGTTGAGGTTTTCGTGGTTTTGGAGGTTTTCGTGCAGCTTTCGAACTTAATGACTTTCTGGGAGTTTCTTCAAAATCATCACTATTTGAGTTTTCTTGAGTTTCTTCGATATTTTCACTTTCTGAGTTTTCTTGAGAATCTTGACGAATTGGAGTTTTTCGGGGTTTTACTATATACTTGTCTTTCTTCTTTGTTGGCAAAACTTCCCAATCTGGGTCATCCCTTCCATTCAACCATTTATGAATAACCGCAAGTCTCTTAGAACCTGTTAGATGTTTTGACATTTAAAAATAAACAAAAAAAAAGTCCATAAATTGAGTTTTATTGAGTTTTCATCAGATGTAAGTTCTCGCATGATTGTTTGTAGTAAATTCACTCTCTTTTAATGAATTAGATGAAAATGTTGGCTTTTCAAGAGGTGCACCAACTGAATCGCCTTTTGCAGATTTATTAATTGATGACAAGGCAGTTTTCACATTTCCTTCTGGGACATATTTTAATGCTGTGTCAGCTATGTTTGCTAATCTATTTCTTGTTTTATCGCTCAAGAAGCTTTCACCAAGACCTCTCGCAACTGAACCAATAACACCAGCATGCTTGGTTAATCCACCTGCTGAAGCATCCAATAATTTACTTGCAAGACCTCCAGTAAAACTATCTGCAGCTCCCATTAATAATTTACCACCTAAACCTACTCCTCCTTTTATTATCGTTTGCCATGGAGAAAATTCTTTTTGTTTAGCATAATTTGGCTTCCAATAATCTTCTTCTGAATGACGTTGAATTCCCATTTAAAAAATAATAAAAAATTATTCAAAATAGTACTTATTAGCAGAAATATTCATTACGAATTTTTCATGTGGTTCTTTATGTTGTAAGTATTCAGCTACTGTCTGTTTAGTATTTAATGAGTTATTTGTTTGTTGCAACAAGCTCGTAAAATCTTCCTCACTATATCCTGTATAACATATGATATCTGTTGCTAACCTTTTAGCATTCATATGAACAAATCGAATTGTTTGTATTGCCATGATACATGTTAAATTATAGTGTCTTGTTTTGGTTAACAACTTGATAAATTCACTATTACCATTCTTTAATAAATCACTACCTGCACAATCATCTAGTATCAATAATGTATTATATGGATATGATGATATTTCATACTTGACGAGCTTATTTGCTATATATATTATTTTATCATTGAGCTCATTTAAATGATGCTTCTCAATGAGCCTCCTCATTTCGTCATTGGTCTCTTTCATTCGAGATAGTACATATTTGACAATGGCATAATACTTTATCTTTCTTCGAAGATGTCGTTTTAGATAACTCATTAATTCTCTTTCCTTTACATAATCGATTCTTGATTGTATCTGTTTATTAAGTGTTTCAGCTGTTTTATCCATTTTACCAGAGCTTGAGCAAAATATTATCTTTTGGTAGTATGGATGTTTAAACAACCTCTCTGTTATCATAATATGTCTCCATATCCAAAAACTTTTACCAGCACCTGGTTTACCAATTAAAAAATATATACCGTTTGTGCTAAAAGGATAATCAGGTGATAATGGTTTAATCAATGCACCATCTATTTCTTTCATGTTCTTCCGTAAGGTTTCTTTAATCAATGTTTCTACTTTATTTATTAGTTCTGCACTTGGGGGTTCATCCATTTACAAATTTTTAAATGTATTTCATAATTTTATCTGGTATTGGTTCTCCTTTCTTCTTTTGTTCCAACCAATATTGTCTTTCTGCTGTACCAAGTACTAATGGATTACCTCTCCTTACATCTCTAATAGTTTGTCTAGCAAAGGCATCATCACCTTCGACTCCTTCCCATTTTAAATCATACTTACCAGTATCTTCATCAAAGTTATATATTTTTTCAATAATACCTTCTTTACCTTCATTTAGTCTTTCAGCTACTTTAATCCTTTTGTCTCTTGTCCTTAACAACCTATATCCAGGGAATGAACTTGTTGAACCATCTTTGGACTTGACCACAAACTGGTTACCTTTTTGCGAGTCAACTAAACAAGACTCATTGGATAAATTACTTCTTCTTTTACCAAATGGTTCTTTTTCGAGTACTAACCTGACCTTCTCACCTGGATTAAAATGGTATGGATTAATGCGTGCATTCTTTTGGATGTACTTTATTTCATCCTCTGGAGTAATATCATTAGGTGCTTTATTATCTAAAGACCTATGAGGAGAGTTATTATATATGTTTACCAAATCATGCATCTCCTTTGGTTGAATAAACCTATTTTCACCAATAGCATCTCTTATAGTTCTCATAAATCTATTAATAATGCCAAGTACATTATGGTTATTCTCAGTAGTTGTTCGGTATTTTATGTTCTTCTCTCTCATGAAGTCTAAGACTGTTGATGATAAATATGCAGCATCCTCATCACTTGTTATTGAATATACATGAGGTACACCATTAACAAATTTATGAAGCGCTGCCAATACTTCCCTTGCTCCTTTACCATTCATAGGATATGCATATGCTTTTCGAGTGTTAATATTGATGAACATTAGATAATTCAACCCACCTGCCTCTTTATTATTAATGAAGGTATCCATTTGATAACCATCAGGGTGTTTCGATACGATAGGTATATATTGTGCTTTTGGTACTCTCTTATCATGTACTACTCTTTCATCAAAGTATTTCTTTGCTTCTTCTTCATTTAGATTCTCTTGTTTTGCCATGCTAAGGTATTTGTCCAAGGTCCTCCATTTAGCTTTGTTGTATAATTTTTCATATGGGGTTGGTTCTTCTTTACTCATTTATTTTTAAATAAACATCTTATCATATTGAAGGAATTGCATTTCGATAACAAATGAATCATTTGGAGGTAGTTTGGTTGGACAATAATAATGGGCTTTACTATAGAAGTCTATCCAAAACTTTTGGTCCATGGAGTTTAACTTGAAGTACTTAATAGGACTATATTCAACATCACTATCTCCAATATAGTTATGCAATGCTTGTTCACCTATAGATGAATATATTTTACATGATTGTCTGTCCCATATATTATCAAATATCAATTCCTTGTGCCATGTTTGATATTTTTCTGGTTTATTTTGAAATATTCCATTACCTATATTAAATACATCTGCAAAGTCTTCATTCCAGGATTTAAGTTGGAAAAAGTTCATATATGGTGCAGTATAATCCCAATCTTGTTCATTCTTACTATTAGTATAGTAGTATTTATGATTCTCTGCTTTATTTCTTTCTGTATAAATAATTTCATGAAAACCATTTTTATCATAATATCCATCTGTTTGTATATCTCTATCTTGTATATCGTCATCATTTTGTACAAATTTTTCTAATTTAGAAGTTCTAATGTATGACTTGAAAGCACTATTAACTGCATCAAAAAATCCACGTAAATCTCCATCGACTGACACCCAATCAATGACTTTAAAGCACCCATATTCATGATTTGAACCAGTTATATAGTCTTCTTTTAGTGTTCCATCATCCCATGTTCCACCACAAACAAACTCATATGTTTTCTTATGTATCTTATATATTTCAATCTCTACTTCCATTTTGCGTCTTCTCTTAATGATATGTGCTGAACGAACGCCAACAATTGATTCCCCTTTGTTTGCAGTTGACCATTCTGGTGGGAAATTAAACCAATACCTATTAAACTTAGCTTTATCATGTTGAGCATCCTCAAGGAAGTAGGCTGTTTCGATTGGAAGAGGTGTATTACCATCATTAACTATATTATCTCGATTAGGATAAAGAGTTTTAACACTTGGTGGTAATTCCATTTCGAGTTGAATAAAAAGTCTTTATTTATATACAACACCTGTTTCTAATTCATTGTTTTGAAGTTCTCGAAGTATTCTCTTTCTAATATCTGGCATATTGCGTTGTTTAAACTTACCATCTCCTTCATGCAAAAAGGTACGACAAGATTCCATTAGAAACACTCCACAATCCTTGTTATTCCTTTGACTAGGTACATCATAATATTTTGCTTTTAACTTACCTGTTGCTGAAATATTGATATACTTATTAAGTGTCTTTACCTCTGGTGCCATTGACTTATTCTCAGAGTCATAGCATTCGATTATTTTCTTTGAATATCGAACAATACATAAAACCCAATGTTCTCCATCTGAGCAAATGGGGACAAATACTTTATCGAACTTTGAAAATGACTGTTTACCTGAGATAGGACTTTTCATCAGTTCATGTATTTTTTCCATATCATTAGTCTCATATGCTATAGAAAGGAAGGTATAAAATGCAGTAGGTAAAACCAATATTTTCTTTTTATCAAACTCTGCCTCATTTTGACCAGGTTGTTTATTCAATCTCTTTCCTTTGTTATATAGAAGTTTCAAGTAGTCATCAATAACATCTTCTTCTATATTTTCATCATTGACTAAACTCCTCCAATCATGAATTTTATGACGTCTTTGGTCTACTGTATACTCTCCTGTCTTCTGTGGTGTCATACGGGTTTGTCTTGGAGGAGGACTAGTACCTCGAGAGGTATGTGATGATGGAAACTGTGGAGGTGGTGATGAAGGAGGAGGAGGTGGTGGAGGTGGAGGTGAACGAGGTGGTGGAGGTGAAGGTGAATGAGAAGGAGGAGGAGGTGGAGGTGAAGGTGAACGAGGTCGTTTTGATTTTGTCTTAGGTTGTTTTGATTTTTTCTTAGGTATATCATCCTCGTCTAAATTTGTACTACTTTGAAGTAAAAGTTGAATTCTGTTTTGATTTTGATCCCTTGTTGGTGGCTCAACATTTGAGGGTCGGTTCCTACCGATTTTCCTAAGGTTAAGATGATAATCATTTCGATTTAAAGTTGGAGGTCTGGGTAATGGAGCCAATTCTGGTATATCATCTGTTTGAATACCTCTAGTTTTATATTCTTTCTTATCACTTTTCAATGTTCTTTCTTTCATCTGCTCTCTCAGTTCTCTAGCTGCTTGTTTTTCCTCCTCAGTCTTCATTCGAGATATCCTTATGTTGATAATATCATAATGTAATTTTATCTCTGTTAATATACCTGTTGTTGATTCCTGGAGAGTATATTGATATGGCTTTAATACTGTTATGTAATGTCCATGTTCATCTTTATCATCTTGATTTTTCTTAATTGCAAAAACACAACCTGTAAATTTTGCTTTTGGTCTCTCTCTCTTGAGTCTATTAGCAAATTCAAGTACGTCTTTAAAAGCTATACTAGTATTTAAATATGTCTCATATAATTTTTGTAGATTTATTTGATTATTAGAGAACTTCCATATAGTTTGACCCAAACCTCTTGTTAATCTTGCAACATCTCTATCAACTAGTTTAGGTCGAAATTTAAAAGTACATTGTAATAGTTGTATTTTATTGTTAGGTTTAGTTTGTGTGCCTTTATCACTTGTCATTTTTATCATTATAAAATGTCTCAATCAGACCGTATGTATATCCTCGTTAGAATTCTATCGAACATCCATGAATATAATGTAGAGAGTGATGAAACTAGAAGAAAAAAATTGATGAAGACTATAAAAGAATTATCAGCTCAGTATTTCAAACCTGAACATCTTCAAATAATGAGGATAGATAATGATATTGATTTTTTAGGTCGAATTGAACACTTTGCTTTGGAGTTCTTAGAACTATATATAGTTAATCTGCCCTCGCATTTATAATTTTGGGCATATCCCTGTTATAGTTACTATCAGTTGGGGTTATCCATCTTAAGTTGCTTAGATGGTAATCAGCCCTATTCCTATTGATATGGTCTACCTCTATTTTATGTTGTGGGTCATCATTAGGTATGAACTGTCTTGCTATAAGTACATGTTTCAAGTAGTAGTCGCCATTTAGACATACACGTATATACCCCTTTATATGTTTTGCATCTTTGCATATAAAATGATTACTCTTACGTCTTATAGTAAAGGGGTACCTATTCAATATCTCATAGTCGTTAGTAAAGCCTTTGAGTGGTACAAATGACATTTTCTCACTTTTTGAATGATTTAAATATTTTCATTTCATTTTTATTTTTGTATGAGCAAGTGGGGGACAATCATTGTTGAAGGAATTGATAATAATGGACCTCGTCATTATCCTCTTGATGACAAAGAAAGAAACATTACCAAGTTCCCAAAGAAAAAAAAGCGAGTAAACTTGTATAAAAACTATTATGAACATCAAGAGAAAGAAGAAGAAGAGAAACAAGAACTTCTAGATGTAGGTGTTCAAACTGAAAAAACTGAACTACCTCATATAGACGAACTACTTAGTAAAATTTAACTTCTTTTATTTTATTGTTATTTTTTTTATTTTTGTCTTAAATGAATAGCGCTCTTAACGGACTGAATAATGACGCAGAAGCTCTATATGCAAAATTTAAAGTTATTAAAGACAAGATATTTGGAAAATGTATGAATGAAGATGATGATAAAATAGCTAGTCAATTCGATATAATGATAAATATAATCAAGTCATACAAAGAACTCTTTGAAGACATTGAAAAAGCTAAGTTATTATTGAAGTCAATTGGTGCACGTATCTCTATAGCTGAACATCAAAATAGACTATGAGGGACCCGAGGTAGTTGTTTAGGTCCCTAGTAGTAGTGGGGACCCGAAGTAGTTGTTTAGGTCCCTAGTAGTAGTGGGGACCCGAGGTAGTTGTTTAGGTCCCTAGTAGTACTTCAAGAAAAAACAAGTTGAAGAAAAATTTTTTTTATTTTTTTTTTTATTTTTATTTTTTTATTTTTATTTATTTTTATTTTTTATTTTTATCACGAGTTCGTGTTGACGTGTGGGCTTAAGCGTAGCGTGGCCCCGCGGAAACCGACTCGTATATACTACAAAAACTATATTTTTTTTATACAGGTGATGAGTCTTGGTTTTATTTATCCACAGATTACGAAATACAATGGATTGAAGAAGGAGAAAAACCTGCTACAAGAGCAAAAAAAAATGATTGACTCCAGAAAATTTATGTTGTCAATATTTTGGAACCCACAAGGATTTCTTATTGTGGACATTTTACCAGAACACCAAAAGTTTAATGGTGATTATTTCATAAATAATATATTAGAAAAGATCTATAAAAAAACAGCTCATTTACGAGAAAATGAAAAAAGAAAAATAACTTTACATTTTGATAACGCCCGACCACATACTGCAAGAAAAGTTATGAGATATATGGACGCTCACCATATGAAGAGAACCCCTCATCCCCCTTATTCGCCAGATATTGCTGCCTCAGACTTTTATTTATTTGGCTATGTAAAAGATCAGCTGAAAGGAATCAAATTTGAGACAGCACAACAGCTTTTTGATAAGGTCATTGAAATTTTACATCAAATTTCTATTGAGACCTTAAAACGTGTTTTTCTCGATTGGCAAGAAAGACTCAAAAAAGTTATTAAATCAAATGGTGAGTATATTTAATAAACAATTTATTAATATATTTTTTATTCTTTTATATTTGTTTAATGATGTGATGCTACGATTTTTCTGGACACCCTATATTAATAATTTTTATGAAAACGCTAAAGAAACTTTAGACATGCTAGAATATTTATAAAAATGATTTTAAAAGGCTAATAAATCTGAAAACATAGCACAAATACTAAGCGAAAACTAAAATGGGGGCTAAATGTACACTTTAACAAAAAAAAAAAATAAATAAATTTTGACAAAAAACCAAATAGCCCCAAAAAGACACGTGATGTAAAAAATTTGGGGGCTAAATGGACATTTTCCCAATTTAATAATTAAGAAAATAAAGACAATATTCTTTATATAAGAAGATATCGTTATTTTTAAAATAAACTTTTTCAATAAGTTTTTTTGGTTCACCCTCCTCTATAGAAACAAAGAAATGAAAAAACTATTTTTTTATTTTGATCGTTAAGGACAAATGTTTAGGTCATTTACCTTTTTCATAGTATATTACCATTGAAACCTCAATTCTATGAGTTTATTCAATATTGAATGGTTTACGAAAAAATAGGAGACTACCGCCTTAAAATATAAAATAGAAAAAAATATTATTTAAAAAAAAGACGTGCAACTTGAACGGCAGACCTATTCAATTTTTTTTATTTGCTTAACGGTCACTTGCAACTTGAACGGAATTGAATAATTAGCAACGTACTTAGAAACTTTTTGAATTATAAAAATGATACGAAAAAAAATTGAAAGCTATTTCACAAGAAAAAATAAATAATTATTGGATATAAATTCTTTATAATGTCAATGAACTGTCTTTCATTTCAAACTTTAGTGATTATTAAAATAATATAGAAAAGGTTAAATTTTCAATACTATTCACAAGCCTTTTGAATCCATCTTTAGAAAAAGTTTTCAAATTCATTGAAAAGACTCATTATTTTTTTTTTTGTTTTTTCCTTCATTTTTAAGTTTTTATGATTCTTGTTTTATCCATTATATTGTCAAAATGCATTTTTTAATAAAATTAGAGAGGTTTATCTTTTTCATCTTTATTATATTTAACTCTATAATTAATAATCTATATTGTTTATAAAATGAATACTAAAATAGCAAATCATTATCGTATCAATAATGTAATTGATTAATAAATAGGTGTATGTTGAAAAATATTATTATTAGATTAAAATAAAGCATTCTTTTAAGGATATTTTATTATCTGTAAAGAATTTCTTAACTCTCATTCAAAACACAGCTTTGTTAACTTTTGCTGCTCTAAATATTGGAATCCTTCTTAAAAATTTTAAAAATAACATTTTGGATTTAAAAATGAATAAAAGATTAATGCTTTAATGCTAATGTTAAAATAAATGTTTTTTATTTTTAATGATTTAAACATATTTTATGTGATGAATTTTATAATAATCATAAAAAATTTTACATATTTTATTAAAATACAAGAAAAAAACATTTTCATCAAATATTAGTTTGCTATATCAAACAGAACTTTTGCATATCAATTTTTCCATTAATATTATATGATTTTTGTTTTTATAAAAAATTATATTATATTTGTTTTGATATTTGAGTTTTTTCTTCATATGAGCAGATATAATTTTTTTCATTGATATATAATTATAAAATTCAAAATTTGTAAGGAGAAAATTTATTCTAATTTGTTATATTGGCAAAATGATTTCAAAAACATTTAACAGACTTATATTGAAAAATCAATAGTTTTGAAAAATTGAATAACAAAACTTATATGAAATTTTATTTTATGATATCATAATATTCGATTAAAAAATTAAAAAATTAGATCATTTTTCTATATTAAAATCATAGAATAATATGCAAAAAAAACTCATTTCAAATATCGGAAAATTGGAAATAATCAATTGAAAAAAAAAATTGAGAACTAAAGATGGCTATATACATGTTATCAATTACATAAAATGAAAAATTATCAAATTTTTCAACTTGAAATCACAAGAAAAAAAATAAAAAATAAAAAAACATTTTTAAAACTAGTTTATTTACAAAATTAAAAAATATGGTTATTATCAACTTTTATTTGAAATATATAATTGAAAGGGACACATAATTAAAAAAAATAAATATAATTTACCAATCAAGTTCATCTTGATTAAATGTTATTAGATCATTTACATTAAATTGATAGCATTCTTCTTGAAAATCAAAATTAATATTAAAATTAAAAATATCATCTATATCGTTCATATTTTCGTTTTCTAGGTTACAAAATTTGCCTTTTCTTAATTTTGTAGATCCTTTTTTCTTATTATTTATTTTTTTTGGTAAAAAATAATATTGATTTTCGCATTTTTGCTGATAATCATCAAAAAAAGAAAAATTATAATTATTATTATTATTATGATCATTAAGATCATTATTTATCACAGTATGATTAATTAATTCAGATTTTTTTACAGATGATCCTTGGTCATTTTGATCTTCCATGTTTTTAGTATTATCGTGACTATTAATTAACTTATTTTTTGGCTTTTCTAATGGATATGTTTTAACTTGATTTTTAATTAACCAATACCATCTGTTTTTCAAGGAATTAGTTGAACGATGAGGGAATTCATTCTTCATTTTTGTCCAATGTGTTCCATATTTATTGACGAGAGATACGAGGAGCTGATCTTCACTCTGACTCCAAGGACCGAGCTCAAGAGATGGATTTAAATAGTTGGCCCACCTATCTCTGCACTGTTTTGGTGTTTTTCCCGGCACATGCTGCGCGATTATATTCCAAGATTCATGTTTGTATTTATGAACCGCCATTATCAAAAGATGATCATCAACTTTAGTAAAATATTTCCTTTTTGATGTTTCTAAAGACAGTGCTTGGCAATTAGAGTAATCAAATAAAGGTGCATTCATTGATTGACATGCAACTGGAATTGATTGTGGGAAAGACGATATTTGAGGGCTATTGAAGAAAGGATCATAAAGCTGTACTTGATCGGGAAGCAAACCAGGTACCTTTACCTCTTTATCTAACATCAAAATAGTAAAATGTTCACTTAATTATTTCCTCATTGTTTTATTACAGAAATTTTGTATTAAAAAAAAATAAAAATGATTCAATTTTTTTTGTTCAATAGAAAACCTTAAAGAAAAAAATTGAATACAATATTTCTCATTTTTTTCTCTAATTTATTTGAATATATAATATTAAAAATTACATTTTAAGCATTGGGGTTGATTCAATCAAAAAATCAAAGTATTCAAAAAGTTGGTTTTTACCGATTATTCATCAAATTTTTATCACAATTTTTTTTAGTTTTTCAATTATCTTCATTTATTTTAAAAGTGAGTTTACTTTATCTAAAAGCGAGTATACATCAAAATATGATGGTTTGCTGACCAATCGTGGTTTATTACAATTTCCCAGAAATGAAATATTTGAAAGCATTGAAAATACAACGATAATGAAAGAAACAAAAAATATGGTTGCAAATTTGAATTAACAAAACAATAAGAATCATTTTTGATAGAAAATGATTACCTCTTTAAAAAAAAAAAAAAAAAAGAAATGAAGACAAGATTGGTATATTGAATAAGTCATATTTCCTTAAAAAAAAAGAAAAACTAATATTTCATAAAACAACAAATTTCATTTTTCAATTTCAATTAGTTGAAATTTTTCGTTTAACCAAAATAAATAATTCTCTAATAATTGATTTTATTTTTTAATAATTTTATAATATTTTTATAATTATAAATATATAATAATATTTATAATAAAATAAAATAATAGAAATATAACATATATACTGTAATAAATTAATAAATATAATTGAGAATTATCGGAATTTCCGATAATTTCAAAATTTGAATGATTCTTATTTTTTATCCATAATTTTATTGATGGAAAATACACGTTTTTATAAAATAAATATATAATACTCTCGATTTTAAATCAATCCAAAATAAATATTATACTACGGTAGAGACAAATATAGTTTATCATTAAATATATTGTTAAAAAATGATATATAATATTTTATTATGAAGTAAATACATGTTTTATAATTAAATGTATTATTTGATGCGAGCAATAACTGATTTCATTAAAATTAAAAATATTAAATAAATAATATTTTAGTAAATGTAATATTATAGTATAGTTTTTGTATCATCTTTATTGAATATAAATTAGGTAATTAGTATCAAATAAAAAAATATTAATCATTATAGTTTTAACGTGCTTTCATTTTATCCATACCATTTCAATGGATCCATAGCACTAAATTTAATTTGTGCTATTTTTCATACAATTTAATTATTTTATTAAATATTTAATAATAAATTATATAAAAAATATTATTATAAATTATATGTTTTGTTAAATATTATTAGTTTTACTTTTTAATTTGGAGATATTAGTAAAATAGTGAAAACTAAAAAATTTCTGATCAAAATATTCTGATCAAAATTGGTTTTCTTTTTGGTAAAAAACGATCAAACTATGCTATTGATCTATTGAAAGCACGTTATTTTTATGATATTTTACATTTTACTAGTATTTCGAAATATTTATCAACGATTAAAATCTTCATAAATGAATAATTTTTCAAAAATAATTTTTTTTTTTTTTTTTGAGAATATGGCTTAAATCTACAAATTTTTTACAGTATGTTTCACCAACATTCATTTCACTTTTTTTCGAAAATAAACAATATGAACATATGCCATAATTTATAAAATAAAATAATTATTTATTTCTAAGCATAATGAGCTAGATGATTTCGTCTAATTCGAAAATACGAAGACATTTAATATTTCACGTTAATATCTTAATATACGAACTTTGGTATATCTATTGTATAGTAATTATGATTGACTATTTGTTTTAATAAACATTCGGCAATATTATTTCGTATGATTGAATTACAAAGCATTTTTCATAAAAATAGTTTTTATAAAAAATGGCCCTGAATTTTGAGTTAAAATTATATTTTTTTATCAAGTAATGAATAATTTATTTTTAAAAAATGTTTTAATCAAAATCGTACTATTAAAAATTAAGATAATCGAAAATTATTAATAATTTTCAAAAAAAGAATTTAATTTTTTTGAGAAAGCTCATAGAAAAAATTAAATATCATTTCATCACTATTTAATTTCCAAACTGCATATCGTTGAAAAAAATCTTTTAAAACAAAATTTTTTTTCATATTTTTTATCACAAAAAGTTAATTTCATAAATTTTATGAATTTTACAACTCACTTTTTGAGTATGAGCTCTCAAAAAGTACTACAGAAAATTCATAAATCTCTGAATCGCATTCACTTTTTGTTAGAAAGAAACCATTAGACTTGGTAACTTTTTCAAATAACCTTCAATATTTGAGTCGAAAAAATGTAATTTTTGAGATGGACAATCATGAAATTTATAGTGAAACCAAAAAAGATTGATGGAAAAAAAATTCAATAAGTGTTTAATACACTTTTTTGCTATCAAAAATTTGATCGTTTTCCTTTAATAAGTTTTGGTTTAAATCAATCTTTTTTGTTCTTCTCAAAGAAACAAAAAGAGAGATAATTCTTTAAAATTTGGCCTTCATTTGACCCATATGAAGCATCCAAATCCTGAAAAATCATATGTCTTTTTGCTCCTTGGGAAGAACAATGTGGATTGCCATAGTTCATTAATGTTTTGCATATGCATTATAATAAATAATTAATGCCATATTTCATAATGGTTGGAAAGTATGAAAGAGTTTTAAGAGTTCGTTAATGCTATCAACCTAATAAAAAAATGAAGAAAAAAAAATATTTAATTTCTGTGGATAAGAAAATTTCCTCTCAAATCTATCAATTTTTTTAATAATAATTATCTAACTATTGGCTCTATAATGCAATTATATATTTAATTTTTATAATATATTATAGACTTAACATAAAATATATTTATCATTGACCTGTATCTTTTTTTTATAATAAAATAAAAGTATGCAAAATTTGTGGTGATTATTTTTTATAACTTTTTGTGTTATATAAAAAATAAACTATTCAAATCTTCAATCAATCTTTTTTTGTGGCACTATGGAATATTTGAAGGCTCTTTGAATTTTCCCCTTAAAAAGTGATCGATATGTTTCTGAAGACTCAATTTCTTTCAATTTTAATAATAAAAACCATTGAATTTATATGAAAACAGAGGTATGTCAACCATAAACTAATGGACAAAATCGGCCAAAATTTTAATATGTTCTTAGTTATATGCTTATTAAATTATTTCCTTTTTATATTTTTGTTACTCCATGTAAAGCAAAGTAAGAGATAATTTTACAATGCAATCAAGTAAAGCACGAGCAGCTACATATTTTAGCATGGATACTAATATACCTTTAAAATCTTCAAATAAGAAAGCAAATTATATTTCAACTGCAACAAACGAGGCAATCCTCTTTAAAAATTGTTTTTTAAACCAGCCAATTTCATAATTCATTAGCTCATTTATGATCCTCAATCAATTTTTCCATGATATTTTTATATTTACTATGATTTCTAATGCTAAATTATGTATTAATTTTAAAAAATCTAAATTATGTATTAATTTTAAAAATCTTAATAAGCGTTCAGATCTCAAAAAGTGCGGGGCGGAATTTGTAAATTTGTTTTTTTTAATCTTATTGAATTGCCTCAAATATATTCAGTTTCATTATCTTTTTTAAAATGTGTTGGCCATCCAAGACTTTTTCCAGTTATTTTATATTTAGATAGATTTTTAATAGCTATATATAATTTACCACTTAAAAAATCAAAATCATCAAAGGTGAATTAGATAATCGCATTTTATTTTCCATAAAAAAATATTTGTATTTTTTGATTTTATAAATGGCGGAACCTCATTTTAAATAATATTCCCCTAGGCCTTCATTTTTGGACATCAATTCGTAAAACCATGTCTTTTTTTTTTGTGAGAAAAACGATCACATCAAAAATTTTTAAAAAATTTATAGAAAATTTTTCTACTTATAATTTTCTTTAACATTTATTGCAAATTTTAAAAAATATTAGATCTACGATAGTCTTATTTTGGAATTAATTACGTTCACTTTTTCTTAGTAAATACAACTTTTTGATAAATTATATGTGGTTAATTTTCTATATAATTGAAATGTTTATTTAAGCAATATCTTAAAAGCAAAAACTAGATTCGTATTATAATAATAAATTTTATTTAATGCTTTATATGTAAATTAAAGCTGAACCATTAGTAACTTATAATCTCGATTTTATTGTTTCAATGCTTTAATTTGTTCCATTGTCGCAAGCAATATATAGTTGCTTTGAAATAAATCATTTGCGGTTTGATTCCAATAGAAACGATTCGAAGTGTAAGATGGCCCAAATTCTTTAAATCTTCGTAATACTTTTTAAAACTATTATATAACTGAGAACATTCATCTTATGATAAGGCTTTATCTGTGTTATAAATGCCGATATCTTGATTCTCAGACTTGATAATCGAGTTTTCGGAAATTTCCTGATAATTGTATCGCATTTATAACACAGATATAAACCGAGTCGATTTAAAATTGACATGAATAAATGATTTTGATTAAAGTTTGACTTTTCATCAAATCGGAGTTAAGATTTTGACATTTTCATCGTCGATTATAATTAATGTAATATTGAATGGTTTATATATGAAAAAAATCTCTATTATTTCTCTATCTATTTTTTGGACATATGAAAGCGGTTTTTTTGGACATCGTAAAGCTTTCAAAAACTCATATAAAGTTTTCAATTTCACTTTTTTACGGTTTTTTGGACATGTTTGTCAGATTTTTTGGACATGAGAAAAATATGAAAAAAAATCAGAAATTTTGAAGAAATTTCTCTCAATTTTTTGAATAAAAATATATTTTTAAATTAATTTTTTTTTATCAAATTTTATTTGTAAAAGAAAAACTCAGCTTTTTTATACGAAAAATTTAAAGATTTGTTTTTTAAAAATTTTTCATTTATTGTGGATATCGAAAAATTTCTGTCTAAAATCAATGTCCAAATCATGTCCAAAATGGTCCAAAAAAATGAATTTCCTAAGTCCAAAAATGAAGGCCTATATTCCCCATTCTTATAATATATTTTAAAATAAAAATATTGAGTTTGATCGTTTATAATTAATTTTCTAACCGACGAAAATTTAATCATTCCGTTTATTAATTCAACTTTTTGAATTCATTTTTCAAACTAAACTTTATCTTTGAAGTTATGTTCAAACAAAATATATCATTTTATTGAGCATTAAAAGAAGAAAACGAATATTACAAAATAAAAAGTTAGAAAAGATCATGTATCGAAAAAACTTACAAATAATTATTATATTAACTTTTTTGGACTAACTACAAAGTAATTATAAATATTTATGTTTTATAATGTATAATGTATATGTATAAAATCAAATAGTATTAGTAGTTTTGAAGGATATCTCTTACGAAGAGAGATCTATTAGTTTGTGAAGTCAAAAAAAACTCGATGAATATCAAGTTTTTTGATTGGTTTCTATGACCAATTTAAAGATTATTAAATGGGTAAGAAAATTTATTAAAATCACCAAATAAAACCTAAAATTCGAAGAGATATTGAAACTTTTTGAGGCCAAAAAAAGAGTGTCCCACCCTTTTTTTAAATCTTGTGTTCATAATTTATCGATTTTATACGATAGTTTTTTTAAAAAAAATTATATATAAGCTATATATACAATAATAATAATAATACTTATATATGATTTGTATTCTAAAATTTTGGGCAGATCTGAGTTTCCTTACTTTTTGAATATTTTTTTAAGAATAAAACCATTTAATTTCTAACTAAACGATCATTTTACATACAATTCATTTTTATATCTTTCGACAAAATGTTCATTTTTCTCATTTTTTAACTTATTCTAATAGAGTTTGGAGGTAATATAGAAATTTAAAATATGGAAATATTAATAAAATTATTATAAATATTAAAAAGGCCGGCTTTCATTATAAATTTAGAATATATATTTTTTTTTTTTTTTTAAAAAAAAAGAAAAAGAAATGAAAAACGCGCTTTATTTAAAAACTAATTAATGGATTTTCCTCATATTCAAACTCTTTTTCTATTAAGTTATCTTGAAATAGAGCCGGCAAATTCTTGTTTATAAAGTTATCTGGTCTATTGCCCAATTTTTTTCTGAGAACTCAGAAATCAACTCCAAAATCATTGGTAATAAAATATTGCTGCATTTATTAATTTTTTTTTTTTTTTCATATAGTATATTTAATTATTTTTTGTTTATTTTGATTTTTTTTCGGTCAAAAAGTTTCCACAATTTGATAGAGAGAAAAATAATCAAGAACTTTTTCTTGGAGCAAAAAATAAAACATAACTTTTTCTTAAAGATAAAAAATAAAATAACTTTTTGATGCAAAATGTTTATGACAAGAGAAACCAAATTGACCCTCAATTATTTTTCTATTTATTTTAATCGTTTGTTTTTATAGAATATTTGCTTAAAATAGAACAATGTTCTTGAAAGAAAAATATATTATTACGCCATTATTATCTAAAGCATAGACACTTTTTGAGCTTCGCTCAAAAAGTGGCGTTTCTTGCAATTTCCTCAAATCAGATATTCAAATATCAAAACCAGCTATAACCAAGTTATTACATATCTGAATCTTATGCTTGGACACTTTTTGAGCGAAGCTCAAAAAGTGGCCCTTTATTATTTTCAAATTTGATTTCTTTTCAAAACTTACATAAATCAGCTTCCATGAAGAAAACAAATGAAATATTATACCTAATAGATCTCAAGAATGACAACTATTTGAGCTTTGCTCAAATAGTTGTCATTAAATGATATTAATTATTACCCAGGTTAACCTTAGAATTGATATTTTGTAAAATATTCAAAATATTTTTAGATTTTTTAGTTAACATTTTTTTCTTTTATTTTATTAAGAAAGATTTTTGTAAAAACTTGGTTAACATTTAATTTGTTAACCTTTTTGAAAAAGTTTGGAATACTAGAATATTTCAATTGATCATATCACCACTTTAACGGCACATTTTTCATTATTTAAAAGGAAAAAAGCAACTTCTCGTAATTTATGATGATGGAGCAATTAAAACAACGATTTTAATCAATCAAACTATATATTTGACATGCGCTCTTGACAATTCAACTCCAAATTCAACTCATTTATGTTCAAAATTTTTTTTCAGCAAAACCCAAAATTAAACTCTTTATACAAAATTATGCTATAATAATTGGTATATCTATTGATGTGTATTCGATAAAAGCTCAAACTCTCAAACGTTTTAATTTTTTGGAATAACTTGACTTTTTTTACTTAATACAAGCTCTTTAATTTATTTATTTTTACATAAAAATTAATTTAGAGCCCGATAGTGCTTTTTTAAAACCTATTTTTGCTACATTACAGAAATTTTAATATGAATATTCTAAATACTTATTTTCGCTTTTTGTTTAGGTTAAAAACGATTTCATTTTACAAGTAAATTTTTATTGGATGAATAAAAAATGTTTTTATGATGGTCTTTATGAAATCTCACTTCAATTTTTCATTACACAAATTGCGCCAAAATTCCAAAATCTAATTATTGCCTTAATGAAAAGTACATTCAATAGTGACTAACTTGTGCCGTGAAAAAATCTTCAATAGCTTTCAAATTTCCCTAAAAATTAAGATTATTATTACTACATTTTAAATTTAGTTCAATATTGTAAGATTTAACATTAATTATTTAATTGAGGATCAATAACCTTTGCTTATTATGCTGAATTTAACTCGAAAATTTCAATGTATCTCTAAATATTTCTTATTATTATATGATGAAGAAGCATCCAAAAATTAATTTCAGATATTTTAAAGTACTCGTTACCGACATAAATTTGGGCTAGGTTAGAAAACTCAAATACTTTTACAATAGTATAATATTAAAAATATTGCAGTTTTTCACTATTTATTTTTACACCATTTTTATATATTATTATCTTTATTAAATACTTATTTAATTAAAATAATAAAAATCATATCTTACTATTTTTTATTTGAAGAAAAATGCAAAAATAATTTTTATACGTTTTTCCCATTCAAATTTTCTCGTTAATTTCATTGAAAAAATTATCTAAAATCGTTATATTTTTAATTTATTCGTTATTTCCAAAAAATTCAATATTTTACAAAATATCAATTCTAAGGTTAACCTGGGTAATTGAATTTCAAAATACAAAAAACATTTATGTATGTTAAATGATTATAGTTTATTAAATGATTTATGATTATATCGCGCGTTAGTTTTCTTGTTTTTTTTTTTTTTTTTTTTTTTTTTTTTTTTTTTTTTTTTTTTTTGGGCTTCAGTAAAAATCACCCCCTCAATTTCACTTAACGGCCAAATTTCCTTTCAAATCAACTGGTGAAAAGTGCGATGTTTACTTCATTTCGCACTTTTCACCTTTGGTAGTATTCAATTTACTTCATTTTTTATTCAATTTTATAAATTCATTTTACACTTTTCACCAGAATTCAAAATATTTCGAAAAATAAAATATAAATATTATATGAGAAATTAAAACTTATCAAAAAAATATTTTAAAAATAAGCTATCAGGAATCATAAGAAATTAATATTTAAAAATAGTTCCTTTTTATTAAAAATTGAAAATCTACATATAATGGAGATATTATAAAATTAAGTATTTGACCATTTTTTAGATTAAATGTTAATATAAAAGATTAGTAAAAGTGAATATGATATTAAAATAAAATAAAATTGAATTTAAAAAGATTTAAAATATATCAAATATTTGAGGTTTTTCATAATTCAAAAAATCCAGTAAAATTATTCAAAAAAATCGTTATAAACACCTCCTATGATATTATTTTTGAGTAATTCTCAAAAAAATTGTAGAATTATTAGCTATTATAATTTTCATTAAAAATAATTATGATATTGATGTATATTATAAAAAAGATTTATTTACGATATTTTACAATTGAATTAAGGGGGACCTTTCAATGTAAAACGATCAGGCCAAATTATTGGCCTAAAGGTTAAATAGATAATTATGATTTGTAAGATTATCTTCTATGTTTTGTTTAGACAATTATATTATTTCGCTTATGTTAATAACTATGTAAGTCATTTGATATATCAATTAAAGGTTAGACAATAATAATAAAAAAGTAAATTCAATTTCATTTTTAAAAACTGTTTTCACAATAAAATAAATTGATTATCAGATTGTTCACACATGCTTAATAAGTTTTATTTGATGTTTTTAATAGAAATTAAAATGAATTATAATAAGTTTTTTGATAATTACTTAAAAAAACATATTTATATATATATATCATACATATTTAATTTATTATATTATATAAAAATATAAAATGTCAAAATAACAAAAACATTGAGAGATAATAGGAATATTCAAAAAAAAATAGATTAAAGATTGATTATTATATATTGAATATGACTTTTATTGTTATTTATAATATATTATTATTTGAAATATATTTGTTTAACTAATATATTAATACTATAATACTATATTTTAGTTTTAAAAATACTTTTGAAAATAAATGCGTAGTTTTATATTTATTTGTATTGATATTGATCTTATTTTCGTTTAGTTTATTATTACATTTTATTAAAATATATATCATTTCATAGATCTATAATATAAAGATTAAATTCGTTATTAGTAAAGATATAAGCATACTACTTTTTTTATTTGAAAAATATTGAATGATTCAAACAATTTTACTCAGTTATTTAATGTATGAGATATCAATATTAGATTCATTTAATGCACAAAAATAAACATATAATATATAAAAAGATTAATTGAATACTTTTAAATAAACGTATTTAAATATTGAGACTCTTTTCCTTTTCTATCAAAATATGATTAATTCAGTTTAAAAAAATAAAATATTAATAATATTATTATTTCAATTAATATTTATTAAATATTTATTATTATAATTATAATAAATATATTATATAGGAAATAACAAGAAATTAAAATATAATTAATATATATCTAATTGTATCAATTCAAATTTTCATTTTTTTTTTTTTTTTTTTCATAAATTGAATTATTAAAATGCATATAATTCTATGTAAAACTATATTCAATCAATATAATCAATATAATATTTAATATACAATATATAGAAATTAAATTATATATAATAAATAATTAACCCTGATAAATAAAAAGATAAAACAATATTTTATATTAAATAAATACAATTTTTGTGAGAATTATTTTATTGAAAAAACTATTGATTACAATTATTTTGTTTTTAGAATTACCCACTTGATTCTAATATTTTTTAGTATTATATTGAATATTCAATTTATAGATGCATATTAAAATATATGTAAGTATATAATAATTTAAAAATATATCATTTTTAAATTATTATTTATATATTAAACTATATATTTATGTATTTAAATCAATATTATTGGTATTATAAAATATGAATTGAATGTAAATTAATATTTTCAAAACATCCTATATGTATTAATAAAGATGCCATTGATCTAATTAAATATGGACTAAGCAATTATAAAAAATTGAATGCAATATGTTTATTTAATATAACAAATTACATCATATATAATATACATATTTTAAATAAAAACAATGTGTTTCATTTTTAAAAATTGAATATTCATTTGCAAAACAATATAATAAAAATATGCATGTTTACTTTATTTATAATAGAAATAAATAAATAAATATATATCTAAATCCAAAAACAGTTTATTTCAGCTGTAGGACCATTTTTGCTCTGATCAATTTTCCATGTATTTTTATAATGGAGAATTTAAAAATGAAATAACTCAATCCATAAAATTATTTATCATATTATTTTTATATACATAGAAACTATGTAAGCCAAATTAAATAATCTAGGTCTCAAACTAGTAAATAATATATTACATGCATTAAAGCATCAAAGAATTTTGCAAACAATCATCATTTTTCATTATTTGATATAAATTTTTGATATTTGAGGCCTAGATATTCTAAACTATCTATTACATAATATGATTGCCAAAAATCAAAATCACCTTAAATCTTTACATTGAGTTATTTCATTTTTAAATTTTCAATTAAAATTTGAATTAAAACGATAATATTCAAGTCAAATATTAATCGTTCAATTTATAATAGTAAACGGGGAAAGGTCCCCCTTAAGTTTCGAAAAAGAAAATTTCAAAGGGAAATTAGATTTTATTTTGGTGATAAATTAAATAAAAATTGAATGGTTATTACACATTTAAATTGAAATAAATAAAATAATTGCAAACGTATATAAAGAAAAGGAATAAACCCCCTAACTTTTTCAACAACCCCCTAACTTTTTTTGACCATTTTTCCTTCTCTAATTAGCCTTTTTTGATGGCAAAAAGTACTTTCTTTTGAATTTAAATTTAAATATGGAAAAAAGTTAGGGGGTTTTGTAAAGTTAAAATCAGGGCTTCTAAATTATAATACATAAATAATATTGAATACATTATTAAATATATTAAAATGAATGAATATTTATTGATCTATAAAAAGTTTTCTCTCAAATTTTAGAAAAGTTAGGGGGTTTTTTTATTGTTAGGGGGTTTTGAACTTTACTTTATAAGTCAATAAATTATAAACGCATTGAGAATAAAAAAATTTAAAATTTTTTTAACTTGAATTAATTTTTTGTGATCAATGAGATTCTTTTCTTCGAATTAAAAAATAAATCAATTTGGAATTCATAGATTTACAAAAATGATATAGAAATTTTGTTAATAAATCGTTTTTATGCTTCTGAATTGCAATCGAATATACATTGAATTTTTCAATAAAATCAATTTTTGAGGGGAATGGAAATATCATTCATTCTTCAAATACTGAAAGAATTTTGATTTTTTTGATTATTAAGAAATATCCGATAACTACTTCATCATATGAATATAAATTATTTTTATCATAATGTATATTAAATATATAAAATATATAATATTCGCATTTTATATTTTTGCTTTTTCTTCTCAATTATTTTCCGATCAATTGAAAAAATGAGAGGATTTGAATGCCTTCTCAATGATTTTAACTAACATTATCAGCTGTTTAAAAAACTTATCTTTAGCAACACCCCGTCATTTTTTTAAAAAACTTTCGATATAATGCATTAAAACAGAAATCGAAGTCCAAAAAAACAAAAAAAAAAAAACAATTGAATATTTTATTTAAGACATTAATCAAAAATCGGGCTCCGTCCAGCTCTATGTTTTTTAGTACAGTTTTAATATAGCGCCTTACTTTTTTCTCGATTTTCTTCGTCATATGTTTTTTGAGCGATGTATTTTTTTCTCAATCCCTAAGTAAATTATTGCAATACTTCTAATTTAACATTAAAAAAAATTAAATTTCTGATAATTTTTTTCTTGTTTTTAGTTTTTTTCTATGAAATAATTATTCTTATTTTTTTTTTTTTTAAGAACAGGAAATGAAAATAATATAATTTAAAACAGCAGTATCATGTTATAATTTATTGTGAATATTGATGAGTTGTATTGTTGACATTTAAAATGGAATAATCTCATTCATTGAAATTGAAAATCTGGATTATGTTCATTTTTGCATAAAAGCAATATATAATATTTTTTCAAACATATTTGATTAATATAGCACATTAAAATCCATGGATTTAGGGCGGAATAATCGTTGAATAGTTACCATGGTTAGATGGCTTATATTAGTTTTTATTATTAATTATTCATTATTATATTTATAAACCTATTTTAATAAAATATAATTTATTATATATTAAGATATTTGAATTTAAAAATTTTTTCAGAATATTCAATTTTTTGATTTGTATAAAAGATGTTTAAAAAAAAAAAATAAATATGTTTATATTTATAATCAATCATTTATTTTTTGAATTAATGTAAAAAATAAATTGTAATAAAGTTGATGATTTATTAAAACTATTCAATAAATAGTTTTATTTATATAATATTAGAAAATTCATTTAATTAATATTATGTATTAAATGGGAAGTCGAAAATGAGCTCGTAGCGAGCTATGTTAGGATTGGAGATAGTAGAGACCACACCATAACGTATATTACTATAATTGAACAAAAAAAATGTTTGATATGAATAAGTAAGCATAATCTATATACATTTCTGAGTAAAAAATAGTGTTGATGTCATTAATGTTGTATATTTTTTAATCAAAATAATACTTAATGATATCATAGGTGGAGTTAGGTCTGAGCAAATGATAAAGATGCGCGTCATAATGTTCTCTACTAATGGAATATCTGCATATTAAATAAATATTTATGAAACATAATTGATATTTATTGAATTATATTAACTCACAAATGAAATATAATAGAGTATAATGGCCAGCAAATGAAATATAATGTAGAATGATAGTTTATAAATGATATAAAAAGGAATATTTTTCAATGTATTTGTTTAAAAGTAAAATAAGATTGAGATTATTGAAATATAAGAAAAAAAGGTGGTATTTAAAGGAGATATATTGCATTATAATGGAGATTAAATGAAATATGATATAATATAATGACGCAGAAATGAAAAATAATGCAATATAATGATCAACAATTGAAATATAGTTCAGTATAATGATTTACAAGAGGAATATGAATCAAAATTTGGCAATATACAGGTAAACATTTGAAATATGACGCATTTCAATGTGATAAAAGGACACATAAAAGCTGTATGTCAATGACAACTATGAATTGAAATCAGAATATAATGCAAAAATTGCAACCCTCGAAGCTAGAATGGCCACTCTTGAGTCAACATAAAAATAATTACATTTTAGAAGTGATTGTTATTTTTATGTATTAAAAATAATATTTTTTATAATTGAACCTATCCCTGATATCAGGCCTGGGTAGATGTTAAGGACGCACAACCTAACGTATTACAATCACAGATAAGTAAAATATTGAAGTATTAACAATTGTATCAAATGATGATAATCCAATATAAAGTAAATTACCTATTAGCAAATAAATAATATTACAATTTCCAAATAGATAGGCTAAATGTAATGTCTATCAATATATTTTTAAGTAATAAACTTACACCGTAAACTTTAAAAAATAAGATACAGATTTCATAATCCAAAATAAAATCAAAATTCTATAATATTTTGACTTTTTGATGCATTATACAATAATTTTATAAATGATCCTCTCAATAAAGATTAATATTTACTTAATTATTTATAATTTTATTGAGATAAATGAAAATTAAAAAAAAAAAAAAATATTATTTAAATAACCGTTATTATTTGAAATTTTTATTAATCGTTTATCTCTTAATAAATATAAATATATCATGATTATAATTGGATATTTATTATTAAAAGGATATTATTATACAAATAATATATTAAATGTAATGTAAATCTAGGAATATCAAAAATATTTTCAAACTATTTTAAATAACATGTAAAGTATTCAAAAATAACAATGGGAAAACGAATATTATCTTGAAATAAAAATAATGACAAGCATTATTTTATAATTATTTGAAATATATTTATTTTAAAAATAACAAAATATAATATTGCAATATAGAATTATTATTTTATAATTTTCATGATTATTATCAATTTAAATTTAAATTTTTATATTATAATATATTAATAAGAAGCAATTGTAAGAATAATATGCTTACAATATTTTTGGAATCTTCAATTAAATTTTAATAATCATGAATAAAAAGAAACTAGGTTATTTCATTAACCATATAAACTTTAAGATTTAATATAAATCTTCAGTTAAAAATTAAAAGCTTTAATTTGGATAAATAAAATCTGGACTGAAAAATATATTTAGAATTGTTGTTTTGAAATAATAAATATAATTTATTCTTTAAATAGTTCATATATAAAATTAATTATTGATTTTAATTTATTTTACTTCATTTTTTATCGAGAAAAAGATAAAATAAGATTAAAAATCATTATACTCATTTAATTCAAATTCATTCAATTTGGTTATATTAAAGATATATGGTGTAAAATACAAATCAAATAAGAATTAAATATTTTATTAATATATTATAATTTTATTTTCTGAAAACTTATTTTCGGTTAATAATTAAAATTGATATAAATTTTAATCTATGTTCACAAAAATATCAGATGATTATTTTATACACTATACAAATGTTTAATAAATCAAACTTTTCAAAAATACTTTGATTTATTTTGTATATAAGTTAAAAAAAGAATACATTTAAATTTCAAATCATCAAACTTCAAATTAATATAAAAGATAATAAATAATTCATATTTCATACTCATTAATTCTTAACTGATATATTTGAATATAACCATTTATAAAAATACGTTTTGAATTTTTTGAAAATCGTTTTTTGAGAAATAAAATAATATAAACTTTTAAATCTTATTAATAACTTTTAATTTAAAATATTAAAATGATTATTTAAATACTGTTATATATACATTCAATATATTTAAAGTATAATTTAGTAACATAAGTATTTTTGGTAAATATACTAAAAAGCATTAAAATATAAAATTTATAACAATCAGAAATATTGAGATAAAAAAAATTGAAAACATTCAAAAATATTCAAAACAATATTTAAAACGTACAAATCTAATTCAATTATCAATTCTTAAATATCATATTATATAAAATTATTTATTCAATTTTTTTTAAACACCCAAAATCTATTCCTACTTGCAAATATTAATTTTGAATTAGATATTATAATATTTTAAATTACCTCAAATCAATGTGAAGTTTAATTTTTTATTCAAAAAATAATTGAATTCACGTGAAAAACAATGTTACTCCATATTATTATTCTAAAATGAATCATAATAAACCAATTTAAAGGTAAAATATTACTAAAAACACTATATCATCATTTTTTCAAATATCTAAGCTACCTCTCAAAAAATATGCTCATTTTTATATTTTATGAATAAACAATTAGTATTAATTATTAAATTAAGAATTTTTTTAGAATTGAAAAAAGTAAATATTCCTTAAATAAATATTTAAAGAAAAATTGATTTTTTTTGCATTTATTAATAATATAATACTTACACAAACACATTTTATATTATTCACACTTATTTATTACTTTCATTAGCCAAATATTTTATCATTTTATATTTAATTAAACCAAATTCTTTAGAATTAAAATAATAATTACTTTTAAATCATTAAATTTTACCGGTAATATTCATTTTTCATTTTATCTTTATTATCTTTTATATTAATTTGAAGTTTGATGATTTGAAATTTAAATGTATTCTTTTTTTAACTTATATACAAAATAAATCAAAGTATTTTTGAAAAGTTTGATTTATTAAACATTTGTATAGTGTATAAAATAATCATCTGATATTTTTGTGAACATAGATTAAAATTTATATCAATTTTAATTATTAACCGAAAATAAGTTTTCAGAAAATAAAATTATAATATATTAATAAAATATTTAATTCTTATTTGATTTGTATTTTACACCATATATCTTTAATATAACCAAATTGAATGAATTTGAATTAAATGAGTATAATGATTTTTAATCTTATTTTATCTTTTTCTCGATAAAAAATGAAGTAAAATAAATTAAAATCAATAATTAATTTTATATATGAACTATTTAAAGAATAAATTATATTTATTATTTCAAAACAACAATTCTAAATATATTTTTCAGTCCAGATTTTATTTATCCAAATTAAAGCTTTTAATTTTTAACTGAAGATTTATATTAAATCTTAAAGTTTATATGGTTAATGAAATAACCTAGTTTCTTTTTATTCATGATTATTAAAATTTAATTGAAGATTCCAAAAATATTGTAAGCATATTATTCTTACAATTGCTTCTTATTAATATATTATAATATAAAAATTTAAATTTAAATTGATAATAATCATGAAAATTATAAAATAATAATTCTATATTGCAATATTATATTTTGTTATTTTTAAAATAAATATATTTCAAATAATTATAAAATAATGCTTGTCATTATTTTTATTTCAAGATAATATTCGTTTTCCCATTGTTATTTTTGAATACTTTACATGTTATTTAAAATAGTTTGAAAATATTTTTGATATTCCTAGATTTACATTACATTTAATATATTATTTGTATAATAATATCCTTTTAATAATAAATATCCAATTATAATCATGATATATTTATATTTATTAAGAGATAAACGATTAATAAAAATTTCAAATAATAACGGTTATTTAAATAATATTTTTTTTTTTTTTTAATTTTCATTTATCTCAATAAAATTATAAATAATTAAGTAAATATTAATCTTTATTGAGAGGATCATTTATAAAATTATTGTATAATGCATCAAAAAGTCAAAATATTATAGAATTTTGATTTTATTTTGGATTATGAAATCTGTATCTTATTTTTTAAAGTTTACGGTGTAAGTTTATTACTTAAAAATATATTGATAGACATTACATTTAGCCTATCTATTTGGAAATTGTAATATTATTTATTTGCTAATAGGTAATTTACTTTATATTGGATTATCATCATTTGATACAATTGTTAATACTTCAATATTTTACTTATCTGTGATTGTAATACGTTAGGTTGTGCGTCCTTAACATCTACCCAGGCCTGATATCAGGGATAGGTTCAATTATAAAAAATATTATTTTTAATACATAAAAATAACAATCACTTCTAAAATGTAATTATTTTTATGTTGACTCAAGAGTGGCCATTCTAGCTTCGAGGGTTGCAATTTTTGCATTATATTCTGATTTCAATTCATAGTTGTCATTGACATACAGCTTTTATGTGTCCTTTTATCACATTGAAATGCGTCATATTTCAAATGTTTACCTGTATATTGCCAAATTTTGATTCATATTCCTCTTGTAAATCATTATACTGAACTATATTTCAATTGTTGATCATTATATTGCATTATTTTTCATTTCTGCGTCATTATATTATATCATATTTCATTTAATCTCCATTATAATGCAATATATCTCCTTTAAATACCACCTTTTTTTCTTATATTTCAATAATCTCAATCTTATTTTACTTTTAAACAAATACATTGAAAAATATTCCTTTTTATATCATTTATAAACTATCATTCTACATTATATTTCATTTGCTGGCCATTATACTCTATTATATTTCATTTGTGAGTTAATATAATTCAATAAATATCAATTATGTTTCATAAATATTTATTTAATATGCAGATATTCCATTAGTAGAGAACATTATGACGCGCATCTTTATCATTTGCTCAGACCTAACTCCACCTATGATATCATTAAGTATTATTTTGATTAAAAAATATACAACATTAATGACATCAACACTATTTTTTACTCAGAAATGTATATAGATTATGCTTACTTATTCATATCAAACATTTTTTTTGTTCAATTATAGTAATATACGTTATGGTGTGGTCTCTACTATCTCCAATCCTAACATAGCTCGCTACGAGCTCATTTTCGACTTCCCATTTAATACATAATATTAATTAAATGAATTTTCTAATATTATATAAATAAAACTATTTATTGAATAGTTTTAATAAATCATCAACTTTATTACAATTTATTTTTTACATTAATTCAAAAAATAAATGATTGATTATAAATATAAACATATTTATTTTTTTTTTTTAAACATCTTTTATACAAATCAAAAAATTGAATATTCTGAAAAAATTTTTAAATTCAAATATCTTAATATATAATAAATTATATTTTATTAAAATAGGTTTATAAATATAATAATGAATAATTAATAATAAAAACTAATATAAGCCATCTAACCATGGTAACTATTCAACGATTATTCCGCCCTAAATCCATGGATTTTAATGTGCTATATTAATCAAATATGTTTGAAAAAATATTATATATTGCTTTTATGCAAAAATGAACATAATCCAGATTTTCAATTTCAATGAATGAGATTATTCCATTTTAAATGTCAACAATACAACTCATCAATATTCACAATAAATTATAACATGATACTGCTGTTTTAAATTATATTATTTTCATTTCCTGTTCTTAAAAAAAAAAAAAATAAGAATAATTATTTCATAGAAAAAAACTAAAAACAAGAAAAAAATTATCAGAAATTTAATTTTTTTTAATGTTAAATTAGAAGTATTGCAATAATTTACTTAGGGATTGAGAAAAAAATACATCGCTCAAAAAACATATGACGAAGAAAATCGAGAAAAAAGTAAGGCGCTATATTAAAACTGTACTAAAAAACATAGAGCTGGACGGAGCCCGATTTTTGATTAATGTCTTAAATAAAATATTCAATTGTTTTTTTTTTTTTGTTTTTTTGGACTTCGATTTCTGTTTTAATGCATTATATCGAAAGTTTTTTAAAAAAATGACGGGGTGTTGCTAAAGATAAGTTTTTTAAACAGCTGATAATGTTAGTTAAAATCATTGAGAAGGCATTCAAATCCTCTCATTTTTTCAATTGATCGGAAAATAATTGAGAAGAAAAAGCAAAAATATAAAATGCGAATATTATATATTTTATATATTTAATATACATTATGATAAAAATAATTTATATTCATATGATGAAGTAGTTATCGGATATTTCTTAATAATCAAAAAAATCAAAATTCTTTCAGTATTTGAAGAATGAATGATATTTCCATTCCCCTCAAAAATTGATTTTATTGAAAAATTCAATGTATATTCGATTGCAATTCAGAAGCATAAAAACGATTTATTAACAAAATTTCTATATCATTTTTGTAAATCTATGAATTCCAAATTGATTTATTTTTTAATTCGAAGAAAAGAATCTCATTGATCACAAAAAATTAATTCAAGTTAAAAAAATTTTAAATTTTTTTATTCTCAATGCGTTTATAATTTATTGACTTATATATACGTTTGCAATTATTTTATTTATTTCAATTTTAATGTGTAATAACCATTCAATTTTTATTTAATTTATCACCAAAATAAAATCTAATTTCCCTTTGAAATTTTCTTTTTCGAAACTTAATTCAATTGTAAAATATCGTAAATAAATCTTTTTTATAATATACATCAATATCATAATTATTTTTAATGAAAATTATAATAGCTAATAATTCTACAATTTTTTTGAGAATTACTCAAAAATAATATCATAGGAGGTGTTTATAACGATTTTTTTGAATAATTTTACTGGATTTTTTGAATTATGAAAAACCTCAAATATTTGATATATTTTAAATCTTTTTAAATTCAATTTTATTTTATTTTAATATCATATTCACTTTTACTAATCTTTTATATTAACATTTAATCTAAAAAATGGTCAAATACTTAATTTTATAATATCTCCATTATATGTAGATTTTCAATTTTTAATAAAAAGGAACTATTTTTAAATATTAATTTCTTATGATTCCTGATAGCTTATTTTTAAAATATTTTTTTGATAAGTTTTAATTTCTCATATAATATTTATATTTTATTTTTCGAAATATTTTGAATTCTGGTGAAAAGTGTAAAATGAATTTATAAAATTGAATAAAAAATGAAGTAAATTGAATACTGCCAAAGGTGAAAAGTGCGAAATGAAGTAAACATCGCACTTTTCACCAGTTGATTTGAAAGGCAATTTGGCCGTTAAGTGAAATTGAGGGGGTGATTTTTACTGAAGCCCTTTTTTTTTTTTTTTTAAAAAAAAAAAAAAATCGGTAAATTTTGAAATGCACAAAAAGTGCCCAAAAAGTGAAAAATACTGAAAAAGTTTCCCAAAAAGTGCTTTTTGCACAAAAAGTGACAAATTTGGAGAAAAAAAAAACTTAAATAAATCATAAATAGAATTAAAATGTTTTTTTAAAAATTATAATATAAAATGTATAAGTCCATATGAAATAAAAAATGGTATAAAATTGAGAAATGCAAATTATCCTATATATTTCATATATTTGATCTAATATTGTGAAAAAGGCAAATTATCATTTAATGTAGCTTGTATATTAATATTTGCGTGTCATTTTCGCGATAATATTGATACTTCAAATATTGATTGATTTTCTAAAAATAAAAGAAAATTACTTATTTGAAATTATTTAACGTTAATTAACAAATTAGTCATCACCATTTTTAATTTAATAATGTTTTTTATGAGATAATTTTATATTAAATGTGAGATATTATTTTCTCAGAAAAAAAACAAAATAATTAAAATTGATAATAAAATATTGAATGGCAATAGAAAAATTATTGAATTAATTATTATTATATTTCATATTTATTTATTTTAATATGTTCATGCACTATACGGATATATAAACTTTAATCTGCTTATATAATATTATTAAACATATATTTAGTGGTTATTTTATATGATATAAATGTTATATTTCATAGAATTCATATTTTATATTTTGTGAATAAAGTATAATTTTGAATAAAAATAATTATATATTGAATGCATTGAAATATTTATTTTTATAAACGGCTCTTTTATCTTTTATCGATTTATTTTACAATAGAAAAGATTTTTAATATTAATAATATGATATAATTATTTAGTATATTGTTCATTATTTTGGAGTTCCTGATATTTTCCTTTATGTGGTGAAAATTGAACAATTTGATGAAAATATTATATCTTCTCTTAATCCAGTTACATAAACTAGCAATAAACGATATAAAGTAATTTAATGGTTATTATAGTTGTTCATTCTTATTCTTTCATTTGTTTTCATAGAATCTTATTTCAAAATATTATATCTTCTCTTCATCCAGTTATATAAACTAGCAATAAACGATATAAAGTAATTTAATGGTTATTATAGTTGTTCATTCTTATTCTTTCATTTGTTTTCATAGAATCTTATTAAGAAATTTAATATTTTTTTTTTTTTTTTTTTTTTTTTTTTTCCCCTCTCTCTCCCCTCACTATTTCATTTAGTATATAATAGTATATAATAAATTGTAGTGTTATCTGATATTATGATAACACAAATACTTTATTTATTTTATGCTTATTTCATACAAATCATCAATTTTCGATTTTGAATATGCTCATTGAATTATTTCAATGGATAAAATATAAAGAAATGATTTTTTAATTTCTAACTAACGACAGGTTTTTTGTTTTAAGTAATCAAATTATTACAATCAAGGAGGTCTTTTATGTTAATATTAATTTAATTTTTCATTGTTTGAATCAACCTTAATATTTATTTTTATATCGTCGTTCTCGTTTCTTCTATCATTTTTTTACTGCATAAACAATCATTATTATCACTCATTCTATCATTATTACTAAGCATGCGGTAATATCCTAAAATGGATCAGGAGAAAAAATCTTTATCCGAGGATAAGTTATCATTATTATCATTCGTTCAATCATTATCCTAGTATATTCATCATAATTCTTACTTATATATTTAAATTATCACTCATTTTATCATTATTCTTTTCATTCTATCATAATATTTACTTGTTTATTATAATTGTTATTCATTTAATCATTATTATCAATCATTCTATCATTATTAACTCTAGTTCAATCATTATTCCATCTTATTCATCATAATTCTTACTTTTATATTATTATTATCAATCATTTTAACATTATTCTTATTCATACTATCATAATTCTTATTTGGTTAATGCAATTATCACTCATTTAATCATTAACATCATTCATTCTATTATTATTTTCATTTATAACATCATAATCCTTATTGATATACTTTGATTATCACTCATTCTACCATTATTCTAGCATATACAGTAGTTATTATAAGAGGCGTAGCTACACTAAAATAATTTGAGATAATAACACCGAGATAATAACGGGATAATAATACCTGGATGATAATTCGAGATGACAGCACCGAGATAAAGATACGTGACTATGCTCCTGAAACGTGATTAACACCTTAGCATATTTCTATAGACTCATATCTGATCCCAAGATAACTATATATAGTATGTTAATTGTTTTAGCGTGTCTACACCTGTTATAGTAATTAAATATACATCATTATTCTCATATATCTATTATAATTATCTCTCATTCTATCATTATCCTAGTAGTATACGTTCGGCTGTGCATCATTTTCTGTTTCAGAGACTTAACGACACATATTTTTTATATCTTTGACGATTTCATTCTTTTCACGGTCAATTTATGGTATTACTTTTTCTCATAAAGTAACTCCTGCGGTGATTTGCATTAAAATACGCCTTTGTCAACCAAATAACAAATATATTTCCAATAATTTTCAAATATTTTTGTACATTTACAATTTAATGAAAATCTTGGGAGAATTATGACATATATTTTAGAGTGATGCTAACATGATTAGTAATTATATTAAATAAACGAGTATTATTACAAATCAAATGATAATAATGATAAAAAGTGTGATATTTATGATTTATAAATGAAGATTTTGATAGAACGAATGATAATAATGATGGGTTGAGTTGGATTAATGATGGATAGTTAATATATATTAACAAATTAAATGTATAATCATTCATATTGGGATCTGTTCTATCAATCTTTTCAAAATTTTGAAAATATTTAAGAATTCACAATTTTAGGCAGTTAATTAAAATATGATTGTTATAATATGTAATATTAACGTGAAAGACCTCCTTGATTGTAATAATTTGATTACTTAAAACAAAAAACCTGTCGTTAGTTAGAAATTAAAAAATCATTTCTTTATATTTTATCCATTGAAATAATTCAATGAGCATATTCAAAATCGAAAATTGATGATTTGTATGAAATAAGCATAAAATAAATAAAGTATTTGTGTTATCATAATATCAGATAACACTACAATTTATTATATACTACTATATACTAAATGAAATAGTGAGGGGAGAGAGAGGGGAAAAAAAAAAAAAAAAAAAAAATATTAAATTTCTTAATAAGATTCTATGAAAACAAATGAAAGAATAAGAATGAACAACTATAATAGCCATTAAATTGCTTTATATCGTTTATTGCTAGTTTATATAACTGGATGAAGAGAAGATATAATATTTTGAAATAAGATTCTATGAAAACAAATGAAAGAATAAGAATGAACAACTATAATAACCATTAAATTGCTTTATATCGTTTATTGCTAGTTTATATAACTGGATGAAGAGAAGATATAATATTTTGAAATAAGATTCTATGAAAACAAATGAAAGAATAAGAATGAACAACTATAATAACCATTAAATTGCTTTATATCGTTTATTGCTAGTTTATATAACTGGATGAAGAGAAGATATAATATTTTGAAATAAGATTCTATGAAAACAAATGAAAGAATAAGAATGAACAACTATAATAACCATTAAATTACTTTATATCGTTTATTGCTAGTTTATATAACTGGATGAAGAGAAGATATAATATTTTGAAATAAGATTCTATGAAAACAAATGAAAGAATAAGAATGAACAACTATAATAACCATTAAATTACTTTATATCGTTTATTGCTAGTTTATGTAACTGGATTAAGAGAAGATATAATATTTTCATCAAATTGTTCAATTTTCACCACATAAAGGAAAATATCAGGAACTCCAAAATAATGAACAATATACTAAATAATTATATCATATTATTAATATTAAAAATCTTTTCTATTGTAAAATAAATCGATAAAAGATAAAAGAGCCGTTTATAAAAATAAATATTTCAATGCATTCAATATATAATTATTTTTATTCAAAATTATACTTTATTCACAAAATATAAAATATGAATTCTATGAAATATAACATTTATATCATATAAAATAACCACTAAATATATGTTTAATAATATTATATAAGCAGATTAAAGTTTATATATCCGTATAGTGCATGAACATATTAAAATAAATAAATATGAAATATAATAATAATTAATTCAATAATTTTTCTATTGCCATTCAATATTTTATTATCAATTTTAATTATTTTGTTTTTTTTCTGAGAAAATAATATCTCACATTTAATATAAAATTATCTCATAAAAAACATTATTAAATTAAAAATGGTGATGACTAATTTGTTAATTAACGTTAAATAATTTCAAATAAGTAATTTTCTTTTATTTTTAGAAAATCAATCAATATTTGAAGTATCAATATTATCGCGAAAATGACACGCAAATATTAATATACAAGCTACATTAAATGATAATTTGCCTTTTTCACAATATTAGATCAAATATATGAAATATATAGGATAATTTGCATTTCTCAATTTTATACCATTTTTTATTTCATATGGACTTATACATTTTATATTATAATTTTTAAAAAAACATTTTAATTCTATTTATGATTTATTTAAGTTTTTTTTTTCTCCAAATTTGTCACTTTTTGTGCAAAAAGCACTTTTTGGGAAACTTTTTCAGTATTTTTCACTTTTTGGGCACTTTTTGTGCAAAAAAACTAGTACCAAAAAAATCTATTCAATTTTTATTAAAATTCATTGAATTTTTTGATCGTTTACTTTTAAAAAGTTTCAGAAATTGAAAGGAATTCAGAGGCTGTTAGGTTTAGACACCACTTTAAAGATTATATTAAATTGAGGAGAAAAAAAAAAAAATTATAAAATTATAATTTGAAAGTATATTTTTTCTGCCGAATAATTTGAATGAAAAAAAAGAGGTCTTGCTTTTAATTTCAAGGTAGTTACCCATTCTTTTTTTTGCAAAAGTGCAAAAAAGTTCAAGACTTTTTTTCTATGGTACGATACAAGGTCAATATTGACCTAAACCGCCACGGACGATTACGATTTCTTTTTTTTTTTTTTTTTTTTTTTTGCTCAACAATAAAAGATTAATTAAAAAAAAGTAATCATTAATTAAAAAAAGATTACATTATTTTTGTTTTTTACATTTAATAATAAATATAAAAATCAATTATTATTAAAAAAAAAAGAAAAGAAAAAAAGAAATCATTCAAGTTTTGTTATTTCAAGTTCAGCATCACAGAACAATTCGAGATGCCAATTTGTTGATTCACTGAACTTATTTCTAAACACCATCAAATTAATAGGATTTTGAGGCTCATCATAAAGCCACTGGAAAGATATGAGTGGGCTTGTTGTTGGCATTCCGAATTGACCAAACTTAGTACCGGAATAAATGTACTTAAGTTTTTCGCCTTTATTGTAAGCGACTAAAACGTTTGAGTAGCAACTTCCTCCTGTTTTTTCGAGGATTCCGTAGAGCGTTGGCTGCATGTCGGTTGACTTAGATCTAATCACGTATTGGACGAGGTGAGTTGCGTCTGTTTCACCGTTGGAGAAAGGCGAAGCACCGTCATTCTCGTCAGGATTAAAGACGCCGTCCAAAGTGTAATGATATTTATTATCAATGTTGATTGAAGCGTAAATAGAACGATAATTGTTGACGAAATCGTTGAAGCACATCCAAAAGATTCCGTCTTCTTCATCTTGAAAGTTCAAAGCGCTTTTCAGCTTCTGTGTCCATTTGGGAGACTTGTCAGACCAGTCGCCAGTCCATTCACCATTTCCCCACGGATTTCGCAATTGAATCAACTTGTTGCCGAATATTTCGACAACTTGAAGGATTGTGTAAGCATGGCCATAAACAATTCCTTGCGGATTTGTATCGGTATCACTTCCTGCATTAGAACCAGTACAAAGGAAGTTCCCTTCTTGATACCATTTCAATAACATCTTCCACATTGTTCCGTTCTGAACCATTTCTTTTGTTTTCATGTCTTGCATGTCATAACGAATCGGAAATCCTCCAATCATTCGATACAAAGCAACATGAGAGTTGCCTCCATCAATTGCTTGATAAGAACCATAATACTTGGCATAGGCTTTCTCTACAATCGGCGCCCACCATTGATCATCGCGATTGACAGGCATGCAAGCATATGGATTCGAACTCTCTGAAGAGCCTCTGAATGGTATTTTGGTGTCAACTATAACTGGAACTATTTTGCCCATGAAATGGAAGTTGACACAGCGAACTCCTGCATTGTTATTCACTGGATCGCTCAACAATTTAAGTAACAATTTCGGATTCTTCGATATCGACACCATTGCAGAGATTAAGTAACAATCACCAATGGCTCCTTGTTTAATTATATTGGCGTTGTAACGACGTGATCCATCAAGCATCTGGCTAGGATAAACCTCTTCCATCCTTCTCCATGGAACTTTGAATGAAAATGAAGCAGTGTCAGTGGTTTCATTATAGTCAGGATCTTCATAAAGATCGTTATTTTGCTCATGGCGTGAAACAAGTTTTTGATAGGCTGAAGTATCAGTTGTTTCATGCTTGGCTTTAACTTTCAAACGATTCTCTATTTGTTTCTTTAGCTTGTTGTTAAAGTTGTCTTCCTTTTGCACCTGTTCTGGATTGCTTTCTCTAATGTCACGAAGCAAAGCATAAACCTTCAATTTCTCTGAATTCGACCATCCAGTTTCATACGTCAAAAAGATTAATTCTTCATCAGTGTAATCAAGTTCATGGAAATAGTGATGAACTTTGTTGCGTGCAGAACGAAAAGCAACGTCGGATGATACAAAAAGTTCAGCTTTCAATGCCGATAAGAAAAGTGACACGTTAGAATTAGACGCAATTTTTTGATCAACGTAATTCATGAATGCTTCGTAATCATTTTGATCAGGCTCCTCTAAATTGACTAACTCAATACTGATGTTTGATGCACCCATCGCTGTGTTGACAGCGTATTCTATTTCTTCCTTCTGGATGTATTGCAAGGACGTGTAGGTGTTGGAGTCGAATTGGGTGATGAAAAAGCACGTAATAAAGCCAATCAATAAAATTGCTCCAGTCGACGCTAAAGGACCGAAATCTGGATGATTATCGAAGAAGACGGAACCAAACAATCCCCAGAACCAGCACGACATGAATGCCAAACAGTACAGGACGTTAAACATTCCTATCGTCTTGATTCGGCCGTTTACAAGTCTACGAATTGGGAAGAAAACGTCTGAAACGACAATGACGTTTGCAATTGACTGCGACAAGATGAAACAAAGCATTCCGAGGAGGGAAGCGATGAATATTGTAAGCAAAACGACGCTAAACACAACGAATGCTTGTCTATATTTATAAGCGATAAAACCGATAACCGCTAAGGCCGATAAAATCAAAAGAATTAAACAAAAAATTGAGGCCCAATTGAAATAAAAGTTCTTCTTTTGAAGCCAGAAGAAAAGTGACGAACCAAAGAAAATGAATGCAAAAGCAAATGCAAGAAAAGATACATAAAACATCATTTGGTCATCTTTGATCTTGAAGAGTGCAAAAATAGCCAAAACTAAAATGATTAATGATGGAATTGCAATGACTAAATAAGGAGCCAATGAAAAGGTCCAATCATTATGCTTTGTATAAGAGAATGCAAAAGCCAAACAGAAAATAACCATGACTGAACAGAAGACAATTATTCCCGTGAATAACTTACCAGTACAAACACCTAATGCTGCAACAAACAAGATTGAAAGAATAAAAGCAATGATTGTTTTCACGTTCTTCATTGAATTTTCTCTTAAAAATGAAATAACAAAGAACGAATAAAAGAGAAAAATAAGCACAACTAAAACAACCATCAAACCTGACAATTTCGTTACTGTATTGTATTCTTGCTTGAAGTATTTCTGACATCCATAAGGAAGTGCAATTGACAATAACAATGAAATCACTGTGATAAGGAAATAAATGATAAATGGAACCAAATAAGAACGTATCTTGAAGGACTCTGACTTTTGATAATAAAGCATAAGCAAGAAGCAAAGACAACTCGATACAAAGATGAAAACAACAGGCACCAAAAGTCTCAATAATAAAAGATTTTTAGCACCTTGCCAAATAACATCGAACAGTATTAAAATGCCAATCGATAAGAAGTACATAATATAAGTACCAAGAGTCATAAAGCCACAATTATTGTATAAATAAAGACATGTACAAATCAGCAATGCAAAAGGAATAGAAAGAACGCCAAGCGCCAATAAAGCATTGATTTGCGTCATGTTGCCAAAAGGCAATATTTTAAAGTCATTTTTACGCTGGAAAACTAATTCAGCAAGACATGCAGCAACAACGATAATCCATGAAATAAACGAACAAACAACAGTTACTTTTGGCATTTTCCTCGACTTGTTCATAATGCTACTCAATTCATGAACAAGTTCGTTTTGATCCGAATTACGAAGATCGGCTGCAGGTATCGGCTTCCAAAAGCCGAGTATGAATCGGATCAACAAGAAAGAACTGAGGAAAAAGATAACAACGCCATGGCCGGTGATCCAGTACTGTGTGGTGAACGATATGGCAACGACTTTCACAATGTAGCCAAGGAAAATTATAATGAAAAAGGAAGGACGAATCTTTGTTCCAACTTGAGCCAAAAGAAGGAGAAAATCAATGAGAAAGAAACCAACCGCTGTGTAGAAAGCTGCATCACGTTCGCCTTTCTCATTATTTCGATCTTTGTACCAATAATTGAATTGATACAAAAAGTTGCAAGCAAGGCTAAAAAGTACGTTAGCAAGGCTCCACCAAAAATTCAATTTTTTCGAGCCTTTAAAGCACGTTTTATCATGATTTGATAATTGGTCAATGAACTCGTTCATCTTGTCTTCGCCTTCTAATGCATATTCTATGACATCGTTGGGAATGTAGCTGTGAGAGTAGGTGTATGAGAGCATGAAAAAAAGTGACGGCGGAAAGGCGAATAAATAGGCCATTTCTATCCATGTCTGGCGATCTAGTAAATAAACGGAACAAAAGGTAATTGCAAGAATAGCAAGAAAACAAATTATAAGGCCAAATTTGGATAGGCCTTTCTTGATAAATCCTCGATATGAATAATCTAAATATATGTACATAATAAGTAAAATGGCTGTGGGGCCAAGACCTATAACAACTCCTAAGTAATATGGCTCGAAAAAGTAAGCAACAAGACCACCCCAAGCTAGAAATAGTAAAAACGGTAATAAGAAAAATATCCAGTATATTATAAGTAAAAGTATTGTTCCACAGCTTTTGGGAGTTGATTTTATACTGTGGGCTACAACTGCCGGCCCAATTAATGCCGGCCTCCATTTAAATCGAAAATGATTAATTAAAAACCATAGTAAGAGAACAACAGCAATTGCAATAGCAAAAGGTACTGATATTATAGTAAACTTGCGGCTATCAAAATCTTCCATACCCATTTTGAAAGGAGATTTTTAATCAAAGATTAATAAAATTTTATTTTATTTTTCCTCAGAAAAATTGAGAGAGAAGAAAAGACTATTGATAAAAGAAATGAATTGTTTTCTTTTTTTGTTTGAGTTTTGATCGTTTTTATAATGTAAATTATTGAAAATATTGTATAAAATCTCAAAAACTGATTTTTTTGGCCAACAAAAATCTCAAAAAGTTTTAATTCATAAACGGCTGTTATAAAGTTTTATTCGTTATAAAATCAATACAAATATCGATTGTTTGACTCAAATTTACTTTCAATTTTTTTCATCAATTTAATTTTATTATATTTCCAATTATTCTTTATATATTATATAAATTAATATTTTATTTTATTATAAAATATTACTTATTTATATATATAAGCTTATAATCATAGATTTTAGAACAAAATTAAAGATAAATCCAATATTATATAATTTTATTTTTTTCAAAAAGTTTAATTCAGAAAAAGTGGAGTAGAAAAAGATAAATCCAATATTATTTCAACTTTTTGTAATTATTTTTGTTCAAAAATATTATATCTCAAAAAGTTTTTGAAATTGAAAAACCGCCCGAAATCCTCCAAAATCAAATATTCTTAATTTAGCAAGTAATTACAATCAAGGATGTCGGCTTTAAGCATTTTGACTTATGACTATCTGACCCATTCCCTTTTCGAAAAATTATTAATTTTTTTATTTTAATCAACTTAAAAACTGATAAAAACTTTCGGAGCTCTAATATATTATATATATTCATAACAAAATAAAAAAACGAAAATTACTTCGATGATATACTAATTCAGATTGTAATCGTAAAAAAAAAAATCGAAAAAAAAACTTAGGGGCGATTCGGGAATTGAACCCGAGACCTCTCGCACCCAAAGCGAGAATCATACCACTAGACCAATCACCCTTCTTATTATTTCAAATTTTTATTATTATATAATTATAATTTTGCAATGATTCAGAAAAAAAAAATAATAATTCAGCAAAAACTTCTTTTCAGCTTTAGCATTAATTCTATTTTATAATTCTTTTTGATTTACCACATTTTCATTATCATCAGTTTTTTCTTGTGAAATTTTAGTTCTTCCAATTGAAATAATGATTACGATGATTACGATAAACGCAGAAAGACTTACAAACATTACATTTATCAATCTTAATTTATCTTCATGATAATTTGATCTTTCTTCCGATTTCATTAAATTGAAGTTTTGCGAATTATTATTATCAAATGAATTTGAAAGCAACTCCAAAACATTTGCATTTATGGCACTTTTGCTATTTGATGAAAACTTACAATCTTCAATTCTAAGTTTTGTCTTCAAATTTTTCTTCTTTCCTGAAATTCCATCAATGTGATACACACCATTTGGAAGGTTTCCCGCAAAAGTGCAATCTTTCAATTCCAACGGAATATCATCATTGTCACTATCAATGAAATACAAAGAAGAATGTTTTTCTGCTTCAAAATGGCAGCTTTTAATTGAAACAAACGAAGAAGAAGAAGATTTTCCCAACAATTTCGAAGATGAATCGAATGAGCTATCGACTTTGACGTTGTTTCCCTTATTTTTTATAAAGATGCAATTAGATATCACTCCATTCTTCACTTGCAAGTAAACAGCAGCACCTCCGAAGAGTCCATTTGATGAATCAGTTGGTTTACTTGCAGCTTCACAACGTTCAAAAGTGCAAGAATTGATATTGATTAAGTTCTCTTCTTTATCAGAAAAGGCGTAAATAGCGCCACCATAAGTTGCCTTGCAATCGGTTATAACTAAGTTATCAAAGACCGTTGGCTCTTCGACAACTTTATCAGCCCTGTAGTAGATACAACCGCCGCCTTTTGTTGTTTCACAGTGAGTGAATTTGGCTTCAATTACTTGAATTGCATGATTTGTCAATGAAATTGCACCTCCTTCTTCGTCTGATTTAATGTTATTGAATTCAGAACGCCTGATTCTAACTGTTGGAATATCTCGTATCTTGTCTTCAGTGAGATCACAACGTTCACTTCCATCACAAATTTGAGATTTTAATGTGCATTGATTTGTGTCTTTATTCAATTCAAAACCTTCAATGCAACTCATACAAATTACAGCACCATTTTGTATGCCACAAACTTGACAATCAGGCAGTCCACATTTCTTACAATAACGACCTGATTCTTGTTTATCAAAGTAGTAACCTTCATTACATGAAAGACAATCCTTTTCAGTACTTCCATCACATTCCTTGCATGATTCATGACATATGATTGCGCATTTGCCATTCACGTATGAATAAGACTCGGCACATTTTGAGCACACAAAGTTGCAGTTCGCACCAGACTCATCACATTCATTATTATTGCATTCTAAACAGTTTGGATCAACATTAGAACATGGAGAACAAGTCAAATAATTACCACTTGTCGAAGATACATAATAACCGACAGAACAAGAAAGGCAATATTTATTTGATCCTTCAGTGCAAGTTGCACAAGCTTTGTTGCATTCATAACAAGATTCAAAGAATTCATCTTTATAATAACCATCTAAACATTCTCTACAAGTAGCAGCATGCTCGCCAATGATGCATTTCTTGCAGCCTTCTAAAGGACACTTGACACACGTGTTATTAATGATGTAATAGCCACTGTGACATGTCAAGCAAGTTGATTGTGTTCGTTCACATGTTTGACAATCAGGAGAACATTCAACATCGCATGATCCAGCACCATCGTATAAATGACCAGCAACACAACTAGTACAATGAGTAGCAGATGTACAAGTTGCACAAGGTGAATTACATTTGACACATTTATTATCTTCTTTATAGAATCCTTCCAAACATTCATTACAGATCAAATTGCCCGAATCATCTTTTGAACATTTTCGACAATTTGAAGGACAAGAAGAACAATTCACATATTTTTCATTTCGTGAACTTACATAAAAAGTGTCGAGGCATTCAGTACATTTATTTTTGGCTTCATCACATCGTTTGCATCCTTTTTGACATGCTTCACAATCAGGCGATGAAATTCCATCATAAAGTCTGAATCCATCATTACAAACAGTGCATATTTCATCATCAGTGCATTCCGCACAAGCGAATTCACAAGGTCCACAAATTGGAATGTCTTCATATGTTTCATAATCAAATTTTGTTGTGTGCCAATATCCAACAGCGCAATCAACACAGTTTGAATCACGAGGTCCGTCACATGTTTTACATGCTGGATCGCATTCAATGCATTGTCTAAGTTTTCTATCAAAGTAAAAGCCTGGATCACATTCATAACAATCATTCTCTGTTGGTCCGGTGCATTCAAAACATACATCCGAGCACGGTGCACACGTTCCATCTTCCAAAGGATAAAATTCTGGATCACAATCATAACAACCGTTTTTATCACAAAGAGTACAATTTGGCGGACATTTAATACAATGATCAGTATCATCAAAAACATAACCAGCTGCACATTCAGTACATTTGTTAGTTCCATCATTGCATGTTCGACAAGAAACGTCGCATTTTGTGCATAATTTATTATTCAAATAAAAGCCATTTGAACAAGATGAACAAACAGTGTCCGATTCACATTCAAGGCAGCCATCAGGACATTTAACGCACGTATTCTCATTCATCCTGAATCCAGGAAGACAAGAAGTACAAAAGGTTGAAGTGTCCTTGCATGAAAGACATCCGTCAGCGCACTTTTCGCACTTGTCTTTATAGAGAAAATATTGCGAAATGCATGAAGTGCAGAAATCTTTATCATAGCAGGTTAAACAAGTATCAGGACAAGCTGAACAAACAACAGTGTTATCTTGGTACATATGCGAAACATAAGAGTCATCTGCACATTCTAAGCATTCTTTATTTGATGAATAAGACGATACAAATCGGCACTTTTTACAATGCAAATCAGCTCCACAAGTAACGCAGATTCCGTTTCGATCTAGTAAGAAACCATCAATGCATGTCGTGCAATCTGTGGGACTGTTGCATGCCTTGCAATTTTCAGCACAATTTGAACATGAATTTGAATGGTCAATATATTGACCTTCTCTGCATTTCGTGCAATTGTCTTTTGTACCTTCACAAGCCTTACATTTCGTATCACATTCTGTGCATTCCTTTCCAGATAAGAAAAATCCTTCTTTACATTGTGTACAGTCGCTGCTAGTTTCACCATTACAGTTTTGGCATGATGAGTGGCATTTGATACATTTGCCATTTCCATTCTTAAAGTATCCTTCTTTGCATTGAGAGCATTTTTCACTGTTTTCGCATGTAATACAATTTGGGTCGCATGAAATGCAATAATGTTTGGTTTCATCTTGTATTTGATCAATGAACCCATTAGGACATTTTGTACATTGGTAATCTTCGGTGCCTGAACATTCAAGGCATGACGAATGACACTTTTTGCATTGATTTTCAGATAAAACAAAGCCTGAAAGACAATCTGAACATTCATGCTCCCCTGATTGGCTACATGTTTTACAATTATCCGTTGGACATCGTTCACACGATCCGTAATATCCATTTTTCTTTAAATAAAATCCATCATAACAGTCGGTACAATAATTATCTTCAAAAGATGAGCATTCTTTGCAAGTTTTATGGCAGGGAGTGCATATAACAGGATAATCATCTTCATCAACGTAATATCCTGATTCGCATTCATAGCAATAATCTTCATCAACACAAGAAAGGCAATGTGGAGAACAGTCATCAGAGGCTGCTTTTGATATTAACAAAAATAATATTAACAAAGCTAAATAAAAATTTGTTTGTAAAAAGTCTTTCATAAACTTATAATAAAATATTTAACAAATAATTGTAAAAAATGAAATAACATTTGTATTGAAAATTTGAATTAACTCAAAATTTGAATGAATCATAAAAAAATAAAAATATTTATAATGTAAAATATTAATAAAATAATCATTTATATCATGCTTTAATTCAAAGTATGATTTCAATAAAAGATAGAACTGTTTCTATGAATCAATTGAAAGTTATTGTAATAATTGAAGCAATGATCGTTTCATTCTCATATTTGTTAAAAATTATTATATTTTCATAAAATTATTTTATCCTCAAATTCAATTGATATAATAATCTTATATTTTAAAAATTTTTATTAAAATATAATGATTTTTTAAAAAAATAAATTTTCGTAAAATCATAACTCCACTTTTTGAATTCCTAATATCACTTCATAAACGTTGCGTCTGAAAATTCAAAATATTGGCCGAATCTTTTGAATATTAATTTATTATAATAGGGCTTTTGTATTGTTTTTGAATAATTTATGGGTAAAAATCATATATAATGGATGATAATTCAAATTTTGAAGGAAAATTGAAATAATATCAATTTCAATAAACTGAATAATATGTAAACTTAATAAAATAATCCACACGTTAGTACACTTTTCAAGTATTTTTATCTTTTCATATAAGCAAATTTATTTTCTCATATCTAATATTTATATATATATATTTGAAATCAATCATAAAATCTTCTAAAATGCTTAGATTCACCTCATTTTCAAGCTTTTTTTAAAAAATATGAAAATTCAATGCATTTTATATTTTGGATTATTGAATTTGAAAAGAATTGAATAGAATATAAAATGAAAAATACTATTTTCTCCCTAGCCATGAATATAAATTTTTGTTATTTGATTTTTGGTATATGAAAATTAAATCAAAAAATATTAGATTTAGCCGGAGGATTTATTTTTTCCTTTTGTTGTTATTGAGTTTTGAATCATAATTAGGTATAGAAATTTTTTTGGAACAAATAAAAAAAACTGGTCAGACAATTTTTTACGTACATCTTAACTTTATATTAAAAATTAAAAAATAAATAGAGGAAAAATATTTTGTCAGATCTTTTTATTTGGCCTTTTTTTGTAGGTCAATTTCATATTTCTAATCGTTATTCTTTTTTTTACTCAAAATTGCGTAATATTTATTCTTTTATCCCTCATAAAGCTCACCAAGTTCTTTAAAATTGTGTATTAAACGTTTTGAACACCAAATTTACATAAAAATTAACGTCTTAAAATTACGTTAAAATCTTTGAAAAACTACCAATATCAAACAAAAAGCAAAATATTCATACAAAAAGTACCTGAATAAATAAAAAACACTCATTGAAAACAACTTTTTTATTTTTTTCAAATTTCATTTTATTTCATTTGCTCTTTTTTTCAAATAGCAATCGACTCTATCATTTATTTTCTGATATAGATCTTGATATTCTCAGAAATTTTCTCATTTTTTGATATTTTAAGAAAAATATCTCAACTAATATGCAAAGGTTTTAGCAAATATTAAAATATTTACTGATATTTCCAATTATATATTCACATCCAGCAAATTATTTTAAACAATTATTGGTAAATTAGGGGGTTTTCGAAAAAAAAAAATGTTTCTTAAAAATATATGTTTTTCCGAAAATTTTTATTTTTTCTGAAAAAAAAAGTTTTCCGAAAATTTTTATTTAGACAATCGTTTTTCCTGTCGGACGACTTTTTGAGGGCATTTTTCTCTCAAAAAGTGGTGCTAAACATCAGAGGTTGTATCAAAAAGTGAAATTCTCTCAATTATTTTGATAGTAATTTGCAGTGAAAAAGTGAAATTCTCTCAATTTATTTTGATAGTAATTTGCAGTGAAAAAGTGGAATATTGATTCAAAAAGTTGTTTGCTTTTTGAAAATATTATTTAAAAAATACATTTTTTATGTCGTTAATTAGTGATCATGAACCAAACAAATCAAATCATCATTTCATGCTCAAAAATTCAAAATACTAAGTTTCCTGCTGAGATCAATGGAATTGAATATGAATCTTTAACAAATTATGTTCATCAAATCTCGCATCAAGCATTTCTCCCATTTTCAGCTCATGAAACATCAAAAGATAGAGCATCAGTTACTTATGGTTGCACTTTTTCTTCAATAGGATGCACAGCAAAATTAGTTTTTAAACAATCTCAATCATTTAATTCAGATTTTTATTATTCGTTCGATCTTCAAAACAGTATTCTTACTCATAGTCAACATCTGCTAGATAGGCGTTTTATCGAAGATCATCGCAATTGCTTGACAAGTAAGCAAATCCAGGATATTAGATTTCAAACGGAGCTTGGCGTTTTGCCTGGAAGAATAAGAACAAATGTAAACGTTGATACTGGAAGTGATATTTACTATAGCATTCGACGCCCTATTTTACGTTATTTAAATAATGAAAGTTTAGATTCTCTAATAGAAAAACTCAGAAATGGAAATGAAAAATTAATTAAAATCTCAAAACCAAATGATACATTAATCATTATTTTTTTATCTTTTTTTATCATTATTCTTATTTTGTTTTAAAAAAAATTCAATTAAAAATAATCGTTTTTTATAAATTCAAAAGTTTATATAATTCAAAAATAAGAAAAAAACTATTCAAAAAAATAGACAAAAGAATGAGTTATTTTAACTTTTAGTAACATTTTTAACATCTCGACAATACGTATAAAATCATTTATATTATAATCATTGAAGCTGGATTTGTTATTTGATGAATATTATTTGTATTCATATTTATGATGCGCAAGATTAGTTAAGAATTGAATTAAAAAACATATTAAGATGTTTTGTTTGCTCTTCGTAACATTGAATAAAAAGGTTTATAATTGTTCTTTGTACAACGAAAAAATAAAAGCATGGCTATTCATATGCCAAAATTATTTTTTCTGAAAAAGTCGATTTTCCATTATTGAAAAGTTTTTCAATATTGTGAAGAAAATATATAATTATATCCACTTTTTCACTGCAAATTACTATCAAAATAAATTGAGAGAATTTCACTTTTTCACTGCAAATTACTATCAAAATAATTGAGAGAATTTCACTTTTTGATACAACCTCTGATGTTTAGCACCACTTTTTGAGAGAAAAATGCCCTCAAAAAGTCGTCCGACAGGAAAAACGATTGCCCTTTTTATTTTTTCTGAAAAAAAAAGTTTTCCGAAAAATTATCTTTTTTCTGAAAATTTTAAAAAACAACCATGACCCCCTACTCACAGTTGTGAAATTATATATAAAATCAATATATTGCTTTAATTTTTCATAAAAGTATTAATAAAGTATAAAAATATATATTATTATATATAAGAAAAATATTTTTTTTATAAGTATTAAATTAAACTATATTTTCTATTTTTTCTATTTTATTTTATTTTTTACCAATACGATAGAAACTTTTTCAGAGAAATAAAATGTTGATTAAAAAGAGATTTTTTTTAATTAAAAAAAAAACATTTATATTAAAAATAATATAGTATTTGTAATTATGCGTTAATTTACGTTAAAGTTTATTTATAAACGGAAATAGTTGTCGGTTTAAATTTAATTTTTTCCGTTTTTTTTTTTCACCTGTTTGTTATTGATAAGTTCATTTTTATAAAATGGAAGAAGCAATCAGCCACTACCAAGATCTCGAAGATGAGTACCAACGTGGGAACTTTAATGCTGGCCCAAGTTCCTATGAAGAAGAAGAAGATGATGATTTCGAAGATCCCAAAACAACTAAAATAATTGCTGAAGAAATCATTGAATCACAAGATGATTATACGATGAAATTGCTTACCAACTTCACGGTTCAAGAATTTAATGATTTGTATGATATAGTTGGCCATGTTATCTCTAGAGGTCTCCACAAAGATTCATATGTTACTTCCAGATCAAGATTCCTCATAACATTGTGTTTCTGTAAATACAATGAAAAATGGAAGAAACTCGGGTTTTATTTTGGCATTAATTTCAGCTATGCACAAAGGATTGTTATTCAAATCATTGCAAAAACCCAGCAACTACTTAGTTCCAGATTTATAAAATGGATCGGTGTCATGAGCAGAATTACCGATTTCAACATTTACAACCAAGACTGGCCTACATTACTTGGTTCTTTAGACGCGACAGTCCAAATGATTAAAAGACCCAGTGATGCAGATGTGCAGAAAACGTTTTATTCAGGCAAACACAAGTTCTGCTGTATGAAAACACAAGCATTTGTCTCACCTACTGGTTTGTTGATTCATTGCTCGAAACCAGTAGAAGGATCAATTCATGACTTCAAACTCTTCTGTATGAGCAACCTAGATGAATTAATTTTTAAAGAAAATGAGCAATGTCAGCTTATTCTTTCCAAAGATTGCATTACATTGGCTGATGCTGGGTATCAGGGACTTGCAAAAAAGATACCAGGTGCAGTAACACCATTCAAAAAAACAAGAACAACTGGCCTTTCAGAAGAAATGATTGAACTTAACCAGAAAGTCTCAAAAAGTCGAATCATAGTGGAGAATTGGTTTGGGAGGAATAAATCTTTGTGGGCAATCATGGGTTCAAAGTTCCGACTGAATCTCACATGTTATGAAAACTTTTGGATGTTCTGCGCTTCATTGACCAATTATCACATTATGAAACATCCAATGAGAAATATTGAACGTGGAGAAGCCACAAAAGAAATCAATTCAAGCTTTACAGAAGATGATTCCAGCTCAATAACAGAAACCGAATCTTCTTGAAAGATTTAAACAAATAATTAATTAAGTAATAATAATAATAATAAAAAGGTCTAAGGTTTGATTGGGAATATCTATTTTTTTTTGTTTTTTATTTTTGTTTTTGTTTTTATCTTTATTTTTTTTTTCCCAATTCTAATAGTTTTTATAAAATTACCACTATAATATTGTATTAATTATTATTTATCTCTTAACTTAAAAAGCTTGTTGACTCTCATTATGATATAATGAGAAAAAAAAAATCCAAATTGGAGCTGTATTTGAGCCAAAATAAAGAACTAAGATACTTAAAACTCTTGCAGTTGCTTATTAATATGCGAAAAAAGTTTAGATTGTATTAAATTGGTGAAATTTGCTGTTTCTTTTTGGAGAAATTTGCAGTTTTATTAAATTCTTATAAATTGTAGAACGCCATAGAATATGTTTTAAGAGTTTTTCTAAAAGCTCGGCTCCAATGATTATATATATATTCACATAATGATCAACAATTGCACATCATGTTTCATTGTACCATGCATCGCTTCATATTGAATTGGAAAATCTCCAAATATTCGGCCTTTTTGCATAAGAATTTCGTTAAAATAACTAAAAAAATATAAAGAAATAACGTCATTGAATTCATACGTTTAATTCTTAAATTGTCAAAGAGACCATTTTTTGAATGTTGCTTTATATTTTCAAAATAATAATTACTAGCACCAAATATACTATTAAAGCAGAACAATATAGTATAAGCCAAGCAAAATGATAAAAACTTTATAAACTTTTGATTTTAAATATTTTTGATCATTGTCATTAATATAATGATATTATATTTAATTATACTTGCTACTAATATTATTTAAAAATCGAACAAACTATGCACAATATTAATCATTTATTGAAATACATTTAATATTGGGAATATTTGTATTTAAGAAAAAAAAAGTTTTTCGAAAAAATTAGTTTTTTCGAAAAAGTTTGGATAAATTAGCAAAAAGATGAAAAATTAGCAAAAACTAAAATTTTCCGAAAAAAGTTAATTTTTCGGAAAACTTTTTTTTTCAGAAAAATTATGGATTTTCAGAAAAAAACATATTTTTCAGAAACATTTTTTTTTTTCGAAAACCCCCTATTGTTAAATTTTTGATTATGTTAAAAATCTATCTAAAAGTTTGCAATTATGTATGATATTTTGTGAAATCATTAAATCTACTAACTTTTAGTTGTTATATCAAGATCTCTAAATCAAGTTATTTAAGAAAATACTCTATTTTCGAAATTCTCTCAAATTCTACAATTATAGATATCAAAATGTCAAAGGATGTAAAAACAAAAAAATATAATATACGATATTATAAATAGAAATCTTATATTATGCTCGATATATTAAATATTAATATTTTATACATATATTCAAATTTGACTGTATAAAATCATATAAAATAAAATCTCAGAAAATTGAGAATCATTCAAAAAAGAATTCAAAAAAAAACTTAAAGAACTAGAGAAATGATTTCTCGCATTTTTTGAAATTTTATTAGATAAATCGCAATAACATTTAAAATTATTAGTTTTGTACGGAGGAAATTTTTTTTTTTTGAGTCTTTTTCAATATCTCAAATAATTATTAGAAAATAATTAATTTAGAATAAAATAAAAAAAATCCTCCGGACATTTCTTTGTGCACATTCTAATTTTATAAAAAGAATTTAAAAAAAAGCAACAGAAAAATTTTTTTTCTCATATCGAATAAGCCCACTTTTTCAACTATACCCTTAAAATTCAAATTTAAATTAAATTTATAGAATAATTTTCCCGATTTTTTTTGTCCATATTCACATATAATTTATTATTAAAGCATTATAATTGATATCCAGGATTATTAAGGATTTTGTCTTGACAATTTTTCAATATTTATATTTTAAAATCATAATAAATTTGGCGCCAAAAAATCATAAAAAATTTTAAACAAAAATCGTGCTATAATTTGATATTTAATTATGGATGAACAACTTGTTGCAGCAAAGAAGGCAAAACAAGATATTAGAGAATCAAAAAACTTTCTTCGATTGATAAGAAATATTATTTCTTTTAAAAAAGAAAATGATCTATTGAAAAAGCAATTAGATGAACAAAAAAAGTATAATTTTGATGAATTAATCATATAAAATATAATTCTCGAAGATTTAATAAAGCATTCTCCAAATTCAAATTTTAAAAATGACGATTACAAGCAAGAAACCATCAATTTAGCATTGCAGATAAGATCAATATCACAAAAAGCATATGATATATTACATAATAATTTATTTTTTCCAAATAAATCATATATTATGGTAAGATTTCACGAATCTAAATCTGATTTATAGTCCTGTCCGAAAGTGTTTTCTGTCATTCAAAAGTGGTTTCGGTGTCAGATTCTTTATATATACAATTAATCAATTAATCATTTATTAAGTTAATATAAATATTATATTTTCATTTATTATCTAATATTATTTGAAATTCTTGCATAATTTAAATAGAAAAATTAATAATTATTGAAAAGTAATTTTATTTGATGAGTATATAATCAAATAATGATTAAACTTTTTGAAAACAGTGCAACGATCTCGGCTGGTATATGGTGTTATCCTGCTTGTGCATCGAGATTTCCTGCAGTTGTGATATTCTACTGGAACATCGTGTTATTTTGCTGGTGAATCAAAATATCCTGTTAGTAGCTCGAGATGTTCTGCTTGTGCATTGAACTATTCTAGAGATGAATCGAAATATTCTGTTGACTCATTGAGATATTCGGATGGTTCATGATGATATTCTGTTGGTGCATCGAGATATTCTACTGGTTCATTGAGGTATGCTGTTGGTATATCGAGTTATTCTGCTGTTGTATCTATAAATAGGCCAAAATAAATTTTGGAGAGCAATTGAGTCCAAATGTTTTTTCTTTGAATTTGAAGAGGAGATAGCAAAAGTGCCAATAATCGACAATGCTATTTTACACCTCCTATTTTTTAATGCATTTCTTATTTTTTGACAACTTATAAAGTAAAAATGTAAAAAAAGGAATATTCTCAAAAAGTAGAAAATTGAGAGCATTTCATTTTATACCAGTAAATTTTAAATGAGATTTTTTATTTTCTGACACTTTCGAGGAGTTTCGGGATATTAAAAAAGCTTTCTTCACAATTTTCAATAAAATTGAGAGAGTGCCATTTTACATCCATATAATTCAAAAGTCAACCCACTTTTCTGACACCGAAACCACTTATGAACATCGAAACCACTTTTGAATAGGACTATACCCGAAAAAAATTACAAATATAGAAAATGTTGGTGAAATTATTAATATATGGAAAGAAAAATGTAATATACCAAAAAGTCAAGTGATTAAAGCATGCTTAGCCGTAGAAGCGCTTTATTTTAAGCCTGATATTAAAATCACAATGGATAATTTGATTTTTGGAATGATTACAGACAATGATTCAAAAGTATTTTTACCGAAAAATTCAATTCAATATTTCATAAATAAACCATCTTCATTTGAAAAATTTTTAGCAATGAATTGGAATAAAATTATTTAGGCTAGATTTGTATTTCAAATCCAGCCTTATGATTTCAAGTATAAGCCTTTTGTGGTTCACATTTTCCCATCAACAAATGAGAAAACATCATGTATAATTATTTCAAATTATTTCAAATCAGAGAATTGGCCAAAAATAGAAGAATACGAATTAAATCGTTTGCCTTCGATGGTGTTAATGCTTACCACCAATTACATTTAAAATATTTTAAATCTTATGTTAGTATATTGCTTTTTAATAATAAATTTCATAATGTGAAAGCTAAAATAATGCGTGTAGTGTATGAATATTTTCAATTATTAAAGAGAATAAGATATAGGTTATTATCATGTATAATCCACTGTGGATTCACAATTGACTCAAAACCAATCATAATAGACTAAATTAAATCGATTTTAAATGATATGGGTGAAGTGATTTGGCGTAACGATAGATAATCAAAGATGCACGATAAGCTTCCCATTGAATTATTTATAACTGAAAACTTAATAAAATTAATCGAATCTGAACAATTATCCGCTGCAGCTTATTGGTTCCCTGCTACTATGTCATTGATTGCAATTAATAATGAAGAATTTGAAATAAAATTTAGAAAATTTTTACTTGAGTGTTCATTGTTTTTTATGGTGTATTATAATGATATTTGGGGAAAAATGACGGAAACTTACGCCAAAGACAATACGGTGACCTGAAAGACGTTGCTTTTTACACAAAGGATCTTGTAATTGAATTTGCAAATGCTATGGATTCTCATTTGCAATCGATGAGTGATATTAAAGATTATCATTTTTCTTCAAATGGAACTGGTCCACACGAGCACAAATTTGGATATGCTAGTGTTAAATCACATGATGTAAACACATAGTCCAGATTTATTTATGTTATATCATCCATTCAAACATTAGAGAATGAAGACAAAAAGGCCAAATTTATTGACTTTAATAAAAATGCTGATAAAACTAAAGGAAGAATTAATATTAATAGGAATAGGGCTGACTACAATCTAAGCAACTTGAGATGGATAATCCCAACTGATAGTAACTATAACAGGGACATGTCCAAAATTATAAATGCGTGGGCAGATTAGATATATGGTATTCTAAGAACTCATAAGCAAAGTGTTCTATTTGGTCGATAAATTCCAAATCACCATCTTTCATAATTACATTAAGAATTTCAGGTTCGAAATACTCAGCAGCTAACTCTTTTATCTTATTAATTAAAATATCACATACACCCTCATTAGTCTCACATCTATAATCATAGAGGTAAGATACTATTTTATAGAGAATACTCATACGCTCTTTTATGGTCATGTTATAAGCCATTTATATAAAAATAAAAAAACAAATGAAATGAACAATAGAAAAATATTTAGTCATTTCACTTTTTTCTTTGATGAATTTCGATAAGAAGATACGATTGACCACTGAAATGCTCAACACTAAAATAATGGATGAAAAGCAAAAGCTTGAAGCAAAGATAGACCATGCTGAGACTTACTTGTTGCTCCAAATTGATCAACTCAGCCAACGACTTGATGAGGTTCTTAATAGGGTCAAACAGCTATCCTTAAAACTCGATTCTGTCATTGATGACCTTGCAAAGATGAAGGTCAACGTTGATGATATCAACAGCAGCCTTGATAACCTTCTTTAATAAACAACATCTTCTACTTATTTCTTTTATTTGATTTTTAAATGACAAGTAATGTAGGTACACAAACTAAACCTAACAATAAAATACAACTATTACAAGGTACTATTAAATTTCGACCTAAACTAGTTGATAGAGATGTTGCAAGATTAAGAAGAGGTTTGGGTCAAAGTATATTGAAGTTCTCTAATAATCAAATAAATCTACAAAAATTATATAAGACATATTTAAATACTAGTATAGCTTTTAAAGACGTACTTGAATTTGCTAATAGACTCAAGAGAGAGACCAAAAGCAAAATTTACAGGTTGTGTGTTTGCAATTAAGAAAAATCAAGATGATAAAGATGAACATGGGCATTACATAACAGTATTAAAGCCATATCAATATACTCTCCAGGAATCAACAACAGGTGCATTAACAGAGATAAAATTGTATTATGATATTATCAACATAAGGATATCTCGAATGAAGACTGAGGAGGAAAAACAAGCAGCTAAAGAACTGAGAGAGCAGATGAAAGAAAGAACATTGAAAAATGATTAGAAAGAATATAAAACTAGAGGTGTTCAAACAGATTATATACCTGAATTGGCTCCATTACCTGAACCTCTTAGAGAGTATCGAACAAGATATTTACAAGATAGATTATCAGACGATGATTTACCACCACCACCTCGTGCAGAACCTTCACCTATAAAAAGGAAGAGAAGTGTAAACAGAATTCAACGTTTTCTCCAAAGTAGTGTTATTTCAAATTTCTTAACATAGTAACTCAAATTTCACCTTAAGATGGCGGTTTTTTACTTTCCATGAGTAGCTACTCATTGATAGAAAAGCCATTCAAAAAGTAGCGTAGAAAAAAACGATTGTCCTGAAAATTTTATAAAATCAAACAGACCTTCACAAATATTGCATGCGATATCTCGACTTCTGACAGTTTATATTTGTGATATATTTTATATGATAAATAGAATATTTACTATTGTTTTTATTTGAAAAAACAATTATTTTAAATCATACAGACCTTCACAAATTTCGTAAGTGATATCTCGACTTCTGATTGACATTTATTAAAGTTCTCTTAATTTATATATCCTGTTTTTAATAATTTTTATTTAGGCTTAAATATTGTGTCACTTTTTTATCATTGCATCCCATATATTTACTGATTTTTTTGTCGTTGCTTTCATTGAAAATATTGAAAAATTAATGAACATCCAATTCACCAATCGATTCTAATGAAGAATGAACAGAAAATCTGACATCCTCAAGACTTGAACAATCTATAAAGGCCTCATCATCAATTACAATGATAGAAGAAGGAATTGTTATTTCTTTGTTTTTATGGTGATTTTGTTAATGCAAGACAGATAACAAAACGCGTAGAACAAAAACTTTTATTTCCAAAAAATTCCAGATATTATTTCTATCCGTAGCTCCGACCATTTTTAGAGGGGAATCGTTTTTGTTCCCAGACAGAGTTCAGTCAATTTTTGTTACCAGACAAAGTATGTCAATTAGCCCGCCAAAAAAAAAAATTATTTAAAATATGTAGTACTCTTTTATTTTAATGAATAAGCTCGCCAAATCAACAGCAAACGAGCATAATGCAGTCTTATACAAACGCGATGTTATCACTTTTTCCGGAAAGTTCGAACTTTCCGGTAAAATATCGACATTCGAATTTAACAACTTAGACAGACAAGCTCGTCAAATCAACAGCAAACGATCATAATGCAGTCTTATACAAACGCGATGTTATCACTTTTTCCGGAAAGTTCGAACTTTCCGGAAAAATATCGACATTCAAATTTAACAACTTAGACAGATAAACTCGTCAAATCAACAGCAAACGATCATAATGCAGTCTTATACAAACGCGATATTATCACTTTTACCAGAAAGTTCGATTTTTTCATTAATTATTTCGACATTTTAAACAGAAAATTTCATAAATATCGTATATATATTATTAACAGGAAACCAATTATTATAAAATTGATATAAAATATAAAATTCACATTCGTTTATATTTTTTCGATACGTTTATATTTCAATGTTTAGAGAAGAAGAAGAAAACCAAGAAGAAGAAGAAGAAACAAAAAGAAAAGAATATCCAACACCACAATGTCTAATACATGAGTTTATGTCAATCAAAAATGTGTTTTTTGATGAAAATTCTGAATATCATAGTTTAACCGAATATGTTAATTAAACTTCTAAAAAGTCAAATTGCCCAATGTCTGCCTTTAAAACTGGCAACGAAAAAACAAATCAAGTATATAAATGCAGATTTGGAGGAATAAAGAGAGGACGTAGCGTGAAGAAAGATTGTCCATGCTGTGTCAAATTTCGAAGAGAAAAAAATGGCTCTTATTCATTTTATGAAGGTAATTGGATACACAACCACTCAGTGAAAAAAAAGTATTTGATGCTCATTTCAGCCTTGTAACTAAAGAAGTGGTGAGAGAAGCTAATAGACAGCAGATGTTAAAAGTTCCTCCAGCTCAAATTAGAACCAATTGTAGCATTAATTCTAACTCAGATATTTTTTATGAAATGAGAAGAAAGACAATTCATAATGGAAAATCAGAAACATTTGAATCATTCAAAGAAAAATGCGTGTTTGAAGATTTTTATTCTCATATCAATGCTCCTAACAACCAATTTGAAGATGCAACTTATATTCAGACCGAAATAGCAGAAAGTGCTTTTGCAACAGATTATTTATTTATCGATGACACATCTGGAACAAATGTTTACGATAAACCTTTAGAAATAATGATCGTTATTGATCCAGAAAAAAAATCTCAAATCTTAGGTTTCTCAATTTTGAAAGACCAGCAAAAAGAATCTTATGCCCAATGCCTTACAATCGCAAAAAGTATGATAAAAAGCGATCCAAGAATTGTTTGCTCAGACAGAAGTCCTGCTCAAATATGGGCCATTAAGAATGTATTTCCATCGTCATTGATTATTTTTTGTTTATTACATATCAAAAGAGATCTCGAGAAATGTTTTGGTGAAACTGATGAAATAGTATTATATTTTAATTTAATAACAAATAATTATAAATATTGTGATTGGTACGTCGGCATATTACAACGAAGATTGCCTAGTCTACAACAAAAAGAAGGATATAAAATAATAGACTTTTTATTATCAAATTTAGATAGTTGGCTTCCTAGCCGTTTAATACAACAAGGTGCCACATTTGCTATGACAAATAATCGTTCAGAAGGTTTTTTTGGATTATTTAAATCAAAATATGGTTATTCAAGAGTCACATTAACCCAACTTGTTACAAATCTCGTTAACTTTGCTCGACTTATGCAAGTACAATCAGAGCGTAAAAAAGCAAAAGATCAAAACTTTTATGATGGATTTAATCTTTTGCCAAATAAAGATCTCCCTCAAATTGGTCATATAGCATTAAAGATTCTTTCAGAAGAGTATACAAGCTTCTTAAACAAATACGATAACAGTTCTTTTTGCACTTGGTGTCATTTAAGAAACTCTTCATTTCATGCATTTGCATTACCTTGTAGACATATTATGACCAAAAATCAACCACAATTCAAATTAAGAGATTTTCACCCAAGGTATTTACGGATTGAAGTAGAACCTACACAAATTGCTAATTCTATTGATATAACACCCAAAACGAACAATAATAATTTGAATTCATATACAAATATCATGGCTACATTATCTCCATATGCTTCTGTAGCACCAAGAGTTCCAGAAGTAATGTCAATTTTTAATGATGCAATTGATAAATTGCATTCGACCAAATCCAATATTAATGAAGGTATGCCACCAACTCTAGCAATAAAAGGAAAACTTCCAGCTCATCCAGCAAATAACGTTGTTTTAGCAGGTGCTCCTAAAACAAAAAAAAATGTACAATGCTCTTATTGTCATGAATTCGGACATAATGAAGCTTCATGCAAGAAAAGAAAAGCGGATCAAATGCAACTACCTTTTTAAATTAAATATTATAAATTGGGCAATATTTAATATGTAATTCAGCATTTATAAATTGGGCAAAATTTAATATTAAATGATTGAATTCATATATTTAGTTAAAATAAAGTTAAATATTTTCTTTTCTAAAATATATTGCTACTTTTAATTTATTGATTAATATTAAAAAATATTAATATTGATTATTACTCTTTTTTGTTTGTTTTGTAAAAGACTGCATTATGCTCGTTGTTTGTTTGTTTTGTTTATTTAAGCATTCTATGTTTAATATTCTTCATTGCAATTAATTTGTTATTTTGAATAAGTTTGTTTATATTTGGCGGGAAGATAATTGACATACTTTGTCTGGTAACAAAAATTGACTGAACTCTGTCTGGGAACAAAAACGATTCCCCATTTTTAGAAGAAGAAAAACGATCAAAAATAGAAGAATATCTAACAGAAAGAGGAATAGATATAACTTCTGAAAATTATGAGATAAACCGTAAAAAAGGTGAAAAAGAATTAAATTTATGTCAATTAAGGGTGAGCGAAAAAAAGCTTTCTGTTACGTTAAAATACATGTTCTAAAAAGCTTAATTTAATTATAAACCATATGTTGAATTTTCGTTTTCGCGGAGATGAACTCGATTTAAATCTGACTTTTTCAATACTTTGTAAAACTTTTTCAATACTTATTAAAAACGAGTTCATCTCATCCAATATCAAATATACTGTTGTATTATATGTTTCCTCCGCATCATGGTATTTTTAAAAATCATGTAACAGAACGATTTTTTTGATTATTAGACCGTACGAAAATAATAATATTAGATATTCATATTAAGTTTGGAAATTCATTATAAAATTAAAAAAATAATGATAAATTTCTTTGGATATTTCAATTATCATAAAATAATTAGACAAAAATGATTATTTTACGAAAAAAAAATTGAGTATTGATTTTTTTACGTAAAATTTTAAATTTTTAAATCCGATCCTTTTCGTCTTATGAATGCTATTTTATAGCAAAATATTGTTAACTATATAGAAAAAAGTGTTTACTGTATATTTAAATCATTAATTTCCCAATTTCAACTACCTGATAACATAAAATATTATCTTTTTAAAAAACATTAAGGAAAATGAAATTTTTTAATTTAAATATATTTAAAATAATAAATTATACTATATTTTCCTATTTTTCTCAAAAAAAAACATTTATTCATAAACTTTTTCTCACCCTTAATTCGACAAGATTTAGTCAAAGAATTTATTATATATTTTAATCAAAATAATATTCTATTAACGAGTGGAATAGAACCCTCAATATTTGAAACAAATTCATATCTAATTCAAAGGAAGGTCAATTTAATTGAATATAACGCATTTTACGGTTAGATTCAAATATTTCTTAAAAATAATAATATTGAAATCAAAGAATCATTGTTGCTTTATGCAATTCATGGAAATAATCCAGAAATAATTCGTATTATTGAAGAAAATATAAATTATAAAAATGTATATTTTAAGCCGTTTTTACAGCAATCAATCAGATGTCATCATAATGATGTATCAAAATATATTTTAGATAATTATGAAAACCCAAAAATTTCTATTCATGATATTATTTTCAATGAAAATAGGATCCTATTTCTTTGAAACTTTTTTACAATCCTATTCACTTCACATAATGTTCAATAAAGATTTCATTGTATTGTCCTTTCAACGTTTTTACAATTCCTTCTTTTGTGACTTCAATTGCAAAATATGCTTTGGAAGATTGCATATCGCTTAAACAAATTAAACTGTTACGCAAATTTTCGGACGATTCAAATTTGAATGAACTTTTCAAATATTGAATCGATTATTTTTAAAATTCAATGAATTGAATAGTACGATAAAGTCCGAATATTTGCGTACCAGTTTATATTTGAAAGTAATTTCAAATTGACTAAAATTGATTGCTTCGCTTTTATTGATTGTCTATTACTATCAACAATATCATTACCTACACCATTAACAAAAATAGGATCCTTTGCTTTTTGTCGTTGTCATATTAAAGAATTAATGATTTCTTCTTCAGTGACTGCAATTGGAAAAGAAGCTTTATTTTCATGTCGTTCACTTATAAAAATACCACTTCCTAATGGTTTAACTAAGCCTAAAGAAGGTACTTTTCAATATTGTGAATCGCTTAAAGATATTAATATTCCTTCTTCTGTAATAGTAATTGAAGTTTCGTGTTTTGAACATTGGTAAATATTACAATTCCTTCTTCTGTCAAACAAATTGAATATAATTGTTTTGCAAGTTGTTATTCATTGGAAAAAATAGTAATTCCTTCTTGTGTTGAGAAAATTGGGTTCAATGTTTTCCAATTTTGTAATTCGTAAAAAGTAATTGTAAAGCATAATTTTTTATGAGTTACATGAACAGTATTTAAACTAAAATATAATAATGTTTGATCAATAAATATATTTAAACATCAAAATTCATAATTTTTTTTATCTTCAGACAAAGTTTAGTTAGTTTTGTTTTCAATGTTTAATTTTTTTTGGCGAAATGAAAAAGTATTGAAAATTCGAAGATTTTTTTGAGGCCAAAACGATCAAAAAATATGCTTTTGATTTGAGAGAGGCTCTCAAAATTACAGCTTTTTGAATAAATAAACTTTTTGAAATCAAAAAGGCAGTTTTGGCTTTAAATAATTGGCCTTTTGGCTTGTTTAAAAGGTGCCATTTTTATTCTTGGCATCATGATCTTTTCTATTAATATAATTGCAATTTTTTTTTTATTCTAAATTATTCTATATTCTTCAATTAACTATTTTATGAAAGATGAGATTGAAAAAGATAAATGAGATAAGATGATATTAAATGAAATTGACAAAATTTGATGAGATTAGATGAGAATGATGAGATTAATTGAATTTAGAGGAGACAGATGTTTAATTTTTGAATAAATGAAAATGATGAGAATATAGAACAGATTTGTTAACAGCATATATGAGTTCAAAAAGTTTACTTATTTAGGTATATTTTTCATCATCAAAAGTCAAAAATTCAAAATCTAGAATTTTCTTTTTAATAAAGCAAAATGTTTAAATTTTGATATTATACAGAAAAAAAACAATAGACACTTTTTGAGAATTATGTCATTTTATCTTTTAAACAGTATCTATTCTATTTTTATCTGTTTCTTTGATAGAGCTGCTTGAATTCGACCTAGACATAGAAACAGAAATATCTTCATTATCATCAACGCTTTGACTTCTTTCGTCAATATCATCTTCAGTGTAATTTTCCTCAAGTGTGTTATCGGTTTTTGTTTCTTCAGTTTCGCTCGTCAGGCCATTCTTACCCAACTTCTTAATCTTAATAATATCATATTCAACGTTTTCATTATCAAATTGCAAAGGATCCCAATGCTTATATTTCCAAACGCAAAAAAGAATTGCCAAAGTTAAAAAGAAAACAGCGACAAGAGCGATTGTATAAGACAGTATTCTAAAGAATTGAAGCCACGAAAGATCAGCTGATCCGAAATTTTTGACAAATAGAATTACAACACTTGATAAATATCCCATTGAATCGCAGACGTAACTTAAAAAGCCACTATTTGCACGATAATGAAAAGCAGCTATCAAAGCGTCAAAAATTATCGAATTGAAAGGAACATAGCCCAAATATAAGCCAACACCTGAAACAATCATGAAATATAGTCCAGGCATTTTACCAGAATTATTAAGAAGTCCACACAATCCAATCAGCAATGAACCTCCGATGATCAAAACATGATAAGCGATTAAAGTATTTATTGGCGTTTTAATGAGCATGAAGATTCCAAATGGAATGCAAACAATGAAAGCAACAATAATTTCCGATATTGAAAAAATTGATGGAACGCCTCCATAACCAAAAGCCTCCCACAATTCTGGGGCGAAATTGTCTCTGAAGTCTCGATAAGCAACTAAAAACATATTAAAAATAATCATGCAAATTACACCAGGACCAAAAACCTTGCAAAATCTAATTCTATCCTTATTTTCCATAACAACTCTTTCTGCTCTGCAAGCAATGTCTTCTGCATCGGGCGGAGGTATTGATTCGAGAACTAATACTGCTAATATCATTGGAATGTAAAAGATTCCTCCAACAGCCGCTGGCATCCAAAACTGATTGATTCCTTTCATTAACAATGTTTGACCAACTGATTTTACGGCTCCAGAAGCAACAATGAAAGATATTCCCATACCACTTCCAAGAAGTGCCGACGTTTTACGTCCTTCCAAATAGGAAAAGGTTAATCCCCATATTTGACCCAAGGGAAGACCATTCAGCAGCATTACAAGGCAATTATATGGACGAGGTATTGCTCCAAATAATATTAATACTATTTCAGAAGTAGTCAAGAAAGAAATGATGCATATTCCTCGGTACTTTGGTGTAATTTCACTGACGATTTTGATTCCTGTAAATTTTGATATCGTGTATCCAATAATTTGAAGTGATATACCTAATATTTTAAATTGGACTCCCCATAATGAGTATCCTTCATAAGTCCCTGCTGCAAAAGGTTTTCTATACGAATACATACAAAAGTAAGTAGTAAATCCTGCTAATACTGCAACGATATTAAGTACAATTTTACTTTTTTCACAAGATCGTGTAATAAAATTGTTTAGATTAGGCATTTTTTTTAATGGAGAATCTTGAAAAATAATAATGTGAAATCATTTAATCTTATTTTATTTTTTGGGTTATTTTTCAAAAGTCATTCAATTTTGAATTATATCAACATAAAAATTGAATACTTTCTAACAAAAAACTGTTTGATAGAGTGAATTGAAAGTTTGATATGATTTTGATAGACTTGATGGTTTGAAATGTAAAAGAATATATATACGATTTTGACAAATTGAAAAAATAATAATAATAATAATAATAAATGAAAAATAAAAAATGCTTTTCCACTTTCAATTTTGTAATATAAGGTTTTGATAGTTTTTCTGTAAAAGTTCAAACAGATGTTTAATATAACGACAATGCAAACTACTTTATGTAATACTCTCAACTGATTACAAGAACATATAAAAATTAATTCAAATTTTGTTGTATATTATAATCTATTAAAACTCAAATAAATAATATTTGTTAATCATTTCGTCCGTTATATCTCAATGTAGCTCTTCGAAATATGGCTGTGGGTAATCAATATTGCAGAGATTTTTTAATATATTGGCTGACTTAGCATGTCCTTTTTTCGATGCTTTTTCAAAGTATTTCTTTGCAACGTATAGAGACATTTCGCAGTCTTCGATTGTGTCGAAACAAATTCGCGCCTCTTCATAGAAGTAGCTATTTTTTCCATCAAGAATGAAAATGCTTTCTCTTCCTTCTTTCAACAATCTTTTTCTCTTTTTGATTCCAATTTTCTTAGTTGAAAAACCAGTGAGAATTTTAGCATAAGCAAAAATTGAATTTTTATGAACGAGTGGAAGCAACTTTGTAATGAAAAGCAGCAATAGCTTTATTCTTTTTCACTCCTTTTCCATGTTTGTAAGTGTTTCCAAGCAAAGCAAAGCAAATGCTGCTAATGAGTTGAAATCACAAGCAATATTTATAAGTTCAATGCTGATTTCAAGAGCTTCTTCAATTGGTGGTTTTTTATAGAGAGCACAAGCAAGATCGCTTATTGCTGATGAATTCAGATTTTCAACTGAATCAAAAATATCTTTAGGAAGTCTTTTTTTAGTGTTTTTTATTTGATTTGATCGCTTAAAAGTTGCACCAAATTGATGAATACAACATTCATCTTCATTAACTTCTCAATATTTGGCTCAAAAGTTGGCCGTTGATCTAATGAAGTTAATGAAGATGAATACAACATTTTCGCATTGAGTGAAGAAACTTCTCAATATTTTGCTCAAATGTTGGCCGTTAATCCGGATTAGTGTTTCACATGCTCTTTATGAACGAGTGGAATCTTGTTGGCATTTTCTCGTTCAAAGCTGGAAGTTCTCCATTTGAAATCCTGTAATGAAAATTGGCTTCACCATTGTGTTTAATTGCTGGAACATCATTGCTGAAAACGTGATAAAAGAGCTCACAAACATCAGCTGGGAATGAATATTGTTCATCATGAATTATTTCAGGTGCAAAGAACCGAAGTGGTGGCAATTTTACAAACTTTTCATTATCAAGAACACTTGTATCAAAGTTTGCAATTCTTGGATACAAATTGTCATCAAGTAGAATGCTTGAAAATGTCAAATCACGAAGGATAATTTTGTGTTGATGAATAGAATTCATTCCAAATGTAATTCCAATCAAATTGATCATTTTCTTAGTGCCGTCGAGAACATTGTAATAGTCTTCAAGTGTAGAGGCTAAAGTTACTTGTACCTAAAGATCGGCTACAATCAGATCAAAAGTGTTTAGTTTATGCAAAAACTCTTGTATGGAATGGTTCTGATAAACAGCAAAAATAAATCATAGTCTTCTTGGCTTTTGTCTTCTTGAATTATAAAATTTAAGATTCGATCATGAACACCCGATTGCGAATATAATCTCAAAGGATTTTGGCAAATCGGACAACTTGCAATGTTTTGATCTCTTTCGTGACAATCAGAGCAAATAAGGTGACCATTTGGACAATACAAATAATCTTGGCTCCTGGTATGATGGCAAAGTGCACATATAGAATCAATTGATACTTCATATAAATTGGCCTGATGCTTATTCAAAACCCGGTGGATATTATCTTGAATTTTAAAAAAATTTTTAGAACTTTTTAAAAAGATATTTGAGTTAAAAACATATGTGTACAAGGTGATCATTTCCCATGATTTTATATAATTATTATTGTTTTTAAATATAATATATATATTAATAAATATATATAATATAATAATAAAAAAGTATTCTTTTTATTTTAGGATAAAAGTAAATTTATATTTATTGTTATTTGAATTCAATATAATCGTATAATTTTAAAATGACGATTATCAATGATTATTTATTCACCATATAATATCGGTTATTTAATAAGGTGAATATTTAATCTTATATTAATCGTTATAACGGATTTCATTTTACTCAAGGTTAATTATTCACCTTTATATAATCAAAATAACGGATTTTTTTTTACTCGAGGTTAATTATTGACTATAATATTATCGAAATAACGACTTTTATTTTACTCGAGGCTAATTTTTAACCATCATACTATCGTAATAACGACTTTTATTTTACTCGAGGCGAATTATTAACCATATATTTATCTGAAATATTATTTTTTTGATCTTTATTTATCTTCATATTTTCTGAAATATATATGATTAATATTTTTTATTAAATTAAAATAAGAATATAAAGATATATATATTTATATAATATATATTTAATTCTTAAAAACACCAAGATAATTAAATTTATTTATAAAAAATCAAAATTTTTAAGTATTTCTCTAAAAATACCGAATAATTATTTAATATAATAATTAATCGCATATTAAATAATATAAAAAAATTAAAAATATAAAAATATAATATAAATATTTGAGAAATACCAAGATATTGTTTTAATTATAAAAAAAACACTTCATTCATGAATATATTATCATGTTCCTTTAATATACATAAAACAACTCATAAAATAAAATTTATATAATATGAAATATATATATTAAATAAATAAATTGAAATATCCTCATATTAAACAAATGATCAATAATATTTCAGTTCTGAAAAATTAATGATAGAAAGATAAAACTATAAAAAATTAAAGCTATACATGATCTACATCATCATAATAATTATATCTTAAAACAATTTTACACTTTTTCCTATGAAATTTTCAAAATAAAATTTTCGCATTAATTGTAAACGGACCTTGTAATTTTATTTCCTCAAAAATATAATTGATTTTTCAACTTTTTTTTACTCCAAAAAAGATAAAAATATTTGAGAAATCTCATTGAATTCTGAGCATTGAATTGATGAACTTGTTTCGAATGTTCAAAATTATTATTCACTTTTTGGAGAAATTTTTTTAAATCATATTCATATTTAAAAATTATTTCTTTGTTAATGTATTTTTTTAAATTGTAAATTTCTAGATAATGCAAGATTTATATTTCACTTTTTGAATTATTTGTACTTATCAATTTTTTTGATATGCTGATCAAATATAAATTGAATTCGAAAAAGGAAGATATTTTTTAATTCCTTTATGTGAATGTGAATTTCCTTTTTTATCATATCATTATTATAATGCAAAAAGAAAATAGTGCACCAAATATCTTTGATAATTCAATGCAAAACTTGTTTTATATGAGGCAACTTGCTCAATTTTGCCCAACATCTGAATCTACGGATAATTTCTATAAATCAAATAATGCTATTTACCCTACAAATAACTTTGAATCTAATTGTGAATATATTCCCCCATCGCCTTCTGTGAATATTGAAACTAGTATGAATAATGGCAGCAATTATTTCCATAAAAATATTCAACAAAATCATCGTTTTGCATTTTTAATGAACGATATTAGCTCAAATAATGAGTATAATGATAACTCATTTTCATCATTTAAATTAAAATATCAATTACCAAACATTCAAATATTACGTTCGCCTGCAAAAAATTATAAACCAATTCAGGTTATTTCCTTCATGAAAAAATGAATTATTTTTTTTATATAAATTAAATATGGTAATATTTATAATTTTAATTTTTCATAAAATTAATGAAATTTTATTTGTTTATTCTTATGTTGTTTTCTAGAGAAAGTTTGCTCTTTTAAAGAAGATCCAATAGATTTGATTAAAGATTGTATCGAATCATTTCAATAATTGCTAGGCTTTTGTGTCCAGCGAACTGAATTCCCTTTTTTGACTTTTTGATAAGAGTTGTCACTTTTTTATATACAAAAAACGAGTTTTTTTATCGTGTTTTTAAAACACTTTTTTTGGATAGTTTGATCTTTTTTTAAGAAAATAAGTTAATGACATATAATAAATAGCTATTTTATAATAAATTGCTTTTTGCAATACTATTTTAAATGAAAGCGAACAAATATTGATACAAAAAGTTTTAAGAAATTCTATATATATTTGGTTTATTAAATTCAAATTTAATATTAAAAATTTGAGAGCCTTCCAAAATTGATACTATATGTATCCAAAATTGGACTTTTTGGATAGTATCAAGTTCTCAAAAATTATTGGATTCCTTTATAAATACGTTTGGACGCAATTATTTACCTAGCATTACTTTGATTTCTGGTTGAATCATCTATAATTTATATTTCAATTAAATATAATTTATCAAAAAAAAAGTAGGAAAATTCTCTTTTTTTATCCATCTTTCTCAAACCGCCAAAATTGTTTCAAAAAGTTTGCTAAAAAACATATAATAAATTATCAAAAAAAAAATTAATAACTTTAATTATATTTCATCTGATCTAGGGAAAGAATCAGTCTTATTTTCATTTAGTGCAATTGTGTGTTCGATATCGCCCATTGTTCTATGCTTCTTGAACTTCTTTTTATCTTTTTTGATGTTGTTCAAGTAATCGTCATCGTGAAGGTGAACGGAAGGGTCTTCGACAACATCGCACACCTTGACCATTACGTCGATCACGCTTGGTTTTCTTGGCATATTTATCTTTTGTTCTTTTTCTTCTTTTTCGACTTCTTCGTTCATATTTGCATACTCAGCCTCTGCGTCCTCGGTCTTCATCAAGTTGTAGATGTTCTTCAGAGGTCCCCACAAGAAGAAAGGGCTTATTACGCAAGCAGCCGCATGAGCCAATGGGTAGCACCAAATGATTCTAGCGCCGTCATGTTTGTTGGTGTAATAAAGGACGAAATTGAAGATGATAATTGTCATGAAATTATTAAAGAAAGACAAAATTGTTGCTCTCGGACCTCTTTGTAGAGACTGAAGCATTGATTGAGCAACCATTTTAACACTCATTATAGGACCGAGCGCGTTATTATATCTTACCATTCTTTCGGCGTATTTCAAATAGCCTTCTTCTTTTGAGAAAATCATTGCAAGTTGGCGTGGAATTGACCATGTCATGATCGACGTCAAAAGACCCCACGCTGAACAAAGCCAGAGCATATGAAATGCAAGCATTAAGAAACGCTTGTATCGCTTGGCTGCAAAGGCATACGATGCCGCCGGAATGAATGACTGCGAAATGGCCATAAAGATGGAAAAGGTCAAATTATTGATTCGAATTGCTGCATTGAAACCAGCCATGACATTTGCAAAGTCTTCTGGATTGTTTCCTGCAGCCAGTCCCATGTATTTACGGACAACAATACTTGGAATACTACCTGACAATTGAGCAATCAAAGAGCTGAAACCAACTTTCAAGGCCGGCCAGGTGTTTGGACTGAACTTTTTCAATAGTTGATTCAATTCGGGTTTGACGCCGAATTTGTGGCAATAAAACAAAGTAATGATGATTGACATTGGCACAAACTCTGAAAAGATTGTCGCTGTGGAGGCACCGCTGATTCCCATCTTGAAAACAAAGAGGAAAATGGGATCCAAAATTGCCATATTTAGGACCAAACATGTCACATTTGACATCCCAAAAAGAAAAGTTCTTCCTTCGCCTTGAAGAAAGCCTCCCGAGGCGATGAAAAGACATGAACTAAAGGCACAAATGTTCAGTGGAAGCATGTATTTAATACCAAGTTGAATAATCGTCTCATCGGCGCCAAACCAGACTGAAATTGGCCTTAATATTGGAATTAAAACCGCCGCTGTAAATGCACCACAGATAAATGACATTCTGATTAAATCTGCAATGATTTGGCCCGCTTCACTGGATCTTCCTTTACCAAATAAGAATGAAATTTGCGTCGACGCAGCAATGGCTAAGAAAAACCCAAATGATCGGCCAATGCCATCAAAGGCATTCATCATGGAAACAGCTGAAAGTCCGTCAGTTCCACAGGCCTTCGAAATCCAAATGGTTGTGATAATTCCAAAAAGTGCATTTGTAACTTGGGAAAGAAGTGGTCCAACACATAATCTAAATAAGGTAACAAGTGGTGCATGGCCTCCTAATTTACGGTCTTCTGGTGTGTAAACTCTTCTTGGTCTTTGGCCACCTTCTGGAAGGTTCTCGTTGTTATTATCTAAATTATCTAAATTGTCTTGTGAAAATAATTCCTTTTCAGATTCAATGTTGGCTTTTGAGCTGTTTTTACGGCTGAGGTTGAGATGAGAGTCAGTACTTGGCTTTGCATCAATATTAACTTTGGAACTTCCTTTTCTACTTAAGTTTGGGAGTTCATTATCACCTGGTTCAACATCAATTGAATTAACAATTTCATGATGATTAGATTCTTGAGGATTTAGAGGTTCTTCAAGAGATTTCTTATCATTCATTTTATAATTATAAATGAGTGTTCTATTTCAATAAGAATATTTTATCGGATAAACTTTTTGAAATTAAATTATTTTATAATTTGTTAGCTATCGTAATTTCAATACTTTAATATTATATACACTCACAAATCTTATTGTAAAATAAAACATGTTATATCCTATTATAAAATAGATTATTTTGAAAATATATTAAATATTTAAATTTAAATAAATTGATAAAAAATAATAATCATGAAAATTTGGTTTTTAATAAATATTTTATGAACAAAAAATAAATTTAATTCTTAATAATTCAAAGAACTTTCGTATATTGAAAAATATAAAATATTCTGAAAAAGTGAAAATAATCTTACAATTTTTTATAAAACACAAAAATTATATGAGATTATTCAATTATAATGTTTTTTTTCAGTCACAATTATCAACAATTTTCAATTGATAATCGATAATTTTCGATTAAACATTATTAATTTATCCGCCTAAAAATTTTATATATATACATTATAATATATTTAATCATATAATTATCTACTAATAAAGTTAAAATATTAAAATATCCATGATTTTCTAAGAAATGATTTAAAATATTATTCTTTATTCAAATGTACAAATATAAATAATTATATTTTAGATGGAAAATAATGAATTATTCTTTTTTACGTTTTTTTCCCCCTCCTGTTTTTATTTAAGAACAAATATATTGAAATTTCATTACTTACTTTTCAATATCATTACAAGGTTTTCTTAATTATCGTTTTCATTGAACTTCTATTATATTGATTCAAAATGAAAGATTAAAAAGTAAGAATAACGGTTGAATATAGTTATATCATGTAAAATTTTTATACTGAAGCTATATAAATGAAAATAAAAATAGTTTTCAATCAATTGATGTTCTAGAATAAAGATCAAAGTAAAATTCAGAAACTTTCAATATCATATTTTTCAAATAAAATCAAAATATCTACAAACCATATATTAGAATATTTGAATTTTTTCCACCTGATTTATTTTTCTGATTTTCTTCTTTGTTAAAGTTGATTTTTAGTATGAATGATAACAATTTTCAATTTTAAGTGACGATGGATGATCAATGAAGTTATTTTCTTGCTTAAAAAAAATTGTCATCAATAAGATTGAGGATATACTGATAAAGTTCAGCAATCTAAATAATTGAATATACTTTGTCATTGTATAAAACTGACATTCAAAAGTTGTTTGAAAATAAATTGAGACTCCGTCAGTTTCCATAATTCTAATTGTTCATATTTACTGGCATATCTGCTGAGTTCTTTGTACAAAAGATGTTTCTATCAAAATTGTAAAATTTTATTGTAATTTCATTCAATATAATTAAAAGTTAAGCCAATAAAATGTAAAAATACAAATAGATAATGATTTATATGAAATTGAACAATGATACATCATTTTTATACCAGTTTTTTCGATTACTTTTTAATGTTTGATTATCAATATAAATAATAAAACAATGAAATTAAAATAAATTAGAGTATTTTCTTTATATATATAATCAATTTGAATATAAGTTGAAAAATAGTATTTTGGGTTATAATCAAAAATCATTTTGTATCATATTTTTAAGTTCAACAATATTCTTATAAGGAGAATTTATTATTCCTAGTTTTTCGAAAAATTCAAATGGAACATTTCCAAAAGTTCCCCATGTGTCGATATTTGACCATATTTTTTTTAGATTCTGAAAAACATGTTGAAACTTAGGATCTTTTTTAAATGATTTTGAATATTCTTCTTTGAAGACTTCAAAAGACTCATTCAAATTAAAATCATGATTGATTCCGATTAAATCATTTAAATAATCAGCAATAGTTGAAAATGATTTTGAATTGAAATCGTCTTGTGTTCCAAATTTTATTCGTTTTGTAATATGCTGAATATCATTTTTGTCTTTAATCAATGAGAAAGAAACATTTGAATAAGAATTTTCAATTGAATTTCCTTTTTTCAAAGAATCATAAATAAACGAAGAATCGTAATCAACACACAATTTGTGTTCATCACTGCCATAATGATGCTCGTGTCCATAAATGTTGAAGTATGGTTGTGGAGGTTTTTTTCTGTCATATAATCTATCTAATCGTATATCATCGTACGTAATTGTATCAAGACTTCCGATTGGTATATTACACCTGCAATGAGTAAATACTATCGGTTCTTGTGTATCATTCCATACAAAATATGTTTTTAACCCAATTGAATTAAATTTGAAATCAAAAAATGAGCTCATTTCTGCATTCAAGTTTGGAGAATAATATTTTTGTACATCATGATTTCCTGCAAGAAATATTATATCATCATGGACGAGCAATTTTCGTATGAGTTCATATATATAAATATCATTAAAACCTCGGCTTGTATAATCACCAATATAAAGGATTTTTTTATATATTTGCTTATTGGTTATAAAGTGTATTAAAGGATAAATCAGTTGATTCAAATCTCCATGAATATCTCCTACACAAATCATTATAAAATTTAAACAAAGTTAAAAATTTTCTCAACCAACTTTTTGTATCAATATTTTATTTCTCTCGATTAGCATTTTTTGAAGAAAATATAAAAATTTTAAGGATATAAGTAGCTGCTCATCATGATATTTTACATAAATTTTTAAGAATAACAGATATTGTTTTATAAAAAATTGTCTAGTAATAATAAGCTCATATATTAATTGTGAAATTCAAATTTTATTCCAATATAAAATAAAATTATTCATAATAGCTGCAGAAACCAAAATTAAATATACTTCCATTTTCTATCAAATCGGTTAATGAAATTTTAGTATTTTTGTTAACCAAATTTTCTTTTTCAGATGAAAAACGTTAATAAAAAATCTTTTCACAAACCAAAAAAATAGTAAATGCTTAGCATATGACATTTGAGAATATTATTCACCAATTGAAAATGATACTTACAGTGAAAAAATATTCGGACTTTAGAGATTAAGTTTAATGAAACTTTCAAAAGTCTTCATGATTTTTTGTTAAAGACCAGAAATTGATGACCATACAAGAAAAAATATATCTAACTTGATTACCAAATTCTCATGAGTTATCAAAAAAATTGATTTCTCTAGCTAATGATATATTGTTGGTCTCAGATGGTAGAATTTTGGACTTTCGTCCAATTAACTCTTTGGCTCATGAAGCCTGATCTTATTTTCAAAGTATTCCTGAATCATAAATTTAATAAATAAGCAAATATCATAGAAACATAAACTATTAAATTATTTCAAATCAGAATTTTTTGGTGAAATTTTGCCATAACCTTTGAAAATCATTCAAAATTTTCCTTTTATTTAAAAATTTTTCTTTTCAACTTATGATTTTTTTCCCTCTTTTATTATGAACTCTTTTTGTTGTATTTAATTTTGTTAACTGTTCTTCATTCATGTTTGATTTGTCCAAGTTTTCGTTCATTATTTTGTTTTGAATCTAAATACGAGTTTATTAATCAACAAGATTCGATTTCTTTTTTAAAAACGGCGAATATGATTAATATTTCTTATTGAGTATCATAGTTATTACAAAATGATAACAGTGAAATGTAAATATTAAATTTTTGAATAAATATGTACGTGCAGCTATAAATATTCTGTAATATGTTTTCATATTATATAATAATTATAAAACACACAATAAATAAATATATATAACAAAAAATAGATTATTGCTGAATATTTATTACGATATTTATTATTTATTTTATACTCTAAATTGACTTTAAAATGATCGTTTTCTTATCAAAAATATATATATATATATTATGAAATGCATTAATATCTATATTATTCATCTATTTTCACATATTATTATAAAATAATTCAGTAATTTTGCATAATTGTTATTTCTCAATATCAAAACTTCTTCAATTATGAACCAAATAAGTCTTGAATTAATTTTTAATAACTTTTTGAGTGCTTTATAAAAACTAAATTCAAATGGATTCAACAATTTCCAACGATGAAGAACTCATAATAAATGAGCTTTCAAAAGACAAAAATATAGATAAGCGTATTTGGGAAACGATTGCTCCATGCAATAGATGGAATGATGACGTTAAATCTGCTATTGCAATCTCTCTATTTAGCGGATCCAATAAAAATACTCCATCTAGTCACCAAATTCGTAGTAGTATTAACATTTTGCTTCTTGGAGATCAAGAAACCATAAAATCCCAATTTTTTACAACAGCTGAAAAAATATCATCACAAAGTGTTTCAATCGATTGCAAAGAAAGTGAAAATTTAATTGATTCATTTACTCAAGCTGATGATGGAATCTGCTTCATTACTAATTTGGATCAAATGAAGGAAAAAGACCAAATACTTCTTAAACAAGTTATTGAGCAATCGACCTCGATCAGCAAAGAAGACAAAATGACCAAATTAAATACACGATACAGTATCATTGCTGCCTGCAGTCCAATTCATGCACAATACGATTTCTCTCTCTCTTTTAATGAAAATTTGGATCTTTCAGATCATCTTCTGTCACATTTTGATCTTCTTCTTTTTGTCAGGAATGAAGAAGAAGAAGGGCAGAATCATTCTGAAATTGAAAAAATTGATCAAAACATATTGAAAAAATACATTCAGTTTGCGAGATCGAATTTTAAACCAAAGTTGAACGATCAAATTTGCATTCAAAAAATTACATCGTTTTATATTAAGATAAGAGAAGTTTGCTCACGTAAAATTTCTGTAAGAAATCTTGAATCTATAACAAGAATAGCAGAAGTACATGCTAGGATGTGTTTACGCCAGAATGTCACAATGAATGATGTTAACTTTTCAATTGGGCTTTTTTCACGATCTTTTGTTTCAGCTCAAAAAGGCGAAATTAAACAATTATGGACAAACGCTTTATCCGAATATATGAAGTTATAGCATTTAAAGGTTGTAGCAACAGTAAATTAAATTTCATATTTCAAATGCAATTTCAATTTTTTTTCAACTCTCTTTTTTTAAAATTGACCTTTTATATGGTGAATTTATTATATTTAATGAATTCATTAAAATAACGCTTCATGAATTGTACAATTCATTAAATATTCTGAATTCTTTTCATTCATTCTTTAAAATTCTTCAAAGCTCATTAAGCAAAATAATTAAAAAATTTGAGAGATCTCATTGAATTTAGTTTTTTTCATGATTGTGATATCAAATTGTTTTTTGCTCTATTTTTGTCCAAAACCAATCAAATATCACAAGCAAAAAAACAATTTGATGTTTGAAGCATTTTAGTTGAGAAAAAAGATTAATGCAATATAATTTTAAAAAAGAAAAAATAAAATAAAATTAAAAATTCCATCTAAATATACATGTTTATTATACATAAATCTATATCTCTATTACTACTATATAAAAATATAATTTAAAAAGCAAAAAGATCATCTTCTTGGATGCTTGGAAGATTTGTGGACCACATTTCTTCCTCTATATTGAAATTAGAAAGCATATTCTGGAAACATTCGTCATTTAAGAATGTTTCGCTTTCATCATCCAATACAATTTCATTTTCATTGAATGGTTGGATTGGATCAGTAACAATTTCTTTGGTTTCGGTGAATATTTCATTTTGAACGAAGGTCTGTACAGGTTCTGGTGCAATTTGGTTGTTTTCAATCATAAATATATTTACATTGAAAGATTTCACAGGTTTGGCTGGGATTTCGTTCAATTTGTTGCTTTCTTTTAACGATTCAATCTCGAAATTGTTTGTGGTGCTTTTGGCTCTCTTTAACGATGACTGATTAATAAGTGACGAATGATGGTTTTTGACGTTGACAGCTGATCTTGAGTTAAAACTCTGTGAAATTAAGGACCACTTAGGTCCATGTTTTTCGAAAAGTTCTAATAATAATTCATCTTCCTCTTTGGTCCATGGGCCATTAACTAATTCTGGACGAAGATAGTTGTTATATCTTTCACGGCATTGACGAGCCGTTCTGTTTTGGAAATGAGTTGCAATTTCGCTCCATTTTGGTTGGGTTTGAGAACTAACAAGAACCTTAAGTAAATAATCTTCTTCTTTGGAAAAACGTGATCTTTGTGGGGCTTCAGGACTTGTGGCTTTTAGTAAACTGCAATTCTCTGAGGCATCAGAAAGTGAGTAGAGCTGATTGGAAGCAAGCATTATTTGTTTTGGCTAAGAAAAAAAAAGTGAATTCATTTATACCAAAAAATAATCTATTCAATAATTGAATAATTTTTATTCTGAATATTCACAATAATTTACAACCTCTCTTAATTTTGAAATAAATAAAATATAAAAATATATATTTTTGATAGCTTTACGAATATAAATGTATCAATAATTGAGATGATTAAATAATTGATAATACTTTATAACCAAAAATATACTTTTCAATGCATTTTTATACATCAATGCATATATCATAGCAAATCAATATTTAAAAAAAATAATTATATAATTTTTATTTTTGTTAAAAAAAGTGGAAATGATATTTAAGTAATCTATTAGTTATTTAAAGGGATAAGTACTATTGAAAACAGCGTTGTTTATCGATACGACTAAATACCGGTTACCGAAGAAGTATCGGTATTCGGTAAATATCGATACTTTTTTGCTCGGTATTTTTTAGTATCGATACAAAAGTGCTTCGGTATTTTTAGAGTATCAGCGGTTATTAAAAAAGTACTTTATAATACTTTTTATCAGTATCGATACGGTATTTTAATATATAAATTTTATTAATAAATAATGAATAAAAATATTAAAACATTTGATAAATTAATTTTAAATAAAAATTTTAATTATAAATATAATTACTAGCCTATAAAAAGTATATTATTGTCTTTCTTCTTCAGAAATCTCGTCATATTCATTTTCATTAAACAATCCAAATTTTCGATATCATTATTATCATTAAAAACAATAAAATTTATATATATTATGTACTTTCTCATATTAATAGTTAATTCAATAGTTCTGGAATGTTATATTTATCTACAAATAGAAAATGACATAAAGATGATTAAATTTACGATATTTCAGAAACCATTGATTATTCAAATATTATGATGATTATTTGTTGTAAAATATGTAATTAAAGAGAATTAACAATATTCATTAGAACCTTATAAATTTTTTTAATCATCTTTAAATGAATCCGATACATTTTTTGTTAAAAAAATACCGACAAAAAACCTTACATTCGATATAAATTCTCCACTTTTGTATCGATACTTCGGTTTTTTATCGATAAATACCGTTACCGGCGGTTAGAGCCGGTAATATCGATATTTTACCGGGAAAATAACCGCTACCGGAGAGGATCGATACACAACCCTGATTGAAAATATTCAAAAATGTAATGTCAACTGTATTGTAATAACAAATAATTATTATTTATTATCTGTTATGAAAGAACCTTATATTTATTTTAGAATTTAATATCAGCTGAATTATTTTATATTTTTGGTTAAAAACCAAAGAAAAATCCAAATGAAGAAAGAAACTTTTAAAATTTACTTTTTGATTATAGTCAAAAAGTAGATGTGCCACCTTTGAATCAATTAAATATTTTTTTTTTTTTTTTTTTTTTGTTCATTTGCAGCAAATAATGCTGTTTCATAAAATTGATTAATGACTTCATGAAATTCAATTAATCACAGATGGACTGAATGAAATTCAATTTTTGCTTATTTGAAATGAAAAATCACTCATTTTTATTGTCTTTTATTGATAAAAATCATTCATTATCATTTCAGCAAGTGTTTTATCTCATTTCAACAATTATTTAATAGAATTTCATTGTAAATAAATAAACTCCATCTTTCAGAAGATGATATAGAAAAAGGTTCAATAAGCTCAAGGCTATCGGCCATGGAAAGAGAGGCGAAAATGAAAGCAGTTCTTGCAAAGGATAAACTTGAAATGATGATTTATACTGCTGGACTGAAACTTAATGAAAATGCGTTAAACAGGAAACCTAACAAAAGAACATAATGATATTTTCTATGAATTTATTGGCTGGATAAGATCAAATGAAGAAGAAGAAGAAGAAATATTTTATGAAGAAAAAATAATAGAATGGAAACGGCGCTTTCCAAAACTTCAATCCGAAGCAACTGTTGATGATGAAAAAAGAGAATATGATGACGATTTTAATGAAGAAGAGGACATTTAGTAAAAATATCATTTAAAAGACATATTTTATATATATAATATTGCTTCACATACTCAATTAATAATCAATAAATGTAAAAAAAAGTTGAAGTTTTAGCAATTAATATTCATTTATATTAACACATTGCTCACTTTAACAGGTATAAAGATAGATATTTCTGAAATTCCATCAAATATGTTAATGTTGAGAGATCTCAATTCTGAATTATCGGCAATTTCAAAAACTTTAAGATCGAAACAGTCAAAAAATGCGAATTCTCCAATTTGATCCACTTTTTGAGGAATGAAAATCGACTCAATTGAAGAACCAGCAAAAGCTTTCTTGCTTATAATTTTCAATTGTGACTTATTAGAAAATCTGACTGAATTGAGGTGGGTGCAACTGCTAAATGCTGACTCTCCGATGTGAACAACATGTGATGGAACTCTTATTTTGTTTATGGATGAGTTTGTGAAAGCACATTTTCCAATTAATTTTAATTTTGATGATTTTTTAAATTCAACAAAATTAAGCTGAAGACAGTCATAGAAAGCTGATTCGTTAATTTGAACCACACCAGAAGGCACAACTATTTTTTGAAGTCCTGAATTTGAGAAGGCAAATTTGTCAATAATTTTTAATTCAGAATCTTCACTGAATTCAATCTTTTTCAATAGTTTACATCGATTGAATGAGTAAGAATCAATGTGCCTGATATATTTGGGAATGGTTGCTGTTTCAATATTCCTGCATGCAAAAATAAGTATGTCGTAATTTTCATTGTTTTTGTTTGATTTTTTGACGATAAATTTTTCATTGAAAAATTCAATGTTTTTCTTTTTCTTTTGAATTATTTCAATGCTCGTCAATTTTGATGTTCCACAGCACCATCCTTCTTGAAAATTGACAACACCTGAAGGAATAACTATTTGTTCAAGTGCTGCACCTGTGAATGCAAATTCACCAATTGTTTTCAATTCAGATTTTTCTGAGCATTCAATTTTTTTCAATAGTTTACATTCATTGAATGCGTAAGAATCGATTTTCTTAATAAAATCTGGAATGACTGCTTTTTCGATATCTTTGCGTGCAAAAATGAGATTGTCATAAGTGTCACTTTTTTTATTCAATTTTTCAATGATATATTGGTCATCAAAATAAGAAATATTCTTTATTTCATTTTGTAATATCTTAACGTTCTTCAACCTTGATGCTTTACTACTCCAACCTTTCCTAAGTTCAACCACGCCCGATGGTATCGTTATGCTTTCAATTGAAGAACCAGAGAAAACAAATTCGTCAATCATTTTCAATTCAGATTTTGGCATAAAATCAATTGATTTAAGCTTTTTACAATATGAGAACGCATACCTATTAATTTCCTCAACTTTTGGAGGAATGACAACTTTTTCAACAGATGAAAAAGAAAACAAAAACTCATCAATTTTTTTCAATAGTGAGTCCTTTGAAAAAGTGACTGTTTTCAATTGTTTACAATAATAAAAACAACATTCACCAAGCTTCACAACACTTCGGGGAACGGTTATACTTTCAATTGCAGAATTTGAGAAGGCAGACTTCTCAATTTCATTCAATTCAGAATTTTCAGAGAAATCAATTTTTTTCAGAAATTTGCAATATGAGAAAACGAAGCTGCCAATATTTGTGACACTCGCTGGAATCAAAATTTTTTTAATTGAACTTTTTGAGAAGGTCAGATTGTCAATTAATTTGACCATTGAATTCACATCAAATTGAATAGAATTGATGTTGGACGAAGATTTGAATGAACTTTCACAAATTTCTGTTATAATGTATTCATTTGAATTAAAAATGATAGACCGAGGAATGATGACATCACCTGTTGCCGATACATTAAGAAATAAACTGGCGGTTTTGTCATACAAAACATAAGAGAGACCGTTTATTGTTACTTCTCTTCTTGTCAGCAAATCAACGAGCTTTGTGTTTCCTCGATCAACAGCATTTAATAATTCACCTTTGACTTTTTTGAATCTTGAAAATGTTTCAATTTGAATGTTATTGAATAAAATTTGAATGATTTGATTGAAAATTTCCGTTTTTTCATTTTTTAACTCATTTTTTCTGTCTTTTTCTTGTTTAAGCTCATGATTCATGGATATTAACAAGGAAATGCTTTTCTTTAAATGAAATTTAATAAGGCATTTCATTAAATCAAATTCTTGACTTAATAATTCATATTCTGAAATATTATTAATACTTATTTCAGGTATTTCTTTTTTTGTCCAGTAATTGATGAAAGATTTCAATGTATCTTTATGAACTTGCGATTGAACTACATATTGACTTTGACTTCGTAATTTTAAATAAATTTTGGGGTTTACATTACTTAATGATTGAAAATCCGTTGGTATTATAAATATATCATCATTTAGAATTATTTTGAATGTTTTTTTGCCTTCCATTTTTAGTATAAAGCTCGCAATATGTTTTTTATTATTTAACCTTAACCGCTTTTTTATTTTTTTAAAAGTATAACGAATTGATTTTTACATCATTATACTAGACATATAATCACATCATATTTATTGAATTTTTATGAATAAAAAATATTTTAAGTAAATTAATTATTTTTGTTCAACATTTCAAAATATATTATTTTTTTTCTTTTAGAAACCATAAATTTATAGTAAATAAAATTTTTATTTGGTATATAAATCATTTTAATCACAATAATTTTTAACAAATAAGTTTTATATCACAAAATAAATATATTTTTTCTAACTCATTTTTTTGAAAAAGCTTATTGAAAATATTTGATCATAAGTTGAAAATTTTGACATAACTTTTTAGTGCAAATGCAACCTCTTGTTCATAAAATTAATCAAGAAATGGAAGTTCCCGATAAATTTGACCAATATACTTTAGATAAACTCATTAATGAAAATGATTTTTCTGTAATATATGGGGCATATAAAAAGAATTCTTCTAAAAAACTTGCAATCAAATGTTATTCAAAAGTGCTATATCCATATATACAACATGAATCAATTATTATGGAGCAAGTTCGTCATCGTCATATCATTAAAAGCTATCGGTCGTTTCATTATCCTCCAGATAATCCAAGATTTTTCGCTATTGTCATGCCCCGTGCTGAATTTGATTTAGAGGAGTACATAGATGGGCGCCTAATTTTATCAGAACCACAAGTTTGCAGGATCATTGCTAATCTACTCGATGCACTCGGCGTGCTTCACTCATCTGGAATCTGGCACCGTGACATAAAGTTGGAAAATATCCTCATAATGGAGGTAACATACAAAGGTCCGTCTGTTGTACTTACTGATTTCGGGCTATCTTGCGTTACAAGTGATGAAGAAATTGAAGACCGAGGCGTTGGCACCGACGTCTATGCAGCACCAGAGCTGCTTGAATATGATCCCGAAGGAGAATATTTCTCTAAATTCAAAGATAAGGTAAAATGTATGTTTTGAATGCCAAAAAAAAATTCAATTCAAAGAAAAAATTGAAAGCAAAAATATATTTTTATTTCATGATTTTTACTTTCAGTTTAGTTTACTGATAAGAACAGATCTTATCTTGATTTGTCATCCATTGAAACCAATTCAATTTTTTTTAAATTGAATTGAATTATTTGTTTTCAAATACATCAAAATATTTTTTTTATAATTGAATTTTTTTTTTTTTTTTGGCTTTTCTTTTGAATTTAACTAACACTTAGATAACAACAAAGTCGATATATGGAGCTTGGGCGTTGTGATGTATTGTCTTCTGTCAGGGAGGAATCCGTTTTATTTGGAAGGCTTCTTTGACATAGATCGCCAATTGAAAGGTAAGATCGTTTTTGACTTCAAAACGAGGAATCCTGGAGAGATGAATCCGTTCGTTAACGTATCTGAAGAAGCAAAAGACTTGATTCTAAGTATGCTGAGCTTAGATCCAAACAAGAGGCCGTCTGCTTACGAAGCAAGAAGGCATCCTTGGTTCGATTCATATGATCCAACTGACGACGAGGATGAAAGTAGTGAAAACGAAGAAGAAGATGAGCATACAACATATGGATAGATTAAAAATCTTTTATAAATTAAAATTTCTATCATTTTCATATATTATTATATTTATGTGATTATAACGAGTGTGCCTTTGTTTGAGAAGCAACTTCAGTATTATTGCATCAAATTTTTTTTATGAAAAAAATTGATATGGCTCTGCCTCACTAAATGATTTGTTTTTTTTATTCCCCTTTTATTTTATTGTATAATAATAAATTTTTGATATATTTTTAAGGTACAATTCTCATACGTTACGTAACTGCTATTTTTTTTTTTTTTTTTTTTTTTTTTGACACATAAAGACATGTTAAGGTACAAATCCAGTACGTTATTTTTTGAATAGGAGAACGTTTATTATTTGAATAGTTGCATGTCTCTGAAAAAGTTTAAATTGACTAGGTTTGTTTTTGACACTTATTTTACAATTTAAATAAACATTATGACATGTTATATGAAATGGATGAAAATTATCGTTTTTTATTTAACATGTCATCTTATTCTTTGAGAATGTCAAAAAAAATTGCGGTTACTAAACTTACTGGATTTGTACCTTAAATGAATTTTTTTATTATAATTATTATAAATAAAAAACAAAATAAAAACAATAAAATAAAATAAAAATAAAACAAAAAAATAAATTAAAAAAAAATTAAATTAAAACTACCAAATTGAAAATTTTTAACTTGACTTTTTTCAATTACTTATTTTTAGAAAATAAAGCTCTGAATTTCAAATCTGACACTCATTCAAAAATAAACTTTTTCTGAGAGGTGCGCTTTCACAATATTTTAACGTAATCCTTCTCAATATTTAACGTATGAGAATTGTACCTTAATAAAAATGATACTTATAAATTATTCAATAATGAATTAACTCATAGAATAAATAATTCAATAGAGCATTTTTCGGAAAAAGTCTTGGTGAAAAATAAAAAAATATGGCCTCAACGATTAATGATGGCATAGGATATTGATTGTGAGGACACATACAAAAAATTGATAGGGTATTGAATTTAATCAAATTTAAAAAAAAAAAAAAAAAAAAAAAAAAACATTTTTTAATGCTCAAATCGATAAATAGAACAATTTGAATATAAATATATATGCATCAATCTAGCCAGTTTATAACTTTTTTGAAGAGACGATAATATCGCAGCATGAACGATACAAATATACCGAATTTCTAACAATAATATTCGTTTTTTGGATTCAATAATTCGAATTTACTACTATAAAGGCAATATGCATCATTGTTATCTTATTTAGCAAATTCTCATTTGAAATTTCAAATTGAATTATCAATGCTATCATCATAAATAATAGAAATATTAATTATATCTTTTTTATTCAATGCCAATATTTTAAAAATATATTAAAAACGTTTTATGTCTTTTATAAATTATTCTTTTTAAACGAAAAATAAAAATTTGATTTTTTGAATATCGTAAAGCATTGAAAAAAACAATTATAGGTAGGGAAAAAGGTCGAGTTGTAGATCGAAAAAAAATATAGATCAAGCAAAAAAGTTCGAAGATGAAACGAAAAAAATAGAACTTTTTTAGAAAGAAAAAAATTCTTGAATAGAAAAAATTTTGGTTTTTTCAGATAAAAAAATAAAAATCTTCCGAAAAAGGTCGTTCTTTTTTTAGAAAAAATTTTCTTTTTCAGAAAAATACCAAGTTTTCCTAGAAAAAAATCATTTCGCTCCCCGAAAAAACACTTTCTTTTTTAGAAAATCTCCCTACCGTTTTCAGAAAAAACACAAGTCTAGAATAGAATTAATGAATATGAATTTTCAAAATAAAGACAATTTTTATGATTCGTATGTGTATTATTATTATTATTATTATATATTTATTTTTTTCATTTTAAGTGTATATTATTGTATAAAAATATGCTTTTGTAATTTTGGCTGACTTGTTAGTTAAAAATGTTGATCAAATCTTTAGATAATTGAAATTAATTTGATTATCATCATTTCATTATTTAATTTTGATGATGAAATGCATCTTATTTATTCACACCTTATTGTTTTGTTTTATTAATTCATTTATCAACAATGATCGATTTATGATTTGATTATTTAATGATGAAGAAAATTTTTATTTAAGAAAGCACGTGCTCTTCACTTTATACTTATTATTTATTTACATCTTATTGGTTTATTTTATTAATTAAAATTAAATCATCTTCTGTAACACAAGCAATTTATCTTTTCAATGCTCTGCTTTTGAATTTTATAATGTTGGCCTGTTAATTCTTTCCCAGCTTTACAATCTTTTAAAACTGTTTCCCATGCATGAAAAATATTCATTGATGCTTCACTATCATATTTTTCACGGTTTAAATAGTCCCATCTTTGAATGATGCTTGAAATGGTAGTGAAATGATAGCTTGTTCCATTAATAGGAGTTTCATTTGATTCTTTGCCATCATCATTTACAATAAAGCCGTCATTATCATTAATCCTCACTTCATCATCAATTATAAAAAGTTCAAATAAGCATGCCAGCTTCATTCTAGAGAAATAATTCTCAGCTGGTAAATTTGATTGTGGAGAATATGGAACTGTGAAAAAGAAGTTGATTTTGTTTTCTTCTACCACATCAAAAACATTTTGAGTTTTGTGGATTGATGCGTTGTCGTTTATGATAACTATTTGGTTATCGCTCTTACAAATTTTTGTTCTAATAATGCACGCTGCTTCTCGTATAAATTGTGCATACTCAACATGCGTTACCGATCCTTGGAACCATCTTGAAAAATTACCAAACCCAGGAACAATGGCAGTTAGTATTGTCGCAATTAAGAAACAGAAATATAACTTCTTGCATTTTTAATTGGTGCATGATGTCACTAATAACATGTCCCCAAAGATACCTTGCTACAAGAAAGCCGAATGTGTTTCTTTCTTTTGGACTAAAAGAAGGTGCTTTGATATGAAAATTCAAGTTGTTTAATTCGTTGTTGACTGTTTTTTTGGTGACTTTGTTCTCATCATTGGGTCCATATGTGTTTAGGTAAACAGATCTTTCTTTGTCAGTCATAAAAGGATAATCCATAATTGTTGCTAAAATGCATAATCTCGATGAATCATTTATTTTTGGTTTTACACCTAATCTTTTCTTTGTATATACAATTCCTTCGTTGGCTTTAAATTGAGTAAGTAACTTTGAAGCAGTTGACTTCGTAATTGTCATTTCGCCTTCGACAGTTATTTCGCCTCTTTTTTCACACCACTGTGTTATAAATTCTTTATCTGTTTTGTATCTCTTTCTTTGAGAAATATAATCATTCCAAAATTTTTTCCTTAATTTCATTGTATTTTCATTTTGATTTTTTTCTGTTTTTTGATTCTTTATTTTGATATTTTCCAGAATTGGTTTTAATCCTACCGAATCAACTCTTTCTTCCCATTTATAATTGGAATCAGGATAAACAGGGATTGCGCTTTCAAACGTCTCAGGTAATTTATATTTTTTCTTTTTTAATGCAATACGTTCTTCTTCAGTCTCAAAATCATCTATTTCTTCTTTTTCAAATTGTATAAAATCGTTAAGTATTTCAGTTAATTTTTTTTCAATAAATGCTTCAGAAGGAATATTCCTTTTGGTTAAACAATCATACAACTGCTGAAGTCTTAGGAATCAATATTTATAATATCAAAAACGAGCAGGTCAAAGAAATAGGAGAATTAATACTTCAGCAGTTGTATTTGCATTTATGGTACCATTGTCTGCTGCTGTTTTATAAACAAAATTACATATAATACTTACAAATTTTTCCAATATTTTCGTGTGTTTAAAGTACATAGGTTCATCAGGAAGATAATCAAAATTAGCACATTGATTTCCATTTATATCTAAATACCCGTATAGATATTTAAATCCATCATGTAAATTGATTCTAATTGGATGATCATGACCTTCTTCATGAAAACGATTCAATTTATCATTATTAATTGATGTATCTAGAGGAATTTCAAAATCACCTATTTTATTATTAATTTCAACAGCAATTGGTTTGGTAAATTTTGTAGTTTTTGATTTAACAGGAAATATTAGTTCTTCATTTGTAGTTTCTTTCTCTGATGATTGCGAAATGCTATTTGTTTATCGAGGAATAATATTAACTTGTGGGACATCAAGATATTCATCACAAGCCATTTCAGGAGGGATTTTGCAATAAAACAGATATTTGAACAGGATTTTGGCAGTCCTTCAAATATCTGAGCATCGTCACAATAATATACTTTGTCATTTTTATAACAACCGAAACACTATGAAGTGTTAATGTACAATTACATCTATTGATTATGATACTATCTAAAGAATATGTTTCAGATAAAACTATTTCATCATCGTCTTCAATTTCAAATTTAATTGTTTTATTGATTTCAATTGGAGTTGTATCTAATTTATTACCATCTACTCTTTCAATTCTAAGGCACAATACATCTGGACACGATAAAAAATCTTTTGGGCTTGATTTTATTCTAATATTTAATCCTTCTTGAAAATCTTTTATTTTCTGGTTTGTTTCTGTTCTTATGGTAGGACTAATTGAAATAGATGTGGAAATCAATGGATCAACCAAATTATTCGTTTTTAATAAAGGAATTGGTTTCTGATAATGAGTAATAATTTCCATTAGAAATTCAAATGAATCGTGTTCTTTGTGATTCAAATCGTTAAATGTAATTCGTTTATAAGGTTCAAAATGTTCATACTGTTTATAAATTTTAAGACCAAAATAATTCTTTTCGGCTTCACGGAATATATTTGCAATTATTTTAAAAACATCATTTTTGTTTAATAATTGTATTTCGTTCCAAATTTCATTTATGTTGAAGATACACTGCATTAATGCATTACAATAACAATGGTTAAACTTGAAGGCAAGTTTTGGTGGAATGCTAGGCATTTCTGGGACATTATTGTTTGTTTCCATTATGATAAGTGAAGTAAAAATTATGACTTTATCTATTTAAATTAAATATATATTCAATTTTTTAAACAAAACAAATATGTATTCAAAAGTTGAAAACAAAACAAATAACAATTCATTTTTTTTTTTTTTTTTTTTTTTTTTTTTTTTTTTTTTTTTTTTTTTTTGTTCTTCTGATTATGGCTAAATATTTATATATAAAATATATTTTTATATAATTATATACACTTAAAATGAAAAAATAAATATATAATAATAATAATATACATACGAATCATAAAAATTGTCTTTATTTTGAAAATTCATATTCTGAAAACGGTAGGGAGATTTTCTAAAAAAGAAAGTGTTTTTTCGGGGAGCGAAATGATTTTTTTCTAGGAAAACTTGGTATTTTTCTGAAAAAGAAAATTTTTTCTAAAAAAAGAACGACCTTTTTCGGAAGATTTTTATTTTTTTATCTGAAAAAACCAAAATTTTTTCTATTCAAGAATTTTTTTCTTTCTAAAAAAGTTCTATTTTTTTCGTTTCATCTTCGAACTTTTTTGCTTGATCTATATTTTTTTCGATCTACAACTCGACCTTTTTCCCTACCTATATTTTTATTTGAATTTTTTTTAATAAAATGGATTTTTTTTGTTTTCTTTTGTTTGGATTCCATTAAAACCAACCAAAAATTTAAGAATTTTTAATTATTTGATTAATTTGCTCCAAACTAGCCAAAATGGCATAATTGTTTCTTTTTTTACAAATGATATCATCATTCACCATTCTCGTTAATTGGCTCTTAATCACTTGATTAGAGAAGCTTCTGTTATATGCTTGATAATAGGAATTAATTTTATTTTTAATTAGAATCTCAGAAACATAAGGCTTAGCTTCAGAAGTTAAATATTTCATTACTTCAATTATACGAAGCTGCATAGGAGAAAATTTTAGGATATAAAGGCTCTAATACTCCATGTAAGTCTCCATGCAATATCTTTGTTTGCCAGCATAGCACGAGAATGGTTAAAAGACTCACAACCATTTGTTGTATATAACAGATCAATTTTTGAGAAACTTTCTGAGAGTTCATCAATTAAATTTTTCAAATTTTAAATAGTGTCTGAATTCTCTTTTTCAGACCAATTTTGGTTAGTCATAAAATAATTGACCATATTTTTCCATTTTTGTTTCAATGTTTTTTTCTGTATCGTGCTTCAAATCCGAATAATTTTTTTTTTTTTTTTATTTTTTCATTAAATTTCTTTAATAATTTATCTTCTGAACAATAAGAATCAATAATGGATTTTTGCGTTTTAACATAGTGATTCGGATCATACTTTATATCACAAAATGGATACTTTTTTGAAACAATTGAATCTGCCGATATATCAGAATCATGAACAAAAATCATTTTAATTTCATCACTTATTTGAATTTTATTTAAAATTTTTTCAAGTGCAATTTTTTCAAAACTTTTTGAATGTACTTGAGTTGAAGTGATATTTTCTGAATTTTCAGGACCATGATATATAATTTGAAATGAAATTATTAACCCAGTCAACAGATCCATTAAAACTCCTATGCACTGATTTGCGTTTCTTTTATGCGCCCATCCTGCATCAAATCCAACGATAAATTGTTCGTTAGATAAAGCTGCTTTGAGATTTTCTGAGCATATTTGGCCAGATAAAACATCAAGTTTTTGATCAAAGATATGCATTATATTTCTGTCTTTTGATGAATTTCTTTTGCTGTTCAAGGTTTTGTTCTTCAATATGTTCAGAATTCTCAAGTTTGTTTTCATTTTGAATTGAAAGTTTTTCTTTATCATTCAAGTTGTGTTGAACTTTATCTTTTACTTGCTTTGTATCATCAGAGATGTCGTAAACTTCTGAATGCAAGTCAGTAAATGAATATTCTTCATTTTGTTTACTTTTTGTTTGTTCTTGTGTTCTGAAATGATTTTCTGATAAGAAGTTATTTTTTGCTGACCTTTGGTCTTGCGTAGCATCGCAAATTCCGCTCTGTGGTTGTAATTTATTATGTAGTTCATTTGAGAAGCCAATTTTATTTAGTTTTAATTGATTCATGTTTGAATAATTGTTAAAGTATTTGCAAAAGTATTGCAAAATGTTATACAGAAAGAATATGTAAATGGTAATATAACGCAATGTAAGACATTCATAAAAGATTATGTATAAGGATTTATACTCGCCTTTGGTGCTACGTAGTATCGTAATTGCTTTGCAATAATAGCATTGAATACAAACAAATTTGTTCAAAAATATTCAAATCTACTTTCATTCCAGTAGGGAACTTTGCTTAGCAAATTCACAAATGTAATCATTAGCAGTCAAACCTTTGATGAATGGTGCACAAGATTCATTTGGAAGTACGATCATCTTGTTATGGAAACCTGTTAATGCATTCTTGTATACTGTTATCTTACTCATTTGGTTATGATTCATTTGAAGATTTATGTTGATACCAGGTTTGACAATTCTTTCTTGAATAACATGAAGATAATCTGAAGATTCAATTGAGTTCTTCTTTAATGATACACCTTTAAGTTTTAGGGATTTGGTTTCAGATGTTCCATCTTCTTTATTATTCCAAATTGTGTAGCATTTAGGGCAGAGAGCCACTTGATTATCTCCATATTTTTCAATGCTTACACCTAAGATCTCAGAAAGCTAAAGACGACGGTTACGAATACGATAGTTTAAAATGTGCGATCGCTTCATTGTCATACTATTTTCGTGCGAATAATCTAGATAATCTAACAAGATATTCAATTTGCCAATTTCCATAAAGGAATTCTCAGAGATATGAAAGGAAGGAGAAAACCAAATAGAAAAGAGCCATGGAGACCAGAGTTTTTCGATATGTACGTTCAAGCATATGATTTAAATCAATTATATAATACACAATTTTTGTTTTATATGGTAATTTCTTATTTTGGAATCTTGCGCATTTCCGAATTACGGATTTTGAAAACAGAAGATATCACTTTAGATGAAGAAAATCACAGATTAAAATTACACATTAGATTCTCAAAAACAAATCAAACAGGAGTTGGTTCAGATATTTTTATATATGAAAATGACAAGAATTATTCTCCATATAAACTTTATAAAATGCTTAATAAAAATTTTGAAAATAATGAATATATTGTTGATCTCATGGGTTCTCAATTAAGACACCACTTAAAAATTATATTAAAACATATTGGATTGAATGATACAGAATACTCCTGGCACTCTTTCAGAAGAGGAGGTGCCTACCAAGCATCTCTCAATGGTGTTCCTGATTGTGAAAATAAAAAGCATGGCCGATGGCTTAGTGAAGCATACATCAGATACGTTGATGTAAATCCCGAAAAAGCTGGTTTGAATATAATAAACAAAATTTAATTTGGAAAAAAAATTAAATTAAATAAAAAAATAAAGGGTTATCGGATTTTCCATCGATCAACTTTTTGAATAGTTAATCTCATCTACATCTGAATCTTTATCTAGTCTTCTTTTGTTTCTGTGCCCCGTCTTCTTGTAATTCCGTATCTCATTTAATTCTGTTTATGAACTCCGTCATCTTCTTTATAAAAATACCGCACAATATGCTAATTAACGTATCCCGAACTTTTTGAAAAGATGACGATATCAACTTTTTGATGATAAGTTTTTTTGAATACATTCAAATATTGAATGCTTCTCTCAATATTTTTATTAAAATTGAGAGAAAGTTTCATTCAAAAAGTGGATCGACGGTAAAACCGATTTTTCAAAAATAAATTCTGAATTTTTATTTTGACATTTTAGAATTTTTTATTTTTTTTTGAAAAAGTAGTCGCTATAATTTTTAGCAAATGGTAATGTATAATTCAAAAAGTTACCTCAGAAAAGAATTCCAATTTCTTATATAATGAACCAACAGGTTGTAAATAGTATCAAACAATTATACATATGATAAGGATTTAAAATATGCTATTAAAATTTTAGTAAGTCTTAAAATCACCAACTTTTTGCTTTCAACAAATTGAAAGAAAAGAGTTTGTATACCTTTTACTCCCCCAATCTCTCAAATTCATTATTTTTTAATTTCCTAATATCTTGGGGAGTAAATAATATTTTTATTATATTTAAGTTAATAATATATATTTATTTTCTTAAGTATCGTTCTCATTTTGTTTAAAACCCTAACTATTGTATAATATTGCTTTTATAAGAAGAGAATTCATTGTCAAAATTTATTCTAAAATAATTAATGTCTAGCATTGATCCCTCCGAATTTGATAGTATTGCAATTAAAGCCCGAGCTTTTCTCAATCAGGATCCAGAACAACGTGCTTGGTTTGAAAGTGCAAAAAGAAAATTACAAGAAGAGAATTCTTACCCCGATCAATCCTTTCAGCACATAGTAGATTATCTCAGCTCATTAAATAGTAGTGATTCTCAAGAACTTTTGAATCAAATGACATGCTATCCAAGTGACTATGAAATTATGATATTAGACTCTATATTTTTTGATTATGAAGATGGAAATGATGGTGGTGAAAATGATGAATATATAGAACATATTTTTTCCATTGAAGAAGAAGATGAAAACGAGAAAATTGACAATGAACTTACACCAGCAGCTTTCTTCCTCGGAATCAAAAAAAATATCAAAGAATCATTATCATTATCAGACGGTTTAGCTTATCTTTTATTGAAAAAATTCGGATGGGATTTAGATCAGGCCAAACTAGAGTGGGAAAAATCCCAAGATTCTATCTTAAAGTCATTACGAATTAAAATTGGCAGCAAAGAAGTACCAAATTTACAATCTGCACTTGATCCAATGAAATGTGACAATGAAGAATGCCCAATATGCCATTCCAACCGTCCCTTGCTTCAATTATATTGTGGTCATAAAATATGTAAAGACTGCTTAAACCAAGAAATTAGAGAAAAGCTTGCAGAAAATAAACTCCCGCATTGCCATCAAATATATGCTGAAGACAACAAAGAATGTAATTCCGAAATATTAATAAAATCTCTAAACGATGAGCAACTTCTTCAAGACTATAAAAGAGCATTATTATCTGACCGACTAAATAACAATTCAATTTCAATTAAAGGATGCCCAAAGTGCAATTGGTATATTACTCCTAAGAATATGATTTGCCCAACAATTACACGATGTAAACATTGCTTATGGCCAATTTGTATCAAATGTGGCCATGAACCCCATTGGCCAGTTGACTGCCAACATATTCAAGAATTTAATTCTCGACATTCTAAAATGCAGCAACTCTATTCTGCACAGAAAAAGTGGGAAAATCGAGAATTAAAATTAAAAGAAGTTCGTATATCTCAAAAAGACGATATTAAAAAGGTTCTTGAAGAAACTGTCACAGATTTTATCAATTTCCACAAAAGTGAGGTAGAAGATATTGAAAAACAGCAGAAGAATATCATTGATGCTATTTCTCAATGGTTGAAAGAAATCGAAGAAGATAAGAAAAAATTAAAGGAATTGGTTAAAGATCAGCAACCAATACCAGCCTTCCATCCATATATGGATCACATTCTACAACTAATTGAGAATATTGAGAAAGAGAAAGATGAAAACGGACCACTTAACTATGACCTCGAACAAAAAAAGAATCAATTAAATTCTAATATTCAAGATATCAGAAATGACAATGGCATCTTTCTTAACGGATGCTCGAGTGCTTCAAATTATGAAGCAAATTTGCACAATTTTGAACAATTCCAAAACCAACATGCATACAAAATGGTCAACATTAAATCGGATGATTCAGAATTGGCAGCCCTTTTGCAGATACAGATTGAATGCCCAAATTGTGGTGGTACTCCAGATCTTATAGAAGGAGTCAATCAGATGGAATGCAATTGTGGAGAAAAAGTCTGCCTTCTTTGTGGAGGGCTTTGGGATGAAGAGCATCAAATTTATAAAGCATGTCCGAAATATATGCCTAAGTATGAAATTGATCCAAATGCCCAAAGTGTTGCTAATGATAATGACAACAAGTTCTACAAGCAGCCAATGTCTATGGATAAGAGAGTAGAATTCATGAGCTACAATAATTTCTATGCAATCCACAAGAAAAACTTAGGGATCTACAATGAAATGGTGTCTGAATATAGTAATACAAATGAGCCATTAAGATGCGAAATCACCAAATATCCTCCTCTGGTTCGTCTAAGGAGAACATTTGAAAAGAATATGACGCAAGAAAAAGCTAAAATTCTCTCTTTAAAGGTTTTGAATACAGCTCTCTTAGCACAATCAATTGTTACTTGGGGTTATGTACAGATATACTTTTTGGATGACAATCTGAATTATTCTAAAGCAAATGAACTTGAATTGAAGATACTCAAAATGAAGAAAGCTTTGCTTGAATTACTGAATAAGATAAAAGATCCTTCTAAATATATCAATCCACAACTTGAATTCGAAATTGGTATATCTACCTTGAAAAATGAAATCAAGGACATTTCTAAATAAAACATTTTATTTTTTATTTATTTTTTATATTTATTTGATGGGAAATATTAGTCTTTTTTTAATTATTTACCTTATAGAGTTAATTATTATTAAATTTTGATTCTTTGAATAAGAGTGAGGGGCTGTAGCATAATGGTATTGCGTGAGACTCCAGATCTCAAGGTTGGGGGTTCGACTCCCTTCGGCCTCATAACTTTTTGATTTTTAATTTTTTTTTATTTTATTCAAGCTTTGATGAATATATCAATCTAATATTATCAGGCATATAAAAATCAAATGTATGTTTAAATGCGCATTGGAATAAAATAAATAATTAAAATAATTATTTTAATTGATTTATTAAAAAATCCTAAAATAAGATTTTTTTTTTCAAAGATAATGAATACGATTTCTATTAAAAACAATTCCGACACCATTTAAGGTAGAAATAACTGGATCTATTTTGAAAGAAAATAAATCTTGTCCTGGCCCTTTTGTGAAAGGTTCACATGTATAATCTTTGGTATATATGATTTTATTAAGAAGATCTTTCATCTTCTCGACAAAAGAAAAATCTGCTATTGCATCCATCTGCCTATAATGTCCAACAAATATTTCATTAAATTTATCTTTACATTCTTCAATTCGTCTAATTGCACCCATAAGTGATTCAAGCGGTTGAGAAGTTGTTTGCATCCAGACGCAAGTAGATCCGATTGCATCTCCTGTAAAAAGCCATCTGTCTTCAAGATCGATAAAGCCAACAGATCCATCTGAGTGACCTGATAAATTGATCACTTGAACATGAATTTTACCAAGATCAAATATGAATTGATCATCAATTTCGATTATTTTTCCCTTATAGTTTGGAATAAATTCTAATTCTTTTCTGTTGACGTATATTGTGTCGTATTGATCAATAGAGCCTGCATGATCTGGATGTGCGTGAGTAAGAGCGAGTATTTGAGGTTTTGGTGAAATTTTTGATACTTTTGATGGGAGATCTGTAACAATGTGGCCACTGTCAATAACCATTGTTTTGTCTTGTCCTTCAAGAATATAAATTGATGAGGTAACTCCCTTTTTTGTTTCAAAGAGCCACAAATGATCGTGAAGCTTGTAAGCACTAATATCTTCGTCTTCAAATAATATTGGTAAAGAAACATGATCCTTAAGTATCATTTCTTTTTCAGTCATTTAGTTTGATCAATGATGTATACTTGATTATACATTGGCTCCATTCAATTAAAATATATATTTTATTTCAATTTATTTTCAATTTTTAATTATATTTCATAAAAATTACAGAATAAATTCATAATATTTTATTTTTAATAAATTATAATTCCATAATTTTATAAATAAATTAAAAAATTACTGATAATTTTGTGTTTTCATATTATGAATGCATTCAATTTTTTGAATAAAAGTCAAGTTTTATTTAGCTCACAATTTATCAGAAAATTAATTCGTATTTAGAATTTTCTAGAAGCAACAAAATCTAAAGCAAATATGTTACCTTGATGTAAATTGTTGTCATTTTAAAGAATTAGTCGATTAATCTGTGATGAGAATTATTTGAATTTAAAAATATTCGATCAAATATGATTAAAGAAATTATGTTTCAGTCGATTGATAAACCTATGATGAGAATTATTGAATTTTTCTCTTTTGATCATAAGAATCCATGCAAATTTCACCTTTATACTTTGCTTAAAGACTGATTGATCACGATGACCCATTTGTATAAAAAATTAAACAAGTTCATCAGCATTTTTTTTATTGGCTTCTGAAGATAATGATTGTATATGAGAAATTAACCAAATTTTGGATAAAAAATTAATAAACCTTATTTTTTTATTTACACCTCCAATTCAAAATTAACTATATTTTCTTCATTAATAAATAGGTTTCAAAATGAATGTATGCATAATTTTAATAATTTTTATAATGTAGTATATTATTTATAATTTTAAAATAAATATAAATGGGTGGCTATCAATATAATGCAATTTTAATGGAAGGTGCAAATTAATTGAAAATTCCACTTTTCTGATTATATTAAGGGTGCAGTATGAATGAGTTTATCTCATTAAAAAGTGATTTTTTAGTAAAATTATCGAATTATATTATATAAAAAATTTTTAAAAATATATAAATATAATATATAATAATTTTATAATTTTATAAATAAGAAATTATGATTTTAAAAATTGAATTGATTATGACAAAACTTTCAAATATTTTAAATAGATTTTTTCAATATTTTTGAATCATGATCGATACAAAATTAATCATTATTAGTCAATTTCATTTTACATGGCTTTATTCCAACAAATTTGAAACAATACTTAAAATAAAATACGGACAAAAACCAGTGGTTCATATTTGTATAGATGCATATAACAACTTGACTTCCATTACATGCCAGATTTTACACTATTCGTTGATTATGATTTTCGAATCAATTAACTAATAGTCAACGGTTTTCCAGCTATTTATGAATACTTTTTCAGCAATTTTAGAAATATTACTCTTGCTCCTTCATAATACTTATCTACTTATACATCGTTAATATAATCATAGCAGTTTTGCGAAAAAATTGGCATATTCCTATTCACTGTCCTGATTTTAATCTTGCCTAACATCATATTTAGCAGCTTTGCAGTCTCTTGCTTTTAGAATAAAAATTTTTATTAATAAACGAATGTTCAGAAAATTGAATGATCTTTCAAAATTTTAGACTTGAAATCGTAGTTTTGAACATATGAATATTAACTTTTTTAAAAAAATATCTATACACATATTCACTTTGAAATGTTTTATACATATAAAAAAATCAGATGAAGTTTTTATCATAAGGAAATAAAATTTGATATCATTTTTTTATAAATATATCCAAAATCCCAAAAATGGCTCTGTCAAGTTAATTATTAAAATTCATAGATTCGAATTTTTAATGAATAATTGATTCATTGTTCATATTGAAGGACTACATAGTTTTTCAATTTTTCTTGATTAACGGACTATTTGTAGATCTATGTAGTCATTCAATTTTTGATGAATGAAATTATAAAGCAGCATTATTCTTTTTACTCACAAAGAAGTTTAATCTGACAGAGAGATTTTTTTTTTTATTCTATTTTAAAAAAAGTTTTTTATTAATCAATTTTAATTCATTTGTAACAAAATTTCAAAGCGCTTTAAAAAAACATGTATTTATAATAGATAACTTTTATATGAATACTTATATTAAAAATTTGATTTTATAATATTTTTTCATATAAATAAATAAAATATTGCATGATCACATCTTGCTTATATTATCTTCATTTTCCAGAAAATTATAATTTTGATTCTTTTACAATCTATTTTTATTTTATTGAAATAACATCTGGATATATGGATATTTAAACAATTCTATATTTAATTTTTAATGAGATATTCTCATTTGAAAAATGAATAATTCAATTTTTTTTTCAAATAATTCCTTTTTTATTTATTCAAAAAAGCAATTATTAATTCAATTAATGTTTTATAAATATACAATAATAAAAAATTGTTTTTTATTTAATAACATAATATTTTATGTTTAAAAAAATCACAATCATTGATTATATAATATAATAGTTATATACTACTTATTTATCCAGATATTAGTGTTCATACTACACCCTTAACAAATATGCATTGAATTTTTTTTATGAATTTTTTTGAGAATAAAAAAATTGAAAATCTAACTTTTTGAAAGTTTCTTTTCAATTTTTATTTTTTGTTTTATCTTTTTCTACAAAAGAGAAATACAAAATTGATATTAATGAGTATAAACTAATAGATAATATTAATCAAGGAACATTCAGTCAAATTTAATTAATTGAAAACAAACAAAGGAAAAATAGGCTGCAAAAGTTAATTTAATCAAAATAGATAATGAAACAGATCAAGAAAAAGAATTTATTTATAAGGAATTCGAAATATTGATTCGTGTAAAGCATCCTACGCTGAATAGTTATACTGGTATTTCTTTTAATGATTTTAATTTTAATTGGAAGAATATGACCATTTTAATGGATCACATGGAACGCGGATCTTTATCGTTGATTATCGATACTGAACAATTTGAAGCATGTCAATATGGATATGATAATACTAAACGTCAAATAATTCTAGTAGGAATCTGTTATGGAAAGATGATCTTACATAAAAATCGAATTTTGCATCGTGATTTAAAACCAGAGAATGGTTTAATAGATGATAAATACAAACCGAAACTTACAAATTATGGATTAACCAAAATATTTGATCTACATAATATTACGAGTCAACCGGCAGCTGGATATCCAATTTTTACCTATATGGCGCCAGAAGTTCTCAGAGGGAATCATTTTAATCCAAAGTCTGACGATTATTCTTTTGGTATTTTAATGTATGAAATAATTTTTGGTTGCAGGAGTTTTTCTGATGTAATTTATAAAAAATGATTAAATAATGCTCAATTAAAAGCCAATAATTCAAAAGTTTTACGTCCAGAATTTAAAAAAACGATTAAAAAAAGCATTCGTCGATTAATAGAGCGTTGCTGGTCGAAAAATCCAACCGAAAGGCCTACTTTTTCTGAGCTTTTTAATAAGCTTAGTTTAACGACCGAAGAGTTTGATGCCCTAATAGACGAAAGTTCTCAGCTATGTTGAAGAGATCCGCTCTGAAGCAGATAAAGAAGCCAAAATGGAAGCCGAAATAGATTCATTGAAAAAAGAAATTGCTACTCTTCACAAGACGATTGAAAACCAATCAAATGAGATTGAAAATATGAAGCACAAAGCGCAAATGCAGATCGACCATATAAACTCACAATTTGAAAATGAGCAAGTTGAAGTGCAAATAATGAGAGATTACATTGTCAACCAGTTAGAAATGAATTTCTAAAATCAAAGAAGCATTCAAAACCAGGCGTCCTTCCTTGTTCGGTGACTCAAACATCGTCAAACTTTTCAGTGAATTTTGTCATAATAAGTTATGCCCAGAATACATTTATTACATTGAAGACATGGCTGCATATTACAATATGAAAGAAGACTTAAAACCGCTTTTGTTTTATGATTTCAAAGACAAATATTTCAAAGATGGCGCTCCTAATTTTTTGAATTTTAAAAGTAATTTGATTAAAGAAGTTTGTGAAGCTAAGGAGCCATCACCTGGATTACTTGATAAGGCCCTTGATCAAGTTTACGCGTGTTTAAAGTAGAATTAATAAGGGAATTTTAATATTCTCCCTTTTTTGCTGAGTATATGCTTAGCCATCCAAAAAAAAGAAGGAGGAGGTCATCAAAAAAGTGTTAAAATGAAAGAAGTCCTTTTTTTATTAATAAATTTGTTAATGATTAATTGTATAAGAAATTTTTATTGAAATGGATTATATTAACTATAAGAATATCTTACATTTATACGATAATTCTTGTGCGGATATAATAAATCATGGTTAAGATTAATAACATTTATAACATTGCATTTAAAACATATATATTATGTTTAATAATAGAGATGTTATTATTCGCGCAAATATATAATCTAAATTATAAACATAATTTATACGATAGCGCCTTATGTATCTAACATTGATGTATATTTGTTAACAAGAAAATAATTGATATTGAGAGTATTCACAACTAAATTCGTCAAATAGCTTACTGCTAGTAAGTTAATAAAAATTAATTTTGAACATCACGCGCGTAAGATAAAAATTATTACAGTATCTGTTTATTTGAAGCTTTAGAATATATGTCTGAAGAATAATAATACGATTTTGATTAGAAATACGTTGAAATATCCATAAAAATAAATTGGCTGCTCTAAAATTTAGTATACATCAGTCATAAACCAAGTGGATTTTTATTGGCTAGTTATTGAATGCTTCATTGAACATTTTGTTCTCAATTTTTATATTAGAAAAATTTATACAAATTTTCATATTTTAGTAGTAAATAACATGAATAAAACAAAATAAAATAATAATAATAATGAAAAAAAACATACAAAAAAAATTTAAATGCCAACGTAGATATATGTTTTGAATTTAGTTTTGAATGCAATCAGTTTATTAAACCTTGTTATTCAATTTAAATGTTGAAAATAGTCCCTCAAACGCGAATTAACGATTATGTTATTTTAGAGGAGATTAACAGCTATTGCAAAAATTCGCTATACAAAGCTTATATTCCTTCTCCCGGAGAAGAATTTAATAATTCAACAAAATGTTATATTATTAAAGCTATTCCATATGAGACCGATGAAGATAAAGAAGCGTATAAAAATGAGGAGCATATTCTTAATTTATTTAACGATATTCCAGAAATAATAAAGTATAACGAAACTTTTATTTTAAATAGCCAAATAACAGGTGGAAAGCAATATAACTTCGCAGTGATGGATTATTATACATATATTGATCTATATGGCTATCACTTAGAGCATATAAACGAAAAAGCCGATCCAGATCAAGTTCGTTCAATAGCATATCAAGCATTATCAATTTTAAATATTATTCACAATCATAATATTATTCACCATGATATCAAACCTGGCAATTTTTTAATCGAATCATTGACGCCATTTCGAATTAAGCTTACAGACTTCGAATTTGCGGTTCAATTAAAAGAAAACGAGCAAACTCAGCAGCATCTAGGTACATGCTTTTATATGGCTCCGGAGCTATTAAATTGTCTACCGCATAATACTTCTGTGGATATATGGGCTGCTGGAATTATGATTTATGAATTAACAGCTAAAAAAAAGCCTTTTAATCTTAGATTGGAACAGCCGCAAAGGTTTATTATTGATCTGAAAATTAAAAAGATTCCTCTTTCCTTCGATGATAATTTTCAAGATGAGAATCTAAAGGATTTGTTAACAAAAATGCTTGAAAAAAATCCGGACGATCGAATTACTGCAAGTGATGCACTTAAACACCCATATTTCGAAGGTTTTCACCTCTAACAAATTTCAAATATTTTTATATAATTGAATTGTTCATATTATAGAAAATTTCTCTTTTATAAAATTCAATAATTCTATATCGAATAGAGCATTTTATTTCAATTTCTTTCTTTTTCATAAAAAAAGGTATATCTTTCAAATAATAATTTGGTTCGATACTGTTTGCTAATTTAAATTATTAATTTGTTATAGCATGTATATATATATATATATATATATATATATAAACTGTTTGATAAGAAAACTGTACAATCTTTTTTTAATGTTGATCAAAAAACGCCGATTAGAATTTGAATATTTTTAATTAGTATAATGTTTTTAATTGTTGTTGCTGTATCATTGGGTGTTATATAAAATGCATGATTTTTATTGCAGCGCCTTTTTAATCACGAAAATTTGGAAAAAAGTTTGGAAAATGTATCTTCATGTTAATAGGAAATAGAAAAATGGCGTTTTGATGATTCTATAAACATCTGGAACTCATGCCTATCTAAACTAAAAAAGCATAAGATATTTGCCAACTTTTTCAATTAAAAAATTAATTTTCAGAAATCACTCAAAAATGTGTTAACCCAAAACCCAAAAACATAGGGGGATCAACCGCAAAAAAAATGTCAGAAAAAAAATATTTTAATTTTTTTAAAAAATAAATAGATAGTTTTGTTCTTCATTTCATAAGCTTTGATTTGAAATATTTTATTTTGGAATTCATCTGCACATTCACAAATGGCGGACACTTTTAATTTGAAGATATAAATTTGACCTTTTTTAATCGTCAAAAGTTAAAATCTTCAATAGATTGGATATTTTGGGAAAAATTATTCGTAGAACATGAAAATATTTCATGTACAATGTATTAAGCTAATAAAAAAGACAATAGACCAGTTATTTGAATAACAGTTAAAATCGCATTTTTTTTTCGCATAACATGTCATGATAACTTTCATTGTCCGCCATTTATGAATGAATTGATGAAATTAAATAAAAATAATTTTTAAAAAATAAGGTTATATTAATCTTTATTTTTTAATATATGGATTAAAATAAAACACATTATTTATTAAAATATATATATAGTTTTCATATGACATGTCATGACAATTACATTCTTCCGCCATTTATGAATGTACAGTTGAAATCAGATAAAAATATTTTTTATAAAATGTATTTTTATTACACTTTAAATCCCCATATTTATTTAAAGCCAAACTCGCATCTCGTCCCCCTGCCGCTCCTGTATATCTGATTATATTGTAATGGATCTTGTTCGCGGATGTATGACCAACAAAATAAAACAAATATTTAAAAGTTAAAACGGTCCAATTAGAAATCGTAGCTGATATTGCATTAGCATTTGGTATTGCTGGAACAGTAATGGGAGTAACGAGTCTTGGTTTACAGTTAAGTTCGCGAGGAATTCAAAACGCATCTAGAACTGTTAATGGTTTACAAAAAACTGGATGACAATTACAGGTATTATTGTCTGATATAAGTGAAGATATTTCATCAGATGCTAGAAATTATTGGTGATGGTTCTGAACTGCCTGATATTCAGGTCGATCAATATATGAGAACAGTTTAAAAAACAACAGATTTATCTCCAGTTCTTGATTGGTGCAATAAAGAAACTAACTCTCTGCCAGCAATTAAAATAGAGGTGAATTTGACGATCAAGATAAAATTGCTACAACAATTAACGGTACAATGGATATTAGCAGTTGATTTAGAAGTTCTTTGTACTGTTGCAATTAATGATATCATTAATTCCATCAAATTAAAATATTTCATTCCATTGTTAGAGGTGAATTTTTATATACCCCCTCCTCGCTACAAATGGTTATTTTTTGATACGTTATTTTTTCGTTATTTTTTTGAATGAAATTGAGAGAGAAAATTGAATAAGAAAAACGTACAAAAAACAAAAATTAATAATAAATACTGAAGAAAAAGAGTTTTCAAAAAATAAATATACCTTTTATTAACTACATGCAAAGATGCTTATATGATAAAAAAATGAAGGAAAAAAAAAAGAGGTAAAAATGATATTATTTTAATAATGTGATAAAAGAAAAGAGTTATGAAAGGTTTTCATATCCCTTAATATTATATGCTCTGAGTATTTAATGTTTTTATATTTACTTAAATACGGTCCTAAAATTTTTCCTGATTTACTGATAATAAATTGCAAATATCTTATTCGGCTTTGAATCTTTTAAAAACTGTTATGAGAAAATAAAAATAAGTTTTAAAGGTGATAATAACTATCGAAACAGAAATTGAAAATTTTGATTTTTCTTCCAAAATATAATATTATTTGCAAATTATAGAGAGAAGTAAAAGATATGCGAGCATGGTTCTATATTATATTTTGGAAGAAAAAAAAGCACGATTAAAAAAGCAAATAAAATTTTGAGGTTTCTCTAAAGAATTTAAGGTTAGAATAAAAATGAATTTTTTTTGTAAATGCAAAGTATATAACGAAATTTTTATTAGCAGTATCGATTTCTTGGTAGGTTTATTGAATAAAATCATCGAATTTGAGAGATTTGTTTTTTGATATTTGATTAATTGGAAATAGCCTTTAATAAATAAGTAAAAACAAAAAAAATGGTTATATAACAAATTAAAAAAGAAAATTAATTGAGAAAAAAAGCAATTTACATATATAAAACTAGGTGAATCTTGGATTTTCTAAAATAGGAGGAAATAAGAAAGAAGCTAGGTTGAAAGTAAAACAAATAAAGAGATATAGGAAACTCTTGAGGAAAAAAAAGAGTATTTTCTGTAAAAAAAGGCTCGACAAGTAAAATGTAATTTTGAAAATAAGACAAAAACATGCTACAAAGGTTCTAATAAAACATTAAATGAATCTCTATCGATTAGTTGACGAGTAAATGCGAAAAAAAAGCTTGTATAATGGAAATTGCGTTTGAAAAATTGCTTTTGCTTTTGTAAATAATGGACTTCTTGTCACTTTTTGGTTATTTTATCGTCAAAATTTTAAGAAAATTTATTGTCATTCTCTTTGTTTTATTGTAAATATTTAAAAAATATTTCATTTATTTGATTTTATTTAAAAGAAATTGAATATTTTTATGAGTATTTATGAGGAGAAAAAATGTTAACCATAAAAAAATTATTTTTTTCAGGTTAACAAAAAACTTGTTAACATATAACGTACATGAAAATAACCATTTGTAGCGAGTTGGGGGTATTTTTAGAATATTTATAATTAAAAATCAAAATTATGATTTGTCTGACAGTTATCATTTTGGGATTTATTTAGCTTTACATTTGAATTAAAATCACAAACAAATTACAATAATAGATTATATATATCAATTATAACCCAAATTTGCATTCATTTGATTTTCTCCGTCCTAAGAGGTATTCATGTGAGGTGACTTAACGTCTTTGGTAATTTTTTTAATTGTATTTTTTCAGCCAATTTAAAGTTCTGAAGACTCAGATTAAGAGAAACAAATTTCTTGCCTGTAGAGATTGTATTTAGCATACTTTTTTAAAAAAAATAATGTAAATTTTTTTTTCTAATATCTTGATATTTTTACTCAATTTAAAATATATGTCAGGTATTTAAAATAATAAAGGTAATTTATTAATACTATAATTTATTGTGATATTTAAAATTTTGTTCTTTGTTTTATATATAAAAATAATGAAGATTGTAGAATTTGAAAATGAGTTTTTTTTGCAAAAAAGTAGAATATTTAAAAATTCGCTCATTAAATTTTTATATATTTTATGTATATGTTTTGGCTTAATCTGCATTATTCATATGAGAATGGAATATATTGGCTATTCGCTCATTTTTGAAAAATGTTGATTTTACTTTATATTATTAATTTTATTGGTGCAAAATTTTGAATCAATTTCAATTAAAGATTTCAACTCTCTATTTTCAAAAAGTTGGGATATGAAAATAAATACTTTTGAAAAATTTCAAACTTTTTCAAAAGGTTTTCTATGCTTAAACATTCAAAAAACTAAGATAAAAAAACGGTTAACCAAAATTGTTTTGAATGGAGAAGAATATACAATGAAACAAAAGAGCTTTATAATTTACATTTTAAACATTTTAAATCATTATTTAATATAGATTTAGAAAGATTTAATTTTGAAAGTGATCAGGGTGTATCGTTATTATCAATTTTTAAAGAAAAATCTATCAATTATTTTGTATGCCTCAGGCATTTATTGGTAAATTTAAAATTCAATGAATTTTCTTATGCAATTAAGAACATTATTTTTTGCTGTACAGAATTTGAACTTCAACGTTCAATAGAATTTTATTCAAATATCCTTTCAAAAGTTACTGATCCTCAAAAAGTTAATTTAAGAGATCAAATTTTACAAAAAGTTGGATTATCTTTTATTCAAAATAAAATCGAAATAACTGACCCTAAGAGATGGCAACAAGTTTCCTTAATTCAACGTAAAGAGTACCGTATGCCCAGCACTATAAATTCTCTTGAGTCAACGCATGGCCATTTGAATCATGAAAGATCAAGAAGAAAAAATTTTTGGAAATCTATATTCAAAATATCAAATCATTTGATTCAAAAAGTCAATACATTTCAACAGAATGTACAGCACAATTACAATTATCAAAAAAAAAAAAAAAAAAAAAAAAAAGAATATTGATCATTATCGAAAAATTGTTTTAACACGCATTGACTTAGAGTCAGAATCTTATAACACAAAGGAAGATTACTGTGATTGCAGTGAAAATAAACTTTTATCTGAAATATTACGAATTGATGTACCTTGCTGCCACAGGATAAACTTGGGAGCTCAATTTCCACCTTGTCCTGAAATAATTTTGAATAGGACTACATTTGTGAATGATAATTATAATATCAAAGATGACGAACAATTTATACAATGCAAACCATGTTCTGTTCACAACATAATTAACGATCGAATCTTACATTTTCAAGAAAATAAAAAACCTAGGGTTGAATGTCCAGTGAAATGACTGTCCCTACCTTCACTTTTTCTAAAAAATACGTTATTTTTGTCACTTTTTTTGGACAGAAAATCGTTATTTACGTCTATATTTGAATGTTATGAAATGACTATTCAAACAATTGAATACTATGATCGGAGAAAAGTGCCATCGTAAACTATTAGTAGTATATACGAGTCGGTTTCCGCTGGGGCTGGCACCCCACGCGTCAACACGAACTCGTCATAAAAGAAAAAGAAAAGAAAAGAAAAAAGAAAAAAAGAAAAAAATATTCTTGTTCTCACTACTGCTCCCCATCAATGAAACGGCACAGGTACCCCACCCCACAACCGCCCATCTATGAAACGGCACAGGTACCTGCCCCGAGAATCTCGTACCTACTACAACAAAAATTAAAATAAAAGAAGTTAGATTTTACTAAGTAGTTCTTCTATATGAGGTAGTTCAGCATTAGTTTGAACACCTACATCCCAAAGGTCTTCAGTTTGAACACCTATCTCTTTATATTCATAGGGAATAAAATGACACTCTGTCACTATAAACATTTCTTCTTCTTCTTCTTCTTGATGTTCCTTATAGTTTTTATACAAGCCCACTCGCTTTTTTTTCTTTGGGAACTTGGTAATGTTTCTTTCTTTGTCATCAAGAGGATAATGACGAGGTTCATTATTATCAATTCTATCAACAATGATTTTCCCCCACTTGTTCATACGAAAATAAAAATGAAATGAATCATTTAAAAAGTGAGTAAATGTCATTTGTGCCACTCAAAGGCTTTACTAACGACTATGAGATACTGAATAGGTACCCCTTTACTATAAGACGTAAGAGTAATCATTTTATATGCAAAGATGCAAAACATATAAAGGGGTATATACGAGTATGTCTAAATGGCAACTACTACTTGAAACATGTACTTATAGCAAGACAGTTCATACCTAATGATGACCCACAACATAAAATAGAGGTAGACCATATCAATAGGAATAGGGCTGACTACCATCTAAGCAACTTAAGATGGGTAACCCCAACTGATAGTAACTATAACAGGGATATGCCCAAAATTATAAATGCGAGGGCAGATTAGATATTTGGTACTCTAAGAACTCAAAGGCAAAATGTTCTATTTGGTCGATAAATTCCAAATCACCATCTTTCATCATTACACCAAGAAATTCAGGTTCGAAATACTCAGCAGCTAACTCTTTTATCTTATTAATTAAAATATTACATACTCCCTCATTAGTCTCACATCTATAATCATAGAGGTAAGATACTATTTTATAGAGGATATATATACGCTCTTTTATGGTCATGAAATAAGCCATTTATACAGAAATAAAAAAAAATGAAATAAACAACATCTTCTTCTTCTTTCTTTTATTTGATTTTTAAATGACAAGTGATGTAGGTACACAAACTAAACCTAACAATAAAATACAACTACTACAAGGTACTATTAAATTTCGACCTAAACTAGTTGATAGAGATGTTGCAAGATTAACAAGAGGTTTGGGTCAAACTATATGGAAGTTCTCTAATAATCAAATAAATCTACAAAAATTATATGAGACATATTTAAATACTAGTATAGCTTTTAAAGACGTACTTGAATTTGCTAATAGACTCAAGAGAGAGAAACCAAGAGCAAAATTTACAGGTTGTGTGTTTGCGATTAAGAAAAATCAAGATGATAAAGATGAACATGGGCATTACATAACAGTATTAAAGCCATATCAATATACTCTCCAAGAATCAGATCAAGGTATATTAACAGAGATAAAATTACATTATGATATTATCAACATAAGGATATCTCGAATGAAGACTGAGGAGGAAAAACAAGCAGCTAGAGAACTGAGAGAGCAGATGAAAGAAAGAACATTGAAAAGTGATAAGAAAGAATATAAAACTAGAGGTATTCAAACAGATGATATACCAGAATTGGCTCCATTACCCAGACCTCCAACTTTAAATCGAAATGATTATCATCTTAACCTTAGGAAAATCGGTAGGAACCGACCCACAAATGTTGAGCCACCAACAAGGGATCAAAATCAAAACAGAATTCAACTTTTACTTCAAAGTAGTACAAATTTAGACGAGGATGATAGACCTAAGAAAAAATCAAAACAACATAAGAAAAAATCAAAACGACCTCGTTCACCTTCACCTCCACCTCCTCCTCCTTCTCGTTCACCTTCACCTCCACCACCTCCACCACCTCCTCCTCCTTCATCACCACCTCCACAGTTTCCATCATCACATACCTCTCGAGGTACTAGTCCTCCTCCAAGAGAACCCCGTATGACACCACAGAAGACAGGAGAGTTTACAGTAGACCAAAGACGTCATAAAATTCATGATTGGAGGAGTTTAGTCAATGATGAAAATATAGAAGAAGATGTTATTGATGACTACTTGAAACTTCTATATAACAAAGGAAAGAGATTGAATAAACAACCTGGTCAAAATGAAGCAGAGTTTGATAAAAAGAAAATATTGGTTGTACCTACTGCATTTTATACCCTCCTTTCTATGGCATATGAGACTAATGATATGGAAAAAATACATGAACTGATGAAAAGTCCTATCTCAGGTAAACAGTCATTTACACATTTCGATAAAGTATTTGTCCCCATTTGCTCAGATGGAGAACATTGGGTTTTATGTATTGTTCGATATCCAAAGAAAATAATCGAATGCTATGACTCTGAGAATAAGTCAATGGCACCAGAGGTAAAGACACTTAATAAGTGGATCAATATTTCAGGAACAGGTAAGTTAAAAGCAAAATATTATGATGTACCTAGTCAAAGGAATAACAAGGATTGTGGAGTGTTTCTAATGGAATCTTGTCGTACCTTTTTGCATGAAGGAAATGGTAAGTTTAAACAACGCAATATACCAGATATTAGAAAGAGAATACTTCGAGAACTTCAAAACAATGAATTAGAAACAGGTGTTGTATATTAATAAAGACTTTTTATTCAACTCGAAATGGAATTACCACCAAGTGTTAACACTTTATATCCTAATCGAGATAATATAGTTAATGATGGTAATACACCTCTTCCAATCGAAACAGCCTACTTCCTTGAGGATGCTCAACATGATAAAGCTAAGTTTAATAGGTATTGGTTTAATTTCCCACCAGAATGGTCAACTGCAAACAAAGGGGAATCTATTGTTGGCGTTCGTTCAGCACATATCATTAAGAGAAGACGCAAAATGGAAGTAGAGATTGAAATATATAAGATACATAAGAAAACATATGAGTTTGTTTGTGGTGGAACATGGAATGATGGAACACTAAAAGAAGACTATATAACTGGTTCAAATCATGAATATGGGTGCTTCAAAGTCATTGATTGGGTGTCAGTCGATGGAGATTTACGTGGATTTTTTGATGCAGTTAATCGTGCATTCAAGTCATACATTAGAACTTCTAAATTAGACAAATTTGTTCAAAATGATGATGATATACAGGATAGAGATATACAAACCGATGGATACTATGATAAAAATGGTTTTCATGAAATCATTTATACAGAAAGAAATAAAGCAGGGAACCATAAATACTACTATAACAATAGTAAGAATGAACGAGATTGGGAGTATACTGCACCATATATGAACTTTTTCCAACTTAAATCCTGGAATGATGACTTTGCAGATGTGTTTAATATAGGTAATGGCATATTTCAAAATAAACCAGAAAAATATCAAACATGGCACAAGGAATTGATATTTGATAATATATGGGACAGACAATCATGTAAAATATATTCATCTATAGGTGAACAAGCATTGCATAACTATATTGGAGATAGTGATGTTGAATATAGTCCTATTAAGTACTTCAAGTTAAACTCAATGGACCAAAGGTTTTGGATAGACTTCTATAGTGATGCACATTATAATTGTCCAACAAAACTACCTCCAAATGATTCATTTGTAATCGAAATGCAATTCCTTCAATACGATAAGATGTTTATTTAAAAATAAATGAGTAAAGAAGAACCAAGCCCATATGAAAAATTATACAACAAAGCTAAATGGAAGACCTTGGACAAATACCTTAGCATGGCAAAACAAGAGAATCTAAATGAAGACGAAGCAAAGAAATACTTTGATGAAAAAGTAGTACATGATAAGAGAGTACCTAAAGCACAATTTATTCCTATTGTATCCAAACATCCTCATGGTTATCAAATGGATACCTTCATTAATAATAAAGAGGCAGGTGGGTTGAATTATCTAATGTTCATTAATATCAACACCAGAAAAGCATATGCATATCCTATGAATGGTAAAGGAGCAAGAGAAGTATTAACAGCACTTCATAAATTTGTTAATGATGTACCTCATGTATATTCGATAACAAGTGATGAGGATGCTGCATATTTATCATCAACAGTCTTAGACTTCATGAGAGAGAAGAACATAAAATATCGAACAACAACTGAGAATAACCATAATGTACTTGGCATTATTAATAGGTTTATGAGAACCATAAGAGATGCTATTGGTGAAAATAGGTTTATTCAACCAAAGGAGATGCATGATTTGGTTAACATATATAACAACTCTCCTCATAGGTCTCTAGATAATAAAGCACCTAATGATATTACTCCAGAGGATGAAATAAAGTACATACAAAAGAATGCACGCATTAATCCATATCATTTTAATCCAGGTGAGAAGGTCAGGTTAGTACTCGAAAAAGAACCATTTGGTAAAAGAAGAAGTAATTTGTCTAATGAGTCTTATATAGTTGACTCGCAAAAAGGTAACCAGTTTGTGGTCAAGTCCAAAGATGGTTCAACTAGTTCATTCCCTGGATATAGGTTGTTAAGGACAAGAGACAAAAGGATTAAAGTAGCTGAAAGACTAAATGAAGGTAAAGAAGGTATTATTGAAAAAATATATAACTTTGATGAAGATACTGGTAAGTATGATTTAAAATGGGAAGGAGTCGAAGGTGATGATGCCTTTGCTAGACAAACTATTAGAGATGTAAGGAGAGGTAATCCATTAGTACTTGGTACAGCAGAAAGACAATATTGGTTGGAACAAAAGAAAAATTATGAACGACAAATTAAAGCAGGTCAAAAGGTTGAGGGCAAACCAATACCAGATAAAATTATGAAATACATTTAAAAATTTGTAAATGGATGAACCCCCAAATGCAGAACTCATAAATAAAGTAGAAACATTGATTAAAGAGACCTTACAGAAGAACATGAAAGAGATAGATGGTGCTTTGATTAAACCATTATCACCTGATTATCCTTTTAGCACAAATGGTATATACTTTTTAATTGGTAAACCAGGTGCTGGTAAAAGTTTTTGGATATGGAGACATATTATGATAACAGAGAGGTTGTTTAAACATCCATACTACCAAAAGATAATATTTTGCTCAAGCTCTGGTAAAATGGATAAAACAGCTGAAACACTTAATAAACAGATACGATCAAGAATCGATTATGTAAAGGAAAGAGAATTAATGAGTTATCTTAAAAGACATCTTCGAAGAAAGATAAAGTATTATGCCATTGTCAAATATGTATTATCTCGAATGAAAGAGACCAATGACGAAATGAGGAGGCTCATTGAGAAGCATCATTTAAATGAGCTCAATGATAAAATAATATATATAGCCAATAAGTTAGTCAAGTATGAAACATCATCATATCCATATAACACATTATTGATACTAGATGATTGTGCAGGTAGTGATTTATTAAAGAATGGTAATAGTGAATTTATCAAGTTGTTAACCAAGACAAGACACTATAATTTAACATGTATCATGGCTATCCAAACTATTCGATTTGTTCATATGAATGCGAAAAGGTTAGCAACAGATATCATATGTTATACAGGATATAGTGAGGAAGATTTTACTAGCTTGTTGCAACAAACTAATAACTCATTAAATACTAAGCAGACAGTAGCTGAATACTTACAACATAAAGAACCACATGAAAAATTCGTAATGAATATTTCTGCTAATAAGTACTATTTCGAATAATTTTTTATTTTTTTAAAAATGGGAATTGAACGTCATTCAGTAGAAGATTATTGGAAGCCAAATTATGCTAAAAAAAAGAATTTTCTCCATGGCAAACGATAATAAAAGGAGGAGTAGGTTTAGGCGGTAAGTTATTAATGGGAGCAGCAGATAGTTTTTCGGGAGGTCTTGCAAGTAAACTATTAGATGCTTCAGCAGGTGGATTAACCAAGCATGCTGGTGTTATTGGTTCAGTTGCGAGAGGTCTTGGTGAAAGCTTCTTGAGCGATAGTACAAGAAATAAAATAGCAAATATAGCTGACACAGCATTAAAATATGTCCCAGAAGGAAAAGTGAAAACTGCCTTATCATCAATTAATAAATCTGCAAAAGGTGATTCAGTTGGAGCACCTCTTGAAAAGCCAGCATTTTCGTCTAGATCATTACAAGAGAGTGACTTTACTACCAACAATCGGGCGAGAACCTACATCTAATGAAAACTCAAAAAAACTAAATTTTTGGACTTTTTTGTTTATTTTAAATGTCAAAACATCTAACAGGTTCTAAGAGACTTGCAGTTATTCATAAATGGTTGAATGGAAGGGATGACCCAGATTGGGAAGTTTTACCTACAAAAACCAAAGACAAGTATATTGTAAAACAGCGAAAAACTCCAATAACTCGAGAATATCAAGAAAACTCAGAAAGTGAAAATAACGAAGAAACTCAAGAAAACTCAGACAGTGAAGAACATGAGGAACTTGAAGAAAAGCCAAGAAAGCCAATAAGTTCGAAAGCTGCACGAAAACCTCCAAAACCTCGAAAAACTCAACAAAGCCAAGTTTATGACCCTACTGTGAATGAGGAAATACTAAAACAGCTAAAATCACTAGGTGAAGAAATGAAGATAAGTCGAGAGAAGAAAGAACAGAGACGTATGATAAAGGAGGTTGTTGATAAAAGGATGAGTAAACCAAGACAACAGTATGTTCCTGAAGAACCGCCACAACAATATGAAGAAGAACAACAACCTCAATATATACCTATGAGACCTATTGGTAGGAGAAATCGCATCTTTGAAGATATGATGTAAATTTTTTTCCATCTAAAATGCTCAACAAGGAATCCTATATGAAAACCTCAGCAGAGGTTTGTACCCAGATTGCATCTTACTTTGATGTTGTCGATAATTGCATAGCACTTAGTGATACAAATAAGGCATACTCATTAAATCCACAAACTTCATATTCACCATCACCACCAATTAAGAGTGGTTCATATACAACATGTATTATATCTCCTAATACTCATAATACTGCTGATATATATAATGGATTTATTCGAGCAGATATGAAAGTGATGATAAAAATAGACAAGCCAATTCTAAGTGATTTAGAAAATGTCAGTGGTTATAATTTTGGTAAGGTATGGTTTGGTTTTAAGGATGCTCGAGATGCAGTTGAGAAGTATGAAATTGTAGCTAATGGTATGACGCTTTATACCCAGAACTTTGGATGTGAAGAATCCTTTTTAACTGCATGTTGTGCAAATGAAGTTACTAAAAGAGCTGATATATATAGTAAAGCAAGACATAAGGATATTTGGAATGATACTCATGGAAGGAGATGTGGTTTTGTTGCAAATCTTAACAAAGATGTGACTTCTGTCACTGAAACAATTAGATTAAAGATTGATTTGCGACGATTCCTACCTTTATCTAATATCAAGTACTTGCCAGCATTTGCAGGTAAAATCGAATTACGTCTATACTTTTCAACAGCTGGTATGGTATATTGTCCAGTTGGTTTTGAAAAGAGCTTGGTTGCTAATCCACATATAATGAAAGACTTCAATGTTGATGAAATTACCAATGAATTTCGACCTATTGGAGAACCAATATGGATGTGGACAAGTACCGAAAAAATAGCAATGGATAAGATTAATGACCCTAAGAATCTTCCACCTGTTGGTGAAAATCATGGAGGAGCATATGAAGTCGCAGGAGCTAACAATACTAAGGCAAGAGTTGACCGAACTATTTACAGTGATTGGAGAACTTGGAGTGTTGTTGATTATTCCATTGAAGAATGTGCGAGTATTATACCTTGTTTTGGTATTCATGAATCTGTATATACAGCACTTGTTCAAAGATATGCTAACCCACAACATCCACTTACATTCCCAACACAGATAATGTCATTTTACACTTGTACAAGACCTCTTAATAATGAACAAGATAAAGCAACTATTACTATTACACCTAATTTTGTAGATAGTATGTTTTGTTTATTCCCACTCAAGCATACGCATAAGACATACTTCAAGAATCCTATGTTTGAAGCATTTCATATGAATTGTGGTAATTACAATAATATTCCTGCTAAAGCATTTGGTACGAATGGTAAGTATCCAGAGTTCCTCGAATATTGCCAGAATGCAATGAACATGAATGGAGAGCAAAATGGATTTAATAAAGAGGTTATTGCAAGTTTAGCGAATGAGTATCAATATAATGAAAACACAACAGGCTATTATCCAAATGATAGGTCCTCATTCTTCATAGGTCTTCCTACTGAAACAGATGGAACATATCAACAAGGTCTTTCAAGTCTTGCACCTATTAACTTCGAATTGATATGTAGTCAAAAGGCAGATAATCCATTTAGACAGGAAGTAGATACACCTCCATTATTATGCTTATTAACAGATATATCAATTAGTATCTTAATTAGACCTAATGGTATGCCACCATCAGTACGTATTGGTCCTTATGATTTAACAACCCCTGAGTAAAAAGATGTATTTTTTATTTTTAGAAAATGTCGAATGATTATAGAAGCCCACATGCTGAGATTGTTGGAAGAGAAGGTATGATGTATAATGAAGCTACCATGAAAAATAAGGACTTAGAGTTTCAACATTTTGGTGTGTTCAGTAATACTAATACTTATTCTGTAACCTTCAACCCATATATTAATCGACCACCTACCCAGATTATTGAACATGAGGACCCTGTTAGATTTCCAGATACTCGAGAACATATAACCAAACCTGTTCGTGAACCTCCTGTTAGTATTACAGATGGTGGTTTTTATCGACATATAGGTGAAAAAGATAGACCAGTACCTCTCTTACCAAAATATCTTAAGAAGCCTGAGAAACCACCAATGCAAGGTAGAGCAAGAGAATATAATAAACAAGATATTCGATATGGACCTACCCAACATATCTTTACCCAAAATAACATATATTAATTTTTTATTGAATTTTTTATCCAGATGAAAATGACAACAAGAAACGTCTATGACTATGTCAATGAACTTCGCGCAAAATGTGCTCCAAATACTAAACAATGTAATTTCTCGATACTTTGTGACAAGTACCCAATGAAAACAGGAGAATGGAGTTATTTAGGCAAAGTACTCTATGTCTCAATCAAGGTAAAAGACAAGTGCCACAGATTTTATCCAGATAAGCTCAAAGAACTTGATCTTGACTCAATATTTATTAAGCCTAACTCAAGGAGAAAAATAACTGAAGATTTCGAAGAGTTCTACATAAATGGAAACACTACCACTCAAGAGTATCAAGGAATCAAATACTACAACTACTCCATTGCAGCTGCTCCTACAAGTCATAAACCAAAAATCGATGCTCTCAAGCAGAAATATCAAATTGAGTCATTTGACATGTTTATTGGAGAACAGCTAGACTTAGTACTTTAAGCCTATTTTTTCCCAACCTAAATGATTAAGAAGAGGGGTACAACCAATGGAGTTCAAGCAAATGTATCTTTAGAACCATCAGCAGCTGCATCATCTACATCAAACATCAACAACAACATTATTATTAATAAGAGAGATGATGGCAAGGAAGACATTGTTATTACAAGAGACATTGGAGTGCAAACAGAACCTGTTGAAGTTGAACCAGATGTACGTAATGTTATACTTGAAGCATATGCACAAATACTACTTAATCAAGACAAAGCACTACTAGCTAACATTATATCAAAGAAATGCATCATAGTACCTATTGAATCTCTTAGCAACATCATCAAAGCAATACTACATGTTAGTGAGGTTGAAGTACAACTTAATGAAGATGTTGGATGTTGTGCAGCTAAGAGCAATCCAATAAGAAAAATAGATGCTATTAAGATTATTAAAGATAATGGAGAGGTAGTCATTGACTTGAAACAAGTATATAATAAAGAATATAATGAGCTTGTTAATAATTATCATGTATGCTTAAAATATTGCATAGTATAAAAAAAGACATATATAAAAAAAACTTAAAATTAGAAGTAATTATTTTTTACTCTTACTCCTTGTCTTTTGGAGATGAAGCTTCTTGTTCATCTTCATCATCTTCTTCTTGTGTCTCTTGCGAGTCAGGCACTATAGGCACGTGAAAGCCAATAGATTTTGGTGTTGGAGATTGAGGAATCTTTTTATGAAAAACCTCGCAGGTAGTGAGATTCATTTGAGTAAGTGCTTCAGCAATCTTGTTCATGTTTGCTTGTATCAAAGGGTCATAGATGGTGCAGACATTAGATGATGTCGAGTTTATTATTTTTTGGTTGAACAGAAATATCACCTCTTTAATAGCATTGGCTATTTCAACATGAGCATTTTTGATAGCTAGCTTTTGCTGTTTTTGGAATTCTTTGAAGTCATTTCCAGAACGCGACATTTTAAAAAATGAAGTGATTTTGTTTGCGAATATTCAATTTTCAAAAATAATTCAATTTTTTTTCTCGAATGAAATCATGAGCCAAAATTTAGATTTGGGTGAGTTCAAGGAAACAGCTATCATCAAGAAGTTGAAGAAGTCCAAGAGTAACAACAACCTCAAAAATATTGATACTGCAAAAACTGAAACAACAGAAAAACGTGGTAGAAAGCAAAAGTATGCAACAGTTGAAGAACGAAATGAAGCACGTAAACAACAGCAAAAGGCATATCGTGAAAGAAAGAAAAGAGAAATACAAAGTATGAAGGAAAAAATAATGTCGTATGAAAGCAAAAAGGTAGCTTATGAAGAATGAGGTAGCTTATGAGGAAAAAGGTAGCTTATGAGGAAAAAGGTAGCTTATGAGGAAAAAGGTAGCTTATGAGGAAAAAGGTAGCTTATGAGGAAAAAGGTAGCTTATGAGGAAAAAGGTAGCTTATGAGGAAAAAGGTAGCTTATGAGGAAAAAGGTAGCTTATGAGGAAAAAGGTAGCTTATGAGGAAAAAGGTAGCTTATGAGGAAAAAGGTAGCTTATGAGGAAAAAGGTAGCTTATGAGGAAAAAGGTAGCTTATGAGGAAAAAGGTAGCTTATGAGGAAAAACATGTAGTTAAAAAAAAAACTTTTTTTTTAGTTATTCATTTTTCTTGTAGTACATTGTGATGAACTTCTTGTTTCTTTTCACTTTCTTATGTGTAAAGTGTCTCTTTGTTCCATCGAGATGCCCGAAACCAAGTCGAGTAATAGATAGTTCATGACCAAAGAACATGTTGTACAAGTTAACAATGTCTCTTGCAGGATAACAATCTTTCTCGAGGTTGTCAAACCATTCATCATACCTCTTTTTTTGTTTTGCTCGAAGTCGATGTGCATCATTTTCAAGAGCATGAGCATAATTTTCACACATCGTTCTTAAATTTGATGTATCATCTTCAACTTTTAGTTGAGATATTTTTTTCGACATGTTTATATTAATTTTGTAGTCGAATGAATCATGATCTTTAGGAGGTGTTTGTTTTTGTAAAATATCTTCTATTTTATCTTCTTCTTCATTCATCATTAATAAAATAATAGTGATATTAATAAATATATTTTTTTAAAATTTCAATATATTTTATTTTTTTTAATTCAATTTTTGAATTTTTATAGTTAATGTAACTTTTTCAAAGAAAAATATCCACCTTCGAGTTTTTCTACGAAATTTAAAATTTAGTGATATCAACTAGAAAATAGATCATTTTTATACTTGTATGTCATACAACTACAGCTCAGACAGCGATGTTAGTCTATTTGACTCGATCGAGCAATCGGGTCAACAAGCTCCACCATCAGATCCGCCATCAGCTCCACCCACAGAAGTTTGGCTCAAGAACATGACCCCAGAACAACTCGAATCCATGCGACTGTTCATCATGAAGCAGCAAGAAGAAGCAGCAGCTAGATTGAAGAAGAAGCAGCAAGAAGAAGAAGCAGCTAGATTGAAGAAGAAGCAAGAAGAAGAAGAAGCAGCTAGATTGAAGAAGAAGCAAGAAGAAGAAGAAGCAGCTCGATTGAAGAAGCAACAAGAAGAAGAAGCAGCTAGATTGAAGAAGCAGCAAGAAGAAGAAGCATTAGCAAGATTGAAGCAAGAAGACGATGCAAGAAGGAAGAATCCATATGTTCCATATGTTCCAATTTCCAATAAAGTCTTTCCACCACCTCGCTCATATAATATAATACAAGTTCCTCCACCTCCTCCACCTCCTTCTAATCAACAAATACCACCACCTCCAAGAGTTCTCGCTAGACCATCTGCATTTGTCGAGAATCAAAAACTCGGTTCCAATCCAAAAGAAGAAACAAAGATAGAAGGAGAAGAAGAAGTTGATCATGAACAAGAACCATCACCAGCTCGCAAAGAACCATATAAGCCACCGAAAAGTGTTCATGATATGAAATCCAATAGTGATTATAAGGAGGATAATGTTCGTCCATTCGACTTTCGAGAAGAAATGGAACAATTAATAGAAGAAAATGAAAACTTGAAAGAACGATTAACGAAGTTGGAGGAGAAAATGACTGGTGTAGAATATAACATTCAAGACATAAATCACAATGCTGAAGAACTCAGGAAAGACATTGATGATAACGACGAATACGCACTCGAGCTGATGAAATTGGAACTTGCTCCAAAAAAGGTGGCGAAGTACATTAACAAAATTCACGATCTAAAGAAGGACGTGGCGGATCTGAAAAATGCTCAACAAGCTGGTCCTCCAACAGATGATGCATTTGCTGAAAAGTTGGCAAGATCGAGATTGATGATGGTAGAAGTTGATTATCTTCGAAACATGATGGACGCTATTGAATCATATGACAAGAAAAAAGCACCAGAGATGATAAACGTGTTCAAGTCCTATGGATGGAAGTTGTCCAATTGCATTTATCATCTTCGACCATACTTATCACCAGAAGAGAAAGAGAAGTTGGACAAAGCATGCAGCTTCGAGAGAAAAGGAAAGAAGCAATCACCGAAGCAAGTGCTGAATGCCATTAAGCAATTTGGTGAATCAATGGAGAAGAACGAAATTGAACGGAACTCTGACTCGAAGTCGAAAGGACATGAGTTCCAATATCATTTTCCATATCTCGAAGATAATGTCGTTGATGATGATGATTACCCCCAATAAGATAGGTCATAACTAAAAAATAATTTTTTTTACTTTTTCTTTGTTTTTATTTTTATCGTTTCACTTTTATTTTAGGTTAAACATGAACAAGGACATTGAAGATAATTTTTTAGATGCTATTGGAGATGTCTATGCTGATACAAAATCACAGTTTCGTCGTGAATATAATCGACGTGCTAAACAATACCAAAAGAAAGACAAATTTAAAGAAGAAATGAGGAAGCTCATGATTCCTGCAGGACAAGGTATTGGTTTTGCTACAGACATCAATCAAGATGAAGATAAGAGGTACGCATTTACGGAAGCACTACGACAGATACATAAAAAGAAAAATGTTGGAAGACCTATTGTTAAAGCAATTGCACTTGATGGAACTTATAAGTACTTCACACTCAGTGATAAGCACAACATCGAAAGTACATTAGGTCATATAACAGGAGAACTTGATTTAAGTGAAGACCAATCAGACACTAATCCATATATCTCAAACATGTTCATTCCAGTTCGATATGAGGTACAATTTATTGACATGAACAAAACAAATGATGGTGTTCATTTTAGAACCAAGATGCAAGATATGGATACTCATGAAATCTATGATGATGAAGTCGAAATTGATGAAGACTATCGAAATACACCAGAAGGTAGTTTTTTCCCATACATCAATCTATCACCTATAGACTTATCTACATACCAAATCTTTCATGAGGTAAGGAAAGAGAACTACAGAGATAATTGTTTTGTATATGCTTGTATACAATCAGGTGTGTTCACTGATGATGAAATAGATGACTTACGATTTTTTGTTCAAACAAGAGCCATACCTAATAACAAGATAGAAGAAGTAGCTAAAAAGTTCAAGTGCAATTTTAGTATCATTAGAATTGTTGAACAACCTGATAAATACAAGTATGAAACAAGAATCAACACCAGAAAGAAAAAATGGTCTGTTGATTTTAAAAGAGAAGTTAACCTGATATTGTTCAAAGACCATTATATGCTCAACAGGAAAATACCTTGTACATTATTCTACCTTCAACACTATGAAGAACTTGATAGAACATTTGCATATATGCCTTTTGACAAAAGATGTATGATAGCAAGATTGGAGAAAAATGGAAAGACTGTCAAAGACTATAAACATGAAGGAATCAAACCAATAACCTTTTTCCAAAAGATGTTTGAGTTACATCTATTTGAAGAAATCAAAGCATGCGAAATGGATATTATCAACACAACTGAATATGAACATGTTAATGACTATGTAAGTCTCGAATATAATGCAGAACATAGTACAAGACTCATTGAGAATAATAAAAAGAAACAAAATACATGGTCAAGGATTTATTATAGTGACTTCGAAACAAACTCGACAGTCAGTCCACATATACCATATCTCAATTGTACGATCTTTCGAGATGGAGCCAACATACATAAAATATCTATTCAAGGTGAAGATTGTGGACAGAAGCTCTTGAATTATTTATGGAGTGGCTCATTAACATATTTTCATAACCTCAAGTATGATGCATGTTTTTTCATTAACACACCTGGATGGGATACACAGATAACAGAACGAAGTGGAACTGTGTTGCAAATCATCATGACATTATTCGAAGAAGGTACAAGGAAAGTCAAAAAGCGATTAACATTCAGGAACTCATATAGTATAATACCTCAAGCATTAAGTAAATTTGCTACAATGTTCAACCTCAATGTTCACAAGGAAGTCATGGCATATAAGCTATATACACAAGAGAACATTCAAAGAAGAATTGTTGATGCTACTGAGTTCCAACAGCAATACATCGATGAAAATGCAGATAAGTTATCGAAAGCACAACTTGATGCAAACTGCAAGCAGATTATCGAAAATGCAAAAATCGCAAATTGCTATAATGATGGCAAAATCGACATCATTAAATATGCCATCTTCTATTGTTTCAAGGACTGTATTGTTTTGATGAAGGGAATGGAAAAATTTAATGAAGACCTGAAAGCAGTCTTTAAAGAGACAAAGACAGATATGTATGGTGTTCATGATTTTATATCTATAAGTGCTATTGGATACTGCTTTGCCAAGAAATATGGTTGCTTTGATGGATGTTATGAACTATCAGGTAAGTGTCAAGACTTCATACAACGATGTGTCTCTGGTGGAAGAACAATGACAGCAGGTAATGAAAAGCAATACATCGAAGGAAAGATACAAGACTTTGATGCAGTTAGCTTATATCCATCTGCAATGTATGTTATGGATGGTATACCATTAGGAAGACCTAAAGTAATACCACAAGGTACAACACATGAACAACTTATGCAATATGATACATTCTTTATCGAAGTCAACATCAAGAAACTCGAATGTAAATCAAAAGAGCCATATAAATTTGGACAAGTATTTACAAGGAATGAAGCAGGTAGTAAAATATTCGGCAATTTCCTTGTTGACCATTATTATATCGATAAAGTAGGTCTCATGGACTTGTTCGAATTTTATGATGTTGAATATGAGTTAATACGTGGCTATTACTTTGATGAAGGATTTAACAAGAAAATCAATGAGTTCATTGAGAAGCTCTTTAATCTCAGGGCAAGTTATAAAAAGCAAAAGAACCCTCTTGAACAAACAATAAAGCTCCTCCTCAACTCCATATATGGCAAGTCAATATTGAAAGCAACAAAGACTGAAACCAAGACAGTACCAAAAAGCCAACTATACAAGTACCTCTGGAGGAACTACAACTTTATCAAGGAGGTTGTTGAAGATGCTAATATTGATAAGTGCTATGTCAAGAAGTTGAAACCAATTAATGACCATTTCAACCTACCTCAATTTGGTGCAAGCGTTCTCTCTTGGAGTAAGCACTTAATGAACAGGGTTATGGCTACAGCTGAGCAAGCAGGTATACCTATCTTTTATCAAGATACTGATAGTATGCATGTACTTGAAAAAGATGTACCAAGGATAGCTGACTTATTCCAGTTCAAGTATCATCAACCTCTTATTGGAAAAAATATGTGTCAGTTTCATAATGACTTTGATGAGTTCGAAGGTAGTCAAGGGGAAATACACTCAAGAAAACTCATTGCACTTGGTAAAAAGAGCTACCTCGATATCTTGGTTGATGAACAAGGAAATGAAGGATATCATATTAGACTCAAAGGAATTCCAAAACAAGTTATTCTCAACAAGTGCAAAAGGATGGATATCTCAGTTGAAGAGCTTTTTGAAAGAATGCATGAAGGAGAAAGTATGACATTTGATTTGTTGGATGGTTCGAATGCATTCAGGAAGTCAAAGACATTTCAACAAACCAACTTACCTAAATTTGCACGTACTCTTAGGTTTACTTAGTTATAACATCATTGATATCAGTCGAGTTGGATGGTTTAATTTTGATAGTTATGAACAAAGGACTTTTTAACAATATCGGCTGGTATTGAAAATCTACTAAACTTAATTCTAAAAACTTTAATGAATCTGTAAATGTTTTTATTTTTAAAGGCTTACCCTCAGTCTCGAAATCATAGATAAGTGGTTTCTTATCTACAGTGAAGGTATTTATTGTACCTATAACTGAAGGTGTATATTGCTGTTCACCTATATTCGAGTATATGGCATTACCTTGTAGTGATACTAGATACAACTTAGTATGATTTAATATTGGTATATCTTTTATTATATAGGTTGTATTAGCAGGTAACTCTAAAGGCAATGGAGTATTATAAAGACCAGTTACTAATGCAGCTCGATGAGTTAAAGACGTAATGGTAGTCTTCATTGTGGTTTTTATTTGGAATGTTCTTGTTTCTTGTTTATACTCCCATTGAAACCAAGACATTAAATTTAATACCGATTGTAATTCTTTGATTGTATAAGAAAATTTAGGAGTTCGAAAATAGGCTTTAATAGGTACTGAATCACTTGACATCTCAATATAATCTTCATCATTGGTTAACAGAATATTACTCAAGGTGCTTAATGAAGATACATAATACTTGACATATTTACACTTCCAAGGTATATCTAAATTAACTGATACCTTATTATATTCATCTGCATTTGTGCTTTGTACTGATACTAGCATTTTATTATATCCTAAAATGTCAATTAAAGTTTATTCTTTGTTATCAGGAGAAACAGAGAAGCTAAAAGACAAAGACATAGAGATAAGTGTTAATGATGAAAACAACATCGATATCATAAGAGGTGGAGACCCTAAAGATTATCCAAAATTCAGTTGCTTATATAATAAGGAAGAGATAGACATAAAATTGGTTAGTGACTATCTGGATAAAAATGGGCTCGAGTCTTTTGGTGCTCTTAACATTATGGGAGGTAAAGGTATATATACATGGAATACTGATGGTACACTAACGACAAAAATACAATATTGTGCTAGTCTCAATAAACTATATGAAAGATTAAGAGACAGTGCTAAAAATTTAGAAGTCTTTTTAACCAAAATGAGGGAAGATGTAGATTCTGGTATTGCACCCGGAGCTACCTTAAAATATTTCACTGGAGAGATAAGTGATAAAGATATAATAGAAGAAGAATATGATGTTAGTACATATAAGAAGTTAATAGAAGCATTAACAGCGAATCAAAAAGGTATGTTAGATGTTATGAATTTAATGATTCAAAATATAGATGAAGTTAATAATGCAATTGTTCCAAGTATCGATTGGAATACATTAAAGGACTTAAAAATAATTGTCGAACATGTAGATGAAACTACCAAAGCAATTACCTATGGAACAGATACAATAAAACCTAAAAACATGGAAACTATAATAAAAGAGTTAAGTACAAGTAATGATAATATATCAAAGTGGATAAAAAATAATACTGTTGATTTTACTGAAATTGAGCCCATTAAATATGTAGATTTAAAAGTTAATGAAACTACTAATGAAACTATCTTTGATGTCAATGAGACAAAGATAAATAACATGAAAGACTTTGCTGAGAAAACAAATACAACAGCTGCTAATATTACTAAATGGATAGATGCATTAAATGATCAAACCATAAGTTATGAGACTCTCTTGAACTTAACAGGTGGTAATACTTCCATGTGCCTAATTAATAAAACAACTGGTGAACCAGAAATACATGAGGTTAAAATAGAAATTGATGAAACACCACCACCTACTCCAACACCTGAGCCAACTCCAGACCCTACACCTACACCTACGCCTACTCCAACTGAACCACCAAAAGAGTTAGTTAACAAAGAAGATATGGTTTATGTAATTCCTCCTATTGATGAATTAAAGAAACTCGAAGAATATACGATTCCAAAAATAATAGAACCAGAAGTACTCAAATTAACAGTATCCAAGTTTTGGTTATATAGTAAAGAGACAATAGGATGGATAAAAGACTTATTGTATAATATCATTTCAACTACCCTATCTCTTGCTAAACAGCCTATTAAATTAACTTATAAAACAATTGCTTTTGCGACAAAAGAATTTATGAAGATTATATATAACTTATTTTATTTTATCTGGTATGGTATTGATAGTATTGTGGATATTGCATATGAAGCTGTTAAAGATAATGAAAAAGTGGGGGTAATCTTTTATATTGGAGGAGAAGATGCAGATGCTGACTTTAAGGATGTAGATTTGCATCAGGTCATTGATGAGATAAAAGAATTGACACCAAGACTTAATAACAAAATTGATGAATTAAAGAATGAAGGAATTCGAATGATTAAAATAGCATATAGCTCATTTACATTATTTTGGAGCAACTTATGGCACTTCATAGTTGATTTTATCATGAACTACCCGAATTTAGTTAATAATATTATACAGATAGGCGGAAATTGGATAGATGCTCAATTTTGGCAATATATAGGAGGTTATTCTGATTTAATTCTGTATGTTTATGTAATACTTGTATATGCAATCGCTGGGGGTTTAGGCGTTGGGGCATTTTGTTTATGTGTAATTCTAATAGCTGCCCTTTTCGAACCAATAGGAAGAGGTGCCCAATGGATTTTAAATAAGATTACGCGACATCCTCCTGCTCCTCATGCTCGTACACTTGAAGTTGATGATAATGACGTTGTTAATACTGATGATGAAAATAGCTTTGATATTGTTGACCCTGATGGAAATAAAATTGTAATTGAGATTGATGATGATATATTAGAAGTATTTCGAAATCAATATAACTCATTGGTCTCCAAATATCAAACAATCTATGATGTTGTTCCCTCTACTCCATCAACTGACTCCAAGTATTTTACCTTGAAGGAATCAGACCAGTTATATTTATATAGACCATCTAAGACGTATGAAGAATCCAATTATTATTGTATGAGATGGGATATAGATAAAGATTATGACATACCACAAAATTTAGTATTTAGATTCAAAGACTATCTATTTGGTCATAACTGGGAATTAACATGGGATGGTAAAAATTGGACAGGAAATAATTGTCAAAACATGTGTACAGAAAAGATATCATACATGAACACAAATAACGGTGCTCCTGCTTTAACAATCAAACATAACGAAAGAATTGGGAGATGGATAAAAGGAACAATAAAGGAAGATTTAACAGATGATGATAATTATGCTCATATCTTGAAAGATTATCTTACCAATTGGAGGGTTGTTAAGAAAGATGGAACCATATTAAGTGAAGGAATAACTGCAACTTTTGATTCAAGTGGTTCAGGTACTTTAACTCAAGATGGATATAAATATGAACAAGCTAGAATGTATGTTGATGCACCAAGTGGATTAAATGCAGATGATGGATTATATGTTTATGCTGACCTAAATATTAATGGAAATATAACTGAATTAAAATGGGATTGTCATCCTACTCATTGTATTAATTCAGGTGTTATGCATACCTATGGGTCAAATCCTTGTCTCGAATCATTTAATTATCATCGAGAAAAAAGGCATTCCATTAAAATCATTGAAGGATTTAATCATAAGAACATTCGAATATATATAGAGAAAGAATTATTTGAATTTGATGTAAAAGTTAATCCATTCGATATAATTATTCAACAACAATTTTATGAAGTAGAGCCAGACCCAAGAAAATGCACTACCATATCGACAGATTATAATATTTATTCATCAAAGATTATATGGGCTGATAATATCATGACTATGCGTCGAGACTTAAATGTTGTTGGTGGAATCACAGATATATTAGCCTATGATTATGCTTTATTGAAACAGACAGTTGATAATCTAGTTGAACAAATGAGAATTCAAGCCATGTATAATGAATATACTGATAGTATTAAACAAGGTGTAGCAGTTGCGAATAGTATATTAAATATTTTAGCAACAACAGTTTGTATTGCAAGTGCCCTTTCAACATTAAATATGTCCAATAACTCTGTAACTATTAATACATATCAAACAAGACCTTTCCCAGCAGGTCCAGGAGGAAATGGTGGAGGAGGTGGTGGTGGTGGTGGTGGTTATCCAGGTGATGGAGGTAGTGGCTTTCAAGGTAAGTTTTTGGTGAATGTTGATTTGAAGGCTGATAAGATGACTATGGAAAGATTTTTACCAATAACAACAACTGTTCAAAATCCTGTTGCTGGAGCTATTTCAACATTCTCAGCTACACAGGTTGTCCTTTCGACAACACATGCACTGACTCAGTTAGGAAATGCTATTGCTACACTTGGTTCGAATGTCTTACACTTCTTTAGGAATAGACCAGATACAAATGGAACTGAAACATTAAATATTAATTCATCCTCGATTACAATAACTGATAATGATACTGATAATGCAACAAATACTATCACAACCACTGAGCAATCATTAGAGAGAACTCATAGAGAAGTACAGCCACAGGTTGTTACAGATGAAACAGATGAGATTCGAACAGATATAACTGTACCACAGACTACAATGACAAATACAGCTTCAACTACGATTGCACTTAGGAATCAAGTTCCTGTTATCGATATATCTGGAATCCAGTATACCTTAGAAGATATTGCAGATATGACAAGAGCAGAACGAAATGCATTAGTTGCTAGTCATCCTGATATCTTACGTATCCAATATCATGGAAGAGAGTGGTTTAATGTGTATGATTTGTTTTATAATGACCAACTCATTATCCATAATAATGTATTTCAACGAAGGACTCTAATAAGACCAGCTGATATTGAGATGACAGATAGAATACATAGAGCTACTGATAATAATTGGTCAATAGAATGGGAAGGAACAACATACACAGCGAGAGATATTGAACAATTATCTATGCAAGATAGACTAAATTTACCATTTGTACAAAATGGAGATATTGGATTAGAACCTTACTTGAATGACCAAACAATGGAAGCATGGATAAATATTATTGATCATAGAGGAGAGACTATTGATCCAATTGTTGCTACTATTGATTATTCAGCACCAACTACAGCAAATATTAGTGGAGGTCAAGTACGATTTGTTGGAATAAATTCACAGATAGAAGTCAATGCAAATGGAGTTAGATATCAGCATTATGACCTTGTTGCCACAACAGATACTTGGACAGTACCAGGAACAACACCAGCAATAACAGCAAGAATGATAGAACAAATGAGTGATGAACAAAGAGGAGAACTAATGGATAATATTTATTCTCATGGTAATCTTTTAGCTTTTAATGACACATTAGATGAAACAACTGGTGAAGAAATAACACAAGTACTATATAATGGAAATGTAGTTGCTACAATAGATAGAAGAAGACTACATGTAATTAATATTGTGAATGGAGTGATAGAAATGTACCAACAAGATGGTGTTATAAGTGCAACTACTCAAGTTATTATGGGAGCAGTAGGTTATGTTGCTAGAAGGTTCTTACATGGTCAATGGCAGTTTGTTAGACATCATCCTGGTGATGCAGCAGCTATAGCAGGAGTAGCAGCAGAAGCATATGTAGCAAATAGAATAGGATTATTTAATATTCCAAGTTGGTTCCGTCGTAATGATAACCCAGAGACATTAGCAGAGGAAGATGTATTAGAAAAGATTCTTGCATGGGCATATCATGAAGAAACAGATGATGAACCTGAACTTGAAATAACAATGAAGGATGCTGATAAGATGATGGTTTCATTTGATACATGTATTAATATTGCAAAGACATATCGCGATACTTTAAAGGGTACAATAGCATTCATGTGCGAGAAAATCAAAGAGCTTGAAAATAAGTCAAGTACAAAACATCCATTAGAAGATATAGATATGACTGCTTATATTACTAAAGTAGAAGTGAAGGAAATGATAGACCAGAAGGATGCATATATTGATACTCTTGAGGCAAGACTTGCAGCACTTGAAGCTAAATGCGCTAACATCGAATGAGAAGTTTTATTTAACTAAAATGAGTGATACTACTACAAGATTTAAAGGAGATATACAGTTTAAGATAGGGGATGCTACTCGAAAAGGTAGCCAGTTATTAACATTGGGTGACTTAGATAACTATGTGCAGACAGGTCATTTATTTAATGAGATCGAAGGTTTACCAGAAGTTGATATTAAAAATAAAAATATACAGTATGTATCATTTGAGTCTTCAACAACAACTTACAATATACTTAAGTTTGTTAATTTGCCTGAAGACTTCATTAATAAGCTCAATGATATAAAAACCCAGACTAATATATTTAAGATAGTATTGAGGAAGAATATAGTATATGATACAAGTGGTAATTTAGTTAAGGAGTTCTACATATATGTTAAGGATGGTCAAGTATATTCTCCTTTGATAACTAAAAGTAGTAATGGATGCAGTATAAATAATAGTACCATTATGGGATATATGAATATAGCTTTTGATAGTAAACTAGACTTCAACCCATATACCTTGTGGCTGAATGGGGAGTTGAGCATAATGAATGAATATATAACTGATTCTTTACAGACAGAGAAGGCAATAAAGTGTTCTATAATAAAAGCTGATAATGCATTAAGTTTACGTAAAAGCGATGTCCTATACTTATATAAGCCTACATCAACTAGTCAGGTTGAGATCGATAACAAGAAATATTGGTTACTTCAATGGAACATAGATACTGGATATACTATACCTAATGACTTAGAGTTTAGGTTTAATGAGTATTGTTTTGGTAATAAATGGTTTTTATCATGGGATGGTACAAAATGGGTAGGTGATAACATACAAGGTCATATCAATGGTAGATTAGTTAATGGATTAAATAAGGAGAATGAGTATGGTGAAGATGGTACCTACATACAAGTCAAGAGGAGTGAGAGGAACATGAAACTGATTAATAAGCCTAATGACTACTCACCTGATAATATACTACATTACATGATTCATGGAGGTAAGTGCAAAATAGACTGTTTTGTAAAATTAAAGACAGGAGAGGTAGAACCTTTTTCGAAATATGGTCTAGGATATCAAACAAGTCAAGGAGGTACAAAAGATGGATATGATATAGAAGCAATAAGGTGCTATAAGATGAATAATGCTACTAAAAAATTAGAAACTAGTGCTATTGATGAACTCTACCTTGATATTACCCTTGAAGGTTCTAAAAATGCAAATAGGTTCTCAGTTCGACCTACTGGAAAAGAAGGCAATGGAGGAGACAAGGTATGGTTGTTCTTACATGGTGTACTTGATTCATGTGAACAGCTTGAATATACATATGCAGCTTCGACTACTAATGACTCAAGGGATATTAAGATATATTTAGCTGATGAATATGTTGACCCAATAGATGAGGTTCATTGGGATTCAACTACTAACCCATTCGAGTATATCATTAAGCAGCAATTTTATGAAGTATCTCCAAATCCTAATGGGGCAACGACCTTATATACTGATTATAATATTACCTCCTCTAAGATAATTACAGCTGATAATATTACTACTATGAGGAGTGATTTAAACTTAGTTACCAACAATGTAGATGTTATTAGCTATGATGTTAACGAAATGAACACTGTTATGGAAAGCTTAAAAGGTAGAGTATCAAGGACTGAACAAGTTACTCAACATCTGGAGGATGATGTAGATAATTTGCGTATAGTCTCATGGACTGCATTAGCTTTTGGAGTTGCAGGTACTGCTGGATCAATAGGTTCTATTGGTATGCAGCTATTTCCAGATGGTATAAGCTTTCCTACCATAAAAGGTGGAGGATTCCTTAAAAGGTTATTCTCGCATAAGTCAACCAAAGGTATGAGTGATTTGGTTAGAAATAGCATTAACTTCATGTCAGGTACTACAGCAAGAAGCATAACCAAAGATATAACACCTATAATTACCTGGTGTGAAGAGGAGTATAAGCAACTTGATGAACTACCTTTTACTGATGAGAATGATAACCCTGATACTGGAACCTTGACATTAAGTGGTGCTATGGATATCAGCAATATGTTTAGGGATTCACTCAAGCCTTGTTTCAAGTTGTTAGCTGAGAAGGTCAATGAGCTAGAGGCTGAGTTTGATAATTACCCTACTGTGGATGAAGCTAATGAAGGTCTAGAAGTACTTATACGTAGGATAGAGACATTAGAGGGTGAAAATAAATATGTTGCAAAAAAGGAAATAATATCAACCGAAAAAATAACTCAAGAATTATCAATTACTACTCACTTCATCAATGGAACAACAAATGATGAGGATTTACGAACGAATATCACGAATTTGAATGATGATTTATGTAAAATATTAAAGAAATCATCATTAATAGTAAAAGGTTCTTGTAATAATGAAGATATTTCAGGAGAATATTTATTTGATAGTGAAGACTCAGAATATTATCATTACAAGAAAGGTGAAAATACTTTTTCTATATATTATTTCTATTATGGTGGAACATTCAGATATAACGATCACTATGATGTCAATTTAGAATCAGTAAGTTATTCATACAGACCTGAAGTTTATGATGAATATTGTATCCCAAATATGAATCTCATAAAAAATAATTATGCTTTGATAAGCGAGCTTGAAAAAGTTAAAGAAGAAAATGTAATATTGAAGGATACTATAGCAGCAATGGAAGCTAGGTTAGCTGCTCTTGAATCGAAATAAAGTCAGCTAAATTTCATAGATGGTAGTAGGTACGAGATTCTCGGGGCAGGTACCTGTGCCGTTTCATAGATGGGCGGTTGTGGGGTGGGGTACCTGTGCCGTTTCATTGATGGGGAGCAGTAGTGAGAACAAGAATATTTTTTTCTTTTTTTCTTTTTTCTTTTCTTTTTCTTTTTCTTTTCTTTTCTTTTTCTTTTATGACGAGTTCGTGTTGACGCGTGGGGTGCCAGCCCCAGCGGAAACCGACTCGTATATACTACTCTATTCAAGTACTCAATTTTCGCCGTTTAGGCTTGAATGGAAACCGTTTGTTATCATAAACTGTTTTCAATCAGACGGGAACATAATTTTTTGTGTTATATATCAACTTTTTGAAAAGAAAGCTAAAATTTTAAAAATTGAATAATTTAAGATCCAAAAGCAAATATATTCATTTAGATCCAATGACCCAAATTCATCGTCAAAAAAGGATGAACCAGCAATTTTATTAGTCCAAAGATCCAATAAATCTCGAATGTTGTTTCCAAGCTAATTATAAAGTTTATTTTCAAATTAGCATCTCAGGAATTTGCAAAATATGCATACCAAATAAAATATTCTTGTTATTGTTAGCAATATTTATGCAACGCGCGATATCAAAATTCTTATTATAACCTAATAATATGCATTTTTTCCAAAAAAGAATGTAATCAAAAAAAGTGGTGCATCAAAAAAAGATACGAGAAATTTCATAAATATTTTTTATTCGTTCTACTATCAATTATCATATGCATTAATAATGTTAATATATCTTCACAAAAAAGTTTTAAATTTAGTTATTTACACATTATAAATATTTTGTAGCATATGTGTATGGAGAACTAATGAAAAAATCTCATAAATTTGTTAATTCTATCAATATAATTAAAATTTTAAAAAACTCGTTTTTTTTCGATCAGACAAGAACAAAATGAATACTTTACGACATTTGTAAAAACATTTATGAATAGAATTATTTTATAAATAACGTGTTTTTTATTCAATTCCATTCAATTTTTGTTCCCGTCAGATTGGAAACAGTTTATTTATCCAGTTTATTTCGAATTATTAATATTTGGCGGAGATACTACCAATTTCTTCTACATCAAAGTAGTTTAAACAAGATAATACGTTGTAATAAAAGCTCAAATAAATATTTTAACCAAATGAAACACAAATTCGATTTAAATCAGATGATGGAACTTCATTCAGTTCAAAGCAGAGAAGAAATCGTTATATCCATAAAGAATCAGGTGATTGCGCGATGCTCTGTCCAATATGGCTTAAGGCTTAAGAAAATGTTTTTGATTTACGACAATTGCTTGCATTAGATAAAATTTATTATACTATTGGTTATTAATTCACATTTTCTACACTAAATAATGCATATATACGACCTAAACTATAAATTCTCTTTTTTTTTATAGTATTATTGTTAGTTACTCGACAGATTTCTTATAAATCTGAATGTGAAATCATAGTTGTACTGAATCTTTAGTAAAAATTATACTTGTTGATAAATAATTTTATAATTTTTATATGTTTTGATGAGCTTTTATAGTATTTTCTTGGAATACCAAAAAAATTGTGTGAATAAATGGTCTTTTCATTTCAAAAAGTTTCTAGTTTGTGAGCCAATTTAGCCATCAGTATGAACATAATATAAGAGATGAATTTTGGACAAAGAAATTTAAAAAGAAAAAATAAATAAGAAGATATAAGATTTACTAATAAAATAGGAATAGTTAAACTAAGAATTTATTGATAACTTAGGAAAGATGTTGTGATAGAGATAAAAATTTAGAGTTTCGAACCAGAATTTATTTTATTACCTTTCAGATAAGTGTAACATCATTTCGTAGAATTTTTCGATCGATATGGATAAGTGTAATCTTTTTTTATTGATATTTTTGTAGAATTATTGAATCGATTTGGTTTTCAAAAGTCAGACGCCTATGTTTGGCTTCAAATAAGGTGTAAAAATTATAATAGCATTCCCGCTAAGAATTGTTCCTCGATAAAGCTATTAAATATTAATAATTCGAAATAAACTGGATAAATATGATAACAAACGGTTTCCATTCAAACCTAAACGGTGAAAATTGAGTACTTGAATAGTTTACGATGGCACTTTTCTCCGATCATAGTATATATACATTGTTGACATGGTGTTCAAAAAGTGCACTTTCACTCAAAATAAAGCAGTGAGACATGGTGGCACCCTTGCTATTCAAACATGCCAAAAAGTTGAGATTTCTGAGTGCACGTTTGATGGCAATGTTGCTAATTATAAGCCTTCATCAAAGCTTTTATTCCAAGATTATTATAATCTAAAAGAAGAAGGAAGAGGAGGCGCAATTTACTTCAATCCTGTTTTTACTTATAAAAACAATCCTAACCAGCAAGCACATGATCCTGCTAATAACTTTTTGAGAGAAGCTAAAATTGATTCGTGTACATTTACATCAAATTCAGCCTTTGATGGCTATGCTATCTATATTGAAGGCGATGATCCTGGAACCAAATTTATTATCACCAACAATAGATTCAAAGGCAATTATGATACTGTTTCCAATTCAATGGAAAGGGGCATTATCACATCTGAAATAGAAAACTTATATGAAGGCAAAGTTGTTTCTTCAAATAAATTTGAAGACAGAAATATCGCACCTCTATTGTTCGTTTATCATGATGGAAACACACCAACGCCAACACCACCACCAACACCCATAGAAATTGTGTATGGTGATGAACAATGTGGAACGCGTTGCTACTTTGTTGGACAAGATGAAAATGCTATTGCTGGCCAATTAATTATAGTTGTGAAGGAAAGTTTTGATGAAAGTAGTTCAAATGATACTGAATCTGGTGGCGCTATTTACTTTATCAATTGTGGCCTGTCAATCAAAGATAGCAAATTCACCGAATGCAAATCAACAGCTGGCGGAGGAGGAGCAATTTACATTAATAATGATTTTGATCAAAGAAATCAAATATTGATTGAAGACGTAACATTCACTGATTGCAAATCTTATTATGGTGGTGCTGTTTACATTCGTTCTTCTTCGTACAATGATGAAGTATCAATTAAGAGATGCAACTTCATATCCAATCAATTGCTCGGTAAAAGAGATGGAATTCAATTGTACGGCGGAAGTGCTTTATACTTGCATACGAGAAGTGTTGATGTTGAAAATTGTCAGTTTACATCAAATAAAGGAAAAGGTGGCGCTGTTAAAGTTGTTAATACTTTTGATGACACTAACGGAAATGGAATTAGTTTGATGCAAGGCTCATCTATTATTAACAACATTTTCATTAAAAATTGCTTGTTCAATGATCAAGATAAATCAACAAGCTCCATTTATTATATCGGTGGAAAATTCGGTTCTTATTTGGAAGTCACTAACTGTGAATTCAAAGGTCCCCTTGATGAAAAAACGCATTATATTGATGGAAAGCAAATTGCTAAAGATAGTCCCAAGCTTTTCATTAAGTCTTGCAAGTTCGATGGTGATTATAAATATTCTTTGAATATCAAAGAAGATTTCTTTTTGGTTGATTTGAATGATCAAAAGTTTAAAGTTGATTCAGCTGCTGAAAATAAATCTGGATTAGATTTAGTTAAATTATTTTACTTGGCTGGAGTTCCTACTCTTGCTGTGCTTGCTATTGCTGTTATCTTGGTAGCTGTAAAGATAACAAAACATTCTCAGCAAGAAAATGAAGATGGTGCTGATGATGATAACTCACAAAATCTCTAAAAAGAACTCAATAAAGACTAAGTCTATAAAAAAACATTTTTTCGCATTTTCGTTTATTTTTCTAATTTTTGAATAGTTTATTTATTGAAAAAGTTCATGAACCAACTATGCCCTTAAACATGAGAATAAAAGGCAAAAACAACTTATAATAGAAGTTCTATTAGAAAACTTCTAGTATTTAGCAAGAGAGATTGTGCCTCAGCTTTTTGAGAGAACTAATTGAAAGAAAAAATAGGAGAAAAATGGAGAATAATATTTTGAGAATATTCATGTAAATAGAAAAATTGATGCATCTTTTTATATTTTTACATAATTTTTACCGAGACTTACATCAAAAGGAAGGATCGGTAAAAATTTTGTAACAAAAAAAGATGCATTTTTTTTAACATGAATAGTTTCTGTAAATATTATTCTACATTTTCTTCTTATTTTTTTCTATTAGTTCTCTCAAAAAGCTGTGGCACAATCTCTCTTACAATAAGAAAACTTCTAGCATTTCTTCAATTATTTGGTCAAATTGATTCAATGAATTGACCTATATAATGATTGTCTGTTTTTTTTTTCCTCTCATTTTCAAAATTTTCGTCGTAAACAATGACATGAAATGGTTTTGCAGGCTTCTTGATATCTGTTTCATGTCCACAAATATTTGTACCTAATGAGACAGCTACTTTTAATCGTGAAATTGTATCAGGTTGCATAATTTCATTCAAATCTTGGAAAATAACAAGAACTAAATTTGCATTTTCATGAAAATGAATGACTTCTGATACTATCTCATTGATGTTGTCAAATAAAATTAACTATTTTATTTTGGTCATGTCTTTGGATTCTCATTGTTGATAATTTGTATTGTTCTCTTAATATTTTCTTGTCATATTTACTCCATCATACAAGTTTACAAAGAATGGATGAGGAAAAAATAAAAAACTTAATCTAATATCTTTTAATCACAATGTTACTATTTTCTTTGTTATTTTTCATTTCCTTGACAAATGTCATCTGGAATATTTAAATGACAGGATTAACCAAGAATGAAGAACAAATGGACCTTCTTAAGAAACCTCATTTTATCTTTTTAATGAATGGAGCTCTTTGATATCGTCAAATTAATATCCACAGATAAATTCATTAATCCAATTTATGAAGATAATATTGATACTCTTGAAAAGCAAATTCATGTAAGTGAGAATATAATTAGTGAAATTTTCAAGCCATTTATTGAAAAACCTAAAAGAGCAAAATATCAAAGAAAGGATTCAGAAAGGTGCGAATTCCTGCATGAGAGAGACTGAAAATATAAGAGAAATTAAAGTTACAATAAAAAATTAATAAGGATTAAAAAAGTGAAATTCGGCAAGATTTTAAGTTAATTGTTATGGCTTTTGAAATATCAATCTTTAATTTTATTGAAATAAATGTTTTGTTTGATAATAATTAGCATTGTAGCTGTATTCTTCACCTATAATATGGAATGAATGCATTCATTTGAAACCATAATTATAAAGCTTTATAATTGTGCCCCAAAAAAATAGGGGTCGATGATCAAGTTAAGAAAAAATTGAATATTTTTTCAGAAAATATAATTTTAAGGGGAACCTTTCTGAGGAAAACGATCAAGGCTAATTGTTTGCGGTTTAGGTTAAATATCCATTTTTTTTATTTTCATTACACTCACCGAAGCTCATCATTTTTTTTTGATTTTTAGAGAGATTACAAGGATTTTATCAAAATACGAATTCAATGGTTATGATTTTTTCCAGATTTTTTTTTGTTGAATTTGATCGATTATATCATATATGCTATAAAATAGCAATACAATACTTAAGATATTATAAATCAATTTTATACATCTTTACATATATTATTTACTTCAATTCCACTATTCTCTTCTCTTCTTTTTTTGGAAAAAAAATGATTTCTTTTATTATCATGCAATTCCACTATTTTTTCTGAAAAAAAAAACAGTTTATCGGTTTTTTATATTGATAAAAAAGATTTTACAGCTTTGTTCTCAAAGAGGGTTTGCAATGATTTTTTCATATTTTAATAGACAACTGTAAAACAAATTGGAATTCAATAAGCATTCCAGATAAATAATGCTTTTATGAGTAATGAAACGTCTCAATTTTGTATCATTTTGATTTTTCTAAAAAAAAAAAAGCAAATCAACACATATTATATATAAAATTGAAAATAAATATTTAAAAACTGGTAATAATTCATTATCTTTTTTAAATTAACTGATATGATCATTTATGATAAAAATTTAAGTAAATTATAAATCAGAATTATAATTGATCAAAAAAACAAGTTTTTTCTCTTGTTAAGGTATTTAACTGATCATTATTATTGTGAATATTGATAAATAACCAGTTTTTTCTTATTGCTTTATGCTTAAAAATATGTTTTTTTCTAAATTATAACAACAAAAGAAAATTTAAAAATGAAATAACTCATTTCAGGATATCTAAGTCAAATTATTAATTCAATAAATATAGAGAATGTACCATAACTTAAAACTTGACGGTGGCAATTTTTTGGTTTAATTATCATTAAGTTTATTATTTAATAAATTATTAAAAAAAATGAAAATTTTTATGATTTTTTTGATTTTTTTCAATTGCATTAATTTTTTTTTACATTTTGCCACCGTCAAGTTTTAAGTTTTTTGAATACAGTATTGATAAAACAAAAAGCAAACATCAATTTGATTTCTATCTTTAGTTATTTCCTTTTTAAAATTGAATGAAAATTTGAGGGAAAACGATTATATCAAAGTGAAACAATGATCGTTAAAAAAAATAGTAAACGGGGAAAGGTCCCCCTTAAGAAAAAAAATTTTTTTTCAAATATTTTTTTCTCAAAATTAACAAGATAGCCGCTTTTTGAGCTACGCTCAAAAAGTGTCTTTATCAAATTTATAAATAAAGTCAATTTACAAATTATTTTTTCGCCAACAGGTATTCCAATTGGAAGAACAATTGAATGAAATATTTGAATGGATATATCAGAAAAATTGAGAAGACTTGCACCTTGAACGACATGAAAAGGTTTTAATTGTGATTAAAAGATCGAAATAATTATTTAAATAAAATAATCGATTTTGATCATTTGATAATATTGATAGGAAAACTTGATTCAGAAATTGCATGTGAATCAGGAGAGTTTAACAAAAGATTAGAAAATAAATATTTATAGCTGGCATCTGGGAAATTAGTCTTTTATCTAAAAAAAAAATATTTTCTTTTATGATTCAATCAATTTATCCATCATCCAAAATTACAATAATAGTAGTATAAATTATTTCTTTTTATATAATTATGAAATCAATTTCTCATTTTCGTATCATTATAAAAATATTTTAAAAAATGAATAAATTGAAAAATTTTATTGAAATTTATTTGGAAATTTGAATTGACCAAAAATAATAATACAAAAATTCAATCTTCAAATAAACTCATAAAAGAAAAAATATGAAAAATAAAGTAATTTATAAAAAGGAATGAAATAATGAAGAGAAAATCGTATCTATAATTTTGTGAGAAATATAAAATTTTTAAAACACATTTATTTTTATATTGAATTTTTTTTCTCATAATCAACGGAATATATCTGAGCAATTCATATATTTCAGCCCCAAATATAAAATATTATAAGCCAATCAGCGTTTTTTAATATTTTTCAATACTTTACAAATGGACAACCGCTCTATTTATTTTTAATTATAAACCACAATCAAAAACGATAAGACACCCAAAGGTGAAATTTAATTCAATTTTGACCAGAGGTGTCTTATCGTTTTTGATTCAAGTGTATAATAGATTTTTATTATCGTTTCCCCTTGAAATTAATTATTTTTTTGAAACTTTTTTTTTAAGCACGAGAGATAGATAGCCTCATTTGAGAAAAAAATCTATAAATAATTAAAAAAAATATTTTAAACATATATGCTAGACTTGTTTTTTATTTCCACTATTATATTTTTTCATATATCGGAATTGAAAAATTTAAAATATAGAAAGAATCATAAGATAAAATCCTCCCTGCAATTTCCCATTGATATACATCATTTTTTTTAAGAATTTCGAATATTTCTTGTGCTTCATCACATTCAATTCTATTTGATGAATCTCCAACGATAGCTAATATAATCAAATGATTTTCATAAACTGCGCATAATTTTTCAATTCCAAAATCATTTGCTGTGCTTATTGTTCTCATTTCAAGGTTTTGGTCAATTTTGCCAGCCATTTCATGTGCTTTTATAATTTCTTCTTTGTTACATTTTTTACGTGGTTTAATGCCTGGGTCACTCATCATTTTATTTAAAATGCCAAGAAATTCTTTATTAGATATTGCTTTTTTTAGTCCTTTAAAATCATATTGATATAAGTTACCCTCTGATGTAACAAAAGAACCCATCTCATCATGTAAACATGGCGTATGGAAGTATCTAATAAAAAATAATATTTTTTCCTTTGATTTTTCGTCAGCCATTGCAGATAAAACAATGAAAAATTTTCCATTTTTTCCATTGTGTGGAAATCCACTTTTTAAATACAAAAAATCCTATTGTGATATACATCATTCGTAATTTGATCAAAGAAGAAGATCTGAGAAAGAGTATTGAAGATAATTATTTGAAAAATTTTTATCGATATGCTGTTGAATGTTACAATTTTAGCTTTTTCTTTTTTTATTTGTGCTTCAAAAAGTCCTTCAAAAAAAGAATTTTCGATTTATATTTTGTTATGTTACTTGTAATTATGATGTGAATCAACAGTTAACATTTGGTACAAATGAATGGAACACTCTGATTGACCCAGTTGCAAGGAAGGGAATGGTCTGGGATGTCGCTAATTGCGATAATGAGAACCCGCCTGCTGGCACACAGTTTTATTTGTTCCCTTTCCAAGGAAGACGCAATCCGCATTTCGTTTATAAAGAGAAAATGATTTATGCTCAGCAAAATGGAATGGTTGTCACTTATGTTGTCGGTTCTGAGCCTTTGGTAATGATGCAACAAAATCCAACATTAAGATCAAGACAAATTTTTAAAATACAGATATTTTAAATAGATAAATATTAATAGATATAGATCATGATAAACGGTTTTTTTAAAAACAATATTATATCATTTTTAATTTTTATAGAATCATTATATTATATATACACATAGATAAAGTGTTATTTTGATAAAATATTTATTATTATTTAAAAAATATTTATTTTATATTTAGATATTAGTATTTAAAAATACTATCTATTCAATTTTTTTGGCCTTTTCTATTTGCGTACTTTTTGCCACCATTAAAGGCCAAAATAGGTGAATAAAGATCTAATTTTCAATGCTATTTCTGTATATAGTATTTATGATATTATATTATCGAACTGTCTCTAGCTTAATTGGATAAAGCAGGTGACCTGAGTAGTTTTAAAAAGCCAAAAAAATCTGTCCCGCTGGATACAAACCGGTAACTCTATGATAACCATTGACTTCTACGTATTGCAAAGGTTTCTAGAGACAGTTCGATGGTATATTATTATTGCAAAGGTTTCTTGCTTTCAAATAAAATAAAATAAAAAATACAATATAATTAAAACTAAAATAATAATTTATTTAATGCCATTTTGGTTCAGTTTGTGTAATAGCGTATTCATTTGGAATATCGGATTTGTATGAATTTTCTGTTGTTTGGACGCAAAGATAGACCAAAGGAACATTTCCTGTGTTCTTCAATCCGTGTGTAGCATCAGTTCCAACGCGAACAACTGAACCTTCTTGAACTGGGAAAACAGTATCATTGACTTGGAATTCACCTGAGCCGGAAACAAATAAGTATACTTCTTCATGTTGATGGTGAAGATGGAAGAACGGTGTTGTGCCTCCTGGTGGTGTAACTGTGTATGAAATTTCTGATCCTGTCATTTTAGCTGGCGTTCTTAAGAAAACTTTTCCATTGCACATAACTTTTCCATCTGGACCTTTTAATTCGTGCTTTTCCAACTCACTAAGCTTGCCAACATTGATAGCTGTATAGTTTGATCCTTCAGATACTGTTTGGATTGACATTTAGCTTGTAAAAAATAAAAGTGAATGGATTGTGTTTGTTAATTTTTTTTGAATATAATTCAATCCTTTTTAATTCAAAATTTAAATGATTATTTCATTTTTTCAATAAAAAAAAGATAATCTCACAAAATTAACGTCTTTCAGGATAAACGTCTTTTTTTCCTTGAAATTTAATGTACCGAAGCACTGAATACAAATCAACCAAATATAAATATTAATATGTTCATGAAACTTTTGGATGATTTAAAAAATTAAACGTCTTTAATTTTTAACGAGTTTCAATAAATCTACGTTTAGATTAATTTTTACTTTTTGTATATACAATGTAATTACAAAGGACGATAGAAATTACATATGTAAATACATATGTAATTTTCCGTTAATTTTTTTATTTGAAAAATATCTTTATCTTCAAAAATTTAGTCAATTAAAATAAAAAAAGCATGATTATAAAGTAGAAATAATTTTTATTCATTTATTATTGCTAATAAATTATTAAAACTTTGTTATTTCTTTGATCATTCTTTTGATGGTGTAAAATGACTCTTTAATTTTAATATAAAATTCTGATTTTATTTGGACTGATTATGATTAGCCAAATCGTTTTGATTTATCTATTCGATGTATTTGAATTATTTTATAATAGTACCGATGTACAAAACCTTTTTTTCTATGATATTTTGCTTCTAATTATATCTCCTAGATAGAATCATCTGTGATAACATAGTTTTTTGATCAAAATCAGCAAGAGTTAATGAAAAATAATATATATCTTTAGATTTTGAATAAAAATATTGTTTTAAACATAAATAACTGATTTACATCAACACTTTTGATTTTATAAAAAGTTACGTTAAAATGTTACGTTAATAAAAATGTGATGTAAAAAAAGTAAAGATTAGTTTAGATTTAATGAAATGCTTTGATAGATCTCTATATCAAAGAAATTTTTTATATAAAAAAAACAGAAAAGTTTGAATTACTGAACAGTTTGTTTCTCACAATAAAAATTAAACTTATTAGGATAACGATTTAAAATAAGATAAATATTTGACTGCTTTATAAAATGATGTCATTTTAAATATTACAAAAAAATGTGGATTTGTAATCATTCGCATTTAATATATAAGAAAATGAGTATACATTTGTTTGAAAATTTGAAAATATTTTAAAAATGTTATTTACATAATTTTATGAAATTATCAAAATTAAAGATATATAAAACTCATATAATATTAAAAATAATTTGCAAAATGTTTTTTTTTGAATGTGAAAATATTATAAATAAAGTAATATATTGCATGAAATAATATATTTTTTATTTATGAAATCATAAATAAAAAATATTCTTTGTTTTTCGGTCAAATATTTCGCGAGGTATTTTTAAATGTGATTTCATAATTATTTATGAAAATGTTCAAATATTTGACCATTTTGATCGAAAAATAAAGAATATTTTGAATGTCTTAAGAATTATTTCTGAAAAGTATTCAAACTTGAAAATTTAGATATTGAAAAAATTGAAAACAATGCCAATTTTTTGAATGAGTTTTTTCCAAAAATTCTAACAAATTATTAATTTCTTATGCTATGATAGCATTAACACTCCTATTTCTTATTAAATCCAATCTATTAAAAAGCTTACATCCCAATCAAACAAATATTTCTTTTAGTCATTCGCTAACTATGAACCCTGAAAACGATAAAATATTAAACAAAGAAAATGACTCAACTTCTCAAAGGGCTTGCGGTACAAATTTAAAATATCATCTTGAATCAGATACTCTAACTATTAATGGTACTGGAGAAATGACAAATTATACAAATACAATTAATTCACCATGGTTTGCAAACAGAACTCAAATAATGTTTTTACATATCATTGAAGGTGTTATATCTATAGGATCTTATGCATTTGCTCACCACGAAAATCTTAGATATGTTTTAATTTCAGATAGTGTAACATTCATAAACGACTATGCATTTTACAACTGCACAAACTTAAATTCGATCAATATACCGACAAGCCTAGTCTCTATTGGCGATTTTTGCTTTTATTGCTGTTATCAAATTAGTTTTTGGAAATTTCCTGATACTTTAACGACGATAGGCAATTCTGCCTTTTATGACTGCTCTCGCTTGCAAATTGATCATATTCCAGATGGAATCACATCCATTAAAGATTATACTTTTTATGGGTGCTACAGGATATTGTCCATTGAAATTCCAGACAGTGTCGCTATCATTGGCGATTATGCGTTTTGTGGCTGCAGAGAAATGCAGACGATCACTTTGCCCTCAAATATTGAATCAATTGGAAACTTTGCTTTTTCATCTTGCGCAAAGTTAGAATCTTTTGACATTCCGCAATCATGCCAGTTTATTGGCTCATCTGCCTTTTTTTATTGTGAAAAAATAACGGAAATAAAACTGCCAGAAAAAGTGACGCGAATTGAGGACAACTGCTTTGAATATTGCACTGAATTGGCCAACATTACTCTTCCAAGCTACTTGAGCTATGTTGGCAAGTATGCATTTCATGACTGCCGATCTATGGAAGAAATTGAGATACCGAACGATGTTTCAATCATCAAAGAATTCACTTTCTATTATTGCCTCACGTTGAGGAAAGTTTCTCTTCCTGACTCAATCACGTCGATTGAAAAAAACGGATTCTATTGCTGCTATTTATTGCAAGATTTCTCTAATTTTGGCGGAATAAAGACAATTGGAGAATATGCATTCGACAGCTGCAATTCCCTCCAGCATATTGAGTTGGATAGCAGCCTTGTTTCGATTGATCAGTATGCCTTTCATGGCTGCAATTTCACTAGCTTTTCTGTGCCTGAAGGTGTCACAACTATCTGCGAGGCAGCATTTTACAGTTGCACAAGTTTGTTGTCGATCTCTTTTCCAACTTCAATAACAATGCTTAATAAATCTGTCCTTTTTGTTTGTTCGGCTCTGCTGAACGTTTCTATTCCAGAGACAGTTACAAGATTGGAAGAAAACGCAATTTCAAATTGTCTGTCAATTGAATTTATATCGATTCCTGAAAGTGTCACTTTTATTGGACCAAGTTGCTTTAGTTTTTGCAGATCTCTTAAGTCGTTTGTTGTTCCAATTCAAGTTGAAATTATTCATGAAAATACATTTCAATATTGTTCAGATATGATTTCTTTCATATTCACCAAAAACGTTAAATCAATCAAAGAAACCGTTTTTGAAGGATGCTCAAGTTTGGAATCTGTAACATCTTATGGAAGTGAAAGCCCTGAATTCGTTGATGACGTTTTTTATTCAACAAAAGTTAAAATCGTGAATGTTACAACTAAATACACTGATAATCATTTTTGTAACTACCCGATATCTGAATTGCCGTCTTTTTATTTCACAAAAAGTGGTGAATTTACAATGAGTTCGACTTTTTCTCAAAGTAATACGTTTTCAAAAAGTTCAACTTTTTCAGAGACAAACTGTTTCACAAAAAGTGATTGTTTCACAAAAAGTGAATTTGCCAAAAATGAATTCACTTCAAATAGTGTTCTTATTGACGTTACAAGTTATTTTTCAAATCAAAACAGTTTCAGTAATTTTCATTCTTCATCATATTCGGATAATTTTCAATCATTTTCTAAAGATTTTAATGATGAACAATTTTTTTCAAATACAAAAGAAATTCCAGATAAAATTACAAATAGGAGTAAGAATAAGAATAAAAAAATATCCAAATCAACAATTGTAATAATAGCGATTTTAGTTGAATTTCTTGTAATTATTTCCTTGGTTATTGCGATTTTGATTTTAATAATTAAAAACAGACGAACTCAGTTTTCAATAATCGAAAATTCATATTAATATTTATGTATATAGTGCCCCAAAAAAATAGGGGTCTCATTCAATAAAATAGGGGTCGACGATCAAGTTAAGAAAAAATTGAATATTTTTTCAGAAAATATAATTTTATGAAAAAAAAAATTTTTTTCAAATATTTTTTTCTCAAAATAAATTTTTATTATCGTTTCCCCTTGAAATTAATTATTTTTAGATAGCTATTTTTAGATAGCTATTTTTATGTTTAAATAAAAAAGATTTATTATATATTAGCCTAGTTAAAGTTTAAAATTTTTATAAAAAAAAGTTTTAATTATACCTATAAATAAGCGGCCCACTTCTTCAGGTTTTGTTATTGGTATAAAAAAAAAAAAAATATTTCAATTATCTTTTTTTGTTAGAAATTAAAACATTAAATAAAAATACTTTATAATTCAGAAACGTTTGCTTCATCAGTTTCATGATGCTCATCAATAAAATCTTCGATAGAATCGCCATTAGCATCTCTCTTTAGAGACTCAGAAACCGGTTTCTTATTGTTTTCATCAGCATCCAAATTCTCATTTGAAGAAGAAGGCAAAGCTGCCAATTTTCCAGAATTTGACACTGACACGTCGTCAAGTTCATTTTCATTTCTTCTGTTTTCATCATCCAACACAGGAACCTCTCCGTTAAGGGCTTGTTCTCTATTCTTTCTGAATATTTCACGCATTACAACGACAACGAAAGGAATGGAAACGATGACACCGAAGAAAGTCTGAATTGGGTAGCAATAAACCAATCTTGGAATGTTGTGTTTATCGGACAAATAAAGGAAATAAGCAGCAACAGGCACAGGCAACAATTGGACGAGAAAAGACAAAACGGAAGCTTGATTACCTTTTTTCATAGCCTGCAGAAGAGAAGTAATAATTCCAGGAACTTCACAAACACAAGTAGCGATGTTTCCATTAAATAAGAAAACTTTCGCCCAATACAAATAGTCAGGAGTATTTGAGAAAACTTTTGCCATTGGAATTGGAAATCCCATCATTAAGACGGTTGCCAAAGAGCACCAAATAACCGAAATCCACAAAGCATGAAACAAAAGCCAACAGATTCTCATGTATCTTTTAGCACCATTTGCGTAAGCAGCAGCAGGAATGAAGCCAATATTAATTGCGTTAGGAACAGCAGCTTCAATTGGCCAATAACGATTAAACGTATTAAAACCTGCCATGACGTTATTAAACAAATTAGCATCATGATCACACTCAAGCCCAATCAATTTCCGAACTATGATGCCTGGAATGCACCAACTTATTTGAAGAATAAGTTGGGCTAATCCAAGTTTCAATGCTTCGAATGAATGCGGTGAAAATTTATTCAACATTTGACTAAGTTTAGGCTTTATTCCAAATTTGCCAAAATAAAACAATAGTATAATGGTTACACCTGGTATTAGCTCAGCAAGGCCTGTCGCCAGCGCTGCTCCTGCGATTCCTATTTTGAAGCCGAGCAAAAAAAGAGGGCAAAAAACAAACATGTTCAAACACAAGGCAACAACTTGCGTCAATGAAAATAGCCATGATCGTCCTTCTGCTTGCAAGCATCCACAACCTATAAGAAAAATGCACGGAACAATAGAAAGGCATAAATTTGGAACAATGTATTTAAAACCAAGATTTATGATGAATTCTTCGGCTCCAAACCATTTGACGCATATTTTGGAAAGTGGTATGAATAAGGAAGGTGTAATAATCGAACAAATTACTGAAAATCGAAGCAAATCTGTAAATACTTGCGTGGCTTCCGAATTGAGGCCTTCTCCAAATAAAGATGCAATCTTGGTTGTCGCTGAAACTTGTAAAAAAGCAGCAAATGAACGTCCAATAAAATCAAAGTTTTGATAGGTGGCAATAGCTGTTAATCCTGAATCACCAAGGGCTTTTGATACCCAGATCGTATTAATTACTCCATATAAAGCACTGGTTAATTGTGACACTAATGGACCAACCGATAGAAAGCAAACAGTTTTTAATGGCGTGCTACCACCAAGACGTATATCTTCATCAGTTAATTGACGCTGATTTGTTTGATTTTCTTTATTAAGTATCGGATTGGCGAGGTTTTCTGAATTTGCAATATGAATTTCGTTTTCTGTATCACCATTTGCTAAAAGTTCATCTTTTAAATCATTATCCATAGTTAATTTTTCTCTGAAATATAAAAAAATATGATTGGCTATGTATAATTTATCGTACCCTCAATTTTCAAATATCATAGAAATTTTTATTTTTGGATAATAATGCATATTTTCCTTGAATATTTATTAAATAAAGCTAATTTATTGATAATTTAAAAAAAAATTATAAATGTAAAAAATTGATAAATGTTTGAATTTGAAAAACTTTTTTAAAAGGTTTGGAGTCAAACATTGAAATATATTTATCTTATTATAAATTGTATATTCAACAAAATAAATATAATTGTATTTTTATTGAACTATAACATATAATTGAATTCAAAATTTTGTTCAGAAAAGTGCATTTGTCCTCATATTCTCAGCAAAATCTTAAATTTCAATTATCAAAATAATCTCTTTATGCATTTATCAATTTGCAACATCTCAATCATAATATTATTTATTTTTTTTATTACAAAAAGTGGCATCCAGGTATACTTTTCAAGATCCAGGACGAGTTACCTATCCAAAAACAATTTCGGGATCGAGTAGGTTCCCGTACTCGGTTAATTATAGTATTTTTTTTCTAAATTACGATGCAAGGTCATTATTGACCCCAACTTTTGGTATCAATAAATATCAGATGTGATATGTATTCCCCTTTTTAATGAAGCAATAGAGAGTCATGACTGATAATTTGATATAAAATCATAGCTCGATTAATTTATAGAACGAAAGCTTAATTAAACATAAAAATCATTGTTTTCATAAAAGGAAAATATGCATTGGTTATTATTCATTGTTATCATTTTTAATAACTCGCTTAGTTTCAGCAACTAAATACTTGGTTGATAATTAATTGCATTTACAACAATAGATAGATCTAATTTTTTGACCAATTTTGAAACATGCCAATGCAATCACTCAATCCACTTTTACTACAAAAAAAATACTGTATTTTTGTAGCACTACAAAACTATTCAAATTTTGTAGTGCTACAACTATTACTACAAAAAAATTTTTTTATTCATTTTTTATATTTTTTATTTTTAATAAGTATTTTTCTTTTGTATGAATAAACTGATAAAAAAAAAAACTCATTACAGCCAAATAAGTTATCAAAGACAACTTTTTCAATGAATAAGTGAAAAATTAATTTTTATTTAAATTATGAAAATGATGAAATGCATACTAACATTATTATATCAGTCAAAGCTTCATTAGATACAACTGGTTCAGCTCTGTAACAAGCAAAATTGGGATGTCTATCACAAAAAAACTCCTAAAGTATTATCTTTTTGTTTCAAATTTTAAAACAATTTCATATAATAAATTCAATTGAAATGTAACGTTTTATTCAGAAAATCACTTAACTTTTTCGATCAAAAAGATGAAAAGAAAAGATGCTATTGAACTCTCCTGTTCTCCATGGGAAGTTCCGAAGGCCCCTCCTCCAACAAACCCAGTGGTTGTCAACATATCTGTGGTTCGTTGTCGTGCCGTTTTAAAGAACAAAGCTATTGTTCGAATCAAGAGTATCCTGCCAAAACCAGAATCAATCGTCATCCAGCCTGAAGCTTTAGTTGATTATCATACCTTTTCAGTTAACGTTAAGAGTATTACTAAATCATTAGATGTTGACCAAAATGTACTCTACTTCTCTGATTTATTTGATGAACACAGGTTCTTATTTGATATTCAATGCGTGTGGGCAGCAATGTTTCAAAAAAACGAGATTTCAATGGTTGCAGTAACTTTGCATGCTGATCTTGTAAAAAGGTCAATCTCCTGGAAAAAACTAAGTCCAGCAGTAATAGGTGATCTTGCCCCTTTACCCGAAGAGCCTAATAAACAATCAATTGCATCAATGCAAGCAGTAAGTTCGGTTGAGAGGAGGCATCATGCAATTGATTTAATCAATGAAGAAGAAGGAATGGACTTCGCTGGTCCAATATACCGAAGAAATCAAAATGAAACAGTTTGTACACTGACTGTGTGGAAAAGATATGCTCCTCTTCTACTTTCGCTCAATAGTCTTTTATTTACAATTGATAATCAGTTTAGGCAGATAGGCAGAACCACTCCAGTTGATGAAAAGGTTGTCACCGAGATATGCTCAAAAATATTAGAAGTTCATTCTAATCAAAATAATCCTTAAATAAAGTAAAAAATTTAGTTTTTTTCTTTATAATTTTTTTACTCAAATATTGAATGAACTAATAGAATTTACTGAAAAAAATTCTGAGAATTCATTGAATTAATGGTAAAATTGAAAGAGTTCATCCATTTATACTCATTAATTTATTTTAAGGTACAAATCCAGTACGTTATTTTTTGTAAGAGAGAACGTTTATTATTTGAATAGATGGGGGTCTTTGAAAAAGTTTAAATTGACAAGGTGTGTTTTTGACATTTATTTTACATTTTTTTTAATTCAATGACATGTTATGTAAAAAATAGTCAGATATTCAATTTTTTATGTAACATGTCAAATTTTTCTAATAAAGTGTCAAAAAAAATGGCGGTTACGTAACGTACTGGATTTGTACCTTAAAAATATTTAAAAAGATAATATATAAATAATCATAATATTCTAAATATATGCAAAAAAATGATTTATTCTTCCAAAATACCTGCCCTGCGAAATATTTGCTGCATATCCATATTAGTTGTTTCTGAAATTGAAATGTGAATCAACTTCAGAAATTCATTTTGATTTAATTGACCATTTTGTTGTATATAAAGTTTTATATTTTTCTTTAGTATATCATCGAAGCAAGCGAAAAATTCCTCTATTGGGTTAAATAAACAACCAAGTGGAGGGGTTCGAGTAATTGCCAGCTTGTTTTTTTCCATTTCATCAATGACAATGTCATCAAGCCCATGAAATGAGGCGTTATCAAGCAAAATAAATCGTCCATATTCTGAAGGTTTTATATTTGAGCATAATTGATGCATGAATGCATTGAATATTAATGTGTTAATTGGACATTCAGATAAATGATATTGAACTACGCTATTGCATGAAATGCAACAAATTAAATAAACATTTTTCAAGTGGTCTAACATTTTATATGTACTTATTAGATTTGCTGGCACTTTTCCCTTATAATTTTTTGAAATTCGAACTTTTTTGGATTTATAATTCTCAATTATGATCGGTTTTTCGTCAATGGCATATGTATTGTTCATTGTAACCCCAAAAAAGCTTCTCTGTACAATAGTCTCAATAATATCACTCGATCTTGTAAATATACCCCCGGTTTTAATAACTTGTGCCTTTGTATATTCCGAAAAAATTTGAAAAAAGTAAGATCTTGAAACGTCTATTTTGGTTTCTTTTAAAAATAAGGAAAAAGCATCTGATATTTCAACTGGAAAAAATTTTTTACTTTCGATCCAATTCGCAATTGTTGTTTTTAACATTTTATTTCTCTCATTTGAAAAAGTTTCATTTCTTTTTTAAAATTCAAAAAGTTAATCGATTTATTTCAATTTTAAGTGGCATCTTTCATATTTTATTTGAAAAATTCAAAAAATTGAAAATAAAACGATTACATTTTTGATTACAATTTCTATATAATTTCTTTATAATTTCTTAATCGTTTTTTAAAGAATTTTCATTATCCTAAAATCAATTATTTATCATCATTCTGTTGAGTAACTGTTTTAAAATATAAAAAAATAAAACCCATATTGACAATTATAAATGCTTTTTTTATTAAATACTTTTTAACAATTCTTTTTTTGATTATAATTTTTATAACAAATCCTTTTTTTTTTTTTTTTTTTTTTTTTTTTTTTTTGTAAATATATCTCAATTCGTTTCAATATCATAAATTTAAAAATAAACAACGTAAACATCATTTGAAGATATCTAAACAAATTTTTTATTTTTTAGTTCGTAAACTGGAATCAAAAACAGGATATCGATTTTGAGGCAATTATTTTTTTCAATCAAACAAAAATTAAGAACTCTCTGAAAAATGCTTATCAAAAAGTGAAAATAATGATATCGAGATTTTGATGATCTCAAAAAGTTTGAAAATTATATAATTTTTATTCAAAAAGTTTCGATTTAAGATGTAGATAGTAATAATAAACACCAACTTCTTCTTTCTTCATCACTTATTTTGGTGAGTATAACTTCAGGCCTTATTAAGGTATTCATTCAATTTTGTAGTATTCAAAAAGTGACAACGAAAATACATATTTTGCGAAATATATCATTATAAATTTTAATTTTTTTTATTAAATATTCATAAAATTAATAATATCATTATATAATATATTTAAATTATTGTATATCTTGCTAAAAGTAGAGATAATTTCATAAATAATCACTCAGCTAATCTTTTCAACCTGAGTTAAAATTTGAAAAATTGGCCATATTTTTTGATTTTAAAAAGATTTATTTTAAAAAATCAAAAATTCCGACGCTGGGGACTTTATTTTGGATAGATTTTTTCTTTGAATACTTTACATATTTTTACTTTTCAGAAATCTTTATTTTCTCACAATTTTACAATTGTTTATATCTTACAATCTCACAATTATTTCTTAAAAAAATGCTCAATATTCTGAAGCATATAATAATTTCATAGAATTGATCTCAATTTTCTGATGATTCAAATATTTCATAAAAAATAAATTCAATTTAATAAATTAACTAAAAAATATATCTTATATTTTAAATTGGATTTTCCTCATATTTGCTATAATATTTATACAAAACATCATTTTTTTTCTAAACTTATCAAATTGTAAAATTTTCATTCAAAAAGAAAAATTAGTTTATTTTTATATCATACGTCAATTTTACCATTATATTTAGTAAATAAATTTTTTATCATCATATATTTTATTATATTATAATATGATAAAATATACTGCTTTTGTTCAACCTTAATATGGTCTATAACTTCTTTTAATGAGACATGCATCGATTTTTGCATTGTATTGAAGAAAAATGAAGTAGTTGTGGTAGAATGATTGAAATAAATTATGTAATTGTATCAATTGAAAGCCTTTCGAATGCTTATTGTATAGTTTAATTGAGTTTTCTTTATTAAAAATAGTAGAAAAGCTTAATTTTTTTTCATTTAATTCCTATTATGTTAATTGATTGAAAATAAAGAGAGTAAAAACTACATAAAAAGGCTAGAAATGCGTGGAATCATCATAATTAGTAGGCTTTCTATTGCTTTATCGACTAATTTTGGATTATTTTGGAGCATCACTCGAGAAATTAATGTTATTTCAAAATTGAATATTGAAGTTGGGTTATAGCAGAAAATTGAAATGATTGAACTTGTGGAGTATTTTCATTGATAAAGTTTAGTGGTTTGCTGGCTTGGCGCTAATCACTTATTTTTTTTGCTCAAAAATAATAATTCTGTTTTAAAATAAAAAATTCAATGCTTATTTGGCGATATCGACTTTTCGATTCCAGTTTACGTTAATTTTAAAAATGTGGTTTATCATAAGAGGTATTCATGTGAGGTGACTTAACGTCTTTGATAATTTTTATAATTGCATTTTTTCAGCCAATTTAAAGTTTTGAAGACTCAGATTAAGAGAAACAAATTTCTTACCTGTGGAGATTGTATTAAGCATGATTTTTTGAAAAAATAATGTTAAAAATTTTTTTCCTAATATCTTGATATTTTTACTCAATTTAAAATATATGCCAGATATTTAAAATAATAAAGGTAATTTATTAGTACTATAATTTATTGTGAGACTTAAAATTTTGTTCTTTGTTTTATATGTAAAAATAATGAAGATTTTAAAATTTGAAAATGAATTTTTTTGCAAAAAAGTAGAATATTTAAAAATTCGCTCGTTAAATTTTTATATATTTTATGTATATGTTTTGGCTTAATCTGAATTATTCAGTTGAGAATGGAATATATTGGCTATGCGCTCATTTTTGAGAAATGTTGATTTTACTTTATATTATTAATTTTATTGGTGCAAAATGCCAAAATCAAAAAAATGAGAAAAACTTTTTTTAAATATTTATGTTCTCTTGAATTAACTTTGATAACAATAATTTAATTACATTGAATAATAATAAAAAATAAAAAAAATCATAGTTCATTAATTATAAAATGCAAAATATTAGTTATAAAATTATAATTTTTTACGATAATTTAATTCAATTCATCTGAAAAGTTTCTATGTTTATTAATTAAATTGTAATAAAATATTGAGAGAATAAATATTTTTTCAAAAAAAAGATGATTATAAATTCAATTGATTATTTATTAATTTGTATAAAATGATCGTTCCTAAAATATTGAAAAATAATTATATCTAATCTATATATTTCTTAATTATAAAAGTTAAAAATACAAATTAATTTTAAATATAAACTAATAATATATGTATTAACTAATTTGAATATTAATAATCACATATAATGCATATTTATTAATAAATAATTATATTTTTATATTTCTATTGAAATTATAAAAATTCAGAAGTAAAGTTATTTATACTCACAAAAATATATTAAATTCATATCTTGAAAATGGAGGCTCAAAGAATTATACAAATCATTATATAATCAAATTATAAAATATCTAAAAATATAAAATGTTTTATTTAAAATTTTATCGACGAATTCTCTACATGAATACCTCTTTATCATACGGTTTTTTTATTTACATTTTAGGTTTTATCAAAAAATAGTATTCATAACATAAATTACAAAAGATTAACTGATGATAAACAGATTTGAACAAATTAAACAAAAATATAACAAAATATATTTAGATATTATGATGAGTAGACTGACCTATTTAAAATCTCAAAGACTAGGCTTGTTTATATGGTTAACATTTGGATTAACACAGAATGGCATGCAAATCCACTTGTGAACATCCAAATTGAGCGTTTGTAGTTTTTAGCAAAAGTGGATTGAGTGAATCCACTTCAAAATTTCTTTATTGTTTCAAATTTTTTTTTTTTTTTTTTTTTTTTTGTAAAAAAAATGAATTTATATCTTGTTATAGGTTAAACTAATCTAAAAAAAAAAAAAAATACATAACATACGCATGTAAAATCAAAAAAAATGATAAATTACTGTTTTGCTTTTTCACCAGTATAAAAATTTTGTTGTTTATTTATAAAAAATTTTATGATAAAATTTTTTTTCATAATTTTAATTCAATTTTGAATTCACATTCAATATTTCAAAAAAAAAAAAAAAATTAAGAATTTTGTTTGATCATGAAAATTGATTTCATTTATATTTTGGTTTTTAATAATGATGAAATCTAACAGTAAAATTGGACCAGGAAGAAGATCAAATAATTTGACACGTTTCAAAAAGATCATATGGCAAGAAGAAAACAATTTTGTTGTTTTCGATATTAAAAGTAATCGAAAATTAAAAGAAAACGATGGAATTATTATTCCAATAAAAAAAGAATATAATGAAAGAATGAATCAAGAAGAAACAAATTCAATATCGAATACATCAAATGATTCTTCAAAAGATTCTTCAATCGATTATTTCAATTGTGAGAATCAATTTCAACTTCAAAACCAAAATTTAAATATAAATATAAATCTTAATTCAAATCAAAATCAAAACCAGCATATAACAGAAATGAATGAATTTGGAATTGATTATTTTAATAATAATGTTGGAGATATCAATTTTGACGAAGAATTTAATTGTATTGATTCAGATTTCACGATATTTAATGAAAAAGAATATTTCAATCCATCAGAATCAAATGAAGCTGACTATCCAATATTCTTTTGATATTTTAATTGTTTGTTTTTAATTTTCCTAAATCTTATATTAAATTACATTGTATTTTTTCTAATAATTTTTTTTTTGCTAATATTATTGATTCTCATTAAAATAAAGAAATTCAATTTAATTACCAAATAATCCAAATATTAAAAGATATTAATTGATTCAGGTTTTATGATATTTAATTAAATAAATAAAATATTTCTTTCCATCAGAATCAAGTGAAACAGACTATCCAATATTCTTTTAAATTTTTAATATTCAAAAGTAATCAATCAGAAGAATTAATTCTAATAAGAATAGAAACAAATGCAGAGGTCAAGTTATCAAATAATATGACAAATATATAAAAAAATCTCACCTTATTTATTATATAAAAAAAAAAAAAAGAGTATCAAAAAGCGATTAGATTTCTAAAGCTTGAATTCTCTATTTATTGTGCATATATTCATTTTATGTTTCCAAGAAAATGCGATTTGTGTTAGTGATGAACATTCAGAGAAAGCATCATTTCCAATTGAAGCTACAGATGTTGGAATTACAATTCGTCTAATTTTTCTGTTTTTTTTTTTTTTTTTTGAAATAAATCACTGTATATTGTTTCAACTTTTAATAACAAGTAATAGATAACTTCAATACCATCGTTTTCTGATGCTTTTCGAATAGAAGTTTTATAAAAATAAAATGGAAATTAAGAAAAATTATATGATGTTGAATGTCATGAAAATATTTAATATTTCAAATTTTATCAATTATTCAATTACGAAATACGGTAAAAATGTTTGTTTATCAAATATTATTAATTTTGGGTGATTCAAATCATTTCGTCATTAAAAATATTTGTTGGAAAAATGATTTTCTCCTTAATTTCTTCTTCCTTTGATTTTAATAAAAGACTGAAAAGTTTATTATATTCATAAAAGCATAAATAGAAAAATCCTTGATCTTTAATATAGTCAGTTTGAAAATATGAATAATTATGATATTTCAAAATATTAGAAATAATTTCTTCTTTCGTTCTTGCTGATTCCATTTCTCGTTTTAAAATAAAATTGTTTTCAATGTATCCTGTGAAATCGTTGTGATGACATTTGATTGATTCAAATAAACAGATTAAAAAACTGTTTTTTATTTCTTCTTTTGGTCTATTATTATTCATCAATTTGGGTGGTTTAATTTCATTTGATTCAAGAAGATGAATAAGTTCTGCATTTTTCGAATGAATTGAATAAAGCCACAATGATGGCGTTAATTCAACGTTGTTCCTAAATAAAGTGTGTCCACTATTAGGAAAGTTAAAATTGTGAAAACTCATTCAATATTTCTATGAGCTTATTCAAAAAATACGTTCTTAATTGTAGACGCACTTTAAATATCGAAAAATTTGAATCGAACCAAAGAATGCTGAATATTCAATAAGTGTCGTGTTCTTATTATCACTTAAAAACGAATTGGTCTCAAAAATTGACCGTTTAATTCACTTGAAACTGAAATATTATGACGGTTTATATATGTAATGAATTCTTCAACTGAGTCATTTCGAATCAGAGAACAAATGTGCGATTCATTCTCGCCTTCATGACGCTTTTCTTCATAATTTTCAAATGCTGTTACATTGTTTGATAAAATATCTTCTTTAATTGATTTCATTTCTTCTTCGCCTTTAAATTTGTTCTAGTATTTGCATTTCGCTTCATATCAATTTTAATATTTCTGTAATAAATTGAAAATACAATTGAATCAGAATAAAACATTCAATATTTCTAAAGATTGTTTTTTTTGAATAATTTATAATCGTAACGTTTGAAATCAACTTACCCCAAATCGATTTAATAGATATTTATTTTCACATAAGTATTTCTAAAAAATAAATAAATAATAAAAAAAAAAAAACAAGAAAACTAACGCGCGATATAATCATAAATCATTTAATAAACTATAATCATTGAACATACATAAATGTTTATTGTATTTTGAAATTCAATTAATAATTAATAGCATTTAATGACAACTTTTTGAGCAAAGCTCAAAAAATTGTCATTCTTGAGATCTATTAGGTATAATATTTCATTTGTTTTCTTCATTGAAGTTGATTTATGTAAGTTTTGAAAAGAAATCAAATTTGAAAATAATAAAAGGCCACTTTTTGAGCTTCGCTCAAAAAGTGTCCAAGCATAAGATTCATTTCGGATATGTAATAACTTGGGTATAGCTGGTTTTGATATTTGAATATCTGATTTGAGGAAATTGCAAGAAACGCCACTTTTTGAGCTTCGCTCAAAAAGTGTCTATGCTTTAGATAATAATGGCGTAATAATATATTTTTCTTTCAAGAACATTGTTCTATTTTAAGCAAGTATTCTATAAAAACAAACGATTAAAATAAATAGAAAAATAATTGAGGGTCAATTTGGTTTCTCTTGTCATAAACATTTTGCATCAAAAAGCTATTTTATTTTTTATCTTAAAGAAAAAGTTATGTTTTATTTTTTGCTCCAAGAAAAAGTTCATGATTATTTTTCACTCTATCAAATTGGGGAAACTTTTTGCCCGAAAAAAAATCATAATAAACAAAAAAAAATTAAATATACTATATGATATGGAAAAAAAAAAAAAAAAATTAGAGAGAAAAAAAAAAATGAAAACAATTCTTCATCTGTTTATTGGAAATAATATTATTTTTACTATAGAATTTAATTGCTTTGAGATAGCAAATCATATTCTATCTGCTGTAACATTTGAATCAATTTATGAATTTTATGCATTTTTGTCAGTACTTTTTGTGATTTAAGTGAATGAATTTATGAATTTCTTACTTTTTAAGGTAATAAATTATATTCGATATATCGTAGCATTGGAATTAATTGAAAGATTATTGGTATTTATTCTTGATGGAATTGTGATTTGTGTAAGTGATGTACAAGAAGAGAAAGCACTACTTCCAATAGAGGTTACAGAAGAAGGGATTTCTATTTTTACAAGTGATGTGCATGATTTGAAAGCATTTTCTCCAATAGATGTTACAGAAGGAGGAATCAATACTTGTGTGAGTGATGTACAATTATAGAAAGCATAATTATCAATGATTTTAACAGAAGAAGGGATTTCTATTTTTACAAGTGATGTGCATGATTGGAAAGCACATTCTCCAATAGATGTTACAGAAGGAGGAATCAATACTTGTGTGAGTGATGTACAATCATAGAAAGTATCATGCTCGATTACAGTTACAGATGAAGGAATCGTTATTCGTGTAAGTGATTTACAGTGAGATAAAGCATAATTTCCAATAGAAGTTACAGAAGAAGGAATTTCTATTTGTGTAAGTGATGTACAACTATTGAAAGCATTATTTCCAATAGAAGTTACAGAAGAAGGATGCTCAAAGTTTATTTTTTTTAAGGATGTGCAACTACAAAAAGTACGATTGCCAATTTTATCTAAAGAAGAAGGAATGAATAGTTCAATTAATGATGAACAATTTTGAAAAGAACCATCACTTGAGTCATTGGCATCATTTGGTGTTCTTTTTACATTTGAATCAAATCTAACATAATTTATATCTTTGTTGTTATAAAAATACTTATCAGTTGTTTTCAATTGAGTATAAAATATACCAATTTTGATTTTTGAAGAATTATTTTGCTTAAGGCTAACGACTTTTTGATAAATATTTGAGAAATTCGATGATGGATATTGAATTTCAAATATAATTTCTGAACATTCACTAATATATGATGTTAGTTCTGATGAATTGAGAAAGTTTGTTTGATATAAAATTTCAGTTATATTGTATGAAATAAAAATTTGAGCGTTTGTTTTCAATTTGCTATCTCTTGTCGTTGAAATTGTATAATGTTCCAATGAAGGGGATTTGTTGAATTTATTAAATTGTATCTGAGTATAAAATGGATTGATCGTTAATCGATCAAGTTTTGAGCAACCATCAAAACAATTTTCACCAATAGATTTTACTGACGCTGGAATTGCGATTTCTTTTAATGAAGAGCAATTCTGGAATGAACAATCTCCAATTTTGGTAACTTTTTCTGGAATTTTTATCTGCGTTAATGAAGAGCAATTTTGGAACGATGAAGCTTCTATTGCAATCGTATCTATACTTAATTCTAAAACTGATAGATTACTGAATTCATAAAATGATTTTTCTGGAATTACATTGATTGATTTTGCAACTTTACATATATTTATAATTTTGTTCCATTTGTTTTTTTGTTCAAAATAGCTTTTATCGTTAATTGTGACTGAAACTTTCATCTTTTGTTCATTTTGCGCTTTGATATCTGAAAATATTTTCATAATTTGCTCAAAATCATTGAATGGATATTCAATTTCAACCACAAAATCATTAAATGCCATGACACAGTTAGTTAAACATGAATCTAATTGACCTTTTTGATACAAATTATCAACATTGTCCTTTGTTAATGTGAACTTTGTTTGATTGTTTTCATACTTTCTTAAAAAGTCCACTATTTGATAGTAATCGTATGAATCAGGAATTGAACTTATGTTTAATAACAGTCTAGCTCTTAACAATTCATTTTCATTCTTTTGTTCATTTTCATTTTTATATAATCCTTTTATGAAGTTGTCTTTTGATTTATCATCAAATCTACGAAATTGACCAAATGTTATTGATTCCAAAAACATTTCTTGATATTTAATAATATCAGCATTATTAATATATTCTTCTTGTTCAAAATAACTTTTATCGTTAATTGTGACTGAAACTTTCATATTATGGTACTTTTGCGTTTTGAAGTCTGATAATATTTTCATTTTTTGTTCAAATTTATTGCATGGATATTCAATTTCAACTACTATTTCATTAGATATATTGACACATTTGGTTAAGCATGAATCCAATTGTTCATTTTGATTCAAATCTTCAATTATATCATTCGTTACTTTAATTTTTGAATGATTTTTTACTTCTCCTTTGAAAATTAGAATGATTTGAATATTCTCATATGATTCAGGTATAGAAATGCAATCTAGTATTACTTTAGCATGCAATAATTCTTCTTTATTTTTTTGTTCAATTTTAACTAACTCTGTTTTGAAATGTTCTTTCAATTTATCATCAAATTTACGAAATTGGCCAAATGTTATTGTTTCCAAAATCATCCGATGATATTTTTTAACAGCAGCATTATCAATGAATTCTTCTTGTTTCGTACAAATTTGTTTAAATTGATCTTGAATAGATTTCATTTTGTCATCAACATTGTTTTTGATTTTATTGACATCGGATGAAAAAATGTCAATTCTTTTTTGGTTTTCAATTTCATTTTGTTTTTGTTTTTCTTCTTCTTGTTTTTTCATTTCTTTCAATTCTTCAAGTTGTTGCTTAAATGTTTCTTTCATTTGTTCAAACATCTTTGAATACTCTTCTTTTTGTTTGGTAATTTCACTGGTCAAATATTTAACGGTTTTGGTCAATGTTTTATTTATCAAATTAAAATCAAATTTATCAGAATAATTTTCAATTAAACGGTCAACAACTTCAATTTTTTGTTCTTCAAAATCAATAATGCTAAATAAAACAGATGCTGGCTTTCCATATTTATCTAGACAATTAAATAAAAATGTGATCACATCATTTTTTATTTCTTCTTTTATTTGTTGTTGCTTGTAAAAAAGTGTTAAGATACGATATAAAATAGGAATAGGAAGTTTTAACATTTCTTCTTTTTGAATAAAATTATGGAGATTATTTGATATAAATTTTTCTTCTTTTGATGTATCAAAAAATGAATTATTATTATTTTTATTCTCCATTTCATCTATTTTGAAGAAAAGTGTTTCAAAAATAAGATCTTCTGAATAATCTTTAATAATTTGATCTGTAATTCGTATTAATTCATTGTATTCAAATTTATGAGCTAAGTATTGAAGTTGTATAATTGATGATTTATTTATTGAACATTGTTCATTTTGGCAACTTGATATAAAAGCATTAATAGACTCATCAGAAAGTTTAACAAAATCTTCTTTTTCATCGATAAGCTCAATATATTGTTCTTCTCGGAATTGATCTTGATTTTTGTAAAAATAATTTGAATTAATTTTTAATAAATCAAAGTTAACTGGATACTGTTTATTGTGATAAACAAAATATTTTTTATCTCTTATTACTTGATTTGTAGCATGGATAGAAAAACTAGAATTATTTGCTTTCATGAACAAATAAATTATAAAGTGGGGAAATGGCACTTTTATATATATTATAATAATTATAATTAAAGAAAAATTGAAAACTATATACAAAATTCAAAAATTGAAATTTTCATCAATTTACCATAATAGTATGAATATAATTTTTTATAAAAATTATTATACTAACATAAATAATATTTAGATATTAAATCAAATAATTAATTTAATAATAATAACCAAAATATTAGAATAAATCAAGAATACTAATATATTAATTGAAACCTTATTTAAAAAGGTAGAATGATCAATTCAATTTTGTTAGAAATTACAAAGTGGGGAAATGGCACTTTTATAAAAAAAATGAAAAAATATAGGTGGGCCACCAATGAATTTTTAAAATTTTTGCACCATTGGATAGATTACATATAATAATAAAATATAATATTAATTATAGTTCATAATTTTGAATATAACAATTGAAACATGATATAAAAATTCGTTTTGAAAAAGTTAGAAATAATTAATTATTCGATTATAATGATTTTTAAAATTTATTAGTATATGATTTATTATAAAATATTTAAAATATTATTTACTATTATATTTATGTTTATAATATTATATTAAATATATATTATGTTTATATCTATTTAAATCGCTATATTTATAATTTTATTGAAACTTTTTTTTTTTTTGAAATTTTAAAAATTCAAATAAATATAAAAATATTTTTATTTTGATTATCTTTGCTTTTTAAATTTATATTGAAATATCTCATTTGTATATATTATTAATATATAATTATATTATGAAATAATAATATTAATATAGATTACTTAAATTTTAAATTAAGATATAGTTTTTTCTAAAAATCTCAAAATTTCAATAAGGGAAAAAATATAAAAAATAATTGAAAGCTATTTTTATAAATTGAGAGAAAATTGAATAAAAAAAAGCTGATTTTAATTTTTTATGATTTTTTAATAAATGTCCAATATTCTAGGATATATATCTGATCTTAATTTACCTTTATTTATACCAAATTTATTGTTCGACCGTTTATAATTTCTTACCAAGTAGCTCCAAAATTGAATCATTCCGTTAACTAATTCAACTTTTTGAATATGTTTTTCCAACTAACGTTTATCTTTGAAGTTATGTTATAACTAACTATATCAATAAAAAACCTGGGCGATGAAGAAACTAAATATCAAAAAAGAAAACATTCAATTTTTTTATATACTTCTGAAAATTAAAAATACCATTTTTTTTGACTTTTTAGAGAAATCTATTAATTATTTTATATTGTTTCCAGATCATTCTTGATGTATGACATAGATAATATCATAAAATAATAGAAATATGTATTTTCATTCATTTGAACTTGTGATATTGCATATCATGTATTAAAAAAAAAGTTGATGAATATTAGTTCAAAACTTAATTTAACAACTGCATCCTATCATATATGTGTTATATAAATATATATTATGAAATTGCTGAATATTTCTTAAAATTCGAAGAAAAAAAGAACTTTTTTAAAGTCAAAAAAAAAGTGGCCCACCTATGAAAAAATTGATTTTCCATCAATTTCCAATCTATGAAAAAAATTACTGTTGAATAATTGATAGCTATAAAATGGTAGTCTTTTTCCACATCAGATTATTAACGCATTTTTTGTATAGCATTTTTTTATCTAAAAAATAATCCAAATGTGAAAGAAGAGGAAATAATTAAAAGTTTAATCATAAATATAAAGTATAAGTTACAAATATCTTTTTTTATTTCCAAATTTTCAATTTTTTTGAAATAATCATATTTTTTAATCTTCAAATTGAAAAAAATAGATTATATATCGATTCTCAAAAAGTTTTTAACCAAAATTTTTTCTATTTGAAATCATTTTATAAGAATTGATAGCAAAGCATATATGTATACATATATTAACAAAATAAAGAAAACCCATGCTATAATCCTTGATTTCTTGAACAATGACGAAAATGATTTCAATACGTTTATTGAAAATATATATCAATATAAAATGTTAGAAAATAGGCAAGAGCTTAAATAAATATTATATTTGATTTCAAGAATATCTGCTAATCACAATAGGACAGCTTCTTTTTTTTTCAAAAATTGAATTAATCCTGTTGCATTTCAAGATTGAAATAAAACGTAGTTTTACAAATATAGAAATATTCAATATTTTTGATGGATGCAAAAAGATTCTCCTTTTTTTATTTAAAGAAAAATAATAATTCCAGATCGGTTTCTTTTCAAAATTATTACTAACAATAAGCATAAAAGAAAAGGTTATCCAGAATATTTTTATCCAGAATTTAAGAATTTTTATTCAAATCCAATTATTTCAGAAAAAATTGAATTTTTTAATGAGAAAAGAGAAACTGGTGAAAACTACATTTGCCAACTAATTAGAAATGATTCAACTGATGAATTTATCGTTTATTACAAAAAAACAATATTTCTGTTCTAAGCACCATAACCAATTCAATTTTTGAAACAAATCCGTTATTAATTGAATCCAAAGTATCACTTATTGAATATGCAGCATTTTTTGGATCAATTCAAATCTTTCAATATTTGAAATTCAACCGTGCCAAATTACACCCGTTTTTATGGATTTGCGCAATTCAGAGCAAAAATCCAGATTTATTTCATTTACTTGAAGAAAATCATGTTGAAATTGATTCTGATATGAAGCACAAATGCCTCAAAGAAGCGATTAAATGCCATCATAACGAATTCGTTAAATATATTGAAAACAATTTTTTTAACAATTTAAATGAAAATGATAGTTTAATAGAAAATATAAAATATCGCAACTTTTTAAATATGCCAGATAAAATTTGTGAATATTCTCAATTTTTCTTCAATTTTATCAAAAATAATTATCCTGAAATTGTTGAGTTTATTTTGAGCAAATTCAATATTGATGTTAATATTACTCAGAAAAATTATTTAGAATTCAATAGAGTTGGTAATCGTGTCAAAATAACAAATCCAAATCTAATAAAGAGCAAATATTTTATCGAAGAAATAACACCATTATGCTATGCAATTAAAAAAGGGTATAAAGAAATAGTTCAATTATTAGTAAAACATCAAAAAATTGATATAAATAAAAAGTATACTAAATTGCTTTATGAACACAATGTTTGCAATGAATTCAAAACTCCTTTATTTATTGCATTTTGAAAATGAAAATTTGGAAATACAAGAGTAAAATTATCTAATATTCACTTCAAAAAACCTCCAAAGAAAAACCTATTATTAAAAGCATGCATTTTTGAACAAATAAGAGCGACTGTGGTTCCAGGTTATCAATATTATAAAAAATGTTTCAAGTATTACAACAAATATACTTTTTTATTTACTATTGCAAAATGAAAAACAGCAAACATAGTTTTGCTATTTCAGATCATAACCTAAGCCTTCATAAAACAATTCATTAATATCTTTTAATTTTGAAACTTTTTTTGCTCCATTGTTCATTATTTTTTTATATATATTAACTGAAAATAATATATAAACATAATCTATATTTATAAGTTCATTGAACTGAGCCAAAAAAGATTTGTTATCTGGGTAAAGCAATTTAATTCCTTTCCAAATTAAAATAATCTCATTAATAAAATCATCCGAACATTCAACAATTCCTGCATATTCGTTTTGAATAATTTCTTTATCAATCATGGAATGTTTACTCACTATAATAAAACCTAACCACAATTTCGCTGGATATATCTCTTCTGATTTTAATTGAAACAGTAACCTAATCAACTTATCATAATCTTGCGATGATATATCAGGAAATTCTTTAAGTAAAATATTGCATAAATTCATCATTGATAATTTATCATTTTTTTGTTGAATCGCCTCATTAAAATATTCTTTTGCCATAGAAATATTTTTATCTAAAGTATCAGTTCCATTTCTATAAATAACTCCTAAGTTATTTTTAGAAAATTGATTATTGAAACAGGAAGTTTCTTTATATAAATGAACTACTTTTGTCATATCTCTTTTTAAATATTTCCCTTCAAAAATTAAGTCTGCAAGGATTTGTTGAGCATTTCGATTTTCATTTTCAGCGGAATATTGAATGTATTTTATCCCTTTTTGAATGTCTTGAATTGATTTTTCTATAAGATAAATATAACCAAGATAACATTGGGCTTCTGGATGACATTGATTTGCAGCAAGCGTAAAATAATAAATTGATTTATTAATATTGGCTGAAATGTATATTCCTTCGTAATAAATACAACCAAGGAAAAATTGGGCATATGAACTATTTTTATTTGCAGCTAATGTGAAAAAATGAATAGATTTATGAATATCACAAGGAACATCTATGTCACCATAATAAATAAATCCAAGAAATAATTGAGCCTTTAAATAATTTTGATCAGCAGCAAGTGTAAAATAATGAATTGATTTTTTAATATCACGCGTAATATGATTTCCCTCATAATAAATCAACCCAAGATAAAATTGTGCCAGATCACAATTTTGATTTGCTGCCAATTGAAAATAATGAATTGATTTGTAAATATCAGGAGTTATATACAAATCCTCATAATAAATAATACCAAGAAAATATTGTGAATCCAAATTATTTTGATTTGCTGCAAGTTGCAAATAATGAATAGATTTATTAATATCATGTAAACCATATTTACGATCATAATAAATATGTCCAAGATAATTTTGTGATTCTGGATGATTTTGTTCTGCAGATAAAGTAAAATAATATACTGCTTTATTAATATCACGTGAAACATACTCACAACCGTAATATATACTTCCAAGTATATATTGAGCTTCTCTATTTTTTTGGTTTGCAGACAGAGTGAAATAATGAATTGCTTTATTAATATCACGAGTAACAAATCTGCCTTGATAATAAATGTGTCCAAGAAACATTTGTGCCACTGGATTATTTTTATTCGCTGATAGTGTTAAATAATGAATTGCTTTGTTAATATCACGCTGAATATCAATTCCAGCCAAATAAATTGCTCCAAGAATACTTTGTGAATCTGCTTGATTTTGATTTGCTGCCAAAGTAAGATAATGGATTGATTTTTTAATATCACGAGATACATATTTTCCTTTATAATAAAGTAGGCCAATATTAGCTTGTGATAGAATATGATTTTGATTTGCAGCAAGTGTATAATAATAAATTGATTTTTTGATATCTTGTGAAACATATTTGCCTTCAAAATAAATGAGTCCAAGATAATATTGGGATGATGCATTTTTTTGATTTGCTGATTTTAAAAAATATTGAATAGATTTGTTAACATCTTGTTGAATATATTTCCCATTATAATAAATAAGTCCCAGATAATATTGCGCTTTTGAATTATTTTGATTTGCAGATAAGTTAAAATAATGAATTGACTTGTCAATATCACGTTCAACATATTTACCTCTATAGTAAATTAGTCCAAGTTCATATTGTGCATATGAATAATTTAGATTTGAAGATAAGTTAAAAAAATGCAATGACTTTTTGATATTACACTTAACATATTTATTATTATAATATATGACTCCTAGATAATATAAAGATTCAGGATGATTTTGATTTGCTGCCAGTGTAAAATATAGAATTGATTTGTTTATATCGCGTGTTATATGGTCACCTTCATAATACATTTTACCAAGATAAAATTGGGACTTTGTATAATTATTATTTGCTGATAACAATAGATAATGAATTGATTTATTAATATCATAATGATCAGATTTACGTTCAGAATAAATAACTCCAAGATAATATTGTGATAAATGATCATCTTGATTTGCAGCAAGTGAGAAATAATGAATAGCTTTGTTAATGTCATGGAAATTTGAATTATCTTCATAATAAATTAATCCCAAATAGTATTGTGATTTCAAATGATTTAGATTCGAAGCTTGAGACAAATATTTGATCGATAAGTTTATATCTCTCTCAAAACCTTTTCCTTTATAATAAGCAAATCCATATCTAAACAGTATTTCAGGATTATTTCTATGTACAACTTCATTAGTATCAATCTTAGATAATATATCACTTTCATAAAGCAAATCAATAATTTTGTTTTTATCATAATTAATTAATTTTCCAGGACATCTTAAATCATTCTTTACTAAATCAAAGATTTCATCCATTATTTTTATTTGAATGCCATCCAATTCAATTCTTTCTTTTGGATTAAATTTAATGCATTTTTGAAAAAGTTTTTGAACATTTGATGATACTCCATTAATAAGAATTGTTTCATCACTTGTAAAATTTGAGTAATTCGATCTCAAATCTGTCTTTTCAAATATAAAATAAATGATCAAGCCAAATGAATAAATGTCAGTGGAATAAGAAATCTGATCATTTCGGAATTGTTCTGGTGACATGTATAAAGGTGTGCCTAAATCACCAGTGTATTGTTCATCTGGCTCTGCCTTTTCATCTATCGGATGACGAATTGATGGGAAATCAGAAATGTATGGAATATCATCATGATTAATGAGAATATTAGATGGCTTAATATCTCTATGAATCAATGAATTAGAATGAAGATAAAAAATTCCTTGAAAAATTCTAGCCAGTACTAACAATGAATAAAGTTTATCAAATTTGTTTGGATTTGAATTCATATAAGAATCAAGTGAACCATTAGACATATATTCATATGCAATCCCGACTATTTTTTCATCTTTTTTAACAAATCCATAAAATTGAGTTATACATCTATTTGAATACTGCTTACAAAATTCAATTTCACGTTGTATTTCAAATGGAATTGTTTTTTTATTTATAAAATTCTTTAACATAAAAATGTACAACGAATCACAATGAATAACTAAATCAAAATTAGCCTGACTATTAATATAAATTGATCTTAATTTTATGAAATCGTTTTCATTAAATATTTTGTATTGGTTATTATTAGAATCATAAATTTTTTCCTGCTTTGGTTGAAAATTGATAAATTCAGTTGGCAAAAACAGAAATTGTTCTTTAATTTGACTTTCGAAATTTGCAATTGTTGGCTGATCAAATACAAAGAATGATTTATTATAGAAATATTGAGTTGGATAAAAATATCTCCTGATTAAATAGCCTAAAATTGGCCGAATTAAATAACGTACAAATTGATTGTTTTTGATTTCCTTTGAATTCGCAGAAATTGAACAAAAATTTTTAATTTCTTCGTTCGCTTCATTTTCTGATTTTGTTGGGGCTTCATTGTGAAAAGAAATACTGAAATTTAAAATTGATATATCATTTTCTTTGAGCCTTCTCAAATTTGAATACACTGCTGAGAGAGCAATTTGCTCAAAAATAAAGCATCCTTGCTCGATGCAAATAATAAAATTAACTTTTGCGGAAATTGGATTAAATTTGGAACCAGTACTTTTTGTATTGCTTTCTATTGAATGCGGAAACCTTGGGGAAGTATTGGTAATATAATAAGTTATGAATTTAAAATAATTTAAATATTTTTCAAAAAAAAGATTAATATTATATTCATTTGGAATGCATTCTTCTGTATTGGAATTTATTATATCAGGATTTGATAAATCTATGTAAAAAAAATCGAAATAAGTGAAAATCTTTTTGATCGTTTCATTTTGAATTTGGTTTAGAAGTGAATAATATTGATCAGGCATGTCTTGGAATGAAAAATCGGGTAATAGCTCATTCATTCAGTAAACAAAATTGATTTCTATCAAATTTTTTAAAAAAACAAAAATTTATTTCAAAAAGTTTCATTTTTTATTTCAAAAAGTTTTTAATAATGAATAGAGACTTATCAAAATTATTTTTAATTTTAAAATTCCAACGATATTTTGCATTAAATGTATTTATTAGAAAAAATACTAGTAATTCAATTAAATTGAGTTTTTTCAGATAATAACTTTTTGGCCAAAAAGAATTACATTTGCAAAAAAGTTGTCATCTTTTGAAAAATTTTATTTTTTCACAAAAAAATTTATTTTGTTTCAATTTCCAATTTTTTTGAAATAACTTTTTTTATTGATTACAAAAAGTATTTGCCATTTAAATATCTTTTTTAAAATAATTTTTTTTGTGCAAATATAACTTTAAAAAATTAAAGAAATTGCTCATATTGTGATTACAACTTATTTGCAATTATTTATAAATGCTTTTATTCATAAATTAGGTGTGATTATGAGTAAAAATTGATATAACTTTAGTGTTGCTGCGAGGTTTGCAGGATATATGCTCTACAAAAATGTAAAATAGAAATAAAATATTTCAAAAGAAAAAAATTATTGTTCTTAAAAGATTGCTATGATTGGTTGTCGTGCTCATATATTATTGTACTTTCTTAGAAACAAAGAAGTTGTTCTTTTTTATTTCCAAAGTTTTAGAGATAATTTTCATTCTTCTCAATTTATTAAAATATAGTTGGTGGAAAAAACTGCGTTTTGAGGACAAAACTATGTTTTCTCGATGAATATTCAATATTTTTTAATAAAAGTTATATATAATCACATTTCATATTAATACAAATCTATATACAGGTTTTTATCAATTTTATTGAACTTAAGCTTTGATAATATTATAATAAAAATTATTTTATAACATCAACATTTTTTTAATATTTCCTAATTTTTAAATTATCACTTGGATATACTATAAAATGGATAAAATATTTTTTAACAAATGTTGTTCAGTAAGGGAAAAAAATCGATTTTTAAAAGATTTTTTAATATTCACTTCACCACTATAATTCTTTTTATATCACATTTCGGTTTTTATATAGGAAAATGGATTTTTAAAAACGCATTTTCATTTCATTAAAACATATTATTGTTTAATGATATCCTGCTATTACTTTATTGATAAAATAAAATTACTGAAATAGTCATTTGATATTAAGATAAATTGTTTTTAATATTTTTTTTAATAACTTTTTTTTTCAACTTAAATTTCTCTATGATAGATTTATCAACCAAATTTACTACTAATATAATATATATCTACATATTATATATTATCAGATTTTAATAATAAATCCTCTGTAAATTACTCCCTCATGTTAGAAATTAAATTGCAACTTTGGTTAAAAATATCATTGATTATACATAATGTGTATGGAATTTTCGTATAACAATTATAAAATATATATAATATTAGTATCTATATGTTTTTACACAGCCAAATCTGGCAAATCATTTATAGGTCACTTGGTTGAAAAGATGAAGAATCAAAATTAATCTATTTTATTTTTTTCTACCAAAGAATTAAATTGATCTTATTTTTTGTAGAAATTAATAATATTCAAATATAAATATGAATATGATATTATCATTCAATAATATATTATATTGGTCATTTTTGGGAAGATGATTAAAAATTTTTTTTGTGTGCTTTTCTCAAGGAACAAGTGTAATCGTATAAATTTATCTATATATATTTATTATTGACATGTAATGTTATCCTAAATATTAAAGTTATTAAATATTTCTTTTTAAAAATTCTTACAAAACTTTGTTTAAATTTATATTCAAAAAACACTAATATTTTTAGACATAATCAATATTTGATTATAATATTTATAATATACATGTTACATTTGATATTATAAATATTTTCACTTCAAAAAATGCAATTTACTATTTTTTTCCTATGAAAAATTAGTTTTTTCAAATTTTTTTGAAAGTATTTTTTAGCATGAATAACTTGATGGTTATTAAAGATATAATAATTTTAACATTCTCTTTATTATTTTAATAGAATAATATATAATATAATTTTTTTAATAATGATAATCATTTAGATATATCGAGGAAAATGCTTTTTTGTTTCACTTAGCATTTGAAAAGAAAAAAAAATTCAATTTCAACTAAAATTCTAAAAAAAAAATAACTTTTCAGTAATTTTATTTTATCAATAAAGTAATAGCAGGATATCATTAAACAATAATATGTTTTAATGAAATGAAAATGCGTTTTTAAAAATCCATTTTCCTATATAAAAACCGAAATGTGATATAAAAAGAATTATAGTGGTGAAGTGAATATTAAAAAATCTTTTAAAAATCGATTTTTTTCCCTTACTGAACAACATTTGTTAAAAAATATTTTATCCATTTTATAGTATATCCAAGTGATAATTTAAAAATTAGGAAATATTAAAAAAATGTTGATGTTATAAAATAATTTTTATTATAATATTATCAAAGCTTAAGTTCAATAAAATTGATAAAAACCTGTATATAGATTTGTATTAATATGAAATGTGATTATATATAACTTTTATTAAAAAATATTGAATATTCATCGAGAAAACATAGTTTTGTCCTCAAAACGCAGTTTTTTCCACCAACTATATTGATAACCTTGAATATTTTTAATATTGGTTTTTGTAAATAGTATATTGTAATTTACGCAAAAAAAATTTGTTTTAAAATTATTTTTTTTATAACAAAAACCATTGCAAATATGCAACAACAAGTTTTTTCAAAATTATATTTATTTTTGAAATAAATCAATTTATTCAAAATTTTATCGATTTTTTGTTTTCACTTCAAAATAATCGTAAAAAATGGTTATTTTAAAAAACAAATATTTTTTTAAATAGAGATTTCTTTTGCGTTTTTTCAGGATTTTTTAAAATTAAATTGTTTTTAATATATAAATCATGGAATTTTAAAAAAGCTAAGACTTTTTCATTAGTCTCTAATGATTTCAATAAATAAACTCAGATGATTTAAATAATTGAATATTACAAAAACATGATTGCACAGAACAGTTATAGTCAAAATAAAATTAAAAAATTTTTTATTAAAAAAAGTATTTATGTTGTCTTTTTATATCATCTGCTACTGCCTTGCTTGTTTAAATCGGTTCTTTATTTAGAAGATAAAAGATTTCTGAATGATTTTTTTCTCTTGCATAGTCAATTGCATCATGATGAATGTTTTATTTAAAAAATTCCACTAAAAACATTGAATTTGCAATCATATGAAAAAAGTTAGATTTGAATTATCTGAAAGTTATTGATTTAAAATGTCTTTGATATCGATATCAATACCTTCTTGTCGTAATAATAATTCGACAATTTCTTTATGACCTTCTTCTGCAGCATAAATTAATGCTGTCTTATTAACTGTTTGATTGAAATACCATAAATCATTCAAATTTTCAATAAAATGAAAAAAGTTAGATTTGAATGAAATGAAAGATTTTGATTTAAAATGTCTTTTATGTTGACATCAATGCCTTTTTGCCGTAATAATAATTCAACAATCCTTTTATGACTTTGTTCTGCAGCATAAATCAATGCTGTCTTATTAAATGTTTGAGTTAAATTTTATAAAGCATTCAAATTTTCAATATAATTAAAAAAGTTAGATTTGAATAAAATGAATGTTTTTTAGATTTAAAATGTCCTTTTTGTTGATATCAATTCCTTCTTGCTGTAACAATAATTCAAAAATTTCTGTGTGACCATTTTTAACAGCATTAATCAACTCATCAGTATTAAAAACTTGAGCTAAATTACATAAATCATTAAATATGACAATATCATTTAAAAGTTAAATTTGAATACGATGAATGTTTTTGATTTAAAATGTCTCCCATATTGATATCAGTGCTTTTTTGAGGCAATAATAATTCAACAATTTTTGAATGACCATTCCATTCAGCAAGTCTCAAAGCTGTCTTATTAAATGTCCGACTTAAATTCCATAAAAATAAAATCAAGTTTTCAATATCATGCAAAAAGCTAAATTTGAATGCGATGAATAATTCCGGTTTTTAAATATTTTTGATGCTGGTATCAATGCCTTCTTGTCGTAATAATAATTCAACTATTTCTGTATTCCCTTTTCCTGCAGCTAAAATCAATGCTGTATTATCAAATGCTTTACTTAAATTCCATAAATCAATCAAGTTTTTTTTTTTTGAATTTTGTGAAAAAAAAAGTTGGATTTAAATTTTATGAATGTTTTTAATTTAAAATGCCATTTAAATAATTGATGTTCTAATTGTTGCATTTATATCAATGTCTCCTTCTTCTAATAAAAGTTTTATAAGTTCGATATCATCACATTCACATAAATATAAAAGCATATTTTTGCATTTCTTTTTTGTTGGGAAGAAACAATAATTGTGATATTCGATTGCATTTTGAAAGATGCATTCAATATCATCTTGTAGATCTTCTTCTTTGATTAAATTGTCAATGATGTAGTTTAAAATTTCGTTGTGGTGACACATAACCGGTATTTCAATAATATCATCTGGTTGTGAAACATGATTGTTTTCAAGATATTGGATCAGTTCTGCATTCTTACTGTGTATTGCATAAATCCACATAAATGATGTAAATTTAACTCCTTTCATTTGTAAGTATTTGATGACGTCATTTGAGCCATAAAATGATGCATATTCGATCAGTTTGATTTCATATTCATCATCCAACAGCAGATTCGTTTCAAAAATTGAACTTTTGATTTCACTATCAAGTGGCAAATTTCTTTGTTCTGTAAAAGTGATAAACTCTTCAATTTTGTTAAATCGAATCAATTCACACAAGTAATCGTCTCTTTCTCCTTCCCGCCTTTTCTCATAGAAATCTTTGTCAACTTCTTTCTTCATTTTTTCAATAAATTTATCGTCTTTTAAAATTTTATTTTTGCTGCCGTATTTTTCAATGTTTTCTTCTGTGAGGAATGGTCTGATTTCCGGTTGAAAATATTCTAAGTATTTTTTATCGATACAATCCTGATCAATTATAATTTGTGAAAAAACGTATTCATCAATTGTCATTATCTTTTCTTCAATGAGAAATAGATGTATTCTCATATTTAATTTGAAAATTTCGAAAATTTCTGAATTCGAAAAATATTTTTGGATATCGTTTTTGAAATGTCTCAAAAGTCGCTCATTCTTAGAAATAAAATTAGGGCCGCGCTGATGAAAGCTCGAAATTGTGTTCATAAGCTTTAATAATGCTTTGAATTCGTATTGAACATTAATTATATTAAGAGTTGAAATAAGATTAATCAAATTTTCATATTTGTCTTCTGCATCTGACTCATCTTCAAGAAATTCTAAAAGAATAATTTGAATATTTTTCATTTTATCAACAAATTCTTCAAAGCTCATTTTTAAAGGATGATATCTACAATTTTTTTATATCACATATCAGTTCGAATAGATATCTATTCATGAATCAATAATATCTTATAATATTTGGATTATTTGGTTATTAAATTGAATTTCTTTATTTTAATGAGAATCAATAATATTAGTAAAAAAATTATTAGGAAAAATAAAATATATTTTAATATAAGATTTAGAAAAATTAAAAACAAACAATTAAAATATTAAAAGAATATTGGATAGTCGGTTTCATTTGATTCTGATGGATTGAAATATTCTTTTTCATTAAATATCGTGAAATCTGAATCAATACAATTAAATTCTTCGTCAAAATTGATATCTCCAACATTATTATTAAAATAATCAATTCCAAATTCATTCATTTCTGTTATATGCTGGTTTTGATTTTGATTTGAATTAAGATTTATATTTATATTTAAATTTTGGTTTTGAAGTTGAAATTGATTCTCATGATTGAAATAATCGATTGAAGAATCATTTGAAGAATCATTTAATGTATTCGATATTGAATTTGTTTCTTCTTGATTCGTTCTTTCATTATATTCTTTTTTTATTGGAATAATAATACCATCGTTTTCTTTTAATTTTCGATTACTTTTAATATCGAAAACAACAAAATTGTTTTCTTCTTGCCATATGATCTTTTTGAAACGTGTCAAATTATTTGATCTTCTTCCTGGTCCAATTTTACTGTTAGATTTCATCATTATTAAAAACTAAAATATAAATGAAATCAATTTTCATGATCAAACAAAATTCTTAATTTTTTTTTTTTTTGAAATATTGAATGTGAATTCAAAATTGAATTAAAATTATGAAAAAAAATTTTATCATAAAATTTTTTATAAATAAACAACAAAATTTTTATACTGGTGAAAAAACAAAACAGTAATTTATCATTTTTTTTTTTTTTTTTTTTGATTTTACATGCGTATGTTATGTATTATTATTTCTTTTTTTTTTTTTTTTTTTTTTTTTTTTTAGATTAGTTTAACCTATAACAAGATATAAATTCATTTTTTTTACAAAAAAAAAATTTGAAACAATAAAGAAATTTTGAAGTGGATTGCATTGGCATGTTTCAAAATTGGTCAAAAAATTAGATCTATCTATTGTTGTAAATGCAATTAATTATCAACCAAGTATTTAGTTGCTGAAACTAAGCGAGTTATTAAAAATGTATTTCTAAAATTATGATTATATGGCATAAACAAAATGTTTAATACAGCTTTTTTATTTTAAACATTTGAAATATTATATTATCTGATAAAATTTAGAGGAAATTTTCAGAGAACCCAGGTTCTGTGAAAATATCAGCACCCCCCCTCTCAAAAAGTTGATTTTTTGGCGGTTGATTTTGGTTTCATAAAATTAACATTAAACACTTTATCTTTTATTTCTTTCTTACAAAATCAAACAGTTTTCTCCAATCCAAGCAAACATTTACTTTAATACAAGGTTCCTTTATCAGATACAACGCATTAATCTCACAACCGCAAACTACATCTCAATAAGATTTAGAATTCTTACAAAATCAAACAGTTTTCTCCAATCCAAGCAAACATTTACTTTAATACAAGGTTCCTTTATCAGATACAACGCATTAATCTCACAACCGCAAACTACATCTCAATAAGATTTAGAATTCTTACAAAAACAGACAGTTTTCTCCAATCCAAGCAAACATTTACTTTAATACAAGGTTCCTTTATCAGATACAACGCATTAATCTCACAACCGCAAACTACATCTCAATAAGATTTAGAATTCTTACAAAATCAGACAGTTTTCTCCAATCCAAGCAAACATTTACTTTAATACAAGGTTCCTTTATCAGATACAACGCATTAATCTCACAACCGCAAACTACATCTCAATAAGATTTAGAATTCTTACAAAATCAGACAGTTTTCTCCAATCCAAGCAAACATTTACTTTAATACAAGGTTCCTTTATCAGATACAACGCATTAATCTCACAACCGCAAACTACATCTCAATAAGATTTAGAATTCTTACAAAATCAGACAGTTTTCTCCAATCCAAGCAAACATTTACTTTAATACAAGGTTCCTTTATCAGATACAACGCATTAATCTCACAACCGCAAACTACATCTCAATAAGATTTAGAATTCTTACAAAATCAGACAGTTTTCTCCAATCCAAGCAAACATTTACTTTAATACAAGGTTCCTTTATCAGATACAACGCATTAATCTCACAACCGCAAACTACATCTCAATAAGATTTAGAATTCTTACAAAATCAGACAGTTTTCTCCAATCCAAGCAAACATTTACTTTAATACAAGGTTCCTTTATCAGATACAACGCATTAATCTCACAACCGCAAACTACATCTCAATAAGATTTAGAATTCTTACAAAATCAAACAGTTTTCTCCAATCCAAGCAAACATTTACTTTAATACAAGGTTCCTTTATCAGATACAACGCATTAATCTCACAACCGCAAACTACAGCTCAATAAGGTTTAGAATTTTACGTAAAATTTTAAAATAAATTTCAATTACACTCGTCATTGTAGAATCTGCGACTGTTCATTCCATAATGCTGCTACTTGTCCTGTAAAGAAAGCCTGGCTGGCAAGCAAGAATCAACATAATGATTATATCTTAGTAAAAAAATATCTAAGCGCCTTCTTTTTCTATTAAATACTCATGAAAATTAAGCATGCTTTAAATTACATTTATTTTATATTTCCTTTTCATTTTACGTAAAATTTCAAAATAAATTTCAATTACATTTCATTTAAATTTTATATTGATTTAGTCATTCCAATTTTAATAGGTTTCTTTTTATGTTAGAGCAATTTATACTTATTATTCTGAAATCCTTTTTTTAGGTTTAATCAATAAAAATTTTTTGATAATTAGTAATAAACTTACACATCGCAATACATACTTTATTGTTTTTTTGGTTTGATATATATATATGTATATAAACACATTTGGTTTTAAAACAAATCTATTCTAATTTTAAATATTATAGTATTAGTAATTGACTTTATTTTAATGTTTTAATTGTTTTTATTATCATATTTATTTTCTTTCCATATCTTTTTCTATCCTAATGAGTATTATATTTGCTTTTTTACAGCGAATTATTTTAAATCGGAACCTTAAAATTTAATAATGAGAAATATTTAAGGCCAAATATATGGCTAAAGTAGGTCAATTTTGAGAGAAAAGCAGCAGTTATTTTTTTTTAGCATTGATGATTTGAGGAAAAATTGGAAATTTTCCATTTTTTTCCTTTTTATGTAAGAGTTCATATATTTAATTAAACAACATAAGTTAACGTTAAAACAAAAGGAATTTAACACATTTTTGGCTATATAAGCTAAATAAAATAGACCAAATATGCTTTCAAAAAAATAAAAATTTTGTTCTACTAAAATCTTTCGATCCTACCTTTTCCAAATAATTTATATAATTAGATATCAACTTATTCCATGACAGTAATTTTTAATATTTATTATTAGACTAAAAAGAATCAGAGGAATGATAAAATCCATTGATTTACTTTTTTGAGAATGATTAAAAATGCAAGTTGGAAGATGATTTACAATAATGAATCAAATAAATTGAATATCTAGAGCAGTTTTTTGATAATATTAAATGTTTTTGGCCAGTATTTCTAATTTAATGAATTTTTAAGTACAATTTAACATGTTCAGAAAAGGAAATCGGAGAGAATCATTATTTTGATAAAAGCTTGTGTTTATTCCTTCAAAATAAAATAATTTTGCTAAATAAAATACAAAAATAAGCTTTATTAGAACTTGCAATACCGATATCAATAAGTAGTAATTGTAAAAACCATTTTTTAATGATTTCTAATCATATGTTCACATTTATAATTCGATTTTTCTAGCTTCAAAAAAGATAGTGATCAAATAAATCATTCTATTTTGCATTGATTGTTAAGTATATATTTATTTACCTTTTTGAACTGTCTTGTGTATCTGAAGACTTATCTTACTTCTATCTTTTTCCTTACCTCACAACTTATCTTACAACTTATCTTACAACTTATCTTACAACTTATCTTATAACTTATCTTACAACTTATCTTATAACTTATCTTATAACTTATCTTACAACTTATCTTATAACTTATCTTATAACTTATCTTATAACTTATCTTATAACTTATCTTATAACTTATCTTACAACTTATCTTACAACTTATCTTACAACTTATCTTATAACTTTCTATACTACTTATCTTACAACTTCCTATACTACTTATCTTACAACTTCCTATACTACTTATCTTTTACCTTATCCTATTACTTACCTTACAACTTATCCTGCGACTTATTTTATAACTTAATATACTACTTATCTTTTACCTTATCCTATTACTTATCTCACAATTTATCCTACGACTTATTTTATAACTTATTCTACTCCTTATCTTACAACTTATTATGCCTTAGTATTCTGTTAAAGCTCGATTTACAGGTTTATTGTTTATGTGCTTTTCGAGATGCTTTATAAGGATATGCAGTGTAATATAATATATCATCTGGCCAATTGGTTTGCTTTGCAGCATATCTATCATTGACTCCATGGAATTTCATCATTATTAGAACGAGCATTAGATTTTTTGAATTTGATTGATTATGTTCAGCTACACTTTTTGCGACACCTCTATCGAAATATCTGATCAGGGAGTTCATTAAATATATAATACTGCTACTTATCTTTCATTTTATTCTACAACTTTTCTGACAACTGTTCATTTCTACTATTTTTTCAATTTATCCCAAAACTTTCTATTTTTTCCCACATAATTAACCCTTACGGTCGTAAGTTGGAGAGTTCCGTTGTCAAATCAGTAATTTTGCCGAACCCGCTCTATACAATAGCCGTATTTTATTTGGTCGTTTTTGAGAAGAAATATAATTAATTATTTACAAGTAATTTCTTATTACACATTTGATAATAGGTGGAGGAGACTTCAGTCTTAAAATAAAATTGGATAATTGATTTGAGCAGGCGAGGATGATTAGAGTAAATAATGGTATGCTGATGCTGAATAAAATCAACTAATATAACTGCAAGGACAATCATATGCAAGTGAGATTAGTTTCTGTAATAAATTGGTCTGGTTTATTAAAATATAAAGCATGAGTTACGGTATATATATAAAAAAAAAAAACGTTAAAATATTAAGCGTGAGTTTTTTTTTTTATCTTAACCAACATGGATTCAAAGCAAATATTCACAAAGTTTTAACATGACCATTTATTATTTGAAAAAGTTACCGTTTTTTATATGCCGTAATTTCTATTCCATGCGCTGTAATTCCAAATTTCGAGAATGGCAGTGTTTAAAAATTGGTGATGTCAAGCTCAGATAGAAAGGGATTACGAAACAGCCGAATGGTTACTACATAATTATACAAAAATTCACAAAAATTTGATTAATCTCATAAAATTAAGTTTTGTAATTTACAATCTGTTTTTATATATATATTTGCTATTTTTAATTTTTTTACATAACCAGAAAACTCACATTTTTCATTTTGTCAGAATTTTTTTTTTAATTTTAATCATTTTTATAAATCATTCAAAAAGTTCTAATAAAATAAACCATTCAAAAATAGTTGGAAAAAAATTGAATGCTTTTTTTTTTTTTTGAACTTTTTGAGAGGGGGGTGCTGATATTTTTTTAGAACTCGGGTTCACTAGGATTTGACCCTAAAATTTATCATTTTTTTTTCATATGTTGATCATTATTTTGGCACCAATTTTCATTTCAAAACATTTTTTTGAGGTAAAATCATATAATTTTGTTAAAATGAGATGAATTAATATAATTATTCGATATGACCTTATCTTTTTATAGTTTAGGAAAAACATACCGAAATTTTCTAAGTGGTATAATTGTAATAAAATACCACTTGTTCGACTCAACCCTGTGCCTTATTTTTTTTATATTATTTAAAATAAAATTTATTTTAATTTAAAACTTTGTTAAACGCATCCAAAAGCTAAATATTGCATTCGTGCTATCTTAATTTTATTATATTCTGTTTTTAACTGAAATTCTTCAAAATTTTAAATATCAATAAGATGAGAAAAAAAATACAAGCAAATAAATCATAATGAATTAATCAAATATATTAGGGAAAATTCAAAATATATGAAATAATGAATTTTATCAACCCAATAAAAATACCTGTTTTATTTTAGGTAAAAAAATTGACCTCAACGATCAATATTTTCAAAATTTTTCTCTTCTCCCTCCCCGCTCGACAACATTTTTCGCAAACTAAAAAAGCAATTATTTGACCTTTTTTGATCGTTATTAATTGAAAAAAATTGAGAGGATATTTGGTGACCCAATTTCTACGTTTTTTTAAACCCATTTTTCTTTTTTTGGCCCACCCAGTGCCACCCTATATAATATTATAATAATTCTTTAAAAATTTGTCTTACATATGACAAGATATAAATTCAATATTAAAAAAATTTTGAATTGAATTGTATTGGCATATTTTAAAATTGTTTAAAAATTCGACAATTATTTTAAATGATATATTTAACAAGCTTACATGTAATTAAATCATATTCAATAATAATCAAGTTTTATATTTAATTTCATGTAAATGGAAGAGATTAAATGAATTCATTTGATAATCTAATCCAAATTTTGTAAACTTTGTTTTTTAATATTCGCGTGTAAACTTACGGTTTCTAAGAATTTATTTCAAATATTGAATGATTTATTTTTTACACGCGAAAATTAAAAAACAAAGTGTATCTGATTAACAAAATTGGAAGTAAAATTATTATATACAATTTAATATTCATTTACATAAAAAAATGCAAAATATTCAGGGACAAGTTCCTCTAATATTATTGTGTAGGCGATTCGCTCATTCGAATGAGTTCGAGAATTAATTCTTCGTTGCCTTTCACTTTCACCAGGTGACCGTCCTTGTTTACCGAAATATTCGAAATCGTGAAGTCAGGCAATTACGATATGTTCAATGAAAGTAAAGGAAGCAAATTAACGAGTAAACAGTTAAATCAGAAAACAGTTAAGGTTCTCCTTTCAAATTCAAAAGATTAAATTCAATTAGACTTCACAAATAAAATATGAATAAATATCGTCTTTAAAAACGAATTAAAATATTATATTCACGCAGATATATATTTTAATTTATTAAATAAAAACATTTTCATGAAATCTTATCGATTTTATTTTTTTACAGATTGAAAAAAATAATAAGATTTAATCGTTAAGGTCAAATTTTTATATTTTTAACTAAAACTTTTTCCGAAAAATGCTCTATTGAATTATATATTCTATGAGTTAATTCAATATTGAATAATCTACATTTTTTTAGGGAAGGAGAACCTTAAAACCTTTTTTATACGTTATGTTTTCTTTTTTATTTCAAATATTTTTCAAAATCAAAGTGTAAATAAATCATTAATAATAAATTTTTTTATTTTATTTTTTAAAAATAAGGATAAAAAAAAAAAAAATATAATAAATCTGAAAACGATCATTTATGTTTCAAATTTTTTTATCTTAACAAAAATTTGTATAAGATTTTATTTTTACGATCATATTTTGTGAAAATTACATTCTGTAAAAAATTGAAAGAGACAAAAATTTTAGAATATATGTCTTCAGCAGAACAGAATGAAGATCTTATAAAATATACCAAGCTTAACAAAATTGGTGAAGGATCATTTGGAGAAGTTTATCGAGTTAAAGACACGGAAACAGGTCAAATGTTTGCAGCCAAAATCATGCTTAAGGAAGTAAACAGCAATTCGCAAGAAGAAATGCTTAGCATTTCACGCGAAGTTAACATCAATGCAAGTTTTGATCATCCTACAGTTTTAAAATTCATCAAATATAGTTCAAATAATTTTGAAAATAAACCAAAACCAGTAATTATTACTGAATACGCCGCTAATGGTTCCTTGTCACAAATCATTGAACTAGAACGTCGTTAGCTCCTATTTTATGGAATGATACAAAAAAATTAATTATTATTTACGGAATTGCCTCAGGGATGAGTTATCTTCATGCACACAAAATTATTCACAGGGACCTCAAGCCAGATAACATATTAATGGATGATATGCTTTTTCCAAAAATATCTGATTTTGGCTTTTCCAAAAGGCTTCATAGCGACAAATCAATTACAATTCAATCGCAAGCTGGATTTAAAGGAACACCGATATACATACCTCCAGAATCACTTCAGACAAATGAGCAAACAGAATCTGGTGATGTCTATGCATTTGCTATGATTATGTACAATCTTTTGACTAATGAAATTCCTTTCAAAGAGCTGACGGATTTTCAACAACTTTATATTAAAGTTTTAAACGGAGAACGTCCATCTTTTAATACGATAATAGATCAAGCATACAAAGATCTCATTGAAAGATGTTGGTCTCAAGATCCAAAAGACAGACCAACGTTTGCCCAAATAGTTGAAGAACTTGAAAACAATCATGATTTTATAACGCCATCGATTGATGAAGACGACTTTTTGAATTACGTTGAATTCGTAAATGAATATGAGAAATGCTTCAAAGAAAAGAAAATTATTCAAATTGACGATTTCATCAAAAATCATGCAACCCAAACATTCAAGAAAATTGATATTCGTCGTTACATAGAAGAGCAACAAAATGGTTCTTTCTTCAGTCGTTTGTTTAAGCCAGAAAAACTTTATCCAGCTGATGATCTCATTGAACTTAGTGAAAAATGCCAGCATTTGGTTACACAAGCAGAAAACGACCCAGAAAAACAGTTTCATATTGGTACATATTTAATTGAGGGGAAAAACGGTTTTCCAAAGAAAATTGATCTTGGAGTAAAATATTTAGAAAGATCAATATCAGGCAAATTCATCGAATCTACAATTTACCTTAGTAAAATGCTAATTGATGGTGAAATAATACCAAAAAATATAAAAAAAGCTAAAAAATATCTTTCGAAATACTTGAATTCAAAAGATCTTCGAATATTTGCTTTGTATGCAAGAATTCTTTTTAAAGAAAACAACTATAAAGAATCTCGCAAATATTTTGAAATATGTGCAAAAGAAGGTGAACCTTATTCAATGTATAAATACGCAATGATGCTCTTATATGGTTTAGGAGGAAATAAAAACATCGATGATGCTATGTTTTATTTTAATTCATCAAAGAGTAAAGGCTTCCATAAAAGTGAAGTGTACCTTGCAGCATTATTAATATATGACAATAATGAATCATTTTGGAATCTTCCAACGGAAACACAAAGCTTCATAATAAGGCAAATCATCAAATATAATAAAGATAATGATGAATCCAATGTATCATTTACATTGAAGAAAGTTCATATGAAATTAAAAGATACTCAAATGCTGTCTTTAAATAAATCGTTTTTATCAGATGACTTTAAAGCCTTGATGAGTAATTTTAAAGAAATTGAAGCTGAAATTGTTTTCTCTTCAAAGCAATTTAAATCAATACTGAATTTCTTTTATAAATTAAATATAAATATAAAAACGGAAATCAGCGTTTTTATTAGGGATGTTAATTCAATTTCAAACAAGTTCGGACCAGATAGCAAAATAAATAAAATCATAATTGATGAATCTGTTAAGAAGATTGAACCATCAACTTTTGAAAATTGCTATTCATTAAGAGAAATAGCACTCTCTTCTTCTGTTGCAATGATCAACGACTATACTTTTTGTGGCTGCTCATTATTAAAACAAATAACAATCCCTTTATTAGTTACAAAAATTGGGAATTTTGCTTTTAATGGATGCTCGTCATTAAGACAATTAACAATTCCTTATTCAGTTAAATTTATCGGAAAGCACGCTTTTGATGGATGCGCATTATTAGAACAAATAACGATTCCACCAGACGTAACATCGATAGAAGATTATGCTTTTAATGGTTGCAAAAATTTGAATGAAATCACATTTCCTTCTAGTCTAAAATCGATTGGAGATCATTCTTTCGATGGCTGCTCATCATTAGAACAAATATCAATACCTTCTTCTGTGATTACAATAGGAAACAGTGCTTTTTATAATTGCGAATCATTGAAAGAAGTCACAATTCCTGCCTTGGTTAGTTCACTTGGAGAATATTCATTTTTCAATTGCCATTTAATGACGCGCGTTTCATTTATATCACCATCAAAAATCACATCAATTCAAACTTATTCATTTGCGAAGTGTTCATCACTTACAGAAATAACGATTCCTTCTTCAGTTGAATCAATTGATCATTTTGCATTTAAAAATTGCAGACAATTAAGAGAAGTTACCATTCAGGGTTCAATAAATAAAATTGAATCAGATGCTTTTTTGGGATGCGCATTACCAGCATCGTCATTATTGGCTCATTGCCCACAAAGTTCGCAATTACCAATTATTTTCAAAATCATCATTTTAGGTGAAAGTTGTGTGGGAAAATCCGCTATTTTGCTTAGATATGCTGAGAATAGATATCCCGAAATGATATCACAAACCATCGGTCTTGATCTGAAAACAAAATATATTGACATTGATGGAAATAAAGTCAAACTTCTGTTATATGATACAAGTGGTTGTGAAAATTATCGAGGCATCTATATAGAATATTTTAAAAGAATAGATTGTGCCATTTTTGTTATTGATTTAGCTAATTCCAATCCTTCATTTGATTTTGTTATCGGTCTCTTTAAAACATTACTAGAAAAATGTGGTCAAATACCTGTTGCTTTTTTGGGAAACAAATGCGATATCAAAAAAGAGAATCAATATGTGATTGAAGAAATAGCCAAATTACAAGAAGAGTACGATTTCAAATATTTTGAGGTTTCAGCGAAAGACAATATAAATATCGAACAAGCTTTTCAGTATATTGCAACTGAAGTTTATAATAAACGTTTTTGAAAGTTGAAGATTTTAACTAAAATTTCTAAATTTATAAACACCTTCCAATAATATTTTTATATATGGTTTTATTTATTCATTGTTTCTATGCGAAGTTGAGACGTGGAGGATCTAATAAAGATATCATCTGAACATTCAAAATCACTTGATAAAAAAACTGCTTTCTTCTGTATTTTAATTAGTGAAATGCATCAATTAATAAAATGAGTTCTTTACCTGCTCTAAAAGCATTATTTTTATATTTATAATTCCTCATCATTACATAATCGGTAAAGATTCTTATTTGCTTGTGGTCATTTCTAAATTGATATATATATATATAAATTCTGCCCAAATATGTTCGACAATTGAATTTTGAGAGAGTATTAAAGGTATCTTTTTTTTTTCCCCCCCTTATGTGCTTTTATAGTGATTCGAAAGTTTTTTCCAACTCTTTCAAAGCTTTGAGAGTAGCAAATGTCCCAAAGAAAGTTGTAATTCCTCTTGATGGCTTGGTTATTTCTATCAAAAAGCATGGTTTCTTATATAAAAATAAACTTTTCAAAGCTTTAAGAGCAAAAAGAAATGTTAAATACTTTTTCGGTAGAAATTGCTGGCTAGAGCTTAGTTTTATGTGAATATATTGATTTTTCAAAAATTGTGAAGATAAAAATTCATCTTCTTAAATTTGAATGATATATGGATAATTAATTCAATTTTTAAATAAATTATTTAGAAAAATTTTCATTTCATTTTTGCAAATGTTAGCAATATTTTCATTATTTGTATTTTCTAAACAGATTGATGGTGGATGGGAGACGATTTCTGTTCAATCAAAAGAAGTAAATTACGTTAGAAATTATCTTTATGAAAATATTCAAATTCTTTTCCCTGAAATTGAAGATAATGATTATATTATCGAATCAGCAAAACTTCAAATTGTAGCAGGAATGAGTTTGCAATTGCTTATAAAAACAACTAGACCACGATTATCATTTGTTATTACACTTTATATCAATCCACAAGGAAAAATCGCAATTAAAGATATTTCTAAAGGAGAAAATGCAAGGCCTGTTTTTGGTGGATATGTCTGGCATGATGTTTCTCATATTTCAAATCCAAATATTAGAAAACTCGTTCAAGGAACAATCATTGTTTACAGAACAAAAATTGAAAGAGGATTGAGAATTCACGTAATTTACAGAACTCCAGAACAGAAAATATATTCAGCCGTTTTTGCTACAAACCTACAGACAAAAAATGAAGAACTTGTTTATATTTATGAAATTCAATAAATATTTCAAATAGATTTTAATCTTATATTTCATTGTTTTAACTGATATAAATTAATGTTGAAAACTTGTTTGCTTTTTTCAAATAAACATTTATATTCAAGAGAATGATGGATCCAACAAATCCATTTTATTATTATTATAATTAAAATGGCCCTAAAAATAGATGTCTCATTCAAAAAAAATCGGGCTATAATCAAGTTAGGAAAAAATTGAATATTTTTTTCTCAAAATTAATTTTTATTATCGTTTTCCCTTGAAGCTAATTATCTTTTTGAATTGAGCTAGGCTCACTAAAGTATCTGCTATAAAATGAGTAGTCTCAAAAAGTTCGCTCTTCAGAAAAAGTTCTTGATTATTTTGGCAAAACTCATTGAGCTACCTTTATTTCTCTCACTTTATTATTATTTTGGCAAATCTCATTCAACATTTTTTTGTGAATAGTGAATTGTATAGAATTTTTATTGGTGAAATATTGACTTTATGCAGTAAGATATTTTTTATCATATATAAAATCATATTTAGTACTTAAATACATTTATTAAAACAATAACAAAAAAAAAAAATGTTAAAAAACAAACATTTTTCACTTTCTTGGAGCAGTTGTTACATTTCTTTTCTTTGGTTGAAAAGATGGTGGATTTGCTGATGTACGCTGTCTTGGTGACACTTTAGACTGTGGGTGAACAATTGGTGGTGCAACTTTTGGTTTAGAAGCAGGTTTCTTTGATTGGAAATTTGTGTCTTTTTCCTTTGCTTTTGGCGACAACGGCGGAAGCTTGATTCTCGATTTCTGTGGATTTACAGCAGATTTGTGAGGCTTTGACGGTTTTGACAAATCATCGTTAGTCAAATTAACGACGTTAACTTTTGACTTACCCACCTTTGAATTTTCCACTTTTTGAGAGGGAACTTTTTCAAAGGGAGTGTTCTGAAAAGTTTCGGTTTTACAATTCATTTCTGTTACTCTTTTATCAAGTGAGTCTATGTCAAATTTGCACACATCGGGCTTTGGAAGCATCATCATTTCATCTATATGTGACATGTGACCTGAAATTTCATTTTGTAACAAGATGCTTTCTTTAGTGTTACTCCGCTCGGTGTCGCACTTAAGAAGCTGAAAGTCAGTCATCAGTTGCTGCTTAAGTTCGTCGAGAATTGAGAGGTTTGTTTGATATTTTTTGTATTCATAAAGCTTGTTGATTTGCTCATTCAATTCTGACACTTTTTCTTTATAGTCAGAAAGTGCAAGCCTCTCAAATTCATTCTCTTCAAACCAGTTGTGAACCGTTGTAACTTTTTCTTTGATCTTGCTAATGTCGGCTCTTTCTGCATCCGTCGTTGAAACAAGGGAATTCAGCTCGTTCTCGATGGTGAAGATGAGGCTCTCCAGCTTGTTCTTGGTGTTGTCAATCTCCATCTCGTTCTTGTCCTTCGCTGTCATTTCTTCCTCGAGCTTGGCAAACTCAGAAATGACTTCGGGCGAAAAAGAGTTCAATGGTGTATATGAAAAAGTTGCCTTGAAAACGGTTTTCTTGCTTCCTTCTTTGCCAGCTTGGCCATCCTCGTTGGCTTCTGGCTTCTTTTGTCCTTCTAAGAGAGCTGTGCTGCTGTCTGCACTCTTAGCAGTGCTCGCGTTTGTGCTTGCCCGTTCATCTTTTTCGACTTCTTCGGACTTTTCTCCTCCTTTTTGAGAAGACTGCCCTCCATCATTCTTAATGTCGTCTGCGTTATCATCTGTTTCTTCTTGAATGAGAATGCTGTCTGCTTCATTTGCATCGTTAACTTTTTCTGAAGGTTTGTTTTCATTTTGTGTGACTTTATCTGTTTGGTTGGTTTTGTCTTGGTTTTGTTCGTTGTTTTGTGTTTCATTGTTTATGGCTGTCTTGCTTTCATTCATGACTTTCTCCTCTTCTACCCTGTTGTCTGCGTTGTGTTCAACTGAGTAAGATGCGCTGCAAACATTTATCAGTCCGAAAGAGTCAAGCAAAACCGAAACATCAACCAAAACTTTTTCTTTTCTATCGGTCGCAATTGTGCCACTCCCGATCACTACTCCGTCAGACAGCAGAACGAAAGAACTCCTATTTTCAACGGGTATTGAAAAAGTTTTCCTCGAAGGTATCCTTGAATTTTTCATAAAAACTTTTTGAGAGCATTTTTGGCCATCTTCTTCATACTCGACGCATATCTCAAAAGGGAGGATGCTGTTTATTGTGTCGATGCCGATATTGTAACCGTCCTCTTTAGCAGCGATGTATCCTGCGCCTATTGCGAAGCATTCATCAAGATCCAAAGACATCATCGGTTCAAAACCGAAAAAATTCTTAATAACCGCCTTGATAGCGGGCATTCTTGACGCTCCCCCTAAGAACTCGACAGCGGACACTTCTTCTTTACTCAAATTAGCATCTTTCAATGATTGACCAATTATTGATTCAATTTTTTCAATGGTGTTTTCAAAAAGTTTGTTAAAATCATCTCTTTTCACAGTGATAGAGACGTCGATGTCATTCATTAAAGAAGGGACTTCAAACATCATCACTGGATTGGCTGAGAGAGCCTTCTTTACCTTCTCTGTTGCCTGCTGAAAGCGAGCAATTGCTCTTTTATTAGATTTTGGATCAATATTGTATTTTTCTTGAACTTTTTCAATCAAATAGTCATTCAGTTTTTCTGTGAAAAAATGGCCACTGATTTCTTTATTAGCAACGAAGCTCCTCATGTCAACAGATTTGGCAGTTAGAGAAGCAACTGCAACATTCATTGATGTATCTCCAATATCAATGAAAATAACATTCATAATTGAACCAGATTCAACAGGAAAACGATCAGAATGGATTTTAACGTATGCAACAGCTGCTGCTGTTGTCGAATTGAGTAATGATGCAATTTTTATATTGGCTATGGAAGCTGAATGTAAAATTGACCTTCGCTGATTATCATTCCACCAGGGAGGAACAGTTAAAACAATTTGATGCATATCTGGATTTTTCATTTGAATAATCTCAAGTAAACTTTTGAGTAAATAAGCAATAACTTGTTCTGGTCTCAATATTTGTTCATTTTGTAACTGAATACTTGAAAATTTATCGTTTTCTGAATTTATTATTGTATATGATACAGTATTACTAATCTCTTTTCTTTCTATTGAACTGTATTCGAGGCATATTAATCGTTTTATATTGGTTATTGTATTTGAAATGTTCATCATTTGCTGTTGCAAAGCAAATTCTCCTGAATATCTTCGATCATTATCATATCCAATAATTGTTGGTGTCTTTCTGTTTGATGATTGGTTAAGTACAATATCAATACCGTATCTAGAAGGAATTGAAAGAACGCATGCTTGGTTTCCAAAGTCAATTCCTGCTGTAATGCTTCTTTTCATTTTAAAATTTTGAATTGAATGGAATCGTTTTTTTATTCAATATGATAATACAATTCAATAAAAATAGATTTATATTGTTAAAAAGAAGTCATTCGATTAAAATAAATATATATATTGAATAATCTTCATATTTATATAATATTTTCATTTTATTGATAATATTTTTAAAATGTATTCTTCATTCAGTTTAGAATTTCAGAAATGTTTCTAATATGAAACAGTCTAAGAAAGGCACTTCATTTGTATTTAATGTATACAAATTGAAATATGGTATAAAAATCTTTTTTTTTTTTTTATGTTTTTTATAAATGAATATATGTATATCAATAATTTTTGTCATTATTTTTTTTTTGGATTATTTATAAATATTATATTTTAAAGATATTATAATGTAAATTATTCTTTTTGACTAATTTTTGGGAATTGAATGAATGAAGAAAATGTATATCTAAGTTTCTTTAATCTCTTAAAAGATATATCTTTTGTTTGTTCATAAAGTATAAAGAGATTATAAAATTAGGCCTGTAACTAGTTTAAAAAGTCTGAGGTTTCATGGAAAAAAAGTAGACATGTTGGAAAAGTTCGACTTTTTCTGAAAAACAAGTGAATACTTTTGAAATTATTATTAAACAATATCTCAATTAAAAGCTTTGTTTCTTTTAATTATTAACATTTTTGTATATTATCATTTAATATAATTATCTTTAATTAATAAATATTTGATTTGTATATTTATTTCTTTGTATAAACAGAATTATTTTATATATACCTTTTTTTAAGCATTTATTGAAAAAGTTGAGATAAAATTTATAAATAAGTTTTCAATAAATAAACTATTCAAATTTGTCAAATTTGTAATAAATTACTTTTTTATAATAAAATGATAATAATATTATTCTTTTGACAATTTTTAACAAAAAGTCTTATTGTGATAAATTCAAAGAAAAACGAAATCTTTATCAAAATTATATTTTCTATCAATCATAAAACTGATAAAAAATAATGCTTTAATATATTGGTAAAAGAAAATAATTTAACTTTACTCTATATGTTTTAGATATTTAAAATTATATAAAATATAAAAAGAATATAAAATTATATAAAACAAATAAAATTTATAAGATAATATCATTTTTGTTTTGTCATAAAGAGTTAATACAAAAATTCTTGGTAAAAGTGCAATGACACAGCCAGCAGCATACATTCTCTCATCATATTCGTTCATAACAGCACAGCCTATTGAACATATTCTCGATGTTGGATATCAATCAAATGATGGAAGTCCAATTCCGTCATTTGATGAAAATCTTTTGATAGAATTATGTTCAAATGCAAAGCATATTTTCGAAAAAGAAAGCAACATACTTGATATCAAAGGAGATATTATTATTGTTGGAGATATTCATGGAAGCCTTCATGATTTATTACGTATTTTAAAATTTATACAAGAAAATAATTCAAAAGCTCTTTTTTTAGGTGATTATGTTGACCGTGGTAACTTTTCATTAGAATGTATTACTTTGTTATTTGCTTTAAAAGTGATGTACCCAGAAAAGTATTATCTAATAAGAGGAAATCACGAATTTGATGCAATATGCAGTCAGTACGGTTTTTTAGACGAAATTATTGATTACCATAATCCAAAAAAAGTAAAAGAAGACTCTTCACTTTCACAATTAAATGAAATAATTAATTCCGATCAATTCCTTTTTGATGATGATGATGAAGATAAAATTGTCGAAAACGATACATATATTTCTTGCAATCGATGTGATATATATTATAGCAATCATAATGATATGGATTGCTACAAGTATTCTCAAAAATTGTATGATGCCTTTATCAAAGCTTTTTCTTATTTGCCAATTTCGGCCATAGTTAACAAAACCAATTTTTGTATTCATGGTGGGCTGAGTCCATCTTTAAATACAGTAAGCCAAATTCAAAAAAATATTTGTAGACCAATTTCCGATTTTGAGGAAAATAAGCTGTTATCTGATATTGTTTGGAGCGATCCGGTTAATTCATCCTCTTTTCTATTCTCTGATAACACGAGAGGGAGAGGATATTTTTATAATCAAAAAGCTGCCCTCGATTTCTTGAAAAAAAACTCGTTATCGCGAATGATTCGTGCGCATGAATGCGTTAAGCATGGCTCCCAAACCCATTTTCTTGATAAATGCATTACTGTATTTTCAGCATCTTCATATTGTAGTTCCCGAAAAAACGAATCTGGAGTTTTGAAACTTTTTCAGAAGGGAGATTGTCTTGAATTTGTCACTTTTCCACCTCTTCCTCGTTTAGAAAAATGCGAAGCTGTATATTATAAAGTTCAACCGCTTCATGAAAATAGCAATAAAAATCATCTTTACTTTTCTCTTCGGCATCCGATTCTCGCTTCAAATTTGGCAGTTAGATTGGCCAAAGTAAAAGTTAAAGGGCAGCAATGTTTGACTCCTCATTTGATTTCAAAGCAACTATTTAAAACATCATCAAGCAAAACTGACCATTTAATTCAAAGGCCATCCATGCATCATTCAAATTCTTGGGATTTGTTAAAGTCCAAAAACAATGGCAATATCGTTCCTCAGCAAGAAAAAATAAGAAATTTGTTTAGTCTTGATGATTTGCCTTATTTTGATGAAAATGCGTAATTGTTATTAATGCCATAAAAATAAAGTTTCTTTGAGTTCACAAAAAAAAAAAAAAAAGTTAAAAAGTTTTTTGTAGGGATTCGAACCTTATGATCTTTATATTTTAAACATATTAGCACTAAGCCCAGTTGTATGAGGTAAGGATACCTCCAATGCCACTTCCTCCATTTTTCCGACACGCCAAACGAAAAAGATTTGGAGGAATGGAGGAAGTATTGAAAATTTATTTTTATCGAAATTTAATGTAATACTGTGCTTTATTTTATACATATATATTAATTATGCAAAATATATACTTTTATAAAAAAATATATTTAAATTTCTAATTATTTATTATGATATTTTTATTTTAATTTTGTAAAATAAATCAAACTTTTTAAAATGGGTGGGATATATTGGAAAACTCAGAAAAAAAGTGGTCCTTTTGAATCTTTTATGATTAAAATCTTTTTAAAAATTATAGTAAATAAAAATATTGAGCGTGATGAATTAATTCTTAATAATAATACTCAAATTTGTTAATCAACTGAATATATCTTGAATTTAGCTTTTTTATTGAAATTAATATTCCCAATATGTTAGCAATGGGTGGGACACTCTTTTTTTGACCTCAAAAAGTTTCAAAATCTCTTCGAATTTTAGGTTTTATTTGGTGATTTTAATAAATTTTCTTACCCATTTAATAATCTTTAAATTGGTCATTGAAACCAATCAAAAAACTTAATATTCATCGAGTTTTTTTTGACTTCACATACTAATAGATCTCTCTTCGTAAGAGATATCCTTCAAAACTACTAATACTATTTGATTTTATACATATGCATTATACATTATAAAACATAAATATTTATAATTACTTTGCCGTTAGTCCAAAAAAGTTAATATAATAATTATTTTTAAGTTTTTTCGATACATGATCTTTTCTAACTTTTTATTTTGTAATATTCGATTTCTTCTTTTAATGCTCAATAAAATGATATATTTTGTTTGAACATAACTTCAAAGATAAAGTTTAGTTTGAAAAATGAATTCAAAAAGTTGAATTAATAAACGGAATGATTCAATTTTCGGCGGTTAGAAAATTGATTTTAAACGATCAAACTCAATATTTTTGCTTTAAAATATATTATAAGAATAGGGAATATTATTTAAAATGAGGTTCCGCCATTTATAAAATCAAAAAATTCAAAATGACCATTTTTTACCCAAATTATTTTTTATGGAAAATAAAATGCGATTATCTAATTCACCTTTGATGATTTTGATTTTTTAAATAGTAAATTATATGTAGCTATTAAAAATCTATCTAAATATAAAATAACTGGAAAAAGTCTTGGATGGCTTACACATTTTTTAAATTGAATTATGTTTTGCTAAATAAAAAAGGTTTTTTTTTCAAAACATAAATATATCGGTAAATCTAATTTTTTTTTAAAGTAATTATTGGTTGGAAAAAATCGCTAAATAAATCCCACACTTTTTTTTGACCTTTCGACCGTTTATTTTACACAAATATTTTATATAACAATTTTTAATTTTTAAGGTCAAATTAAAGGTGAAATATAAAGAAACAAGGTCAATTTAAAGTAAATGCAAGGGAAATAGTGAAGAATTATGATAATAAAAAATAAAAATTGATATATAGAATATATGATTGATTTAAATAATAAAATAATTATGGTTTAATATAAAAAAAGGATTTGATTTGTGAATTTAGAATGACTATGATAATAACCTTCTATTTATTGAATAATAATAATAATAATAAAAGACATTTATTCAAATTATCTTGTATATCAGTTAATACTAATCATATTGTAGTAATATATAAAAAGTAAATATAATTATATTAATTAGAATTTGAGATATATGAGTTTTAATTTAATTGAATTGAAATATTAAAAAAAATTGTAAATCATACAATTATGAAATACGTAAATATCTTTATAATTAATAAGTAATATCATTGATATTTTTGAATATATCATAGAATAAACATATATTAACCTTAAATACATAATAAATGAGAGATATACCAAAAAACAGGAGTGTAAATACCTTTAAACTTTCTCATTCAATAGAAATTAAAAAATTCATGGTTTATCTGCCATTCGTTCTATAAGACTGAAAAAAAATTAAATTGAACAATTTGCAAATCTTTAATAGTTGAAATGTCATTTACAGATTTTTATCGAATAAAATTATCTTTATTCAATTTTACGGTTTTCAATATATTTATTATTTATATCATATTATTATATTTGATCCAAAAATCATGATAAATAAAAAACAATGGTTCAATAGTTTTGGGAATTAACAAATTAAATATTTATTAGAAAAAGCTAGTATTCAAATTTCTCCGGGAAATTTTAAGTAGCCATTTTTATTGAAATTTACTTCACTTTATTTTTGCAAAAACAAATGGAGGTTGATAAAGCAAACATTAACATATTAAAAGATCTTCAGCAACTCATTATCGAATTCTTAGATAATGATAGTGATAACCAGATTAATTTCCATGAAATTAAAGATTTCATAGAAAAAGCCAAAATTCAAGAAGATCAGTATAAATTAAGCTTTCTATTACATATGATTTCTATAATTTCTAACAATCACCACCGTTCGACTAATTTCTTTGAAAAAATATTTTCCATCCTTGATTATTTAAGTCTCAGTATCAAAAAGTATTTTTCAAGTTCAGAATTATTTGATATTTTTGAAGATAATAAGAAGACACTCCTTTTTCTAGTTAAAAAAGAATTGATAATCATAGATACCTCAATTATTAAAAAAATGTCAAAAGGAAAATATTTTTACAGGGGCTATCTGTATTACTTTTCACCAGAAATAAAACAAGTAACAAGTGACCAATCAATGGAAGATCTTCCAGATGACTTTGAAGAGAAAAGGGAAATTGGTGAAAATGATTCATATATATGTCAACTCATCCGTAATGATAATATAAAAGAATTCATTTCGTATCATATTAAAACTAATTGTTGTTTTTACGAAAGTTTGCCAAAATCAAAATATGAAACAAACACTTTTCTAATAGATTACACGAATTATATTGAATATGCAGCGTTTTTTGGATCAATTGATATATTTAATTATATAGTTAACCAAAATGTTTATTTGCCACCATCATTGTGGCTTTTTGCAATTCACAGCCAAAATTCTGATCTAATTCATAAACTTGAAGAACTTGGCGTCATCCCTTCTGATGAAACATACAACGAATGCTTTATTGAATCAATCAAATGCCACCATAATTATATTGCCAATTACTTTCTTCAAAATTATATTCAAGAAGATGAATTAATATTTTTCAAGAATGAGCAATTCATAAAATATTTCAATTTCTCTTTTTTTGAAAAAAATATCTTTAATTACTCTAATATTGGCTTATTCATTAAATATGACTATTTAATTGTTGTCCAGCTACTTTTAGAATACATAGATATTGATGTAAACAGCGAGATAATTAACAATCAAAAAATTATTTTAATTACATTTGCTTATTTTATTGTTTCATGTCATTTCAGAAAAATATAATTTATGAAATTTGCTTTTATTTTAAATGAATTTTTTTATCTCAGACAGATAATTTCAATATTTTCGAAATTTCTAAAAAACGATCAAAATGAAGAACACACTCAAAGTTATAGGACATATAGAATTGCATTATTTTTTATATTACGTTTTTAACTCATTTTTAATGATGTTATTATTCATTGAAGTTTTAAAATTTTTTTTTTATATTTCAAAAAACTCCATTATTAATTGCAATTGAAGAAGGAAACATTAAAATGGTAAAAATGTTATTAAAACAACAAAATATTGATATTAATAAAGTAACAATTTTCTTTTTTGTTTTTTTTTTTTTATACAATTTCATAACAATTAGATTTATTACATTTCATTCCAAACAATTCAATGAAATTTTTAAGAAAAAATTGATGATGTTTAAAATAATATATCAAATAAAATTAAAAACAAAATTAATGAAATTCTAAATATTTATTTTATAAAACTCCATTGACTGTTGCAATTGAAGAAGGAAAAATTAAAATTGTTGAACTTTTATTAAAACAACAAAATATTGATATTAATAAAGTAACAATTTTCTTTTCTTTTCTTTTTTTTTATAAAATTTCATAGAAACATCATTTATTACATTTCATTTCAAACAATTCAATGAAATTTTTAAGAAAAATTTAATGATGTTTAAAATAATATAATAAATAAAATTAAAAACAAAATTAATGAAATTCCAAATATTTAATTCATAAAACTCCATTGATTGTTGCATTTGGAAGCCCAAGTATTAAAATCATTGAACTTTTATTAAAACAAAAAAATATAGATATCAACAAAGTCATAATATGAATTAATTTTTGAATGGAATTTTATGACCATATATTTGATTACATTTCATATCAAGAATTTTAATAAAGTTTTTACTAAATAAATAAATGATGTTAAATGATAGATTACTAATAAAATAAAAAACAAATATTTAATCAAACTCCATTAATTTTTGCAGTTGAGAAAAGAAATAGCATAGCCGTTGAACTTTTATTAAAACAAAAAAATATTGATATCAATAAATCCACAATTAGAATAAAAATTTTAATGTAATTTTATAGCAATATAATTTATTACATTTCATTCCATACTTTTCAATAAAATTTTTAAGCAAAAATCAATGGTGTTTAAAATAATGCATTTAATAAAATTAAAAACAAAATTAATGAAATCCCAAATGTTTCTTTCATAAAACACCATTGACTATCGCAATTAAAAATAGCAATACCAAAATTGTTGAACTTTTATTAAAACATAAAAATATAGATATCAATAAGGTCACAATTTTCTTTTGAATTATTTATAGAATTTCATGGCGATATGATTTATTACATTTAATTTCAAGCATTTCAATGAAGTTAATAAGAAAAATTAATGATGTTTAAAATAAAAAACATTTAATAAAATTAGAAATATAATTAATGTAATTCTAAATATTTATTATATAAAACGCCATTGATTATCGCAGTAGAAAAAAGTTATAGCGATGTTACTAAACTTTTATTAAGACATCAAAACATTGATATAAATAAAGTCATAGTTTTCATTTTTATTTTTTTTATAAAATTTAAATAACAATAGTATTTATTACATCTCATGCCTAACGTTTTAATGGAATTTTTTAAAAAATTAATGATGTTTAAAACAAAATATTTAATGAAATTAAAAACAAATTTAATGAAATTCCAAATATTTATTTCATAAAACACCATTAATTGTTGCAATTGAAAAAAGAGATATTTATATCATTGAACTTTTATTAAAACATAAAAATATTGATATCAACATTCCAGCAATTTTCAATATTATTTTTAATAAAACTCCAATTATGGTTGCTACAGAAAACAATTCCCGAATAATTGTTGAAATTTTATTAAGACATTCAGGCTATAATACTGAATATTTCAACTCAATTTCAATTTATTTCTTTAAATTTAATTACTTATTTGCTTATTTGAATATAATTTCAAAAAAAAAAGTATTTTATAATGCTCTTTCCACTCTTGGGAAAACAATTCTTAGCATTTTGAATCGGTTAAATGAATCATACAATAAATTTAAGTCATTCTGCAATTTTTAATAATGATTCGTGGTTATTATAAAAATATTTTTTTTTTTTTTTTTTTTTTTTTTTTTTTTTTTTCTATATCATAATTCTAAAAATATTGGGTAGTTTTATTTAAAAATTTTAATGAATGCTCAAATACCTAATTTATTTGAATAATACATTATTTTCTGCATGATTTCTTTTTTTAATTATTCGAAAATATCGCATTAGAATTTGTAAAGAGACTTGAAAAATCTGTATACCTTTGAAAAACCTGTATACCAAAATTTTTTCAATATTTAAAGTCATTATTATGTGTTCTAAAAATTCATATGAGCATTAGATATCATATAACGCAATATTTATTAGTATCGACATGAAATATTAAGTTCATTACTGAAAAACTATTGAACATTTATTAATGATGAATCTTTAAAATCTTCTTACAAATTGTTTTGAAAATTATATATACAATATAAAATAGTATATATTTTAAAATAAAATTATTTAAGGTATCAACTTTCTGGCTAAATAATGAGATATTAAAAAAAGCATTCAAAAAGTTTTAAAAATGAAATAACGTGTAAATTTCCACGAATTCAAAAAGTTACAAATGAAATAACGTATAAATTTCCACGAATTCAAAAAAATTCAATATCATTATTATATAAAAAGTTAAAAAACGATCGATTATTTGTGAGTTTTTTAAAAATAAACATCTCAAATTAAAAATTGTTTATATCTTAATTTAGGTCCAATAATAATTATGTTATTAATATATATTTATATTATATACTAAATAATAAATATAAGAAATCAATATTATTGAAGTTTATAAGACAAAAGGGAGTTTCCATACCTTTTACAAAAATTGTTTAAACAATAAACTTTGACTATTAATTTTCGACATTGAATTTTTCAAAGTGCATTCAATTTATCATTTTTTATAAAACGATCTCCTGATGGCGATCCATATGCTTTCTGCTAAGCTCCCTCTGTTGGAGGATTATGTGAAGCATCCTTATGGAGTTGCTAGCTCATAAGACTCACCATATCGCAATAAAGCCATGCTTTTCTATAAGTAAATTTCTTATTCTAAAAAATATAAATACGGATAAACTTCTGAATTTAAAAATAAACAATTCAAAAATTGAATACATTGCTTTGAGAGAAACAAAAAATTTTCGACACTTTATCGTTTTTTTAGTCAATTTTGAATGTGAATTGACGGTTATTTGCTCGTTATGTCGAAAATTAATAGTCAGAGTTTAGAATAGAGTTATTTTTCGAGAATTTATTGAGAGAAATACATTTATTCAAAAAAGACAATCATTTAAGCCAATTGAATGAATTCAAAAAATAAAATGCATTGATCTTGAATAAATAGTTGTTTTTATTTTACTTTTTATAATTTATATATTTTTCATTGTTTAAAAAATTATTTAAATATATTAATTTGTGTATTTATTGGATATCTTCCAAAATAAATTTATATTATCAAAAAATATCTCTACTTCATTGAAACATTTGAATGATTTTCTATTTAAGTTCGTTATGTTATTTGATTATTAACAAAAAAAACGAAAAAAAATGAATGTACATTCATAAATATATATATAAAATTTGTATAATTAAGCATTCATTTTTGCCCAGTAAAAAAAAAAAGAAAGTTGTAACTTTTTCATAGGCTTGTTATTTTCCCATTCTCTAGTTCAATAAATGATTTACTTTTTGATATACATAAATAAATTTGCTTATCTATTTCAGATATTGAGAATTATTATTTTCAGCTTTTGATATAAGAAATTTCAATTAAACTTTTTGATAAACTTATGATCGAAATTTAATCTAAAATATCTCATTAAAAAGAATGCATTTTTTGATTTTAACATTAAAATAAACATTACTACTTTATATTATATATTTAAATATTTTAAAACCAAAATATTAATTATTAAAAACGATAAATATGTTTGAGATTTCGAGATTAATATCATGTTTACAATTATTTTCATATCACATTTCTTCAAAAAGTTATCGCTCTCTAATTCTCTGATATCAAAAAATATTTGAATTTAATACAGGCATTTTGAAGATATTATAATTTATTTTAGCAGTATAACTATTTCAAAAAGTTTTTATAGAAAAAAAAATAATTGAAAATGGGCACTTATATTGAGCAAATAAACCGGTACCTCCAATAATCAGTAATTTTAAAAGATCTGTATATAAAGGATTCTTTATCGAATGACTATTTCACAACCAGAATCCCCAATCTTTTTAGTAAATACAAGCAATCAGTATATGATCATATACAAAATTGTATAAGAAGGCCTGTTCCTGTTGAGAGACGGTAGAATCTAAACTCATTTGAGTTATCAAAAGTTTAAAAAATAATTGCAAATTCTATCAATAATTCAAATTTTACAGTATATCATACATTTTACGATATTGATGAATTTGTCATTGTATATTTCAATGAATATATCTTTGAATTTGCTTTTGATTTTTTGGTGAGACTAAATCTTCATAAAAAAAGATAATTGCAGATGAACTTGGAATCCATCTTGTTGTGAATTCTATATGGAATGCTCGATCTATTTCACCTTCTCAATTATCATCAATGTTTTCCAAGGTAGGCCAATAGAACTGTTGTCCTATCGATTAACTATATAACATGAAAATTTTAGATCAGCCAAAACTTTTTGTGAACAAATAGGTACTTTATGCCATTTTTTTAAAAACGACAATATAGAAAATTAATATATAGATGAATGAGATTAAATATTTTCAGTAAATCCAAACTTTTCGTCTATGACCAGTTGAAAGATTACTAAAGAAGACCAGCTCCTGATGACCATCTATATTACTTAGCCTCGGAAGAATTATCAATTATTGAATATAAAATAACAGGAATGATTGCAAATAATGAATTTAAGGTATATTTAACTTTTGATTATATAGATGATTATATTATTGAAAATTTTAATAAATCAACATATTTGTATAAAAATTAAACTGCCAATCATTTCTGATCAAAAGCGATAATCATTGCTGATGAAAACTGCCAATCGTTGCTGATGAAAACTGCCAATCATTGCTGATCAAAACTGCCACTCCATAAAATTAATTGATAGAACATCAACCGAAAATTGATGAGGTTGACCAAAATGATTTCACCGATGAAGAAGAGAAGAGAGTTATTGTTCCTATTGAATATGAAATATGTGTAAGCCCATATGAATAACTCTCTTGCTCCATTGTTGGCTTAATGAAATGTTTTCAGGCCAATTTTAAATATATAATTTTTTATCATTTCAGACAAATCAGATTCTTAAAATAAACCAAATTTTCTACCAAGCATGCACAAATAACAAGCTGTATGAGTGATTTTCGATTGATTAACATCATTTTGAGAATTTACAAGACTAATGAAGAATTTTTCGAGATTGCCGATGTGGATATCACCAAATGTGCAAAAATCAGAGGATAAATGATATCGAAAAATTAATGGGAACAATAACTCTCTTCGAAATGCTCCTTTGACTCCAAATCAGCAATTTTGTTATTACTAAAATAGAGATTAAAATAATCCAATCTGAAAATTGAATAGAAAAATACCGAATTGAATGGATGACGATCACTTTCTTCTATTGCGATCCAATTTTTGATTGTACTATAAATGGGGAAGGGGGGGGGAAAAAAATAACTTTTTCGAAGTATATTGTTCGAAAACTTAGCAAAGTACCTACAATAAGATATTTCATTTCAAACATCTTTTTCGATACTATTGATTGTAATTTAGCTAAAAAACTCAATAGTTATAGATATCCAGACGAGGTCGCTGACTTTTTAGTATCTTTACAATTCATGTTCATACTTTTAAGTTATCATAATGATAACTTGGCTCTTTGGATGTTTCCGATGTGCTGTTGGAATGAATGTTTCAACAAACAGCAAATTGGTAAAAAGACACACATTCTCATGCCACGAGTGGCAATAAAGAGGGCGTTTTGCATAATTGCAATATCATAAGTATTATATAGTAAGAGGCTCATAGAAGCATTACAAAAGGAAATCGAACAACTAAAAAAAAAAAAAAAAAAAAAAAAAACAAGAAAACTAACGCGCGATATAATCATAAATCATTTAATAAACTATAATCATTGAACATACATAAATGTTTTTTGTATTTTGAAATTCAATTAATAATTAATATCATTTAATGACAACTTTTTGAGCAAAGCTCAAAAAATTGTCATTCTTGAGATCTATTAGGTATAATATTTCATTTGTTTTCTTCATGGAAGTTGATTTATGTAAGTTTTGAAAAGAAATCAAATTAGAAAATAATAAAAGGCCACTTTTTGAGCTTCGCTCAAAAAGTGTCCAAGCATAAGATTCATTTCGGTTATGTAATAACTTGGTTATAGCTGGTTTTGATGTTTGAATATCTGATTTGAGGAAATTGCAAGAAACGCCACTTTTTGAGCTTCGCTCAAAAAGTGTCTATGCTTTAGATAATAATGGCGTAATAATATATTTTTCTTTCAAGAACATTGTTCTATTTTAAGCAAGTATTCTATAAAAACAAACGATTAAAATAAATAGAAAAATAATTGAGGGTCAATTTGGTTTCTCTTGTCATAAACTTTTTGCATCAAAAAGTTATTTTATTTTTTTGTTTTAAGAAAAAGTTATGTTTTATTTTTTGCTCCAAGAAAAAGTTCATGATTATTTTTCACTCTATCAAATTGAGGAAACTTTTTGACCGAAAAAAAATCAAAATAAACAAAAAAAAATTAAATATATAGTTTTGAGATAAACCCCCCTACCAAAAGAAATACCCCCCTACCATTTTTTATTGAAAATATTGAATGGTTTATAATTTTCAAAAAATAATTTTTATTAACGATGTGACGAATTTTATAAAAGAAGATGCATAAAAAAACATTAATGTAAGTTCCAAAGAATCAGATTCGAGTAATTACGTAGAACAACACGCAAATGCTTTTAACAATTTTGAAACATGTTTCTCAACTCACACTACAAACACTCACAAGTAAACAGATAAACAAACAAACATCACAGCAAGTTCCAAATAATCAGATTCGAGTAATTACGAAGAACAACACGCAAATGCTTTTAACAATTTTGAAACATGTTTCTCAACTCACACTACAGACACTCACAAGTAAACAGATAAACAAACAAACATCACAGCAAGTTCCAAATAATCAGATTCGAGTAATTACGAAGAACAACACGCAAATGCTTTTAACAATTTCGAAACATGTTTCTCAAATCACACTACAAACACTCACAAGTAAACAGATAAACAAACAAACATCACAGCAAGTTCCAAATAATCAGATTCGAGTAATTACGAAGAACAACACGCAAATGCTTTTAACAATTTCGAAACATGTTTCTCAACTCACACTACAGACACTCACAAGTAAACAGATAAACAAACAAACATCACAGCAAGTTCCAAATAATCAGATTCGAGTAATTACGAAGAACAACACGCAAATGCTTTTAACAATTTCGAAACATGTTTCTCAAATCACACTACAAACACTCACAAGTAAACAGATAAACAAACAAACATCACAGCAAGTTCCAAATAATCAGATTCGAGTAATTACGAAGAACAACACGCAAATGCTTTTAACAATTTCGAAACATGTTTCTCAAATCACACTACAGACACTCACAAGTAAACAGATAAACAAACAAACATCACAGCAAGTTCCAAATAATCAGATTCGAGTAATTACGAAGAACAACACGCTGTTTCGAAATTGTTAAAAGCATTTGCGTGTTGTTCTTCGTAATTACTCGAATCTGATTATTTGGAACTTGCTGTGATGTTTGTTTGTTTATCTGTTTACTTGTGAGTGTTTGTAGTGTGATTTGAGAAACATGTTTCAAAATTGTTAAAAGCATTTGCGTGTTGTTCTTCGTAATTACTCGAATCTGATTATTTGGAACTTGCTGTGATGTTTGTTTGTTTATCTGTTTACTTGTGAGTGTCTGTAGTGTGAGTTGAGAAACATGTTTCGAAATTGTTAAAAGCACTTGCTTATTGTGTCCAATAATAACTATTCTGGTGTTAGCCTAAATAAAAAATGAAAATAAACGTATCATATTAAATATAAACGTCAACTTTAACGTCAGTAGAGGTGTAGAAGATTCTTTAAAAATAATAAAAACCGTCTTATTTTTTCTCAAAATAAACGTCTTTAGATATCATGAAAACATATTTATCTCCAAATTTATAGTGTAAAATCAATAAATTTTATCTTGATTTTGAATTTAAATATTTATGTAAAATTATAGAATATAATATAAATATGTATCATTTCGAATAAAAGTTTTTACTATCAGAAAAACCCCCCTACCATTTTACTTTTTTCTTCTCAATTTTGAATGCTAAAAAAAAAGTCGATTGATAATGGTGAAAAAATAGGTGAAAAAAATGGTAGGGGGGTTTTACTTTTGGTAGGGGGGTTTTTCCTCATACTATACTTTTTGAAAAAAAAAAAAAAAAAAAAAGTTAAAGAATATCGAGCTTTAAAGGCTAACTACTCAAAGATAAAATATGTGGAAGGAACTGCAAAGAACATGGTGTCGATTGACGAGATGTCCAGACGTTGTCAGATTGCCGAAGATAATGTTTCCAAGCTTGGGACCTCGTTTTTGACAGCGAGGCTTCTGGGAGCCCCTTACGATATACTACTACATATAAAGAATTTAAAAAGCTTAAAGTTATATTTCTTTTGGTATAAATAGGCACAATGCTTCAGGAACATTACAATGATCTTGTCCCTAAAATGTTCAAAGGAGTCGATTCATTTTCAAACACAATTATATAACAAAAAGCAATATAATATTAGACATACAAGAAGTATTTCAAATGAACTTAAAAAAAACTCATTATTCGGTTGGCTGAATCCACTTTGACAATAATAAAACTGATTATATTGAGTTAGTATGAGATTTGAAAATATCAATTGAATACTTTATTAAATATAAACTATACAATTTCTAATCTTAAAAATATCTTCATAATTACCAAATTATATGTGAATTATTTTAATGAAATATATCATAGAAAACCATAATAAATATAAATAATATAATTAAAATTTATCGATTATTTGAGAGTGTAAATACCTAAATTTAAGAAGCTTCTCAAAAAGTCATTTTTCTTTTAGATTTTCCAAATTTGTCAAATGCTAGACCACCAAAAAGTTAAAAAGATGAATGCTGAACAAACACAAGATTTATTCAAAATCATTAAAAATTTAACGCATTCATTTTTATAACGCTTTAAATATTTTAATATAGATATAGATCTTATGTCATTTGTTCTTCTTCTTGGACCAACACGAAGTGGAAAAACAACTTTAATGTATGGTTTTTCCGATAACGAATTAAAATGCTATTCAACTGATAATTCTCTTAGATCATAACCTTCCATCCTTTCTGAAAATCTCAGAATCGGCTATACAGGCCATCCACAAGCGAGCATTCCAGAGTTAATATATAATGGAAGTAATAGATTTAATCTTTGTGATTGTTCTTTATTTTTTCGTAATACAAGACAATTGCAATTCATTTTTTAATTTGCACTAATTTACAGTTTTATTAGCAAACATGCAAAATATTAATGAGATATGATAAATATCACACTGTTAGTGTGAAATGACCATCACAAAATTCAAAGAATAAAACTTTTTGATAAATATAATAAGAACTTTTTGATAACATATTAAGAAGACAATTTTATCAACACAAAATAAAATCAAAATTCGAATCTACTTAAAGTTTATTAATATTTTAAATCTATTAATGACATTTTATTCATTTTTAGCTTCTTCGGACTGAATCAATTTAACAAGCATATCTTCTATTTGCTCTACTTGGAAGCTATATGATTTGACGCCCATTTCTTTTTCTTTTTTAGAAAATTCTGCAATGAAATTGACAATTTCTCTATCAACAGGGATCAAGATACTGTCATTTCTATCTTCAACCATTGTAGTACCAGGCACGTAAGATTTAGCCAAGTCAAAGACAGGACCGATTGTTCCATCTTCTCTTTCTACTCTCATTTTGTAACCACATTTATACTTCTCTCTCATTTCTGTTGAAGTTCCAGTGAAAGGCACTCTTCCACCAGCAACAATGAACAAACGAGAAGAAACAGCTTCAGCTTCTTCGAGAGCATGACTTGTAACAATTGATGTTGTATATTTCAATGAAGAAATCATTTTCCAAATCAATTGACGTGCTTGAACATCAACTCCTGCAGTTGGCTCATCCATTAAAACAACAGCTGGATTACCAAGTAAAGAAAGACCAATACAAAGCTTTCTCTTTTGACCACCAGAAAGATCACCTGCACGATTGTTCATCATATGAGATAATTGCATATTTGATGCAAAGTACTGAATTGAATCCTCCAAAACATCGGGTGCAATTCCTCGATATGCTCCGAATAATTCGAAGTGTTCTCTAACTGACAGTTCATTAATAATAACGTTATCTTGGAAACAAACACCCATGTTATGCTGATCAAGTCCTCCATGAAGAACAATTTCACCTTCTGTAGGTCGAATTGCACCAGCAATCAAATTAATTAATGTTGATTTACCTGCACCATTTGGACCAATCATAACAATGACTTCTCCTCTGTTTACTTCAAAAGAGACGTCATTAAGTGCTTTGCTTTTCTTGTTATATTGCTTGGTAACATTTTCAAGACTTAAAGCAAGAGCATTTTCATTAGTGATTTTCATTATCTTCTCCTTCTTTCCGAGTAATTTGAGCATTCCTTCTTTTGTGAACAATTCTTTGACTTTAAGTAATGGATTTCCAAATGGTCTTGGCATGACAGCATTGAAAATTAAGAATAAAAAGAAATATAAAACAGTGTCAATTCCAAGCCACATAAATGGAATCCATGGTCTTCCAATGAAAACACGATCGTTTAAATTGCTCCATTTGAATGGTGGCATTCCTGTTGAACATGCAATGTAACCTTGCATGACAAATAGTTCAAATGCTGATATTGGAACAATGCATAAGACATGTGTAAGTGCATCATTATGACTTGAACTATCAAGAGTTAAAAATTGATGAAGAAGAGCCATAACTAAACCCAATACAATTAAAATAACTGTCAATGATCTTCCACTTGTTCCTTTGTTCATGAAAGTTGACAAGAAGAATTGGAATGAAATTTCTGATAGAACATACAACATGAAAACAATAAAAATGAGCCAAAAGTTACTACCAACTAAAATGAAGGAGAATGAATAGCATAATGCCATCATTAAATAGCAGCAAAAGTTAATAACAATTGGTGTGATAAAGTTTGTAAACCAAAAAGCTGACTCTTTCATTCCCATCATGAATGATAATGCATTAACATGATTATCTTTTTCTTCAAAAATCTTTTCCATATCTGGCATGGATGAAATAATAATAGACAAAGATGTAATGAATGCAATGTTTAGTGCAATCGTTGACATTCTCGTCTTTTTCTCTGAATTTGCAAGTGCTCTTTCTGATAATACGGTATTTAATATAATTGAGTTATTTTTATCTTTTCCACTTCTTTCGTATTTCATTTTGACAAGTGCATCTCGAAGCTCAAGATATACATCTCTTTGAGGTGATACCAGGGTTGATTGATGATAAACTTTAAATACAGGATTGTCAAGTGCATCATCACTCTCAACGTTTGCCCAATCAATCGCAATACCATTAGATTCAGTTGAATAAATTTGATCTTCAACATCTTTATATTTGGTTATATATTGTAATCTAGCACCTGGAAAAGTTAATGGTTCATCTCCACCTAAATCGTATGTACCTCCATATGTTCCCATCCTTAAAAATAGAGTATGATCAAGCAATTGTGTTAATAATGGATTTTTTGACATTAAAATGACTTGAGCATCTTGATACATCATGAACCAAGTGATCAAATCTGATACATGTGCTTTTTCTTCTGGGGCTGGATTTGGTGGTGTTGTCACTGTTGAAAAATGAAATGCGATAAAACAAATAACAACTAAGAGAAAAGAAACGGCAATTTCAATAATGGCAGACTTCTTTCTTATTTTTTGCAAAATTTGCTTTTTAAATAACGCTTTGACTTGTCTTTTGAAACTAGGCTTTAAATCTTCATATGAACCTAATGGATTGCTAGTTTCTTCACTTATTGAATAATCATCATCACTCATTTTTATAGAAATGATATGATTGTCTAAATAAAAGAATAATTCAATTCTATTTTAACCATGAAAATGAGTCCAGAAAAAGTTGGTTTTTGAATAAATTATTTTTACAGGTAAATTGTATTTAAATTTGTTAAATAATAATTATTCAATTAATAATATTCCAGATTTTTTTATATATTCTGAATATAAAGATTTAAAAAATTAGAAAAATCAAAACTATTTTCTCTTTTTAGAATATTAGCGCAAAGCCAAAAATTGACCTTTGAGATATATGATCTCTTTTCAATTTTTCTGAAGTATCATTTGAATTTATCAATATCTCAATGGCCAAATTTATGACCATTTTTCATTCTTTATTCATAAATATTTGAAAAATGAAAAATATTTCATGCCCAACTAATGAATTTGCTCAAAATTAATATTATTATAAGAATACCAAATAAAGTTGGATTCAAAATGCTTGGGATAACATTCAATTTTTTTCAATGTTTCTCTGAAAATCTTCTTGACCTTTATAATGTGTAATTTTGACTTTTACGTATTGAAAAAGTTTTTCACAAGCCTTTTGAATCATACTTTATAAAAGGATTAGGGTTAAATAATTGAATGCTCTCTTTTTTTTTTTTTTTTAACTTTGTTTTCATTTTTCTTTGTTATGTAATTAATATATTCACAATTTTATTTAATTTATAAATAATATGATAGTAAATATATATAAATGTTTCTTTTACAATTTGATTTAGGACAATCGATGAAAATTCAAAATATTTAATTTCAAGTAGTTCCAAATAGATAAAATGATGGCTTAAGAGCATCTACTAATACAATAAGAATAAGCCAGACAAAACTTGTTTCCAAAATCAACAAACAAAATCATTCGAAAACGATTTGTCAGATATCTATGCATATTATATTTATTTATGTTAATATTAAATTCCAACCATCATTTTTGTTTTAGAGTTATGATATATTACAATTGATCATTAGCTTTATTCATTCCAACAAACTTATATGAAGATTAATTTTAAATATTATATGAATAATTATTTTTTTAATTCATGTTAATTATTAAATGTGTAAGATTATTTAATAAATATTAATATCCCATCAAGAAAAATTTGTAAAATACACAAATAAAATTTGAAAAGAAAAAATATTTGAATGAGTATTCAAATAATCCACTTTTTCAAAAATCATCATGATATTGTATATTTCCATGAAATAATAAGGACAAAATAAAAGAATAGAAGGGGATGTAGCTCAATGGTAGAGTATTGGATTGCAGTTCCACTGGTCATCGGTTCGATTCCGGTCGTCCCCTCTTTTTCACTTTTTTTTCGTTTTTTGAGGATACTCAAAAAAGAGAGATAGAAAAAAAAAAAAAAAATATAAATCAAATAACTTTTTTATTTAAATTTAATTGAAAAGATCATCAAAAACATCTCCAAGTTCTAATGCTTCTTCTTCTTCATTTATTTCTTCTTTATCTTTATCTCCAATTTGTTCGTTTGATGTTTGTTGTTCAGTTCTTGTCGTTCCTTCTTTTGAAATATTTGTGAGTTTTGTTTGACCTTCTTCAATAACTTCGTTGATGTTTCGTCCTTCTAATTTATTGATGATTTCTTCTGCTTTCCTTTCTTCAAATTCAATTCCAACACTTTCAATTATTCTTTTTATATCTTCGACTTTTGGATTCTCTTTATTTAATTTGACTAACATATAAGCAGCTATATACTTCATTTATAAAAATGATATGATAATACAATTAAATAATTTTTATTTTAATTTTTGTTGTTATGTCAAAGATAGATTAAAAAATTTTCTAATTCATCGAAATATTTTTTAAAATTTTGAGATGATTGAGAATTTATTTTCAAATAAAAATTTTGCTTTCAAAAAAGATTTTGAATAAATATTCATTCTTTTCTCTTTTTGGATCATCATGATAATAAATAATTTTTTGTACGTTTATTTATATTCAACAAATTTGAAAATTTTGAAATGTCACAAAATTCTTTTCAATATTTTGAAAGTTTTCTGAAATAAAAAATGATCAAACATTGACATTAAAACAAAAATTTAAATAAAATCATCTAATTGCATTATCATATCATTTTTATAAATGAAGTATATAGCTGCTTATATGTTAGTCAAATTAAATAAAGAGAATCCAAAAGTCGAAGATATAAAAAGAATAATTGAAAGTGTTGGAATTGAATTTGAAGAAAGGAAAGCAGAAGAAATCATCAATAAATTAGAAGGACGAAACATCAACGAAGTTATTGAAGAAGGTCAAACAAAACTCACAAACATTTCAAAAGAAGGAACAACAAGAAATGAACAACAAACATCAAACGAACAAATTGGAGATAAAGATAAAGAAGAAATAAATGAAGAAGAAGAAGCATTAGAACTTGGAGATGTTTTTAATGATCTTTTCAATTAAATTTAAATAAAAAAGTTATTTGATTAATATTTTTTTTTTTTTTTTTTCTATCTCTCTTTTTTGAGTATCCTCAAAAAACGAAAAAAAAGTGAAAAAGAGGGGACGACCGGAATCGAACCGATGACCAGTGGAACTGCAATCCAATACTCTACCATTGAGCTACATCCCCTTCTATTTTTTTATTTTGTCCTTATTATGAAATAAATCTTCTGTTACTTCAACATTATTTCATAGTTAAAAAACGAAAGATTTGAATTCAAATCATTTAAATAACATTTGGCATCGTAATATTACACTCGAACAAATTCTTATTAAAGAAGTAACAGAAGATGATCCTTTCATCCAATTAAGCGGATTTCAATTTACCAAAACTGTAAATACTCAAGAAATTACAGATCGTGCTCTTGGATCAGTGGGTTATGCAGCCATTGAACTTTTAGATTTCAATGGAAATAATGTTTCTCTGAAACCAAACGCAACGTGTATGTTTTTCTATTTATATAAAAAAAAGTTCAATCAAGAATTATTTTAATTTTTTTTATATGATTAACTAATTCATAGATTCTAGCAAGATCGATATATGGAGCGTTGGAATGATAGCATTCATTCAATTTGACATTCAATTTGAGAAAAGGCGAAATTCCATTTGACCTTATAGATGAGCATGCATCAAATTGTGCCAAAGATTTGATCAATCACATGCTCCAACTTGATCCTAATGAAAGATTTTCAGCAGAACAAGCATTGACTCATCCTTGGTTTAATCCAATACATTAAAACTTAATAAAAATACTTTAATTCTATTTGAATTATTCTTATTTTTTTATAACATTTACAATATTGACAGGCATGCTAACGTGCTTTCAATAGATCCATAGCATTTCAGTAGATCCAGAGCAAGGTCATTCTAGCATAAATTGGCCATAGTTTGATCGTTTTTATATAAAAAAGAATACCAAATATGATCAGAAATATTTTTATCAGAAATTTTTAATTTTCTCTATTTTACATATATCTCCAAATCAAAAAAGTAAAACTTATTATATTTAACAAAACTTATAATGTAAAATAATAATTTTTATATAATTTATTATTAAATATTTAATAAAATAATTAAATTGTATGAAAAATAATACAAATTAAATTTAGTGCTATGAATCTATTGAAATGGTATGGATAAAATGAAATCACGTTATACAAATTGCACGAAGTCAAGAAATAAAAATTCTTAAGATGATTCATGATTACATAATTGATAATGTTAATTCCGTTTTTCATTCGTCTCATCATTTTAAGACAAACCAAGATTTGGTAATTAAATTCATTCATATTCATCATTTTCAACAAAATCCAAATTAAATCGAAATCTTAGAAAATACTAATAATGATTTTCAATATCAATAACAGGTTTGGATATGTTTTTAAAATTTATCATAGAGTGATGTTATATTCGATTTCAAAACTTGTGCTCTTTCATCCATTGTTTGTGTTCTTCAGCTTTTTGCCCTGATATTTCAAGCAATGATTGGCTCTTTGAATCCTTTTTGACGTTATTCTCTTCAAAGACTGGTCGTTCTTTTTGATCGAGGTTCCAACATGCATTGTTCAATTGTTTTGCATATGATGTGAATGTTGATGATATTTCTTTCAAAGAATCATATCACATCACCAATTTTTATGATTGGCATTACACCACTGTTCAACAAGAAGTAGATCAAGACATCAAAAGAGTATGCATCGACTTTGAGTTTAATTCCATAAATCATTTAATTTTCAATATCATGAAAAATTGGTGATGTGGTGTTTAATTCCATAAATCATTCAAAATTTCAATTCTATTAAATAAGTTAGACTTGAATATCATGAATGATTGCGATTTAAAATGCCTTTCATGTTGACATCAATACCTTCTTGTCGTAATAATAATTCAAAAATTTCTTTATAACCATTATATAATGAAATGTCAGAGTTAGATTCCATAAATCATTCAACATTTCAATTTCATTAAATAAGTTAGACTTGAATATTATTAATGATTGTAACTTAAAATGTCTTTCATGTTGATATTAATATTATTATAGGAATACCAAATATAAAAGGATTAGGGTTAAATAATTGAATGCTCTCTTTTTTTTTTTTTTTTTTAACTTTGTTTTCATTTTTCTTTGTTATGTAATTAATATATTCACAATTTTATTTAATTTATAAATAATATGATAGTAAATATATATAAATGTTTCTTTTACAATTTGATTTAGGACAATCGATGAAAATTCAAAATATTTAATTTCAAGTAGTTCCAAATAGATAAAATGATGGCTTAAGAGCATCTACTAATACAATAAGAATAAGCCAGACAAAACTTGTTTCCAAAATCAACAAACAAAATCATTCGAAAACGATTTGTCAGATATCTATGCATATTATATTTATTTATGTTAATATTAAATTCCAACCATCATTTTTGTTTTAGAGTTATGATATATTACAATTGATCATTAGCTTTATTCATTCCAACAAACTTATATGAAGATTAATTTTAAATATTATATGAATAATTATTTTTTTAATTCATGTTAATTATTAAATGTGTAAGATTATTTAATAAATATTAATATCCCATCAAGAAAAATTTGTAAAATACACAAATAAAATTTGAAAAGAAAAAATATTTGAATGAGTATTCAAATAATCCACTTTTTCAAAAATCATCATGATATTGTATATTTCCATGAAATAATAAGGACAAAATAAAAGAATAGAAGGGGATGTAGCTCAATGGTAGAGTATTGGATTGCAGTTCCACTGGTCATCGGTTCGATTCCGGTCGTCCCCTCTTTTTCACTTTTTTTTTCGTTTTTTGAGGATACTCAAAAAAGAGAGATAGAAAAAAAAAAAAAAAAAAATATAAATCAAATAACTTTTTTATTTAAATTTAATTGAAAAGATCATCAAAAACATCTCCAAGTTCTAATGCTTCTTCTTCTTCATTTATTTCTTCTTTATCTTTATCTCCAATTTGTTCGTTTGATGTTTGTTGTTCAGTTCTTGTCGTTCCTTCTTTTGAAATATTTGTGAGTTTTGTTTGACCTTCTTCAATAACTTCGTTGATGTTTCGTCCTTCTAATTTATTGATGATTTCTTCTGCTTTCCTTTCTTCAAATTCAATTCCAACACTTTCAATTATTCTTTTTATATCTTCGACTTTTGGATTCTCTTTATTTAATTTGACTAACATATAAGCAGCTATATACTTCATTTATAAAAATGATATGATAATACAATTAAATAATTTTTATTTTAATTTTTGTTGTTATGTCAAAGATAGATTAAAAAATTTTCTAATTCATCGAAATATTTTTTAAAATTTTGAGATGATTGAGAATTTATTTTCAAATAAAAATTTTGCTTTCAAAAAAGATTTTGAATAAATATTCATTCTTTTCTCTTTTTGGATCATCATGATAATAAATAATTTTTTGTACGTTTATTTATATTCAACAAATTTGAAAATTTTGAAATGTCACAAAATTCTTTTCAATATTTTGAAAGTTTTCTGAAATAAAAAATGATCAAACATTGACATTAAAACAAAAATTTAAATAAAATCATCTAATTGCATTATCATATCATTTTTATAAATGAAGTATATAGCTGCTTATATGTTAGTCAAATTAAATAAAGAGAATCCAAAAGTCGAAGATATAAAAAGAATAATTGAAAGTGTTGGAATTGAATTTGAAGAAAGGAAAGCAGAAGAAATCATCAATAAATTAGAAGGACGAAACATTAACGAAGTTATTGAAGAAGGTCAAACAAAACTCACAAACATTTCAAACGACGGAACGACAAGAACTGAACAACAAACATCAAACGAACAAATTGGAGATAAAGATAAAGAAGAAATAAATGAAGAAGAAGAAGCATTAGAACTTGGAGATGTTTTTGATGATCTTTTCAATTAAATTTAAATAAAAAAGTTATTTGATTAATATTTTTTTTTTTTTTTTTTTTTTCCCCCCCCCCCCCTCTTTTTTTATATAAAATGTTTGTCATTTTTTTAAGATCCCCAAAAAAACAAAAAAAAATTGAAAAAGAGGGGACGACCGGAATCGAACCGATGACCAGTGGAACTGCAATCCAATACTCTACCATTGAGCTACATCCCCTTCTATTTCTTTTATTTTGTCCTTATTATGAAATAAATCTTCTGTTACTTCAACATTATTTGATAGTAAAAAGCCAAAGATTTGAATTGATCCAAAAATGCGGCATATTCAATTAGTGATGGCGTTTTGCCAATTAAAAATCCATTTGACTCAAAAATTGATGGTTTGATAATGGAATATTTGTTTGAGTTTCAAATGATACAAATTCATCAATATCATCATTTCGTAATAATAAACCTATTACTAAGTAATTTTCACCTAGTTGGCTGCTTTTTTCAAAATATTCGAAATCAAATATGTCATGAAGATTTTTTAATTCAGATTGGATTTTGGCAACTTTTTTGCTAGATATTTTTTTAAATATTCGATATAAATAGGCCTTATTTTTTTTACATCACAAATACTATAAACGTCTTTTTAACGTCTTTTTTCGTAAAATAACGATTTTTTGATTTGTAGTATTAAGGAAACTTTTTGAATGCGAATAAATTTTTTTTTATTTTATGAAGAATCAAAAATAATATTATTTAATTTGAAAAACATTTTACTATTTTATCTTTTTATTTTTAAATTATTAAAAACATTTTTAATATAAAAAAATAATTGTAGATCAAGATAAAAATAAAAAACTAATATCGAGAAAATAACGTATTTACAATTGTAATTTTTAAACTAACAAGTTGTATACAATTGTAAATACAAAAACCAAGGCTTAGATATAAAAAATAACAAAGTTTGCATTGAGGTGAATATCGACCTTTAAATATTAATGGATAAAGTGTATGATCTAATATGATTATTCCTTGTTTAAATAAAGTTAATCATGTTCGAATATTTTGAAAATTTCAATGCTTGATATATTTTAGGATAATTAAGTAAAACTGGTTTCCAAATTTTATTTATTTTGTTGATTAAATAGTGGGATATTGATCTATTTTGTTGATTAAATTAAATTTGCCGTTATGATTTGTGGGATATTGAGAATATAAAAAAGTGTGGGATATTGATCTATTTTGTTGATTAATTTATTTTTATATTCTCAATATCCCACAATTTTATTTTAAAGAGACAAGGATTTTATCTATTTTGTTGATTAAATTAAACTTTGTTTTTTAATTTTCGGGTGTAAAAAATAAATCATTCAATATTTGAAATAAATTCTTAGAAACCGTAAGTTTACACGCGAAAATTAAAAAACAAAGTTTAAATTTGCCGTTATGATTTCTTGATATATTTTTTCAAAAAGCGTTATTCAAAACAATATAAAAATACATTAAATCATATATATGAAAAATTGAGTTTATTTGATACTATTTTAAAGTCTAGAAAAGTCGAGTCCACGTGTGACAGCATCAATGTATCTGCTTAATTCTTCCTGGTTAATCTTCGGATCATTGAAGTATTCATCTTTCTTGTCCATGAACTTAGCCACAATTTCAATGAAGCTTGGTCTTTCGTACATGTCATTATGCCAGCACTGCCTGATGAGATCTGCCCATTTTCTTGGAATCTTGTCCTCCTCTATTTCTATTCTTTTTCCTGCTACGATTTTGTCCAAATATGAAATTAAATTCTCCTTTTCCGACTTAAGTGTCTTGAACATGAACATTTGGTACAATATGGCTGAGTATGAGAAAACATCTGATCTATTTGTCGTTTTTTTAGCTTCAATCATTTCGGGGGACAATGAACAATAGTAACAATTTGGAATTACATGATCACCCATATCCATGCCATATTTTTCTATAAAATTTTCTTTAATGCCACCAATTTTTGGATGATTTTCGGAATCAAGGAAAATGGTGTTTGAGTAGAGGTTTAAATGGGTGATGCCTTTTTGATGGATATAGGCCATTCCTGCAGCAATACCAAATATGATAATTGATCTGGTTGTTTCAAAATTGGGAACTTCATGGCCTGCTGCACAATCTTGTATGAGTTTTTCAAGTGACCCATTTTCCATGTATGGCTCAATAATTGAATACTCCTGATTATCGCATGAAAAACCAGTAAATGGTAGTATTGCTGGATGGTCTAGAGAAGTTCGGCGTTCAATTGACCGAAAGTAGTGCTTTAAATGAGAATGCGCTGGCATTTTTAAATTATGAATTATATATTTTTCATTTGGACTGTCCTTACGAGTAGCTACTATATCATCTGAATAAATTTTAATATTTTTAACCTTTGTAAAATCATCCAAATTAAGATAATAATCACTAATATGCCTTTGCTCTTGGCTCATGATTAAATAAAAATTGTCAAAATTTTTGACTTATGAAGTGAAAAAAGACATTACAGTAAGGTTTCAAAATTGGAAAACGTTTCAAAATAGGAAAATCGACTTTTTGAGAAAAAAATTTTCATTAATAAAAATGAAAGAAATAAAGAAATAGAGAGAAAATCTTGTTTAAACCTACCGTTTTAAGAAATAATATTTCCATGATTAAGTTTATCACACAGCTGTTTGTGACATTATATTCATCAAATAGTGTTTTCCTATCTCTATATGAAAAAATGAGCATCATTCAAAAAGTGGATTTTCCATTTTCGCAACGCTATAAAGGAAAATCCAAATTTGAATTAAATTCGTTATTTTGACTTTTATTTTAAATTCATTTTAATCGTTTTCTATGAAAAAGTAGATTTTCCTCTTTTGAGACGTTTTTGAATTTTACAACCTTACTGTAAAGACAATTTGAAAACGAACTTTTTGAAAGAAAGTCAAAATATAATTTTTCATTTAATAATGAAGATTTGCAAATTTTTATTATGGAATCTATATATATGCCTGACCAATTATAAAATAATTGAGGTTACCAGACATTTAAAAATCAAAAAAGTTGAATCATATTAATAATATTCATTCTTTTTTGAATGTATCAATTAAATATCAATTATAAAAATAGAATATTTCTACTCTGCAAGTAATTATAGAAGAAAAACCAATATTAAGATAATTATCATAATATTTTTTTTCAAGAAAATGCCATAACAATGTATATATGTTTTTAATATTTCTTTATTTAATACATTTATACAAAATTTATATAAACATGCATCATATTACATAAAATAAAAAACAAAATAAAAAATTAAGAGGTATTCACGAAGAAAACTAGCCTAGCAATTTAATTCTAACTTATTTATTTTATTTTTAAAATATGTAATTAAGATAAATAACAAATTTTATATGATTACATGTGTTTATTTTCAAGATATTGCTTAAGCATTTTTTTGTGAGAAAAAAAACTATTTTCAATATATTTTGATATTTATTTTGAATTTTAAATGAAAGATTTTCTATAAAACAATATAAAATATCTCAATATATATATATATTGACATTAAATAATTATAAATTAAAACATATATCGATTAATAATATTTTAAATAAAAAATTATTTAGATATTAACTTATTTTTATTTCAAAAAAAAATATTTATTTAAAAATATTAGTTTTTCACAAAATTTGTGATCACTTTTGTGAAATCCTTTGAAAAAAAGCTAATTTTAATTTTTTTGTTAGAAAATTAAAATATATGAAAATCAAATCAAAATATAAAATGATAATTACTTGAAATTAATGCTTATTTCTAAAGCAGTTTCAAAAAATCCATATTATTTTAGAATTGCTAAAAAGAAAAAAGAAAAATATTATTATATTTTTTTCCAATCCATTTTTTTGAGAAAAAAGTTTATGAATTTTGTAGGATTATGCATAAATATTAATACTATTCATTTGTTGACCACATTCCATAAGTTAAAAAAAATAAAAAAATAAATTTATATTTATATTAATATTGATTTTGAAAATAAAAAAATATATTTATATTAATATTTTATATAACTGAATTAAATTAATATAAAATAATTTTTAAAAATTGTTTATTTATGGAGATATAAGCAAAATCACTCAAAAAAATTACAAATTGTAGGGAGAGGAGGGCATTAAAACTTCATTATTCGAATTAATGAAGAGAAGGTAATTTGGAAGTAGTTTTGGTTGAAATGTTTCCACTTTGAGAAATCTTTGTTTTGTGTTGTTTCACAAATATTTCACCATTTTTCATTTCACTTTTATTTAAAGAAATCAAATTGTAGTGATTTCTTTCCAGATCATCAAGAATCATTTTGAAACTTGGTCGATCTTTAGGTTCATAGTTCCAGCAGTATTGATCAGATCTTTTGAGAATTCAGTGAATGAATTTCGGCTTTCTTGCCTTTGAAAATGTCACCAATCTTGATATTTCGAAGATCACCACCAAGAATAAAGAGGACAACAACTCCAAATGAGTAAACGTAGACTTTTTCATCATAATAATTTTCTTCATTGATGATTTCTGGATTCTTTGGAGTTTTGTAATCTTTTCATCTGAGAGACGATCTTTTTCTTTTAGTTCAGCTGCTTCTTGTTGAAGTTGGCTGTTTTCTTTTTCTACCTGAATGATTTTGCTTTTCAATTCGCTATTTTCTTTTGTAAGCTTTGCATTTATTTTTTCCAATTGTTTGATTTTTTTGAAATAATATATTTTCATTATGAACAATCAGATTTGCATGAAAATTCCAGCCAATTTCCTTTTAATAATCCGTATTTTGAATTTAATCCTAAAAATAATGATAATGTTTGACAACCTTAATGAAATACAAGGTCAATAAAAATCAACTTTTTTGCCAAATCTTGGGCCAAAAAATATTCAAAACTTTATTTTAAATTTAATTGATTTATACTTCATCTATATATTGAATATTGAGAAAATCTAATAAAGATTCTGTTTTTGGCAGGTTGTCTTAGCACAGTCCTATTTCAATATAAAAATATTAGAATTTAACTTTCACAGCACGTTGAATTAAAATTGAAAGAGGATAAAAGTGACACATTTTTAAACTCTCATTTGTCACTTTGAATTTGACAACAAAGAACTTTTAAACTGTTTCCCTGTTATCAAAATTCTTTTCAATCAATCAATCAATAAAAAAAAAAAAAAAAAAAAAATGATTAGCATTTAAAATCTTTTTTAAAGTTCTTTCAAAAACGATAATACAATTATGAACGAGTTTTCATTGAAATATTTTCAAAAAGTTAAACTTTTTATAAGAGGTGGATTTATAATGTAAAAATTTCATTTTGCTTGGTTAAAAATAAATATTCTGGCGATTGTAAAACATTTTTCACAAGCACCAAAACAAATTGAGAGCCTTTATTGCTTAAATCGCTTGCAAACTTAAACTGTGCTTTACTGACTGCAAAAGAGAACTTTTTATCATCATCTTCAACATCTTTTGTAGATTTAATTTTGAAGAAGAACTTTTTCTTTTTCAAATCCTCAGCATAAATGTCATAATGATCGTCTTTTTCATTGATAAAGTACTTGTGGCCATTTCCCAAAGTTATTTGGAAATTTGTTTTAGCATCTGATTTTGCAGACCATTTAACAACAGAAAATTTCTTACTATTCAACAACACTTCATAAACTAAAGCTTGACCAGTGTAACTGATTTCTTTTTCATCTTCCAAATTGATTAGATAAGTTAAAAATTGATCGAATTCTTCTTCATATTTGCTTTTCAATAAAGGCGCAAACGCGTTCTTCAATTCTTTTGAAGAACGAATATACATTAGAAATTGATTAAAAAGCTTTTTATCTTTCTGATTGACAAATTGCATCAACTCTGTTGAAAGCCACTTCAAATCAGATATTTTGATAACTTTTTGTAACGGTTCACAAACATTGATTGATTCATCAAGAACTTTTCCTTTGATTTCATCTGACTCAGAAAACAGAATCAAATATTCAAAAAGTTTTTCCATGTCTTCATTATTGATTGTTGGATCATGAAGCCAGCTTATTTCTTCGAGTTCAACAAATTCTTTCATTCGATTAGGAAATATTTTTCCTTCTGTTGAAAAATTGTAAAACAAACTCAAATTATCATAGATAGAACTGGTGAGAATGTTGCTTTGCTTTTGCTGGTCTTTTTCAATCGAAGAAGACAAATCAGAAAAGGTGGAAAACTTTGAAATAAACTCTATGATTTCTTTTATTGCTACTTCAATGACTTTGTTTGTTAATTCACTCGACAATTTCCCATTTGATGATTCAGGAAGCTTTAATCCTGCCTTTAAGAAAAAGTTAAGAATGCCAACAATTTGCTTAACTTTTTCATTTATTTCAGAGTATTGGAATATTATTGAATAAAACTGGTGCCTAAATGATTTGTCAATTTTATGTAAATTGGGGAATTCAGGTGACTCGATTATCATATAAGAAATGTCTGTAATTTTTAGATGTTCTAATAGAATCATTTCAGCAAATTCTTTAAGAAGTAATCGACTTCTTAAATCAATTTTCAACGCATTTTCTAAAACAATTTTGAAATTTTCATCGTTAATGTCATCTATATTGAGTTCATAAGCTGTACAAAGTTTATACTTTTGATTAGGAAAGATTTTGGTTGAATTAAAATCTCCATATGATGCAATTTCTCTCATAAATTTAAAGAATTCCATAAAGAATTGAAGATTTTTTTGGATATCATATGTTTGAACTTTCTCAATTAATTGATCAAAAATATATTCGTCTGCATTACTGAACATACCTTTAATATTGTATTCTTTCTGATCTACTTCAGGCAATTCAACACTTTGAATTGATTCATTAATGAAGAATTGAGTATATTTAAACATTTGTTTTCTTTTTTCATCACCTTTAATTATGTATTTCATGAGAAATACAGCATTTTCATTGTTAGTATTGTCAATAATCTCTTTTATTGCCTCCTTTAATTCAAATATTTTTAATATTTGGCTGTTTATATCAAATAAATCTTCTATTTCATGATGAATTTTTTTCTCTCTATAATTAAAATTGACAACATCGAGCATTTCAATAAATATTGGCTGAACATTGAAATAATATAGATCTCCACTTGAAACAAAGCGTCCCTTTTCATCCAACAAAATCTTATTATATTTAAAAATATCTTTGTGATCGTTAAATTTTTTAATATAGATAATGACGTTTCGGATGAAGAGTATTTTAGCTTCAATTTCATCATTATCTGTTAATAATAAATCAGATACTTTTTGGTAATTTTGAATCAATGAAATAAAGTCGTTAATTGTTAACTTCGATGTAAATAACGAATGCGTTTGATGCAAATGCAAGCCATTATTCCACTCCAAGCATGATTCATATTCAACTAAAAATTTAGTATTTGCCGACAATTGAGAAACCAAGTGATAAAATTCATCATACAATTCTTTTTTCTGTGCACTTGTTAGATCTTTTTCTTTTTGAGTTTTTTCATCTTTTTCTAAAATGAAATCTTCATACTTTTCAATAAATGGCATATTAACTTCTTCCATTTTTCGCATTCCTTGAGACGTTTCGAAAACAGGAAAAGTAAAAAGAACTTTTTCCATTTTATTATAAAAATCTTCCTTTAGGTATTCTGTGCCTGCAATGCAATGCAATCTACTATAAATATTGTAAAATTTCGTGCAGTTAAGGCTTATTGCAATAGAAATCATTTGTTCAAATAAATCCGCACTTTTTGTAAATATGAATTTATTAATTAAAAACTCTTCGTTTTCATTACTTCCTTCTTTCGATTCTAATTTAATACGATTTCTATTTTTACCATTGTGTTCAAAATTGGGCGAACTAATTATAAAAGGAGAATAAAATGATTTCTTAAGAAACATTGGATATGAAGTGAATAAAGACTCAGCCGTTATTTTTTGGATCTCATTTTGATTGTTAATCTGAAGCAAGCAAGTTATATCAAAAATAGTTTTTTCTTTATAATTTGGTTTTGAATTGCAAAGAATGAATCTGTTGAATATTTCTTGCTTATTTGATTTATTTGTTATTGTTATTGTTTGAATATTTCCTTCTTCATGACTTGCTCTGTACTCATTTTTTCGTGTTTTGGTTATGATTGTTATTGATTCAATTGTTGGATTGAATATTAAAAGAGGACCGATGTTAGCTACTAAACTTTTATGTCCTTCAACAGAAGCTTGTTTAGAGTTTGTATCTTTAAGAATGAACTCAAATGTTGTTAAATTTTTTATTTCTTGATTTTTTTCAAGACTTTCTTCCATTTTAACCACACCTTCATAAAGCTTTTCTGGAGTGCTTCCATCTCGATACATCGAGACGGAAAACCCTGAAATTCCATTTTGAGTTTGAACATCACCTGACAAATTTATCTCTTTTGATAATATATGAGTTGATAAAAATCCGGATCCAAATTTACTTGCTTGTCCGGCATCATCTTTCTTGCTGTCACTGCATTGGTAAAGCAAAGAAAAGAGCGAATCATTTGTAAATGGCAACCCATTATGTCTAAATATAACGCTTTTATCACGAAATTCAAACCAAATATTGATTTGTCTCTTTTCTTTTGATGAAAGCAAAGTATTATTTGCATTTTGAATCAATTCAAAAGGCCATCGTTTGTAATCTGCAATATTTGGTGATTTCAAGTCTTTTAATTTATTCTGTATGTATTGAATGTGAGCATTTTTAAGTATTTTTATTCTTGCTTTTTGATCTTCTGTCATTTTTGGTGATGACACTATATCGAAGAAATTATCATTAATGTTGTTAATTTTCTTGATCAATTCAAAAACTTTGTAATCAACTTTTTCTTTACCAAGTGCTTCAGTGAACATTGATATCAAATCTTTATAAAATTGGAGGACTTTTATTTTATCTAAATTAACTTTGACTCTTTTGTCAGCAAAATTATATTTTGAAATTGAATCTATCTTGAAATAAGAAATGCATTCAAGTAAATCGTCTTCAATTCCAGGATCTTCTTTCAAATCTTTCTTTAGTCTAAATTCGCCTTTTTGATCTGGAATAATTTTGAAATCATCTAGATAATTGGATGCGAAAGAGAACATTGTATTTAGGATATTAAAACATAAGTTTTCATCATTGATTGAAAATGTTTTTATGAAATTATCCAATGTATTTGTTTCTTCAATTTTACTACAAACATGCTGGATAATAATATTGTTTGATTTCTCTAGCCTTGATTCAAAGCCATAGGCTGATATTGGAATATGGATTAAATCATCTTTTATTAAGGCTTGATATAGATAAAACAATAACATTTGTTTGGATTGTTTGGCTTCATTATGAGGAATTAAACATAAAACTTTTTCTGCAACAATCAGTTGTTTTTCTTTTTCTAGTTGGTCAATTTTATTATTTATTATCGCCAAAATATCATTGATTGATTCCGTAGATTTCACTTTGATAAATTTGTTTATTTCAGGATGCATTATATCATCATTTAAATCCTTTTCAAAGTATTCAATCATTGTTGGATTCAAATAATCATGAAAGCTTTCATTCTTGTTTTTCAATTCAGTCTTTTTATGTAATACAAAGTTTGCATTTGGGAAAATTTTGGTTGAATTTAAAAATTCTTCATCTTTTTGGTAAGTTTGATAAAAAGGAAGAAATACTTTGAAGTATTCAATTAGAGATTTGACTTTTTCAGGTTGAAAGTCAGAAATCATTGTAACAATTTGACTCAAAACATAATTATCAGCAAATTCCCAAATTGAAGGATTTATATCATTAACGATAATTGCAGTATAATCTCGTATATTTAATCCAGTTACGAAATAAAACATGTATTGCCTGAAATCGACACCATTTTGAACAAATTTCATCATCTCGAATGACATTTCATTATTTTCTTTAATTTTTTCAATAATTCTACTTTCAGCATCGATAATTTTATCTTCAGGAAGAGATATCGAACTAATTTGGTCATTCATATGAGTTGATCTCCATTTAATTTCAATTGATTCCATTATATCAATAATTTGGCCTTGAACAGTTTTAGATTCTTTCATATCAAATTTCTCTTTTTCTTTTGACAAACTATGAAGCTTATTGTTCATGTCAGGTATCAATTTATAATCATACAATATGTTCCTATCAATGCACCAAATGAAACCAAGAAAGTCATTCAAATATGCTAAAGTTGGATCTTCAAATAAGGATTCATCTTTTTCAACGTCATGAATTAAGTCTTCAATTTCAACAATGCTTAACTCATCCCATATTCGATCTCTCCAAATGATGGCATCATTTAGACAAACAATGTTTTTGCAGTATCTATTAGCAAGAGTGATGAACTGTGGAAAGATGTTTTTATCAATTTTCTTAGATGGAAAATATGCATCTTTTAAAAGAACTTTTTCACCTTGTTCTGTATAAACGTAAACATTGTTGGATAGAATTTCTTTCATGCTCTTTAAAAAGTTTTTTTGATACCAATCCATATCAAAAGAAGGATATGGTTCCTTTGTTAAAACGAGGCCTCTAGAGAGTTCAAAAATATTACTGCAAGGAATCGAATTCAATATATCTATCATATCTTTATATAAATCGATACTTTTCATAAGTAAAAATCGATTTTTTCCAGTGTTTGTTAATGATCCTTCTATTGTTTCTTTGCCATTCAATATCAGTGCATTTCTTTCAGTCGATGGCTCAAATTTAGATGAGTTCAAATAAAATGGTAAAGAATGCAATTTTGATCCGACCAAAGGGAAAACAATAGATATACTTTCCATATTTTTTTTAATTGGAACAATTTTATTTTGTTCATTAATTTCAACTGAAATATTTGTTTTATGTTCTTCGTTTGATAAAACTATGAACTTCTTATAAAGACGTGAATTTTCATAGCAATCACAAATATAATAAGAAGTGTTATTGATTTTATTTTGGATCATTTTGGACATAGAATATTTTGTATGATTATCATTTTCAAATATAACAATGAATTTGATTTCAGGACAATTAATTAAAGCTGCAGCAATATGATCTTTAAAATGTTGTAAACCAAGTTTAACACATTCTCTGCTTTCTTCAGATTTAATTTTATAAGTAAATTCAGTATGTGTAAAAGGAGATAAATTCTTTTTCTGACTTTGCTGCATTGCTTTGAAATCATTAATAATGTCAGGGTCATTTAATCCTTCTCGATACAATGTCGCTGTGAATCCAGAGATTTTTCCTTCTTTATCAATCTTGTTACCTTTGATTTGGACAACTTTTGATAAGACATGAGTTGAAATGAATCCAGTTCCAAATCTTCCTGTTGTTTCTGAATTATTCTTCTCTTGACTAATTTTATATAATAAGCCAATAAAAGAATTCTCAGTGAAAGGTGGACCGTTATGACAAAATTTAACTTCAGTGTATTTTTTTGTTTTTGGATTTATTTTTATCTGAATTGAGATTTCAATTTCTTTTTGGTTGTCTAAATTAGAAGAAGCATACAATGAATCTTTGGCATTCTGAATCAACTCCCACGGCCACCTAATTTTATCATTTTCTGTTGGATTCTTAATTTCATTTAATCTATTTTTAATGTTGGCAACATACAATTTTTGGAGTAAGATTTCATTTTCAGCTTGCGAAGAATCGCTATTTTTTGAGATATTTAAGTTGCTTATTGCTTGCAAAATTCTGGAATCATTGATTAATTGGTCATCAGAAACTCCATCACATATTGAACTAATAAATTGTTTGAAATCAATTATGCTCAAAAAGTTGCAATTAACTTTAGGATGTGCAAACTTTTCTCTTATATCTGATTCTGGATGAATTGCATTATACAAGTCAAAAAGTTCATCTGAAATCCCATTTGATAGGAACAAATTTTCTGCTTGAATAAACGAGCCTTTATAGTTGGGGATTATAGCTTTCTTTTGTCGATTAGGATTATCATCAATCTTCAACACTTCATAATACAAGTTTAAGTAATTGAAAACAGTTTCTTCTGTTTGATTCAAACTTTTGGCCAAATTTGTTACATTTCCTTGAGTCAGCAAAATATTGGCCATTCCATCGATGAAAATCTCGTTAGCTTTCTTCCAGAACAGCTCATTAATAATGCTTGCCTTTATCATTTTAATATCAGGAAAGGAGAAGAATTTGGCAAGCTCACGGATATTTGTTTGAAAGTTATATAATCTTTCATTACTTTCAGGTGGAATGATGCTCAAAACAGTGAAGAAGTGGTTATCCAAAAAGTCACCATTATCAATGTAGAAGTCGGTTGAATTAACTGTTTGAATTAAACTATCTAAATTATAAACTTTTCTAAAGTTAACTGATGTAATTGACGGATGTGCAAACTGAGTTAAGTTAATGAATGGTCCCAACGCCTCTAATAAAACAGGATCAATGTCAGCAGATATGAAGCCAAGCTGATTTTTATCAATTAATTCTAAATTTGTATTTGGCACCAAAAAGCTATTATTAAAATGGAACTTTTGATATAATTCATAAAATATATTCAAATCTTCTAATGATTTTGTAAACTTTTTGCCTTTGTCTTTATTGATTTCATCATTGATTTTAGTAAGAAATTGTGAATCAATTTTTTGCCATATTTTTTCATCAACATCTGTTACATTTATTTGCTTTGGTGCATTATAAAAAAGCTTTGCAACACGATACATTTTATTTCTATGCTCATTGCCATTTAAAGAATATCTAATAAAAGACAATAAGAATTGAATATCGTCTCTTTTCTTGTCCAAATTTGATTTTATTTCACTAATTGCATCGTCAATTGAAACTTTTGGAATCAATGAATTAAAGCAACTTATTTGTGGATGAATGATTTTATTTCTCCACGAAGGACAAAGTTCCATTATTTTATTGAAATCTTTGGAACAATTTGAATTGCTTTTCAAAAATTGAATAGAAGTTAATTGGTTGCTTGAATTCAAAACAATTTGGTATTTTGAAAAGATAGAATTTGCTGTAATTGAGTTTTCTGACTCTTCTTTAAGAAGGAAAGTATAAAGTGTATTTAAAAAAATAAAATCATTGCTTTGTAATGAATCCAAGCCTTGTTTGAATAGTTTACAAGAAAATTTGAATGAACTAGAAGAATTTTGTGTATTTTGGCTCACTTTTTGAATGTGATCAACAAAAGATTCAACATTAAGAATTGAAATACTTGACCACGTCTTGTTTTGCCATTGCTGACATTCCTCAAAAGAGGCAACATTGGAATAAAATTCAGATGCCAGATTATGAAATGTTTTTGGATCTTTAACTTTATTGAAATTAAGAATAAATGTTTGTTTAAAGACGGTTTTAACATTCTCTGAATTATGAATTATTTTCGAGTTTTCTAAAATTTCTCTAAAATTATTTAAAAATGGTTTCATTTGAGGAAGAGTTTTGTCATTAAAAATTAAACCATTCGAGAAACTAGCAAAATTTGTATAATCATACTGAATTAGCCATTGTAAAATAATTTTAAAAAGTTCTATCGAAGTATTAATAATTAAAAAGTTAAGGCCTGAATTTGTTAGTATTTTGTTTGAGTTAAATTCATCACCTTCAAGTATAATTCCATTTCTTTCAGTAAAAGTTTCGAAATGTGGACTATTTAAAACAAATGGGAACTGATAATTTTCACTCCCAATTAAGGGGAAAGTACAAAATAAACAGATTTTATCTTTCTTTAAATCAACTATATTTCGATTTGAATCGATTTCAAAAGCAATTGAGCATTTTAATCTTTTTTCACTATAATCTTTATCATGATCTTTAGAATACTTTTTTGAATATTCTACATTAGGATCGTCAACTGTTGCAACAATAAAGGTTCTTTGCTTTGAGTAAACAATTACTTTTTCGACTACTTGTATATTTGTAAATATATTTTGCTTGACTAATGTTTGAGTTAAATTATTATTTTTCGAAACAGCTGATGAAAAAATGGGATCTTCATTATTAAGTTGAATTGAATTAATTTCTTCGCAAAATAATAAAACTTCCATAATATTATCTCGAAAAGATTGAATTCCAAGTTCTGCAGATTGGAAGCCAATATCATTTGTGAGTTGGTATTGGAATATGGTCCATTTATGCATTTCGTTATTTTGATCATATTTATAACATTTTTTGCTTTTTTCCATTTTCAAAAATTCTTGCTTAAGCTGCTTATCTGAGCTTCCTTCACGGTAAACAATGGCTGAAATATATGACAATTCCCATTTTTTGTTGACATATGATAAGAAAGGTGCATTAATAGGAACAACTCGTGATAATGTATGCGATGTCATAAAACCTGTACCAAAACGTCCAGTATTATCATCTTCGCTTTCTTTTGTGCTGTTTTTGTACATTAAAGAGTCCAAAGTTCGATTTGTAAATGGAAATCCATTATGCATAAAAACTACCATTTTCTTTGATTTGTCATATTGAATCTTGATGTCAACGGTTTGATTTTTGCGCGTAAATGGAAGCTTGTCTGTATTTTTAATAAAGCATGCTGCTTCTTTTGAACAATCTTTTGCATTTTGAATGAGTTCCCATATCCACCTCTTTTTTAAATCCGTGTCTGGCGTCTCAAGCTCACGGAGCCTGTTTCTAACGTTCGCAACATATAAATTCTGAACAAGTTCTAAACGATCTTCAGCTGTTTGAAACATCTGTTTAAAAATTTGATTTGTGTTAATGAAAGAAAAAAATTGATAAGATTTTTTTGTAATTGTCCAGAATCATATTTATCTAGACGGTTTATAGGCAAATATTTCACCTATAACGGTAATCAAATAGAATTATTAAAATTTAGGATACATATCACAATACTTGTTCATGCATCAAATACAAATAAAATTTAAATTATAAAAAAATTTCATAACATTTATAATATTCTATATTTATAAAAAAAAAAAAAATGAATCAAATGAGCTTTTAAATCAACCTCACTATTCTATTTGAAAAGATATTAGTCATATTTCAATGTAATATAACAAAATATTTTAATTACCTGGACGGTTTGTAGCTCAATTTTGACCATATATCTGTTATTAAAAAAAATATCTCAATACTTTTTATATGTATCCAGACACATAAGTTTTTTATTAAAATTTTTTCCTCCTACTTTACATATATTCAATATAAAATCAAATTTGCATTTAATAGAACATCATTTCTATATTTGTTCAAGTCATCTTTACATTCCAATTGCCCTGTATATTGAAATTGAGAATAAAATGATGAAAAGTTATTACCCAGACGGTTTAAAGGTCAATTTTCACCCATAAAATTTCAATACATTTAAGATTTTGATTACTAATAGAGGAGAGTGAACCAAAAAAAATTATTGAAAAAGTTTATTTTAAAAATAATGATATCTTCTTTAATAAAGAATAATACCTTTATTTTCTTAATTATTAAATTGTATTTAATTGTATTATAAATATAGTATTTATTTAAATTTCTTAAATAAGATATTTTTTAAAATCATTAAAATTATAATATTTTGAATGATGATAAAACGTCAACAATCATCAATTATTATATGAAATGTATTTGTTTATGGATTCTTTATACGATTCTGAAAACATTTTTATATTTTTTCTAACCATTTAGGAAAAAATATGATTTTTGTTATAAAAATTCAAAATAATTAGAATTTTTGATCCGAAAATCACAAATAAAGCATATATTTGGCAACTAAATTAAAATATGAAACCATATTATACAATTCTCAATAAAAAAATAAACTTATATTTTATTTTATCAAAGTTTTTTTAATTGTTTTTATTTTTGAGATTTTATTTACAGATATCTAAATAAATTCAAAATATATTTTGATTTTTATTCATAAATTATTGTTTTAAAATAGTTATGAATTTAATATAATTGATATAAGCTATTTTGTGATTTTGGAAAATATTTTCATTGTGATATACTAATTTTATGTAAATCAAATTTATATATAATACAAGCATATATAAATAATTATATATTAAAATAATTATAAATTTTCTTTCAATAAATGTTGGGATATTTATTATTTCCAACAAATCTTTGATATAATAAATTTTGAGAATAGTTTATATCAATTTAGAAATACCACAAATTGAGAAATATAATAATATTTCAATACTACAAATTGAGAAAAAACACGATTTCAATACTTTTAATTGAGAGAAAACACGATTTCAATACTTATAAATTGAGAAAAAACACGATTTCAATACTTTTGATTGAGAGAAAACACGATTTCAATACTAAAATTTGAAATGGGATTTCCGATTTGAATGAAAACTCCAAAACGTATAGAAGGATTTAATTGCTGAGTATGCAATTTTATCACACATATGAATATGTTTAAACTCTCCTAATTTGGAAACCAACTAACGAGCAGATCTATGGTTCACCCTCCTCTTTACTAATAAATAAACATGAATGCTTTAAAATGAATATTTTATTTATTATTTTCCCCATGTAATACTTTTTTTCAGTGGCAGTTACGAACAATAATTTCTCAATCTTGTTATCTTGATCTATAAAAAGTAATTTCATTTCTTTTTCTTATTTATATATATAACCATATGAAAATAACTAATAATCTGAAATCATTAATTAATGATTTAAATACCACTTGTTTCAAAAATATCTAAAAGAGATAATTTAGGAAAAAATATTAACATCAATTTTTTCAAATATCTGAAATCATTAACGTTCTCACCTCTAAAACATAAATTACCTTGATATCTCTTTTAAAATAGGAGTTTTATATGTTAGCAACCATTTTTCATTATTTTTAAGGGGGAACTCGCCTTTTTTCAAAGAAATTATACAAAATATATTTAAACTAATAATTATTATTTTTAGAAAATAATTTAATAAAATTATCAGGCTTACCAAAAGGGCACGGGCAGGAGCAAGTGGCCCGAGGTGACCTTCAAGCCGGGGCCAAGCGGGGCACATGGTGGCTCGGGCACGGGCTGGCCCGTCCAAACCGTTTTGCCCGCCCGGGCTCGCGCCCTTTATACCATTGCCCGGGCAAATGCTCCGAGCAAAAAACTTATGATACATTTTTCGGTATTAATACAAAATGAAAGCTCCCCCTTTAAGGGCGTACGTCCCAAAAATGTTGTAAATTTGTCAATATTGAATAAACTCATAGAATTCATCTTTCAATACTTCCAAATTATGAAAAAGTTTAAGTCAAAAATGATGATATTTGTCCTAAACGATAAAAAAACAATTATTTTTTTAGACCGATAAAATTTTATAAAAAATAATTTTGAATAAAAATGTAAAAAAAATACATAAAAATATTTTTTTAATATATCATCATTCTATAAATAATAGACATTTTATTTTCTTCAAAATATAATTTATTCTTCAACTTTTTTACTCTAAAAAAGATTAAAATATTTGAGAAATCTCATTGAATTCTGATCATTGAATTTGACTTACTCCTTTAAAAAAAAAAATAATTTGAGAGGATGTAAAATTTTTTAAAATTTAAAAAAAAATGATCGTTTTCGTGAAATAGCGTCATTTTTGATCTAAACTTTTTCCTAAAAAGCTATTATTAAATTTTATATTCTATGAGTTCATTGAATATTCAAAAAACTACAGAAAAAATGTTTGTTGTCCCTTAATCTCAAAATAAAAATAAAAACTGAAAATAGAACTATTTTGTTGGATTTATAAAATTTGTATAAGCTCACAAATTTTTTAAAAGAAAAATAGAATAATTAAAAAAAAATAAATTGTTAAAAATGGATTTTAAAGGTGTTTTCTTTGATCATAAAGATTTCACTCTAACAGATCAAAAGATTGGGAAAGGTTCGTTCGGAACTGTTTACATTGCGGAAAACAACAGCAATCATAATCAATATGCAGCGAAAGTAATCAAAGTCAAAGATGAAATAGATGGTAACGATCAAGTTCTCATAATGCGGGAATCAACAATACTTTCAAGACTCAAGCATCCGTCAATTGTCAAATTTCTAGGGGTCAATTTTCGTTCATTAAAGGATCCATCCAAATTCCAACCAACGATAATTACTGAATATCTTCCCAACAAGTCATTAAAAATAATTCTTGATAAAGAAAAGCAAAGTATTGCAGATCCAGACTGGAGCCCCTCCAAGAAATACATTTGTTTACTAGGTGTTGCTGATGCGATGAGATATCTTCATGATCATGGAATTTTACATCGCGATCTAAAACCAGAAAACATCTTAATGGATGAAAATTATTATCCCAGAGTCTGTGACTTTGGTCTCTCGCGTTGTTTCCCAGGATCTCTTAATCAGTCTATGCATTTGTCCATTACAGGTCAAATTGGGACACCATTGTATATGGCCCCTGAAATAATCAATGGAAATGACTACAATTCAAGTGTTGATGTTTATGCATTCGCAATTCTTGCATATGAAATAATGACCGGAAAAGAGCCATTTTATGAACTTGGCAAAAATTTAAATCCTTTCCTTTTATTCAAGAAAATTGAAAGCGGCGAAAGACCAACATTTAAAGATGATGTTTCTGAAAAAATGAAAAATTTAATCTCACGTTGTTGGGACCAGAATCCTTCAGAAAGACCCTCTTTCAAAGAAATATTTAAACTTCTTTCAGAAGACTTTTCTTATTCTGCTGAAAGCATCGACGAAGATGAAATAAATGAATACTTGGATCTTCTTAAGAGTAATAATAAAACAAATGACAAAAAAGAAGATAATAAAGTGAAAATCGAAGAAATGAATCCAAATTTCGTCGAAATTTTGGATTCATTAAAATCTGAATTAAATGACATTGAAGATTTGAATGAATTTTTCCTTTTTGCTTGCGAATCTGGAAACGCTTTATTCGTTGAATATTTACTATCAAATGGAATGGTTGATGTTAATACACTCTTGGTTTCTTTCTTAATGTTTTAATGATGTTTTTATATAATTCTTTTTTGAATGATATTTAATAACAATTTTTTTTTAATGATGATGTTTGCTAAATTTCTATTTTTAATAAAGTTTATTTATTTGATTCTTTCATATAACAGCATTGCATGTTGCAGCTGAAGTAGGATGTTCACAAATTGTAGAACTTTTATTAGAAGTTGAAAATATCAATGTTAACGCGCTTTCAATTTCAATATTTTTTTTTTAAATACAGTTTATAAACAATTCTTTTTTATTTATGATGTTTTTTAATATACAATTTGTATTTATGAGATTCAGAAATTAAAATAATTTAATATCGTTTTAAACCAAAATAATTGTTTAATTTAATTTCAAATATCACTTTTTAAATGACATTTTAACAACAAAAATTTAAATACAATTTTTTTTTTCATTATTTTAAATGATGTTTTTTTTATGTTAATTTCACAAAACACCATTACATATGGCTGTTGAGCATGGATATACTGAAATTGTCGAATCACTTCTTTCAGCAAAAGATATTGATGTTAACATCCTTTCAATTTTAAATTAAACCGTTTTTATAGAATTTTTTTTTTTATAAAATTGAAATGATATTTTGACTGTAGTAATTGTTTATGGCATTTTATGCAAACAATTTTAATGATATTTATAAAAGTAATTTTGTTTTAATGAAATTAAAAGATTTTGCTGTTTTAATAGAATTAATAAAGCAATTAAATTCATAAAACAGCATTATATATTGCAGTAGACAAAGGATTTATTGAAATTGTTAAATTATTAGTTTCACATAAAAATATTGATGTAAACATCCCAATGGTTTTTATACAGCAAATCTTTATACAATTCCAATATAAATTTAGATGACATTTTTATTTATATTATAATGAAATTTATTAATCACCTTTTTAATAATGTTTTTTAATATATCTATATTTTTCTTATAACATTTTAAAATAATTTTTTTTTTAAACAAAATAAATCATTAAATATTAACAAAACACCTTTGTATTTGGCTGTTGAAAAAGGAAATACTGAACTTATTTCAATTTTAATTGAAAGTGACAAGATTGATCCTAATATAGCTATAATTCATTATTTTGTTTTTGATATTGTTCAATTATCATCTTTTTAATGACATTTCTAACTAGTTTATTTATGGAATTAATAATTATTTTATTCATGGAATTTTTGAATAATATGAATTGATGATGTTTTGATGCCAAAATTTTTCGAATGAAATTTTGAATTTGAATTCAAAAAGTTCCATTGCACTTGGCTGTTGAAAAGGGAAATACTGAATGGGTTGATCTTTTATTATCTAATAATAAAACAAATCCAAATATCAAAATGATTTGAAAAAATCAATTTTTGTTTATAAAATTCACAAAAAGTTTTTTCAATGACATTATTAATAATTTTTTGAATGGCATTTCAAAAAGTCATGCTTATAACATTTACAAAAATTTTTTTATAAATGACGTTCCTTTTTTATTTATTTCTATATAGTTATAATTTTGAATTTATAAAACAGCACTTTATATGGCTACTGAAAATGGAAATTTGGAAATAGTCAAACTTTTGCTTGATAATGATTTAATTGATGTTAACCTCTTATCAATTTTAAGGTTTTAAAATTTTTATACTGTTTCAAATTTTAATTTTTTTTATGACGTTTATCTGACTTTTTTTTTTACGTAATTCAAAAACAATTATTTTGAATTTGTTTGAAAAAAAAAGGAATTTTATAAAATTCATCATTTTTTTTTAATGACATTTGAAATATAAAAAGTTTTAATAGAATTTCAAAATAATTTTTTTATTTATAAAATTACATCATTACTCTTTTAATTACATTCAAAATCAACTTTAAATAAATGAAGTTTTTATTTATCAAAACTCAAAAGACGGCCTTTCATATAGCAATTGAAAATGCGAATGGTATGATTTTCTCTGAGTTGCTTGATCATCCAAAGATTGATATCAATAAATGCCAAATACTAAAAAAATTTCATATTTTTATGTGATTCAAATCAACATTTATATAAAGTTTCAAATTTTTTATATGTTTGAACACGATTTCAATAAAATAAAAATTTAAATGAAATTCAAAACATATTTATATTTAACAAGATTCAATTTTTACTTTTTGAATGGTATTCAAAAAGTTATCACTTTTTCAATAAAATTCAAAAAGTTATAATTTAATATAACAATTTTAAAATCATTTTTTATAGAGTTTTATTTTAATTTTTTCACGTAACTCCTTTGGAATTGGCTGCTGAAAATGATTGTTATTCCTTTGTTTCTGCTCTCATCTCTCATGAAGACTTAAAAATTAGTCTAGAGGTAAAAATTTTCTTTTTTTTTTTGTTTTATGAAGTTTCTTCTTATATTTTATAGTATTTTAAGCAGTATTGAAGATTACCAAAGTGATTTTGAAGATCTAAAATCTTCGATTAATTCTAAATAAACTAATTTAACTTTTTTATTTTTTTAATATAAATAAATTTTATTATGAGTAATGTTTTATGAAAAAGTAAAAGTTAAATATCATGAAAAAGTGATGGTTGAATTTAATGGAGGAATATGATTTTTTGATCATATCCTTTGCTGTTCTTTAAAAAATTTTAGAGAATTGCTTGTTATATATTGAATGCCTTTTGAATTTTCAATCGAGTACGTTATATACTGAATACATATCGAATTTTCAATCGAATACATTTGTTTCCTTCCAGATACATTTTTTTGCAAAAAGTTGAAATTGTCATTAATTTCATCATTCGAAATTCATGAAGAATCAAATTTTGATATAATAATAATTTTTAAGAAGGCATTATATTTTGCCATTGGAAATGAAAACACTGAAATTCTAAATTTTTTTATTAGCGAATGACAAACTTTACATCAACGCTCTTTATCCAATACAATTATAAAAACATACTTCTGATAGTTGAGTTATTCCTTCTGAAATAGTTAATTTTCAAATTCCTTGACATTGTGAGAATGAATATTCAAAAGATTTTTTTGAAATGTTTGAAATAAAATTTATGCACTTTAACATTTATTAAAAGTTTTTTATCTATTTTTTAAAATAGAAGAATTTTCTTATTTTTATTCTACAATCACTTTGAATAAAATTTTCTTTTTATTATAAGTGTACACTATTAAATTTTACCCGTTCCGAGCTTTAATTCGAATGGTTCGTTATTTAGTTTACTTAACGATTCTTTTTATTTTTTGTTAACTGGTTATTATCTTTAACAAAAAAAGAAAAATATTAAATTAAAAGAAATCTGATATATTTAATTTTATTTTTAAAAATCGATTGTGACATATTACATATTTAATAATTGTTTCTTCTTATAAAAAAAATGACAAATTTTATATTGTCACTTTTTTCAGTTTCAAACTACACTCCATCACGCTTTTAAGCTAATCTTTCTATTCCTTACGCCAGCCATTTTAATTCTTATACCAGATTTGCAAAACTTTTCCGATTTCATTCCAATTTTCCTCAATCTTACTAATTCTTGGTCTTATCTTTCTTAATGCTGATAACTCTTACCTCATTCTTTCATAGTCTTGTTAATTACCACCAGCTATTACGCCTTTCTTTCACAATTTTTCTTCAATCTTTCTAAAAACTGCTCAACATATCTCAATCTTACACAATCTTTATAAATCTTTCACTAATTTTTCACAAAAGTGCAAAAAAGTTCTCGCCGATTTTTTCTGAAGTACGATACAGGGTCAATATTGGCCTTAACCGTTGGGGGCAAAAGAGATTGGGGGCAAAAAATATCTCCCAAAGACTTCCTGTTTATAAAAAAAAATTTTTTTAACCATTTCAGTAAAATAGTTCAACAATCGATGATCCATTCAATTTTAAGTTTTTTTTCCCCATAATCAAATACCTTTCTGAAAAATTGAGATAAATGAAAAAATGACTCCTAATTTGCAATTTTTAAAATGAGAAAGAATATAAATTTGTTATATTTATTTATTAGGTTCTTTTTCAATTTTTTTCAAGTAGAATACATGAATGATATATTCGTAAACTCATGATGATTTAATTTTATCTGAACGTATTGCTGATGAAATTATTACATTGTTAATGTTAAATAATATGATAGTACAATGTATTACTTCCCTCCCCCCAACCAACCAACCAACCATTTTTAAAAAATTGAAAGTTCGTCGTTTAGAAGCCCTACTTCTAAGCCAAATTAAAAAATATTAAAATAATCTTGTAATAAGTTTCTGTATACCTACTTCCTAACCAAATAGCATAATAAGTTAATGTTGTGAAATCAAAGATCTTAACTAAAATTAAAAAAAAAAATCATGCTTTTTTATTTAAATATTTTTGATTAAATTATGATCATAAATTTTTGATATTAAAAGCTGAGAATAAGAATCTTCCATCTCTGAAATTGATTTAGAGAATCAGTCTAATCATTCATTTATCGATCTCGAGAATAGTTAGCTAACAAGCTCAATATTATTTCATATTTTAAATAGAAAGAAAATCACGAATTTCTGCAAGATTGCTTTCAATATCATCGATCAATTTGAAATTGTTGCTTTGAATTATATCAACAATTTCGGCAAAAGAGTGACGTTCATCAGGATTTGTTGACCAGCAATTGTTTATTATTGATCTCGATAATTCATTGATATATTTAGGTATTGTTGCCTTCTTTCCATTCCCGATGTCAACCAGGCTGATTTTTGGATAATTTCCTCCTGTTAGAATGAAGTAAACAATAACACCAAATGAGTAAACATCAACTTTTTCGTTGTACTTTGTATTCTCGTTCAAAAGCTCAGGAGACATGAATTTGAGAGTTCCAAGACCCGATGTCTTTGATTGACTTTGTTCAGAAGCGTCAACAATGCACGAGATTCCAAAGTCGCTTATTTTCACATGCTTATCTTTATCAAGAAGAATATTTTCTGGCTTCAAATCACGATGAATAAGATTAGCAGCATGAACTTCTTTCATTCCACGACTTAACTCGAAAATTATCGTTACACGTTCAACATTGCTCAATGTTTCAACTACGTCATTCAAATTGTATGGACAGTATTCAAGAAGAATCGATGGTGCATGCGTTTCATCTCCATAACCAAATCCAAAAGTTTTGATTATGTTTGGGTGATGAATAAGATTCAATATTTCGAACTCTTGAAGTAAACGACGAAGACTTTGGAAAGAATCATCATTTTCTTTTCGATTTTGTTTGTTTAACAAAAGAACTTTGAGTGCATAAAGTTCTTCGTGAGTAACTTTGAAAACTTCTGTTTGGCTTCCACGTCCGATTATATCAACTTTCTTCATTTCTTCAATGCTTTTTACATCGACTATTTTAATTTTATTGGTTGATTTTTCATCGTTAGTTGATTCAATCGATTTTATCTTTTCTTTCAAATTAGCTATTTCTGATTTTAAAGCTTCTTTTTCTATGTTTAATTTTTTGATATCTGATTTCAATTTTATGTTTTCATCTTTATAATCGATTTCTTGTTCATCAGTTGATTCTTCGTGGTAATCAAACTTTTCTGATGATTTGTTCTCTTGTTCGTCTTTTATAAAAAGAACAGTAAGACCATCACCTGCAAGACAGAATGACACATCACCAGTGATGGTCGTTTCAACTGGTTGATAAAAACGTTCATGGCATGGCGGGTGATCGATATGAAGCTGACCGTAAGCATTACTACCACAGGACAGAAATTTTCCCTCGAATGTTTGAAAAAGGGAATGATCGCGGCCTGCATAAGCTGCCTTTATTTTGTATTTTTTTAATAAAGTTACTTCACAAAACTCGGTAACATAATGTACATTTTTACCTAGACAGAGAGCACCATCTCTATTACATCCTTCTACAAAGACTTTTCCATCTTCAGTAACTGCAAAGCAATGATAATAGATGCCACTTATTGAGATAATTTTTTCTTTTTTAAGTCCTTTGACTTCAATAAATGATGGAATGTTCATATATTCATAATTTCCCTTAAAAAATACTCGACCACTGGAACTCAAAGCATAAATAAAATCGTGACAACAAGCAACCTGGACTGCTTTTTCATTATCTGGCAATGAATATGACTTTACCTTTTTATTCTCAACATTATAATCATCATCATTATTATTATCATAATCATTATTATCATAATCATTATTATTATTGTCATTATCATAATCATCATTATTATAATTATCATTATTATTATTTTCATCATTATTATAATTATCATCATTATTATAATTATCATCATTATTATAATTATCATCATTATTATAATTATCATCATTATTATAATTATCATCATTATTATAATTATAATCATTATTATAATTATCATCATTATTATTATCATCATTATTATAATTATCATCATTATTATAATTATCATCATTATTATAATTATCATCATTATTATTATTTTCATCATTATTATTATCATCATTATTATTATTATCATTATTATTATTATCATTATCATCATTATTATTATTATCATTATTATTATTATCATTATTATTATTATTATCATTATTATAATTATCATTATTATTATTATCATTATTATTATTATTATCATTATTATTATTATCATCATCATTATTATTATCATCATTATTATTATCATCATCATTATTATCATAATCATTATTATTATCATCATTATTATTATGGTCATTATCACTATCATTATTATTATCAATATCGTTATTATCATTATCAAAATCATTATCATCAATATAATAATAACAATTATTAAAAAAATAATCATTTTCATAATCATGAAAATAATTGAGATCGTAAATGATAGCACCATCTGTATCAATCGCTGCTATTCCATCTATGCCTGCGAAGAGCGATATGGGATTTGATTTCCCAACGTCATAAAAATTGTTACCACATAAAAAACGGTTATTTTGGCCTTCTTCTTGATTTGCGACTAATATTATAGTTTTTGAATAACTGCAAGCAACCGAAATAGGCTTATATGAATGGTTTTCGCTATCTTTGAGCGAAATTTTGGTATATTCTCCGATTATATCACATGGGTGCATCGATGGTAATGGTTCACCGACACCGATGCCAAATATTTCTCCTTCATTTGTAATGTAAACACAATGGTTATATAATAACGAAAATGATTTAATATCTGAAATGTCAAATTTTGATCGGATTGGGGGATATACATCTGTTTCATCATGTTTAGTTATTGGTAAGATCTGATAAAAACAATTACAACCACAAACATCAATCATTTTAATGCAAAAATTTTTCTGAAAGAAAATGTGAAATTGAATTAATATACGTTATTCTCAGAAATTTCCTCCTAAAAATTTTTCATGTATAACTAGTTTTTTTCATCGAATATGATTCAATAAGATGATTGAGTTATGAATTTGAAGTAGAAAATTTGAATGTGGTTCAGAAAATTAGAAAAACCAAAATATCTTATATTTTTATCTAAAAATAATAAAAAAAGTCAATAAAATACCCTCCTCCCACTTAATTTGGCAGTAAACTTTTTGAGAAAAATGGAGAACGTTTATTATTATTTTCATTATTCTCGCCTACTCAAACTCGACTTAGAATTTGTAACGAATGAAATTTTCGCAAATATAAGACTTTACATTTGTGTAACTATCAAATGGACTAAAAATAGATAAATTTCGCGATGCATTTATATCCTCAATTCCGATATTCTCTATTTACTTTCAAAATTACCGATTTTCCTTTTCACAAATGCTTTTAAGCATAGAAATAAACATATTTATACTATAATCTCAATCAACACCCAAAAATGGGCTATTAGATGTTCAAATATCTTACAATATAAGCAAAATATCTGCATTTAATTCATTTTAAACATTTTTATATTGCATTATGTTCATACTTTTTGGTGTTTTACTCGCAATTTCCAAAATCATGCCCAATTATTTGTCACATTTTTTGAAATTGTGGCTTATATATTGACAACTTGCAAATTTTATTTACCAACTAGCAGTTTTTCTAGAAATGCAACATAAATGCACTATTAAAAAAAATCGGATAAAGAGAGATGATGAACAAAATATTATTATTTTTTTTTTTTTTTTTTTGAGCTTTTTCTGTTATCTTTATGATAAATCTAATTAAATAAATAATAAAAAACGTCTAAATATGCACCATACCTCAAAATTTAAATTTTTCAGCCCATTTTCTCTCTTTTAAAAAAATTTTTAACGTAAAAAGCATATCAACTTTTTGTATAAAAAATTTTAACAATAAAACTTTTTCAATTAAAAGAAGAAAAATTAAAATTTAGTAATGGTTGTGTTTATTTATCAGATGTTTTTGTTAAATACACATTAAAAAGACTTGCATTATAAGTATATAAAAAAGGTTTAAAATAATAAAAGTAAGTTCAGTAATTAGATAATAAGAAAACAATCATGATATGGATTTTTAATTAATCAAATAAATGTAAATACATTTATTTGATTAATTATAAATTTTCAATGGAACTAATTGTAGTTCAAATATGAAAAAAACAGAACATTGGTGCATGATCAGAAAGTTGGTCAATTAAATCGTTTACAATTTTTTTAAGTTACTGATTTTTCAATACTATTGAAAAAGTTTACTGCCAAATTTAGTGGGAGGAGGGTAAATTATCTAAAAATAAGTAGTTATATATTTGCCACGATTTTTGCACTTCGTTCAAAAACCGCGTCAAATATTTCCCATCCGTGACCCCAGCCCCGCTATGTCAGGTATGATCCCCCACTCCCATTAATGATCTTCCACTGGGCTTGTTCTCAGGATTCCTCTCAACGCTCTGCTAGGAAGGAGGTCCCGTATCGTTAACATCAAAAAAGCTATAGAAAAAGTTGTTAATTGTGTGGTTTACTTAAAACCTAGTATGAGAGTATTTATTAAACGTCCTCTCAATAAACGTCCTTTTTATGGCTTCCAATCAGGATCTTTTTTGTCGTCGTCTTTTTCTTCTTCTTTCTTTTCCTCTTCTTCAAATTCGTCAGATGTTAAAACCCATTCAATATATGGTTCTTTAGGTACTTCAGGGAATTTATTGGTTTCAAAACGATCGTGATCGACTTCTCTTTGAATGAAAGACTTTGTTGCTTCATATTCAGCACGATCGGTGACAACTTTATCCATTTTGAGGACAATTTTATGTACATTGGTATCAAAATCAAGTGAAAAATTGAGGTCTTTGCATTGATTTTTGAATGATTGGTACATATAATATATGGCGATTCCTCTTTTGATTCGATCTTTTTCGACTTGATTATAGAAATAGCTTGTAACTGAGATATTAGGATTTGGCCTTTCTTGCTCTTTTTGCTTTTCTTGCTCTTTTTGCTTTTCTTGCTCTTGTTCGGGTACCTGTTGCTGGGACGACATGAGAAAAAATGAGGTGATGAGGTGAGCTCGAAAAATCATATTTTTAGCGAGGGACCTAACGGGTTTTCGGGGTGGAGACCGTTTACCAAAAATCTAATTTTTTCTCGTCGCCTCATCACATCACTTTTTAGCATGTCTAACAGCGACAACAGCAACAGCAACAACAACAACAGCAACACTCAGCAAAAGAAACCTGAAGTTGAAGAAATAACAAAAATGCAATACCTGCACGAAATTGCAAAAGCCGAAGCAGAAGCTAAAGAAGAAGAAAAAGAAATTGATTTGACTCATATAAAATTTCACCCATACAATCATTTACCAGCAAAACTCTACCACAAACAAATACAAGAATTTCAAGAAAAAGGGATAAAAACACCAAAAGAGCAACTCAACTGGCTAAATGCAAATAAGTTATGGAATTCTTTAGATCAAGATCAAAAGTGTCTCCTTGCCGCACATTTATTAGGAGACGAATTATTTGCAGAAGGCGATAAACAAGCATTACATTTGTTCATCGACGACGATAAACCAAATGATGACACAATTACAATTCAGTGCGCTACTTGGTGGGATGATTTGGAAAAAAAATTAGCAGATCTCAAAAAGCCAAAAATGGCAAAACACATCCAAAAGAAATTCGATTACAGACAAAATAATAGAGATGGCTTGCCATTCGATGTAATAAAGTTTTCATTGTATCAATATTTAGACCAATATCGTTCAGAGTACACAAACAATAAAGCACTTTTAGGGGAATTAACACCAGAAGATCCAAAAAATATTGATGAAATGAATGAAATCATTGAAGCAGACCATCCAGAATTATCAAAAGAGCAACAAAACGCAATTTCAGAATTAACAATTGCGTATAGAAAAATTTATCCTTTGTCAACATTCGCTGATGCATATGCACATGCACGTGAAAGAATTGTTACAGTTATGGAAGAGCACAAATACCTCGAACATGTCCCACCTTTGATTGAATTGCTCACGGAAGAAGAAAATGTAAAATATGCACAAAAAATGGAAGAAGAGCGTCAGGAAGAAGAAAATGCAAAAGAGTATCTTATCTCATCAACCGCAGACATATTACAAAGAATAAATCCAGGAATGTCAAGAGACGAGGCAATGGCCGATGCAGATAGCAGATTGTTTAACAAAATGTATGACGGTAAAAAGACAGCAAGAGAAATCTTCTCAAAGGAATTATTGAGCAGTGAAGAATTGAAAAAATGGGAATCATCAACCAAGGAAATTCAATCAATTATAGAAATCCAAGAAGATTCTGATGATGTTGATAAAGATGTTGACGATGTTCTCGAAATCTTAAACAAATTGCCTGAAAAAGATGAAAAGGATCAACCAAAATCTGAAAAAGATGAAAAGGATCAACCAAAACCTGAAAAAGATGAAAAGGATCTCACCGCACCTGAAAAAGATAACGAAGACGAAAGCGAAAAAAATCTCATCTTTACCACCAGCAGAAAATTTCAAAAACTATATCTCGAAAAGACCAATCAAGAAATTAATGATGAAGTTCAAAAAAGATTGAATGCCAAAATGAAAGGAAATCGAAAAGCATCAAGAATTTTCCCTGATGAGTTACTCAATGATGATGAAAAAGAAAGATGGTCAACAATTGAAGACAACTATACTCATCAATTCGATGAAAAAATTTCCAAAGAAGTAACTACAAATGTTCTTTTTGATTTACAGACGGAGAACGACTCACTAGTATTGCCACCACCAGGAATGAGCAAAGAAGACTGGGCAAGAATGAATGCCGATCCTAACAAATTAAAAGCAGATATTTATAAAAAATTACAAGACCTCCCACCACCACCACAACTTCCACCTCCACCAGAAAATTGGCAAGAATTACCTCAAACTCACAAATGGGGAAATATACAAGAATTCACATCCGATCAAAAATCTCAAAAGGAAATTCAGCTAAGAAATGAATTGATCGAATTCTTCAAAAAGCGATACAATGGGGACGAGAATTTGGCAAATGAAGTCGTTCACGCAAGAATTGCCGAATTTCAAAAGAAAACACCAAACGTATCCTGGTTCAAATTCCACATTGACAATTTCCTCACCTCAGTTGAACGTCAAGATCTACACACTGAACCAGTTCCACCTAACGTTCAAGAAGTTGACGAAAAATAAAAATTCCGATTATTGAGAGGTCGGTATAAAAATTACTCTCAACAAGATTTAGGTTTCTAATAAACCTTTAATTTAAAAAATTAACTTTTTTATTTATTTATCTTCTTTTGCTTTTTCTTTTTCTTTTGCTTTTTCTTTTGCTATTTCTTTTGCTTTTTCTTTTGATATAGGAACATAATATCCTTGATCGTAACCAATCATCATTCCAGGTGACAAAAATTGTTGAATGAATTCGATATGAGTATCGAACCATTTAATCAAACAATCTTTTTTCCGTTGTTCTTCACGTGAGAAACCAGGGATGATGATTTTTAAGTTATGTTGCATTAATTGTCTCATAACATGAGCAACAGAAAGCAATTTTTCCATTGAAACATTTTCACCATATCTCTTTTTGAGTACTTTCCAAGCTTCTGTCTTTTTAATATTTTTCATGTCTTTTGCAGACATAGCTGGAATATCATCTTTAATTTCATTTTGTTCAGGTACACTTGGTTTGTCAGACATTTATAAAAATGAACTTTTTCACTAGGCGACCGTTAACCAAAAAATCTAATTTTTTCTCGTGAGGTCATCACATCATTTTTATACAAGCATGGAAGCCCGTACGATCCAACACTTACTTGAAGTTGTCGAAGCTCTTGATAGTGTTCATGAATGGAGAACTATTTCTGATGATCTTGATCAAAGAGAAAAAATGGCATATATGCTCCAAGAAGCTGCAACCAATATGAATCACATCGATGATGTTCGTGTGATAATGAATGATGGAGATAGCTCAAATGAAGAAAAAGCTAACGAACTTGAATGCTTCTTCATTGAAGAATTAAAGGCAGGTTTGAAAAATCTCAAACGCTGGAACGAAAGGAAATAATTAATTAAATAAACAATTCAATTTACTGCATTTTTTGACACTCTTTTTATTTTTTGCATTTTTTGACAATTCATTTTTAAGATTTCTAATTGTGATATTTGAATTCTACGTCCTTGAAAACCTTAAAAATATTAAAATCTTTGAAAAAGGTCCATTATTTTCCAAGATATATGTATTTCAAATTTTAAAAAATTCAATGGATGAAAAATTGAATATGGGGGTAAACAATTTGTCTCAAAAATATCTTGATAATTATTGAACCTTTTAGGAATATTTTAATAAATATAATCTTTATTATTAAAAATATAAATAATATTATAATATAAAGGGAAAATTTTAAAAATACATTTTTTGACACCCCTTTTATTTTTATTGCATTTTCTGACAATTCAAATAGGATCTAATCTATAACGAGGTAATATTTGAGTATTTCCTTTAAGATCTTGTATTAAATATTTACCATTTTGAAAACCTTTTACAAAAAATCTACCAGGTTGAGTTATTGATCGTCTTTTTTTAAGAGTGTCTTTATTATTATATACAATTACTTCTTGGTTTTCTTTTAAATTATAACCTTTTTGAGCAGAAACATTATAATTAGCTTGAGAAATACGTCTACAAATAAAAGTATATAAATCAGAATTATTTTGCATTTGACTAGGGGAAACATTCATACCTGCATATTTTGACAAAGTTAAGTGTGGGGCATTATTATATTGAACAACTAATTCTTTTAATATTTCAGGGGAGATTTCTCGTTGAACTTCAAAAGCCATATCTCTCAAAGTTCTAATAATTCTATCAACTATACCTAATGAAGAATGTAATGGGCTAGTTGTTTGTTTTTCACCTGGTTTTCGTAAAAATGATGGATAATGATAATCATCCATTCTATCAACAGGTTCCCATTTAATTCCATTTGAATTTAAAAAATTTATTGTTTCTTCAGAACAAAAACCTTTTTCACCATCTCCGGTCAATATTTTAGGTTTCATTCCTTGTTGAAATAAAGTATTTAAAGCTTTTGTTATTGAAATAGATGTTTTTTGTCCAGCAGTCATAATTTTATTTATATCACCAAAACATTCTCTACCTAAAGGAATTGCATATAAATATCGACTATTGGCTTCTATACAAATTAAGTACCCAACATTTTTTTCAAACATAATATCAATTAAATAAGTACCAGGTTCACATAATTTATGTAAATAATATTTTTTATTCTTATTAGTTGGAAATTGTTTCTTTTGAACATAATCATCTTCAGAAACATAATTTGGCTCAATAACTTTTTCAAATTGTTTTAATAATACATGTCTTTTATTTTTATTTCTAAATGCAATATCAGGTACATTTGTTTTACCTTTGAATTCAACTATCATTCCTGGTTGTTCCATAATTTTTGTAATATATATTTCATACCATTCTTCCATAGTATATTTATCTTTACCTTTTTTCCATCCAGAGGTCAATTTTTCAAATTCAGGAAAAGTACGAATATTTTCATTATGTAAATTATTAATTACATGGTTCTCAATTTTTTCTTCAAAACTTAATTCATCATCAGGAATTTTTTCATCTGTGATTACAGGTAATGATTCAGATAATACTTTTCGAAATTCTGAATAAGCATTATAAATTTGTTCAAATTCATCATCAGTTACAAAATCTTTTTGATATCCTTTATAATTTCTAGCTTCATTTGGCATTATTAATTTCTTTTGATAAGCTTTCTTTTCTAAATAATTCATTAATTTTTCACCTTCTGACGATAACATTTAAATTTCAATAAAGAGCGGTTTTGACACTTCACTTTTATTTTTTGTTTTTATGTCTAAATTGGAAGATAAACAAGAAAAAATAGAAGAGGAACAAATCGAAAATCTAATGAAAGTAATGGACGAAAAAGAAAAACAAAGACGTCAACTCTTGATGAAAGCACCAGAGATTGAAAATGAGTACGGAAAGATGTGTCATAACATCTCAGCCTTGAATCCTGAAGATAAACAAGAATGGTATCGATTACAAAGTGAACTTCAAGAAATCCGTCATCAACTCTTTAAAATTTCAAAGTCTTAAATAAAAAAGCAGTTTTGACACTTCACTTTTATTTTTGTTTTCATGTCTAAATTGCAAGAAGCTTACGAGAAATGGGATATCTTAGATGAACAAATAAATGACATCGAAAAAAAGGCAGGGATTATTGGTAATCAAAGGGTTTATGATGATAAAGATTTTAGAAAATTAATGGATTTACGAAGAGAAAGAGACAAAGTAGAAAAAGAAATTGAACTTTTAAGAAAAGAATTAAATAAATAAAAGTTACCTTAATCTATATTTCTTATCATTATTATTAAATGAGCAGTCTTGTAAAATTTTTTGATGAAATTCTTGATAAGTTATGGATCTGAAATTTTTTGCTTTTGCCCATTTTTTAAATTCAGTCCAGGCTTCAAAAGCTACATAACCATTTCTGAATTTTTGTAAGTTTTCCTCAATAAATAATTTTTCAGGAGGTTTTGAAAAGTTCATTAAATTCATTCTATCTTGGGTATTAGGAAATTGTGCTGGAATGAAATCAGATAAATCAACAGTCAAGAAAAAAGTAATTAAATTGTTTTTGAAATCTTGTGTCTTAATAAGATTATGTAAAGGTGCAAAATAGTCTTGACCTATCATTGGATAACATTTTGTGACAACAAATCTTCTATCGTGTTCATCAATTCGAATAGGAGCAGGATTATTTGATAAGAAGATGAAATTGGCAACATTTTCTTTAGATTCAGTATTAATATGTTTTCCTTCAATAGTAGTGAATCTTTCTGTGATTAATGTTTTTAATCTTTCATGTTGTTGAGGATATTTTCGAATGAGATGATAATCTAACATTTCTGAGCATACCAATAATTTTTTGTTTAAGATTTGTAAATTAAAATTGCTTGTAATATTATCAAAGTTTGCATTTGGATCAGAATATTCACCTAAAAGTTGACAAAGAACATTAGTAAATGTATTTTTCCCACAACCTTGTTCACCAATAATAACTAATGCAGTACCTGTTTTACCATCTGGATGTTGAAAAATAAATGAAATCCATTTAATGATATAATCATATAATTCTTGATTAGAATTTGCAATAACTCTAAAAATATGATCCAAAAATGGTTGAATCACATTTTGTGTACAAAGAATTAATCTTGAATAAGGATACCAATGAAAATATGAAAAAATGTTTGGATCATTGGAAAAGAATTTCATATGTTCATAAGTAATGAAATCCATATTCTTTCCAAAGGAAACAACATCAAATGCAGTAATTACTTTCTTATTCTTTTTACTAACTTTTGAATACCCTAATTTAATTTGTTTTAATATTGGTGCAAATTGAGTAGGATTTAACATTTCTAACGTATTTGATTTTTTAATTATGAAGATTCTGTCAAGTTGAATATAACAACAAACTTTTTTGAAATCAGTAAAGAAATCCCCAACACGAATTCCAGTAGAAGAATATTTTCTTTCATAATTCTTATATCTAAATGAGTTTATTGAACAATCTTCACCAAAATCAATTTGAACAAATTGGTTAATTGTATTATTGAAATATTTCTCCCAAATAACATTTCTTTGAGGTTCTGAGAGTGCATTCAAAATTGGGAAGATCCAATGATTTGAAACTTCTGGATGATTTTCTTGACTACAAATTGCTTGAAGATCTTGTTCAGAATTATCTTGATTTGAAAGATACCAATTTTTCACAATATCATACAAAACGTTTGAAACAAATGGAGAACGAAATATATATTTGATAGAATTATTTAAATTTTCAAGTGTTGGTTCAAATAAATTTAATAATCCAACAACATCATCAGGAAACAATTGAATGAGATTTGTATTTATTTGAAAATCACGATCATGAAATTCTTGACCTTGATATTGAGGAAAGACATTCTCATTTATATTTTCCATTTGTCTAGCTTCTGGAATTAAGAAATCATCAGAGAGGAAGGTTGGTTGATTCATCGATACAAAAATAAAAGTGACTGTCAAAACCGTTTTTCATTTTTTAATTAATGTCAAGTGATAACGAATTACCTCTACACTATTCAACTGGGGGTTCACCTCAATATCAATTATCACCAAACATGCAAAATTTAAATAATAGTTTTCAAAACTTTGTTGTCAATAATGAAATTGATGAATGGGAAATAGACCGTGATTTTAATGAACCTAAATCAACGTCTCCAAACGAAGAAGAATTTTATGCAGGAATTAATCAAATTGTAGAAAAACAATTAGAAGAACATCCAGCAAATCCAAACCGTCATGGAAATCCAAGACCTCCTGATTGGGGAGATGAATTAGAAACAAGACTCTACAAAAGAAATTGTTTTGAAGATTTTTTAAAAATTCTTGATAAAAATAGAGAATATCCAAGTGATGAAATCGTTTATTTGTACAATCAATTTTTTCATACACAAATTTCGAATCGCACTTTTGGAAATTTAGGATTAGTCAGAGAAAATTTTCAAGCAAAAAGAAGAAGATTTCTAGGAATTCAAAAAACATGGTATAAAAGAAAGTGTGCACTCATGAGAACTCATGAGAACTCATGAGAACTCATGTGCTCTCTTGTGCGCACAAACTAAAAATTTTCACTCACAAAAAGTTTAATAAAAATTTTAATTCAAAAAGTTCATTTTTATTTTTGATGTTTTTCGCAATCTTGTTCTTGTTAATGAACCGATGCAAAAAAGAAACTGATCCCAAAGCTCAACGAGCATGTGAAAGTCTTCGTCATAATTGGCTCTATCATAGATATAATAAAGATACTTGGGATTCATATTTGGTTGATTTGAAAGAAACAAATGATAAACTAAATGACGAAACAGGAAACAAATTTTCAACTCAAGATGTAGGAAATTGGGCTGATCTAATGCTTGATTGGGAATTTGACCAATATTGTGACATTCTTGAAGCAAATATTCCAAAGACTCTGAAACGTTTAGCTGATGATATAAGTTCCTGTTGTGGTTTTGGTTTTTTGACTTTATCACTCGTCTTCTTACTTCTCATTCTGAATATTTACATTCTCTGCACAAGAAATAAGAAAAAGTTAAACTAAACTAATTTTTCTCATTCAAAATACTTTTTATTTATCCTTCTCAAAAAGTTCATTTTTTTTAAATGCAGGGCCAACAAAGTTTACCTAGTGAAAAACAAAAAGAATTAATAAATTTGTTAAAATTCACTAGAGGTGAAATTGAAAAAACTTGTGATCAAATGATCAAAATGACTGAAGAATTCTTTGATCAAGAAATTGATTTAAAAAATGATTCTCGTCCAGAGAGACAAGAACAATTACATTCTTTACTAATAACAGTTGGGATTTTAGCAACTTCCAACAGAGAGAATTTCCAAAAATTGGAAGAAACGTTAAAGAATAAATAAACATAACCGTTTTTTAACCGCTTTCATTTTTATTTATGACTGTTACTGAACAAGACCTTGAATTAGAATTTAGAAAATTGTTCAAAAATGATATCGTGTCTGATTTCCGACATTTAAAGTTATTTTTCATGTTCAAATTAAATGTTATGATCAATGATCTTGAAAATAACAATCTTGATCGATTTAAGAAAGAAGTTCATAACACACCATTTGTTTTCACAACAATGATTGAACATGATTTCTTTAATAAGATTCAAATCTACAATTCAAGAGAGAAAATTTTAACTACTCCTTAATAAATAAAAAAGATTAAATTTGTTTATTTAATTTTTTTAAAGTCCAACTGAGTCAGAGTCTGAATGAAAATTTTCAGTTGGAAATTTGGTTTGATTTTTGTAAAAGATAATTCCAAGAGCAAGAATCATGAGAATTAGTAATGGAATAGATACAGATAAACCTATTATTTTTGATACATTCTTTTGTTCAATATCTGATGGAGAGAATTGATATGAGAAATTGAAAAAATAGGATTCAGAGAATTGATCTGATATAGTGAATTGAAAAGATGGCGAACGTGATGGACTAAGTGATGGACTAAATGATGGTGAACGTGATGGTGAAATTGATGGACTAAATGTTGGAGATAAAGATGGTGAACGTGATGGTGAAAGAGATGGGCGGAATGTTGGTGAACGTGATGGTGAAAGAGATGGGCGGAATGTTGGTGAACGTGATGGTGAAATTGATGGAGTTAAAGATGGCGAAAGAGATGGTGAAAGAGATGGTGTTTGAATTGGAGGATCTTTGAGATAGAATAACCCACGTAATCCGAGAGCATTACGTTGAATAGTAATTAATAATGTTGTATCAATTGGTGAGAATGTTGGTGATTCATAAGCAATCAAAAAAGGTTTATTATTTGGTAACATTTTTTCAGGAAAGAGATAATGTTCTGAATTCCATAAAAGATCACCTTGGTAAAAAGAATTTGAATTCGTAACAATTATCCAAAATTTAGAACCATAAAATGTTATCTTTTTGACTCCTTCTGAAGAACCAGAAACAAAGCATCTATGATATGGATTGTTCACATTTGATGGATCATCATCTTTATCAAACCAATTTCCACTTACAATTTCCCAGTCATTACATGGAATATATTCAGCATTATCAGGTATTCCTTCAATTGATGGAAATAAAGATTTATTTTTTAAATATGCAATACCTCGAAATAGGGTGCTTCTATGTTGTTGAACATTAATAATAATATTTGTTAGCATTAGGGGAAATTCATTTGATTCAAAAACAATTATCCAATCTTGTTCATCGTTGGAATATTCATTGATGAGATATTTTTGAGAATTCCATAAAAGTTCGGCCTCATCATGACGGGTAGAAATTTTTCCTATGATCCAAAATTTCCTGGCAGTAAATGATTGTTTAAGTGTTAAATTGTTTGTTGTTGCATAATTTGTCCAACATGATAAGTCATCATTTGGTATAACTGATTTCCATTCTCCATTAACAATTTCCCAATCAAAACAAGAAATCCATTCAGCATCATCAGGTATTCCTTCAATTGATGGGCGATTAATGAGTATCAAAAAGATAACGAACATTTAATAAAAATGAAAGCGGTTAAAACGGTTATGTCAGACCACTTTTTTATTAATGCATACAAGTGATAGTGAAGACGGTTGGGATACAATGCATGAATCCATAGAAGAATCAAAAAGTCAAAATGAAATGTTTAAAATGAACATTGGCAGCTTGGAAGAAACAAGGGAGAAAATAAAAGAAACGATGGATGGCCTACATGAGATTCTGGTTTCACAAATCAACCTCCAATATCAATTCCAAAATTATCAGAAAGCTCTCAATAAGAAAATGAATGAAGTTATTGATAGTTTCGATAACAAAGAAGAATTAAAACAAAAATTGGAAGAACTCCAAGAAATAATTAACAAAGGTTAAATAAATAAAGAAATAATTTTTTACTCTTTCAATATGACTGATAATTTTATTTTTTTCGGTGTGGTTGATTTTTTTTGTTCGATGAAGTTGATTAAGGTTTGAGTGTTTTGAATTACTTCAGCTTTTTTGGATTCATATTTTTGTTTCTCTTTCTCTAATTCCTCTAGGAAACTTTCATAATCAGGATCATTCTTCAAATTCATAATCTCTATATCTAATTCTTCAACAGTATGTATTTGTCTAATTAATTCATCAATTGAACTATTCAAATTTTCTTTGAGTAGATTCAAACTATGAGGAGGCAACATTTAAAAAAATGAATAACGGTTTTGACACTTCACTTTTTATGAAGAGAGTTCCTCAAGTTGTATTTCAGAATTTAATAGAGGACAAGAAAGATAAACTCAAAAAATCAATGAGTGAATTCTATGATGCTATGAATCGTTTGGCTGAAGCAAAAGTAAAAGAGAAAGATATTTCTTTTTGTCAACGGTATAATGGTGAAGATTTACGCAACTTATATATTCTCAAAAGAGATATCGAAGATATACAAATTGATTCAATTATTGAAGATCATGAAAAAATAAAAACTGAACTTGAGACAGAAGAGAAATCAGCATGGAAAGAATATCAAGATAGTTTTGATCAATACAAAGTTCAAAAAAGAGCTTTAATAGCTGAAATAAGTTCTTTTCAAAAATTTCTAATGGATGATGATGAGTCCATCCATGATTCAATATTAAACATTTGAATTTAATTTATCTTTTTATTTTTTTATCCTCTTACAAAAACAAAAATGATAGTAGAGCCAATAAATGAAAATTATGAATGGTTACAATATAATGAACATTTACGGATTATACGTTCAAAGAAAGATAATATGTTTCAAGCAAATAGTATAATTAGTGCTTGTCAATCAACAAAGAAAATTAAGCATTGGAATGAAAATAAACAAACAAAGGAGTTATTTCAATTTATTTCTGAGTCAGTCGGAATTCCGCCCGACCAAAAGTTATTAGAAAATCGACCAAATTTACCGAATAATTTGAAAGGAATTTATGTTCATAAATTATTAGTAAATCATATAGCAATTTGGGCTTCACCTACTTATTCATTTTTTGTTCTAAAATTATTAGATGAGTATTTTGAAAAACAAAGACTTGAACAAAAACCAAGATTAGTACCTAAAAATAGAGAATATGATTATAAATTCTTAATTTGGTTAGAAGAATTAAAAGATAATCCAGAAAAAGTTAAATTACATTTAGTCAAACGTCATAAAGATTATTATCGTGATATCAAACCAAAAGAAAAAAATCAATGGTATTTCAAAGATAATATGCCAATAGCTATGACACCAAATAGAGATATAAAAGATATTATTCGTAAGAATTTTGGTACAAATGATGTTTCAATTTATGGTTCTATCATTACTGCTTCAAAAACATGTTTAGATAAATTAAAGAGGTTAATAGATGAATATATTAGTCATTATCAGGAATGAAATATAAAAATTCTTCAAATTTTTGTTCAAAATGTTCTTGACTCATTCGATAATCTTCTTCTAGATCATGTAATGAACCATATTCTGATCCTCGATCTTTCCAATAATAATATTTTTCTTCAAGTTCTTTAACACTTTTGAATGCTTCTTTAACTTCATCAAATGCTTTCTTTAATTGGTCAGACATTTTATTCAACCTAAATAAACATTTTCTTTTTAATTAACGGTTTTGACAGACCATTATTTTTATTGTAAAAGAAAGTTAACATGACAACAACTATTAGAGCGAATCCTAACAGATTAATGGAGATTTATAATCTCTTAACGAATGGTAAAGAAACGTTTAAAGAATTCTCTAAAAAGAATGGGGATCGGAGTAAAGAAATATTAAATGAGTATATTATACAAAAAGTGAAAGAAAATGGTTATGATGGGAAATTGAATGGGGATTCAATATTTTGGTTCGTTAAAGGTTTAACTCATTCAAATCTCCCTCAATATTTAAATCAACCCCCAGAACCAAAACCAGAAAAAGAATTTACTGAACCCCCACCATCGACACCAATTGAGCCAGAGAAATCATCATTGAAAGAAATAATTGCAAATGCACCACCAAATGTACCTTTGAGAAAATTAATGCCCGTTAGTGAGCAAAATGTACCTTTGAGAAAATTAGTTCCACCGCATCCAGAGCCAAAATCAAATGAATATGAACCAAAAAGAACAACTGATCCTTATTTCTTAAATATTCAGAATTCAATTAGACCTCATTCAAAAGATGATTCATTTATTCAATTCATGAAAATTAATAATGAAAATGATCAAGATAGAATTGTTGATGGTTATATAAAAATGTTAAATGATTCACCAACTGATTGGAGAATTAATTTTGAACAATTAAATGATTATGGTCGAAAGAAATTATTTCCATTCTTAAGAAAGAAATTTGAAAATGAAATAGGTGAATTAGCTGCAACAGAAAAATATAAATTATCTTATTCAGTTGGAGGTCAATGGCATTCTGTACCTTTAAATGGAAAAACTTATGAAGAATTATTAAAGAATTTAACAGAAGAGAATTTCATTTATCAAATTGAAAAGAATCCAGGTTGGGAATATGATTTAGAAGGTCAAAGATTGCCTGAATTTTCATTATTTTCTCAAATCAAATTTAGTATATTAAAACATCCAAAACATAAAAATACAGTCGATGGAGGATTCTTTAAATATTTATTAAAACCTGGTTGTCCAAAAGTATTAATTGATTACCTCGTTCGATTACAAATATTTGATAGTTTAATTAATGAAAAGACAAAGAAAATAAAAGAAGAATTAAATGATTGTTGTTTCATTTATGCTTTACAACAAACTGGAAATTATTCAGAATCATTATTAAATCAAATTAGATTAAGGATTCAAAATAGATATTTATCACAAAGTAGTATTAATCATTTATGTGAAGAATTTAATATTCATCTTAATTTAACTTATATTGATGATAATTCTGTTGCTCAAAAACAATCTGTACGTTCAATGGATAAAGGTAAAAGAAAAACATATATGGGTATACAAAAAGCTGAACCAGAACGAACTCATAAATTCAATGTATATCAAAAACATTATTTCATCGAAGAAAAGACTCCATTTACATATTATTATATCAAAAATATTGAAAAGTTAGATGAAGACAAATATAATAAAGATTGGATTACAGATCATTGGACAAAAGGTAGATCATTTATAACTTCTTCAAACTTGATTAGAGAATTATTTAAGAAAAATTATTTCATTCCAATTAATTATTCACAAGAACATTTATTACATTCAATATTTTATAATGAAATTGATCAAGATATTTCAAATACTACATTAGAATATAAAGATGAATATTGTTGTAAATTAATTGAACCAAAAACAAAAATAATCAAACAAGTAGAAACTTCTTATTGGTTTTGTGATTTTGAATCTGATACAAGTTCAAAAATTCATATTCCATTCTTATGTTGTTTACATTCATTAGATGGGAAAATTAAGAAAGAATTCTTAGGTGAAAAATGTAATATAAATCTATTGAAATATTTACCTACTGATTCAATTTGTTATTTTCATAATTTGGCTTATGATATTAGAATGATTTTACAAAATAATAATCAAAATATAAAAATATTATCATCAATTATTAAAGGAAATCAATGTTTTAATATGACTTTGAAATTTGAGAACAAAAAGATAACATTTAAAGATAGTTATCCAATTTTCTCTTGCAAGCTATCTAATCTACCATTAATGTTTAATATTCCTTGTGAAAAAGAAATTTTCCCATACAAATATTATACATTTGAAAGATTAAGAACAAATAAAGGTCAAATTAATGAAGCAGGTAAAGAAGAAGATAAAACATGGACTGAACAAGATTATCAATTATTTCGTTCAAATATTAACAAAATTAAGGGATGCCGTTTAAGTAATAATGAATTTGATATGTGGAAATATGCATTATTTTATTGTCATCAAGATGTTCGAATATTAAGAGAAAGTTTTGTTAAATTTAGACAAGGTTTCATTCAAGATTTCAAAATCGATCCATTCAAATATATTTCAATTTCTTCTTTAGCTAATGATGTATTTAATCATAAAGTTTATTATGGTCATGATTTATATTCAGTAGGTGGAATTGTTAGGAAATTTTGTTCATATGCTGTTTATGGAGGTAGATGTATGACTGCTTATAACAAAAAGTGGCATATCACTGAAAAATTAGCAGATTTTGACGCGGTTAGTTTATATCCTTCAGCAATTCATAGATTATATACCGTTCAAGGAAAACCAGTAGTAATATCCAAAACAGAATTAAATTATGAATTTTTATCAAAACAAGGTGCATATATAGTAGAAATTTTAGTTACTGGAATTCATAAACATTATCCATTTCCATTAATCGTTAAGAAAACAAAAGATGGTAACCTTAATGATGATAAATTCGATAAACCTTTCAAAATGATTGTCGATAATATTTATTTAGAAGATCTCATTGAATTTCAAAAAATAGATTTCGAATTAATTAGAGGTTATTATTGGCCTGGAAAAAGAGAATATCATATCCAAAAAGAAATTCAAAAAATATTTGAGAAAAGATTAGAATATAAAAGTCAAGACAATCCTTTACAAAATTTATATAAATTAATTATGAATAGTTGTTATGGTAAAACTATTGAAAGACCTATTGAAAAAGATTTTAAATACATTAATGATCAAGATACTTTAGATAATTATTGGATCAAAAATTATAACAAAATTGTTGAAGATATTGAATTACAAAATAATATGCATGCTGTTCGAATATTGAGACCAATTGATAAACATTTTAATTTTTCATTATTAGGTATTCATGTATTAAGTATGTCAAAAAGAATCATGAATGAAGTGATGTGTCTTGCATTTGATATTGGTTGCCATATTTATTATCAGGATACTGATTCAATGCATATTGAAATAAATGATTTACCAAAATTACAAAAAGCTTATAAAGAAAAATATAATCGAGAACTCATAGGTAAATATTTAGGTCAATTCCATTCAGATTTTCCAACTATAAATGGTCACAAAGAAATGCCTGAATCAATTGAATCATACTTTTTGATGAAAAAGATGTATATTGATAAGTTACAAGATTCTACAGGTGAAATTGATTATATGACTCGTGGGAAAGGATTAACTGAACAATCTATTAAATATGCTTATAAGAATGAATTTGATAATGATCCAATGAAATTATATAAATATTTATACGAAGGGAATCAACAAACATTTGATCTTACAAAAGGTCAACCATGTTTCCAAATGAATAAAAATATGACTGTATCAACCTTAAATGAATTCAAAAGAAGAATATCAACACCATATAAAGAAGGAAAGAGAGAAAAATATTTTGAATATTAATGATTGTTTACTTACCTAAACTTTTGATCAGACCACCGCAAAGGTTTTTCAAGAATGACAACAATCCATAAGCACCAACTTGGAGGTGGAGAATCACACAAGAATCAACAACAATTATCATCGTGATCAATTCTTTCATCAATCAATGGAGACATTAATAAGAATGGTGAAAACCGATCTAACCGATTTTTTGCAATGTTGATCCTCTAATTGACCCTCTGCTTTGGAAAAAAATGATAACCCGATTATGAATATCATTGTTGTTCAGACTCATCAAATTGCACTCTTTGTGATTACATCGTGTGGATTTTGGCTATTATTTATTTATTTACATAATCTGGAAGCTTGAGTGATTTAATTAAACAATAAGCTTTTTTAATTTTTTTAATTTTTTATTTTGTCTCAAAAATATATGACAAAGACTAGGATCCGTTGGAATACTCAAAAAGTGAGAGAAGAAATGGCTAAAGAAAATTGTATATTATTAGATGATTACAAAAGAGGAGATATTCGTATTCATTATTTATATGAAGGTAATGAATTTTCAGTAAGGTGGTCAGATTGGATGAAAAAAGATAGGCCATCAAGACCACATTTGAAAGGAGGAAATAGAAAAATAACAAAATCAAAGAGTGTTGATAACTTAAATAAAACTTTTGAAGATCCTGAAAATGGAGAAGAGGAAAATGAAAATGAAGAAGATTTTAATGAGATAGAAAATGAATTACATCAAGAATGAACTCAAAGAAATTAATGATACGTTATTCTTAATATTGGAATGGAGATTTGCAAATTCACAAGAAATGAAAAATTATTGGTTGAATGAAATATTCAATAAATCAATTGGACTATTTGATCAAAGAATTGTTTTAAATTTAAGAATTGCTAATCAAATTGATACTCATTTCATTAATATGTTAGAGCAATTTATATTAGAGAAGTTAGAACTGGAAATAGGTTTGATGTGAACTTTTTCTAGAATTTTGCAAAATCAAAAATGCCACCAAAAAGAACGAAAATGTCAAAAATCCCGCCAGAATTATTGTATTTAATCGAAAAACAAATAAGAAAAAGAAGCAAACCAACACGAAAAACAACAACAACACCAAGAAAAGCGAGATCAAATAAAGGAATCAAAAGATCAGGAGTAAAAAGAACAAGAAAAAGATAAAAAAAGAAATAATATTTTTATTTTTTGATAATTTAATGAAAAATCAAAAATGGTTAGAACAAGAAAAGCAGTCACAATTCGTCAAGTAAATGAAGATTTGGCAAAAAAAATAGCAGCACCAGCAGCAAATGTATTAAATCAAGCAGGAGAAGCAATGCAAGCAGCAGCTGATGTAGTAGCAGCAACAGCAGCTCCAAAGAAACCAAGAAGAAAGCCAAGATCAACAAAGTTAGACTTTTCCAATTATAATATTGAACAACTTCGATGGGTTTGTTATCAGAAGAATATTCCATACGCTGAAACTGACGATGTTAAACAATTAATAAGTCGAATCAGATATTATGCAAACACTGGACATCGCCGTCCAGTCAAACCACCAAAACAAAGAAAACTAACGAAAAGTGGAAAAGAAAGATCACCCAGGAAAGATAAAGGACAAAAGAAAGGAGAATTGAAAAAAGATGGAACACCTAGAAAGAAACCAGGACCAAAAAAAGGATATAAAAGAAGAACAAAGAATTAAATTTAAAAATTGAAATTCGATATTATTTTTGTAAGTAAAAATGTCAAAAAAAGTGAATACAACACGATCAAATACAACACCAGAAGCGAAAAAATTAATGAAACAAATATCAAATGCCAAAATGAGAACAGATGTTGGAAAAGGAGATAGTTATTCTTTTACTGACGATAGATATTATAGAATCAAAACAGTTGATAATTTGGTTCATGTAATCAAAGGAGTTCATGAATATGTTTTTACTCCAAGAGAATGGGCAAAAAGGAAAAAAGGAACAAAAATTGTAGCTCAAGAAGTCAAAAAGGCTCATTCTGATGACCTGAATGCAGCATTAGCTTGGAAACGAAAAAAGAAAGCAGGAGAGAAAAAACAAGAGAAGATGGAATGGGTACTCAAAGGAGGAATTCCACCACAGTTACAGGCGAAAGAAAATGAGCCAAAGCCAAAAAAGGCGAAAGAAAATGAGCCAAAGCCAAAAAGAACAAGAGCAAATGTTCCTAGAGTAAAAGATTTTGTTGATGCGAAAGAGAAGAAAAGATTAGATAAAATAAATAAAATGATAGCTAAATATGGTGAAATACCAAAAGCTAAAAGAATAGAAAAATTACAAAAATTAGGATATAATGTAGATAACAATACAGATGACGAAAAATTAAATATCTGGTTACATGAAGCAGATTGTATTCAAAAAGGTCGATATCAATATTTATCTTATGGAACTTTATTAAATGCAATCAATTCAATAGACTTAGAAGATGTTGAGCTCAATCCAATTCCAGCAGATGCAACAAGAATGGATTTAGCCCAAACAATGAAAGATATAGCAAAAGGTAAATTTGGGAAAAAATCAAAAAAGACGAAGACAAGAGCAAATGTTCCTAGAGCAAAAGATTTTGTTGATGCGAAAGAGAAGAAACAAACAAAACCGAAAAAACCGCTATCTGAAGCAAAACAAAGAAATCAAGAATTGAGAGAAAAATATAAAGGAATTAAAATTGATAGTCTTCGAAGATTGTTAAGAAGAAATGGTATTGATTTTAATGAAACAATGAAAAGAAAAGAAATAATTGAATTAATTGAATCAAATAATCTAGTATATAAAAAGAGAGAAAGAAAGGAACAAAAACAGAAAAAGGTGAACGAAGGTGAACAAAAACAGAAAAAGGTGAACGAAGGTGAACAAAAACAGAAAAAGGTGAACGAAGGTAAAAAAAAACCAATAACTGAAACAAATGACCAAATTCCTCCTCCACCTCCACCTGTCAGCGAACCTGTGCAACCACCAATAACAGAAACAAATGATGCAGTTGGTACAGAAACTCCACAACCTCCATTAATGGAAAATCGAGAATCTTTTGAAAAATGGGTAAAAAAAGTAACTCTTAAAAAACCTAAATTAAGGACGATAGAAGAAGAAAATGTCAAAGAACTAGCTTTTGAAGCTTCATTATCACCAATTAAAGTACCAGAAGGAAGAACTTATGAACAAAGAGTTTTAACCAAAAAAGATGAAAGAGCAACAGATAAACTAATTCAAAAAATATATGAAAAAGCTCATGTTGAAGCATCACCAGAAGCAAGACGAAAATATATGGAAGTTATGAATCAGCATTATCAAAATAAAAAAAAACACAAAAAATATAACTATTTCAACCCTGAACAAACAGAACCAAATGTAGAAGCATTTTTCTTTGAAGATGATCCAGAACCAAAACAAGAACAAACAACAGATATATGGAAAAATAAATATTCCAACAAAAAAAGAAAAATTATCAAAGGCAAAATTTCATTATTTGATGAGCCAGAACCGATAGAGAAAATTCCAGAACCGATTGATATGTTTGATACAGGAGAAGTTATCGTTCCAAAAGAGCCAGTCAAAATTGTTAGACAGACGTTTGTTTTGCCGCAGATCACTCCTCCTTTAAAAAGAGATGAAATAAAAGAAAAAAATGCTCTCATTAAAAAGATAACAAATAAAAAGATAGATGTTAATGAAAAAATGTCACTACCAGAATTACGAGAAATTTGGGAGAAAAACAAAAGTAAAGGTGGTCGTCCAAAAGGAAGTCATGATCAAAAACCAAGAAAACACAAAAATGAACCAAAACCAGTTAAAAATCCGTTAGAAATTCGAAAACGTGGTCGACCAAAAAAATAAATGAAAGGTCAACGATATGTACACAAGTCAAAGTGGAAAATAATTTGGGTTATTGACGATGATGGTTCTAGAAAACCGTTTCTTCTTGATGAAAAAGGTTCATTGGCATTGATGTATTTTCCAAAGAATGAAAATAGAAATCTTCGAAAAGAAATACAAAAAATATATCCCAAAAAAACACTTCATCCAATTGGACCAATTCGATTTCATGATTTTAGAAATCAAGATAAAGGTTGAAATATTGGCTTATTAATAATATTTGGATCTTTTCTTGGATTTAATAAGACTGCTGGTTTAGCACTAATTTTTTTATTAAAACTTCCAAATGCCATTCTTTTTATTTATTTTTAAAAAAAATGACTTTATCATTACCAAAAGCTTTAAAGGACGATAGACAAGAATTAAGACATTTATTTAGTGAAATCAAAAGTGAATTATTTGATACATTTATGAATACAGATAGTTTTACTGAATCTTGTGAATGTATGAATATTTCAAAGAATATAAGTGTTATAGAAAAAGAAATAGAAACAGATTTTAATGAACTTGAAGATATTATATTTAGGATGAAACAAACATTAGATCGCACATTAGTCATCAAAAAGTATTTTCAAATTTCATAAATTTTTTCAGAAACTCAAAAATGATTAAGAAAAGAGCAGCGAATGCAGGAGTAAATGCTAATATTTCGTTAGAGCCTTCAGCAGCTAGTCAAAGTACAAACAACTTAACAAATAATATAATAATTAATAAAAGAGATGATGGGAAAGAAGATATTGTTATAACTCGTGAAATTGAATTACCTGATATCAAAAATAATGAAATTGAAAAAGATGTTAAATATTTAATTTTAGAAACATATGCAAAAATATTATTAGATCAAGATAAAGCTTTAATTTCGAATTTAATATCTAAAAATTGTATTATTATACCAATTGCAAGTTTACAAGAAATAATCAAAACAATATTAGGTAAAAATTGTTCATCTGTAGAAATTTATATTGATGAAGATATTAAATGTTGTGCATCTAAAGCATCACCTATTCGAAAAATTGAAGCAATAAAAATAATTAATGAAGATGGTGAAATGGTAACAGATTTCAAACAAGTTTATAACAAAGAATTTAATGATTTAGTTAATGTTTATCATCTTTGTTTGAAATATGTCGTTGTATAAGAGAGAACTTTTACTCTTTGAATACACAAACAATATTATCATTTATTTTTGCAGTTATGATTCCAATTGTTAAACGTCTTATTTTTGATGTTATTGGAGTATTTTCATCAAGAACTTTGATTTGATTATCTTCATCAATATAAATTTCATCACCAATTTCAAACCTTGATGAATCATCAACTTTGACCAAATAATCACCATGACTTGCAAAAGTAATTGAATTATTTTCTTCGTCAATTCGAACACAAATTCCAATAAATTCTTTCCAAGTACCTGTCGTTTTCACTGAACAAATACAATCTATTGAATCTTTTTCGGTTGATTCAATCCATTGATTATCAACATTCTTATAAACTTTTCCTGTAATAAATACTGGTTTTCCTATTTCAAAATCATCAATTAAATCTTCAATTGGAGCATAATGTGTGATTGTATTTGAACCCCTACTGTTGACAGTTCCTTTGACATCTAAATTTCCAAAAATCTCGAATAGTCTTCCTGATGGAGAAACTTCATAAGAAAATGCTATTGAATCATTCAAAATTACTTTCCAGCGGGCAGTATTGTATTGATTATAATATATTATTTTAGAACATTTTGTTGAATCCAAACCAAGAACTATATTTGATTCATATAAATTTGGATTTCCTTGATATACCTTTAAACAATCTGCATCTACACCATCTATTTCTAAATCACCATATGTTATAAAAACGTTATTATGAAAAATGGTATGATTTGCGTCCCAACCAATAATATTTGCACAACCTGTAACACCTAAAACACCTAAACCAGTCATAAAACCGAAAGTAGCAGCTTCATTTTCATTTGTACCTATGCCTGCTATTAACGAGATTTTTAAATCTGATTCTGTATTATTTGTATCTAATATTGTTAATTTCCCATTTATCGTTGAATCACCCTCTTTGGAGACATAATTGGTCAAATCAACAGGTTCAGGAATTTCACTCTTCAATGCATATTTATCGTCACAATCTGTTTTCTTATAATAAGTTGAATCCAATAGTTTTGATAATAAATCAACTTTTTTATCAATTAGATTACTTTCAAATATTGTTTGATATGTATTAGTGACACAAGCTAATGATGGTACAGCAGCTGTTGCATCACATTCAGTTTCATCAGATTGAACAACAAGTGGAATTTCACTTTTCAATGCTATTTTATCTTGCTTCAATATTTTTTCCGCTAATATTAATTTGGTATCAAAAGAGTCTTCCCCATTATCGATGTAAAAGCATTGACCATTACTATCGTTTTTATAATAGGTCAAGTTATAGGTTGTTCCATCAATTTCAACATCGACATTAACTCCATCTTCAGTAATAACACCATCATAGTCAAACAAATAATCAAACTCTTTTACAAAGCCATCGTTATTTGATATTGTTCCAACAAGGCGAATTCCCCTAGTCAATGTTATTTTGACTTCCCACGATCCTGAATTATCTTGGACATTTTCAAAAGGCACATCGACTGCATCTTTATATATCAAATCATTTTTGCTTCGATATTTTGCATCTGCTTCTTCTTTCGTATATAATTCTTCAATATTTGGTTTCTTAGCTAATTCTTGTTGAATAGTTTCTAAAGCAGTATTTACTTCGTCAGTTGTTGGATATTCAAGACTAAACATTGCAACATCATTTTGATGACTATTGACTGCTAATGCATTTATTTTTTCATCTAAAGCTTCAATATCAGATAAATAAGCAATATCAGCTGGAGTTTTCTCAACTAAAAGTCTAATAAATGTATTCTTTTCAATAACACAACCAATTAATTTAGCATCTGTATTTTCTCCAGTCAAGGTAATTGTTTTTCCTGATTTATCAATCCATGATAAATATTTTGTACGATATTCTTCAGATTTTGGAAGACCTTCAATTGTGATGTTATCTATTGTTGTTGTTGTATCAACTCCTTTATAATCTGTTATGGTACCTTGTTCAATTTTGATATAAACTCGTTTTTGACCTTCAGAGGTGAATAATTTAAATACACAAATACCATTTTTTAATTCTTCTTCTGCAGTTAAAATTATTGGAACATCCATTTCATTAACTTTGATAACAATATCAATTGTATCCATTCTTGTTAATTCACTTCTTGAAATATAATCATTATCCATTTCCTCAATTTTATCTACAATTTTCAATAATGGTTTCTTCATTGAATCTCTAAATGAATAACATAATTGTTTTCCACCACCTACTGTTAAAATTTGTTCTTCTTCTTTTTCATCAAATATTGGAATTGTTGTTGCACCAGATTCACACCAATTTCTCACACCAGATAATGAAACTCCATCACTTCTTGATAAATCTGCTAATTCCATTTCTGCATTTGATTCTACCCAAGCTTTCCACATATTACTAACAACACCAGAAATACTTTTTATACCAAATGATATACCTTTTGCACTAAAACCTATCAAACCAGCTACCATTTGAATATTTTGTCTTAATCTAATTTTATCAACATCAGCTTCTAATTTTTCAGTTATTTTTTCAGTTAGAGTCATTCTTGTTTTTAAATTTTCAACGGATTTATCTAAATTATCAACATCAACAGAAACAACATCAATCGTATTTGAAACTAAATTTAAATCTGATCTCATTGTTGTAATATTGTCAGCTGTAATAATTTTTGATGAAGTTATGTTGTAATCAGTATATAAAGTAGTTGCTGCATTTGGATTTGGACTCACTTCATAATATTGTTGATTAATTATATATTCAAATGGATTAGTATTTTTATCCCAATTAATTTCTTCAATTGGATCTACTAAATCTTTTCTTAAATATAATACTAAATCTTGATTCTCAATTCCATGTCGAGATGAATAATCATAAGTTAATTTTTCAATTGTATCTAAATCACCTTTTAAACTCATATAATTTTTATCATAATCAGCAGTACCTGTATACAAATTTTCAGGAATAAAACTTAATCGATTATTATATTTTGGAGAATCAATTTTGAAATCTAAATATACTCTTTCCCAATTTGAAAAATTCAAACTATCTTTTTTAGTTGAATAACCATTTATATAAGCATGAACCGAAGCACAATTATAAATAACATCACCTTCTAAATATTTTGGTAACCAAACTTCAACATCAAAATTTAAACCATATTTATCACCTTTTTCGATTGTACCATCTTTTAATAATACTTTTGATTCAATATCCCAAATTCTTTTTAATTTTTCAAAGATGTTTGTTTCCCATTCGTTCTGATTAGTACCTACCAAAATATTTATTGGAGTTCTTTTAATCATAATTAACGCTCCATCTCTTTCTTGATATTTTGTTTGACTTTTACCTGATTCTTGTTCATTTCTTTTATTTATAATTTTACCATTTATTCGACCTTTAATATTATTCCCAGTCCATCTTCCATTACTATAAATATAAGTCCAAATATTTCCAAAACAATGTTCTTTAAATTCAAATTTTAAACCGTCAGGAATACTATAATCAGTAGGAATTGTCCATTTCATTGTATATACATCAATATTATCAGTCAATGTTTCTTCGGTTATGACACTTGGTTTGTATAAATATAAGTTATCAGATTCATGTAATTTCAAACTATTTCTAGAATCTATGATATCACATTTGATGGAAGGTAATGTTGATTTCAAATGTGTTAATGGTAATTGATAAATAATACTAATTTCACCATTAATGTACAAAGATTTCAAATCAAGATTTAAATTCTTATCAACTTTTATGTATGGAGTTGTTGATGTTTCTTCAGTAATTGTCACTTTTTTATCTTCAGCAGCTGTTACACATGGACATACGAAATTTTTATTCAAAACATAAATTGATAATTGATAAATATATTTTCCTTCACTATCTAAGAATACATTCTTTCTCAAATTGATTTTAAATACTTCTGTCTTATCATTGATTTGTAATAGTTTTGTTATATCATCATCATTCATTTGTATATTTAATTTTTCATCTTCAACCGTTAATGCATCTCTAGTAACATGATAATCAGAAAAACCTTCAACAGTTTCAAACTCATTCGATTTTGATGTTAACAATTGAGAACCTAAATATGTTTTACCATCTACTTTAAATTGAATATCGCCTTTAAATTTGGTTAGCATTTTTACTTTTGCAACAAAAATAATATTTACTCAATTGTAGAACATTTTTCTTCTAATAATTGAATTCTACTATCATAAAATTTATCACATTCAATATTTTTAGTTTTATCTTCTAAGATCTTAATTCGATTCTCAGTTGTCAAATTTTCAAACGTTAGATCAGTTTCAATATTTTGACATTTACGTTCCAAAGCAGTTAATTTGTCATCTGATACTGTTCCACTACCTCCACATTGACATTGATTCTCTTCTAATCGAGATAAATCTTCTGAAATACCAGCACAAAATGACCAAATCTCTTTGATTCCTTGATTTAACCATTTTAATTGATCTAGTTCTTCGTCTTGCCATTTCTTTAATTTTTCTTCAAATGTTAATACAACTGGTTTTTCCTCATTTAATGCCAATGTTTGAGCTTTATTATTTATGACAAAACCTTCTTTATTTCGATATTCTTGACTCTCAGTAGTATCAGCAGAAAATACATTTCCAATTTGATCAACATTTGATTCTAAAGTTGATACCCTTTCTGTATAATTTTTCATTGTATTTTCTAAATTTGTTATTCTAGTTAATGTATCAAAATCTACAGAACCTCCAAGAGTAGCCAAATAATTTTTGAAATTCTCATTCAAAGGAGCAAGGTAATAACCAACAATTCGATTTTCTAAATTTCTTTCCTCTCCAGAATCTGTTTCATTTTGATGTTCTTCACAATATTTTTTATCGGCTTCAGTTTCTTCTAATTTTAATTCAAATTTACCATTTAAGGTTATTTTTAGGTTATGATTTTCAATTACAAATGATGAACTTTCTATATTATTTTGATTTGATTTAACAGTTAATTCATTATTTGTTATTTTACATTCGATAACATAATCAATAAATTTAATTTGATAATTTATTTTTGAACGTTTTCGATCAAAGATATGGAAAATAAAATGTGAACTCTCATAATCATAAATGGTAATTAATAATGATGCATTTTTGTATTCAGCTGATATAAAAGAAGTTAACATAACACCATCAGCAGCTTCAAGATTACTCATATCAAAAGTTATAAATCCATACCCTGCTAATGTTTGAGGTCGTAATGGTTGTAATGGAATATTATTTAAATTATTTTCGACAAATATTGAATTTCTCCAAAATTTACCAAATTCTTTGTTATCAATTAAGTATTCAAGTTGATCTTCAAAACTTTGATTCAATTGAGAAAATATATAATCCATATACAATTTCCAATCATCTTCATTATCTTGCAACATCTTCTCATAGGACTCAATTGTGATTGTTTTTGGATCTTCCTCATCTTTTGTTAATAATTGAGGTGCAGCTCGAAAAGTCTTTGGAGATGCTATTTTTGCCATTACATATTGATTTTGATTAATTTCACTTTTCATATTCCGAAAGATTGCTTTTGCAAGAAATTGAAGATCCAATATATAATTTTTTTCATCGATCGGTTTTTTTGGATTCGGCATTGTTACTGGAAATCGTAAAACTTCGGAAAGATATAGTGGTTCTGAAAAAGTTACATGATTTCCTAAATCTTGGATATCATCTGGATCATCCTCTGATGGGTAAGATAAATTTATTTTTGACCAGAGATTGAAAAAATTCACAAGGGCATTTGTTGATAGTTTTATTTTCTGATCTGTTGAATTTAACATAAAATTTCCAGTTGCTCCTTTCAATGCTGTACTTAAATTTTCCGTTTTATTCACAACTGAAGTAAGATCTCTCCCTAATTTATCAGAAGTGAGTTCACTATTATATCCAGTTAATCCCTCTGCTACATTAAATTTGATTTTTAAATTTTGAACTGTACCACCATCTTTCAAAACAAATTTGGTTTTTCTTGTATTCAGACTATCGAGGATATATTCAACAATTTCATCTGACTTGATTGTTGCTGTTCTATCTCCTTTCCTTTTCTCTTCCTCATCTTTTGGGTATTTTATTGTTAAATTTGACGCCTCACCATTTTCTTTCAACACAAATAAACTCGCATCAGTCCCACCACTTGCAGTCATTAATTTGAAATCTGTATCGGTCCAAACACCTGTCATTAAATTTTTATTTTCGCACCAAAAATAAAATTGATTCAATATTCTATTTTCAAGAACAAAATGAAATAATCAGGAACTATTATTTTTCTTGTTTCTGTATCTTTAAACCAAACCATAAAACCTTGTTTGACATTCGAATCAATTAAATATTTTCTATTATCATCAGGAACTTGTAAATTTGCAACATAAACTAAACTATCACAATAATTATTTCTAGGAACAAAACTTGCATGAACAGTATAATTTGATGCAGTATGCTTATTAACAACACAATAACAATATTGAAAGATTATATATCGATCTTGACCTTGAGTTGGAGTATGAAACTCTGATGGATATTTAAAAGCAAATCTATCATTTTCCAAATAAAAGTGGTCAACCGTTAAACATTCTGATAAATTTTGTTCTTGCTGTTCCTTTGTTGATAGTTTCCAACCTTGAACAGGGTAATAAGTTTTATGAATTTTTAATGGTTGAATATTTAAATTTGGATCGATGTTATACGAAATTAATGTCGACATATTTTTCTATTCAAATAAAAATCTTTATTTATAGCCACTTGGTACTCCTTCATCATGATATTGAACACCATCTTGAATTGACCAAGTCCAATAAGTATCAGAACAAATCCACATTTCTGGTTTACATAAATTTCGATAAGTATTGTCAACAATTCCTTGAGATGTTGTTTTTGGATAAAGAAATGTGTTTGCGTCACTCGAACTTGAATCAAATATTGTATCTGCATGAAATCGAATTAAAACTTCATGATTATCAGTATCTACACCATCAAATACATAACCAGAATTTCCACGTTCTAATTGAAAATTGATTCCAAAATTTGTATCATCATAAAATGTACTTCGATAACGCAATTTGAGATTATCTGAGAAATCATTCAGAGGTTGACAAATAGATTCTAAATATTCTGGAGTTGCCTCAATTCCATCTAATTCATTTGCCATTAGTTGATATTGAACAAATCTTCCATTCCAAGTATTAGCAAATTCAACTTGAGGATACAATTTCTTATCTATTATTAATCGAACATTTGCATACATTATATTTCTATATACTGTAATATCATTTGCATATCTTGGAAACATAAATGTTAAATTTGTTGCATTTTTCAAAGGCATAGATTTAATTAAATTTATTTCATCATCTCCGACAGTTGTATCAAAAATTACTCTTGTTAATTCTTGCGAAGGAATTATTAATGGTTCTTGTAAAGTTGACATCAATCCTTCAACAACAGATGGTTTTATTCCAAATCCAAACAAATTTGATCGTCCAACTGTGATTTTTATTGATTTTGGATTATATTTGAGTGTATTCAATCCGACATTCATACAAACATAATTGAGATCTTCAGTTGCATTATTTGGTTGACTCTTTAAATGATCTAGCGTCCATTTTATTGATGATAATTCAATGAAATCAGAGTTTATATTTTTGAAGTTAGAACTTATTGGTGACTTTGTTGTTAGCATTTTGTTGACGATTCGTCCTTCTTGTCCAATTTGATAAAATCGATTATCCAGTGGAAGCATCGGACAATTCAATTCCCAAGTTGCATAATTCGGACGAAGGGATAGTTTTTTACAAACTTGAGAGAGAGGAACTTGACACCAAACCAATGAATCCAAAGAAAATCGAACTTCTTCTTCTATTTCACCTAATATTTGATTTGGATATAATCTCCAAGCTTGTAAAGCTAATTGATCTGTGATTGGAATAATTAGGTCTAATACAACATGAAAGTTATTTATTGAAGCCAAACTTGATAATGGAATATAAACACCACAAACATTAGGAGATAAATTACAAACATTTTCCCATAATGAATGAGAATGAGGTGAATTTTGTTTTGATTCCTTTGACCGAATTGAATTATATGCATAAGATTCACGAATCATTTCTGTTTGATGATAATTTTGAACCAATTTCCCATCAACATAAAATCTAGCTTCATCAATAATTTCAACAGCATCTTTAAAACCAACAAATATTTGATTTATATGTGCTTGATCATGATTTGTCCAAGTTCCTAGAGACGGTTGTGTCCAAAAATTAGTTTTTGTCAAAGGTGTTTGAAAGAAAACATCAAATTCAACTGTCATTTCAATAAAACTTTTTTCTATTTGAGATATTGTATGATTTGAGTGAGTTAGTTTTATTCGAGTTCTTTCGGAAAATTTTTCAATTGGAATATCATGATCATGGAAATCTTCACAATACATAGCAAAAGTATTATCACCTCCATTTTTTGCTACCAAATTTCTTAAATGATCATTGAAAAAGTTTAATATGTCACCTTCATCATTTCCAAAGTTTCTAAATTGAGCGTTTTGATAAGTCATTTGTTCTTGCAAAAAAAATTTAGATCTTATCTTAGTCATAACCAGTTGGCCTTCCACGTGGGTAATATTGAACACCATCTTGAATTGACCAAGTCCAATAAGTATCAGAACAAATCCACATTTCTGGAATTGGTTCTTGTTTATCACTTTGGACTGCAATTAGCCTTCCAGTCAAAGATACATCTGGATAAAGATATGCATTATTTGTATCACTGTTTAAGAGATTTCCTTTAAATTCAATTGATACTGCTTGATTTCCAGAATCAACACCATCAAATACATAACCAGAATTTCCACGTTCTAATTGAAAATTGATTCCAAAACTTGTATTATCAAAAGGACATAATAAAAATCTCTCTTTTTCGTTTGGCTCTCCGGGTACCGTCATATGTTTTGGATAAACATTATTGATTGGTTTTGAGATTGATTCAACAAATTCATCTGTTGGTTCAATATTTCCATCTAATTCATTTGCCATTAATTGATATTGAACAAATCTTCCATCCCAAGTATTATCAAAATAAGTTTCTGGATATTTCTTTTTATTGACTGATAACCAACATTGCTCTAACATAACATTTTGATAAACAGTACAATGAGTAGTTTTTGCTGGAAACATCATTGTTATATTTGTTGCATTCTTTAATGGAACAGATTTTGAAATATCAATCCGTCCTCCCGTTACCCTCATATCAAATTGATATTTAGTTAATTCTTGTGAAGGAATGATGATTGGTTCTTGTAATGTTGTCATTAATGATTCAATTACATCAGGTTTGACTCCAAATCCACTACAATTCGATCGACATTTGACAATGTGAACGTCATCATTCGCGATCTTCAGGGAATTTTTGGACATTTTCCAAACAATTGAATCAAATGAATTATTCTTTTTGTAGAGATCACAGATTCCTAAATAATAATCGCCGTTTCCAGTGAGATAACTATCACCCAGTGAACCATTATCCTCTTTCTTACATTCTCCAACGGTTATTATCTCATCCTTATATTGAGAAAATCGATTCAATAGAGGTAAATTCGGAGCAGAATATTGTTTTTGTCCATTAACCGGTAAGTCCCAAAATCTTTTGATTTCACCAACATTTTTAGGTTGAATTTGACACCAAACAAGAGCATCAAGAGAAAATTTGACTTCTATTTCAACTTCACCTAAAATACGATTTGGATACAATCTCCAAGCTTGTAAAGCTAACAAATCAGTGAATGGTATATTCAATTCCATATGAACAGGAACTGTGGTATTCGGCTGGAATGCAATGAGAGGAACATAAACACCGGCAACATTTGGACTCATGCAACATACGCTTTCCCATAATGAATGAGCATGAGCTGCGTTATTTTTGGAATCTTTTGGTCGAATTGAATTATATGCAAAAGTTTCTTTAATCATTTCACTTTGATGATAACCACTGATTAATTTACCATCAACCCAAAATTGTAATTCAGATATTATTTCAGCTGCATTTTTGAAACCAATAAAGATATAATTAAGATGTTTACAAGGATCTAATGTCGTTGCCTCAGCATAAGCTGTATTTAATTTTAGTTTCATGTCTAAATCTAATTTTATGAAACCTTTTTCTATTTGGGAGATTGTATGACCTGAATGAGTTAATCTGATTTTTGTTTTTGTACCAATTGGAATAGGTTCATCTTTGTCATGACAGAGTTCCTCAACAATTGAAAAAGTATTATCACCTCCATTTTTTTGTACTAATGTCCTCAAATGATTATTGAAAAAGTTTAATATGTCACCTTCATCATTTCCTGAATTCTTAAATTGTGCGTTTTGATAAGTCATCTGTTTTTATGAAGAATTTAAAAAATTCGAAAAGCCAATTTTTTTTAAAATGAAAAACAATTCTATACAATGGCTTTTGGTTCTTGGATTAAAAAAATAGGAGAGAAAGTTAAAAATTTTGCACAAAAAGCAGTTCCGATAGTTCAAAAAGGTTTGCAATTTGCTGCAGATAAAGTTGCGCCAGTCTTAGAAAAAGTTGGAGAAACAGTAGGTGGAACAATTGGTAATATTGCAAGTGGTATTGGAAGAGGTATTCGAACAGTTAATGATAAAGTTCAACCTTGGTTAGAAACTGGGAAAGAAAAATTCTTACAACCTGCTTATGATAATAATAATTATGGACCTAGTTAAATTTTATGAGTACATTCTTCGTCTAATTTCATCATCTAATGGTGGCTCATTTGGAGGGAAAAGCTTTATAACTCTTAATAATGTGTTCATTAACTCAATCAAAACAAGTGTTCCTAAGAGAATTTCAATCAGCATATTGTTTTAAATATTTTCAAAAATGTTTAAACAAATTTTATTTTTTTTAAAATGGAATTGAAAATTATTGAACCTATTCAAAATTATTTAAAAGAGTTTAAAACAATTGATGAATTTAATTTATTCTATTCTAAGAACAAAGAACAACTAGATTCAGAAACAACACATAAACTAAACAAAAAGTATCATATTCAAGGTTATCGTATAACCAAAATCAAAGGTGAATTAATGTTAAAGAAGGTTAATGAAGACGAAGAAAAAGACGATTCAGAAATTTTGAAGATAAAAGATGATATTGCAAAAATTAAAATTACTTTGAATGATGTTATAAATTTTATTAACTCTAAGACCTAATATATGTATCACCACCTGAAGAACATTGAATAACAATCATTGGATGTTCATCTGGATGTTCATGTTTCATTTCATTTAATTGTTGAAATGCATCAAAAAAGTCTTCAAAATCTAAATTACTTGCTGCTTGAGAATAAATGTAACGTAATTGTTGTTTATTAAAACCAGGCAATAAATATAAAGTACTTATTTCATTTTTAATATGTGGTTTTAACCCTTTCCAACCTTGAACTAATAAGAAATAAGACATATTTGTATGACGACATCTACGTAATAATTGACTAAAAAATGATTCTTCTGACGAGAATAATTTTGAATTTGAAATATCATCAAATAATACAATTGAATGTAAATATTCTCGATCAAAATCTTCAACAAACAAAACATTAAATAAGTCATCTAATTGATCTTGTGCAATTTTATTTTTGGTTCTTTCTCTTCGAATTTTGTAATATAAACTTTTTGCTGCTAATAATTCATCAATACATTTTTCAGCATCTTTTTCACTAACTACAACTGTTGGCATTTGTAATAATGGTTTCAATGATAACCAACTTTTATCATTCTCTTCACCATCTTTTGTAACATAAACTAATAAATGATGAGTATTAAGTATTGAAATTTTGATTATTTCTTCTAATGCTGTAACTGTTTTTCCCATACTTTGTTTACCTACAATAACATTAACAGAATTATATTTAGCAACGATATCTTCATGAATTGGAGCAATTAAAGAATCATTTTTTGGACTCAAATTTGATTTTAATCTTGCTTTTATTTTTGATCGAATGTTTTCTTTCTCAAAGTTAACTTCTTCTTCTTCACTATCACTAAAATAATCACTGTCACTCATTTATTTTTTAAATTCCAACTAAATTATGTAAAAAAAAGTAACAAAATTTTTACTCTTCAGTTGTTTCTTCTTCTTCATCTTCATCCTCATCAAATTCACTTGATGCTTGTTGAATTGCAGCTACTAATAATTGTTCAATATCTTCTTCAAAATGTTGTCTATCGTCTTTTGGTCCAGTTTTCAATTTTTCAATTAAACCGTCAACAATTTTATGATAATCTTCTTGAGTTGTTTTATTTCCACGATATCTTCTTTGTTCTTCTTCTGTTGTCAAACCATATTCTTGATAAAGTGGTTGTAAAACTAATTGATCCCATACAATTGGATAAGCTTTACATAATAATCTCATTTTGTCAACTGGAATTAAATCAACATAATTTGTTTCAGCCATTGCTTTTTCAGTAACTCTTCCCATAACATATTTCTTAAATTTATTTAATGCTGATAATTTTCTTGGTTTCTTTTCTGGTTTCTTGAATTCCTGTAACAACTTTCTTAATTCTGTTATCTCTGCGTTACTCATGATTTTTGAATAAAAATAAAAATCAAAGAAGATAAATTTAAAGCTTTGAATTCATGAACTTCATTAATTGAGGATTATTTGAAATAACACTTGGAGTTTCAGATGTGATAATATACAGGTTCAATAATAGGTTTCAGGTTCAATAATAGGTTTCACGGGTTCAATAATAGGTTTCACGGGTTCAATAATAGGTTTCACGGGTTTTGTTTTTGATAGATCCAGTTTGTCGATTGTACTTTTTTCATCAATTATTTTTGGTTTTGTTTTCGCTTCAATATCAATATCAATATCAAATTTATTTTTTGGTTCTTTCTTCTTCTTTTTCAAAAGTTTACTTCTTTCTGATTTTTGTTTCTTCAAATTCTTATTTCCTTTAGTTTTTGTATTAATTGTTGGTTTCTTTGGTTTAACTTCCTCAACATCATCATCAATCTTTTCCTCAATTTTTGTTTCAATTGGTTTCTGTTTTTGAGCCAATACTTTAAATCGTAATGGTGCATTTTTCCGACCTCTTCTTGGTAAAATTTGAGTCATTGATTTTGTTTGAATTACTTCTGGTTCGTCAACTTTTGTTGGTAATAAGTTAATTTTCTTTCCTGGTTCTATTTTTGTCATTGTCATTGGTTTTTCAGATATTGGACTTACTAATGGTTTCTTTTCTATTGGTGTTTCTTTCTCTTCTGTCATTGTTGTTTTAGATGAAAATAAATTATTTATATTTGAATTTGTTTGATATGGAACAACTGGTTTAGGAGGAAGATTTTCATTAAATTGAGACATTATTGATGTTTTTCCGTTTAATTTATTTTTCTTTTGTTGTTCTAACAATAATTGGCGTATTGATACATTACCTTTCGAACTTTGTTGAATTAAACTTGTAATTCCACCTTCATAACGTTTAGCCCAAACATTCTCTTCTTTCTTTTCTGAATCATCATTAATTGTTAAATCTGTATTTGTGGTTGTTGGTGTTGGTGTTGTTGTTGTTGTGGTTGTTGGTGTTGTATTTGTTGTTGTTGCGGGCTTATTGAATGGATTTGTGAATCCTGTATTTCTTAATGCACCACCAATTGTATTACCATTATTTTGATTTTGTTGTCTTTCTTTTTCTTGAGCTTCATTTATCATATTTTGAATTTCATGTAATGCAGTTTCAGTATCTTGATTCTTAAATCTTTCAAATCCAATTTCAGTCATATTTATTTTTCGACGATACGAATTCAAATCTTTTAATTTCTCTTCTACTTTCTTTTTATGTTCTTTCTCTTTATCATCTTTTGCTTTCTCATCATCCCATTGTTTCTTTGCTTCATTCTCTTTTTGTTGCAAAAGAATGATACTTGGTTCCAAATTATTCAATGGTTTATCTTTATAATCATCATATTTTAAGAGAGTATTTTCTTTCTTATAATTTGTTTTCAGATCTCGATAATATTTATTCGTCTTTGCAATATAGCGATTCAATTTCAAATATCTTTCTAAATCATCCAATGACGGATATAACTCAGCTAGCTTTTCATATGTTTCAGAACTATCATCGATATGTTTATGATATTCTTCTAATAGATTCTTGAAAAATTCTTTCTTTTCGGTATTGACTTTTTCTTTATATTTGATATATGCATTTCGAATATCATCTACTGTCACTTTTTTATCTGTTCTTTTTGCTATTTCTGGTTCGATATAACTTTGATGAACAAATGCAACATCTTCTGTTTTCATTGTTCCTTTCTTCTTTTGAAGTGCATTATGATCATCTAAAATTGGTATAAATGCAATACTTTCTAAAACATATACCCAATCGATATTTTTCTTATCTGGTGCAAATTTTTTAACAATATCTTTTACATTTATTTTTGTTTTTCCAAAATGATTTTCATATAATGGTTTGAAGTCTAAAATTGCGTTCACATAATCCAAATCTTTTGCTGAATATGTTAATCCTTTCAACTCATCTTTTGTCACTTTTGAACCTTCTTCCAAATTTTTATTTATTGCATCGATGTTTTCAATTATTTTCTTTTCTGTGTCAGTTTTTTCTTTCTCAAAGGATTTAAACGCTATTTGATATTCACCAATCAATTCGTCTTCTGAAATTTTATCATGTTGTTGAGTAGCTGGATTATATCGTAAATTATCAATATATTCTTCATATGTTTCTTGTTCTTTTCTTGGTATTCCTTGAAATTCTAGAGATTCCTTATGAACAATTCTTGCAAGATTTGCATGATAAGCTGTCTCAATATCAAATTGTAAATCTTTCTCGTTTTGAATGTTCCATTGAACCTTATCACGAATTTTATATGGGTAATACATCATTTGATCCAAAGTTATTTTTTGGCCAAAAGCAGTTTCATATCTTTTCTGTAATGGAGTTAATTTACAATATTTAACAATTTCATAAGCATTTGTGTATGTTTGAAGTTTTTCTGAATCTAATTTCAATTTTTCATCGTCAATATTTGCATTGAATTCACTTATGAGATCATCTAAATTTTCATCATATGAATATTGTAAAGCAGCTTTCACATAATTATTAAGTAATGATAAATCTTTCCCTTTCTTCTCAAACTTTTTCCGTTCGACTTCGAAATTAAATTCGTTATCATTCTTTTTGTTATAATTTTCAATATCTTTCTTCATTGCCATTCGAACGTGACCATATTCGGTATTTTTATATTCTTTCACAATTTCATCTTTCTCTGCATTTGTTAATTTTGACCATTGTTTGTTTCCACCGAATTTTCTAATTGCTTCAAGAATATTTTCAACTTCTAATTTCAAATCATCACATGCTCTTGAATAACTTTGAGGTTTCTGGTTGATATCTTTTGCTTTATTCGGATTCTTTTTGTTATGAACAGTTATCAATATTTCATAATAAGTTTTGTAAGCATTATGATCATTCTCTTCTTTATTAAACAAATCTAATAAACTCTTTCCTTCACCTAAATCATCATTATAAATTTCTAAATATTCTTTGATTTTTGGAAAGTTTTGTAATTTATCATATTCATTTTCAAATCTTTGATATTCAACTTTTAATTTCTTTATTTGAGCTTCTTTTGTTGATCCATACTCACCTTCCATGAGATCGTGATCAGAAATTACATAATTATATTTCGTTTCAAAATCTTTGATAATATTTTTCAGTTCTAGATAATATTTAGTTTCTTCAACATTCATATTATGTTGGTTCAACATTGAACGTATTGTTGAAACTACAGCAGTATCGGATTCTGGATATTTTCTTTGATATTCTTCAAATAAGTCTCTTAGTTTTTGGTCATTAGCTGCTTTATTTTTAGCTTTATCTAATCTTTTCACCTCAATTTCTAAATCTTTTATATCTTCTCGTGTTGGATTCTTCAGATCATCAAACTCTTTACCAAATTGATTTTTATATTTGCTTCTCATAATATGATAAAGAAAATAGTCTTCTGCAGCGTCAACATCATCTTGAAATAAGTTAACAATCTCTTCAAAAGTCGTTTTCTTTTCGAATCTTTTGTCGTAATCTTTCCAATATCTCCTCCATTTCCCAACTCCTTTATAATGTGAGTCATATCGATTCTTTAAATCAGTTAATGTGATAACTTTTTCTTTATTCGTTTTATCTGATACATAATCCTTACCAAACTCATTTTTATACCAAACACTTAACGCATTTGCACGAAGTGCTTCGTATGCATTATCCCAATCACCTTTCCATTTTTTATAAGCATTTTGCCATTCAGGTAGTTTATCTTCTTTATGATTCGAATTCCAAATCTGTCTATCAGCATCTAACGTTGTCCATTTTGTTCTATTTTCATGATATCTCTGAATCTTATCTTCCAAATATTTGAAAAGTTGTTGAGGGTCTTCAATTTTTAAATAGTCATTGTCCGTTTCACCCAAATCTCGTAGCATAACTGCATATTGGTCACGATTCATTTCATTAGCAACATAAGCTCTTGCATCAAACACTGCTTTTTCTACATTTGTTTCTGTTTGAAATTTGTTTATGAGAGTTTCCCAAGTAACTTTATTAGAGTGATCATTTATTAATTGTATCAATACGGGATCACTTCGGAATCTATTATATTTATCAAAATAAGCATCACATAATATCTGTAAGTTTTTGATTTTTTCTTTCAGTGTTGTTCCTTTGAGATCATCTTTTTGTCCTGACCATTTTTCCCATATTTTTGATAAGAATTCATACTTTGCCTCATCTATATCATATTCTTTATATTTCAAAAGTTCTGTGATATCACTAAATGCATTCCCTGTTCTTGCATATTCATTCCAATATCGAGTGACAACAGTATCTCCTCCGAATTTATTAATTTTTAAATTCAACTCATTTTGTAATCGTTCTAATTTATCTAATATTTGTTCCCAATTGTCACCATTGATTGCATTGAGTTTCACTTTTGGATATTCGTATACGGTTTCTAATTCATATTTGATTAATTCAATCTTCATTCGATTTGTACAATCTTTGAAATTTTTTCCTAATTTGTCTCTGATTGAATCAACATCGTGAACTTCTTGTGTAATATGATTATAATGACGGAGTAGATCTTGAAAAGTCACAGAGAAAAATGACCTCTCATCTTTTTCAGCTTCACGTAACATTTTTTCTAATTTTGTCTTTCCATCCGTTGAATTCGGAATTGCGTTTATTTCTGTGACCTTATCTGGAAGTAAAGCAATTAATTTGTATTTCAAAGTTTGACATTGACAAAAGAATAATGCTCCTTGATAGTTATCTTCATATTCAAGCACTATATCATGAATTGTCCATTCACGATCAGCATGTCTATTAAGCGTTAATAACGCATTTTGAAATTCATCACTTCGATATTGATTATAACCACGAACAGCTGTTTGAATAATATCTATCACTTGTTCTTTCTGTTCATCAGTCAACTCACCTGCTTTATCACTTGTTAATGAAATATATTTATCCTTCTTTGTTTTAACAGTATATTTTTTCTTGAATGTGTCATTATATAAATCTAAATGATATTTATAATTTAAATCAGTTTTACCTTTATTATAGTCAAAATTATATAACGCGGCTGTCTTTTCTATTGAAGATGTTTGTTCATCATCATTATGATAATATCGATATTTATGCCAAATTTCATTGAATGCAGGTGAATTCCATGATTGTGCATAATTTTGTGTTATTTGACTATAAAATTTTCGACACCAAGCTAATCTTTCTTCTGAATCTAAGGCTGTCTCATGATATCCAGTAAAACGAGTATCACCTGGCAAATCTTCATCAAATATAGAGAATCTATTTTTAATTAATTTTCTATATTTATCAATTTCAATAGCAATTCGAGCTTTTTCAGGAGTTTTATATTTGTCTTTCAATTGTTTATATGTTAATGTTGAATCTATTTGATTTGTTGATTTATATGATTCAAATGTTGCTTCAACATCTGATTTTCCCCACGTTTCTTCATCTTGTTCTTTTTCTTCCACTTTCGCCAAAATTTGATCAAATAATGTTGAATCTTTTTCTTGACCTGTCATTGAATAATCTTTTCCATTGTTTAATTGTTTGTAATATGTTGAAACAATAGGAATTAAATAGTTTGCATACATTTCTTCATTTGTCCAAGTTAAATCAGGTTGAGTTATATAAGAAACATATTGTGGTTTTATTTTCGCTAACAATTCTCTTGCTTTCTTATAGTTACTATCAGTTGACCAAGTTTTTGAAGTTTTCTTATAGGAATCATATTTCTCTTGCCAATTCTTTCGATAAGCAGATTTGACTGTTGGATCTGTCATTTTCATGTATTCATTAAAGTATTGAATGACGTCGTTATATAATTTATTACCTTTTTTCGGAAATTTCTCATTTATTTTCTTCACTTTTTCATAACTCTCAAAGAAATCAATACATTCATTCAAATCTCCATTGAATTTTCCATACAAATGTCCCCAAGCTTCAACATAATTTCGTCCAAATGCTTTTGAATATTTTTCAAGATAATCATGAAACACACTACTTTGATCCCAAGTGACAGAATAATTGTGATAATTTTTATCATAATAATCTTGAAGTATTTTTTGAGCTTCTGTGATTGAATCCTTCGCTTTCTCTCTTACAAATTTCTTTAAATTAACACCTTCCCAAGGATGAGTTTTATAATAAAATTCATACAACGCACCTAATTTATTTATCGCATTGATAGCATTATAATTTCCTTCCCATTCCATTCTCCAATCAGATGGACTTTTGAGATCCTCAGGAAAATGTTGTTTCCAAATCATTAAAGCTTGATCCAAATTAGCATTCGTATCTCTTCCATTGATTTGATTATTAATCATATTTTGTAAAGATTCACCAACTTGAACAACATTTTTATTTCTCCAAGCAGCTGCTATTCTTTTTATTGAATATTGATCATCATTCGGTAAAAATTCATTCAATTCTCTTATTTTGTTATTTATGTTATCATTCAAAGATAAAACACGTTCTGTTTCTTCGATATCTGCAACCTCATCTTGAAAATACTGTCCATGAGTTGATAAATCACCATTTGTCTGATTTTGAAAATAATCCATAAATGTTGGAAAATGACTTTGTTTTTCATGATATTTTTTATATTTGTCATAAGCTAATTCAGACTCTAAATAAAATTTATATGCAGAACCATTCTGAGGGAAATAAGTCATTTTTACATCACGAAATCTCTTGTCAGTAAATCGAGTTGGATAAAGATTATGTAATTCTTGTTCGAGCATATTGATTTGAGGAATATCTTCTGCTTTTGTATTTCCAATGATTACGTCCATTTTTAAATTCATATTTTCTTTTCCTTCATAACTTTTATAAACTTTTTCAAATTCTAATCTATCAAAATACTTATCCATATCATGACCCATAGAAATGTAATAAGTTCGTGCATTCAAGTATTGTTGAATATCTCCTGAATTATTACAATGGCCAACAACTTCTTTGAATAAGTCATCTTTTTGTTCTTTGTCATGAATCTTTTTTGTTCGTTCGTTGAATTCTTGATAAAAGGCCTGATCATTTTTCTTTTGTCTTTCTAAATTTTGGTATTGTTGAACGATATTTTGGTAATTAGTTATAATTTGATTATAATCTGGTTGACCATCTGATTTTAACGGAGGTGAAACATTTTTCAATTCAATAATTTTAATAGGTGAATATTCGAAAATTTGAATTTCAGCTTGGTATCTCTTTAACATATTAAAGATTTCGTCTAAATTATAACGATAGTCAATTAATGATTGAAACCCTATTTTTTTATTGTTATATGAATATTTATTCCAACGTTTCATTACAATTCCTCCCCTGAAGAAATCTTCCTTATGATCATTCATATATTTTAATAAATCAGCTTTTGTTTCTACATTTGGTGTATACAAAACTAAGTATTGAACTAAATGATCAAAACGATACTGATTGATATCCCAATCAGGAAATAGAGTTGTAAAACTTTCGTTAATAGCATTTTTCAAATTCTCATCTTCTTTTCCTTTTTCTGTATTCTTATTTTTAATTAATTCTTTGATATACTCTTCTTTATTTTCAATTTTCTGATCGACCAATATTCCATTCCAAAAGTTATCAGTAAATTCACTTCCATAAGCATGTTGTACTTGAACTTTTAAATTCTCAAGTTTCTTTTTATCTTGAACAGATTTCAATAGAGATTTTTCATTATTGAGCCGATTTTGTAATTTTTCTAAGGCTTTACTTTGTTCGGTTTCTGATTCAATATCCTTTATAAATATTTCATTCTCTTCTTTCTGTTGATCAAATGGTTGACCTTCTAGATTTGCTCTTTGTGCTATTATTGTTATTATTTCTCCCATTTTCTTATCAATATCTTGTTTTGAAGCAATCCATGATCTTTGCCATTCTTCAAATTGTGCTTCTTTAGTCGGAATATCATTTTGTTTAATAAATTGAGATCTTATTTGTATAACATCATTTTGGTCAAATTTTCTCTTTGATTGTCTTAATATCTCGACGATTTTTGCTGACATATAATCATTTTCTTGTTTTAATGCTTGTTCCAACTTTTCTTTCCATTTCTCTTCTTCCTCATCAATAATTGTATTTATTTGATTAGGATTTGATAAAATTTTATTTGTAACATTTTGTAAGATTGTATTTTCATCAACTGAGCTAACCCCTGGAACTTTTTCAGCGATTTGATTAATTTTGATAAGATTTTCTGTTATTTTTGATTGTACATCTGATTTTAATTTATTTGTTAATGTAGTCTTTGCATTTGTAATATCTTGTTCCACGGCTCGTTTTCCTTCTTTATCATTATACATTGCCGTATATCTTTCCAGAGTATCGTCATCAACTTGTAATCCATGACTATTTAACATTGACAACACCTTCTTTTTCTTATTTTCTTTCTGTTCGATATCATTCTCTTGAATTGCGAAATTCAATCTATGAGATAAATCCTCGTCCAAATCTTTTGTAATTTGATCACCGTTTATATAAAGAGCTTCCAATTCACTTTTTCTTACTGCTTGATTATAATTTGAATTTGGACGATATTTACTTGTTTCTTGTTCTATTTGAATTAGATCCTTTATCATATTCTTTCGATTTGATAACGATTGTTCATAACGATCTCGATAATTTTTAACAATTTCTGAGGTTTCATTTAATTTGTTCTCCCATTGTTTTTCTCTATCTTCTTTGAACAAAGCTTGACAAGATCCATCTTTAACAAATAATGAATAAAATTCAGTTAACTTGTTCTTACTTAAATTAAACGGCTTTAATATTTCGTTCACAGCACTTTGATATAATCCAAGATATCGTGGAAATTCTACTTCTTCTATTTTTGATCCTGATCCTTTTTGTAATTGTTCAATAACCTCTATTTTCGTTGGTACTTCACCTCTTGTTATAAAATCATTATTTAATTTTTGAATTATTTTTTTCTGATAATATGATTCTGCATCTAAATTTGTTGTATTTCCTGTCATACGATATAATGAATCAAATTCTTCATTAACGATTAAACGAATATCTTGAAATGATCTATTCAATAAAGTTAATATTTTTTCTAAGTCATCTTTCGCATAATGATTATCTGCTTGTTTAACAATTGTTAGTTTTCCCAATTCTGCGTCCAATGTTTCATTTGTAGTTTGAATGTTATTCTCAAATTTTAAATAAAATTTTCCAATCACTTTTATCCAATTATCAATCATATTTCGTGAATGTTCACTCATACATGCTTGTAATTCGTCAATCGTCTGTATTGTCTCCTCTGCTATTAACTTTTGAATTCCTGATATTTCGTTATCTAAATTTGCCCAATTCGATATTTGAATCCATGGTAAACCATATGAGTTCTCCTCAAAAAAGGATAAACACTTTTGCTTATATTCTTCTAATAATTCATCCTTTTCTAAAAGCAAAGATTGTTTTTTTATTTCTTTAACCCTTTCTGGATTCTCTATTTCCATATTTGATTCTTGAACGATAGCCTCTAATTTTCTTTCTGGAATTTCAATTGAATCTTGGATTTCTTTTGCAAATGCCTCATCTTCTTCATTTTGCTTTTTTTCTCTTTTCATCATTTCTTCTTGATATTGATCATGGAAAATTGCGAATGTTTCAAATTGTTGTCCTGGATGATCTGTTAAAAATTTCTTGAATTCATCCTTTTTTCTCTGATATTCTTTTCGATACCACTTCATTGTCAAATTATGTTTTTGTGTAAATTGTTGCTCATCTGTCAAATTTTGCGGACCTAATCCTTGAATTGCTTCATTTACTTCATGTTCTTTTGTTTCTTGTAATTGTGGGATATTATTATAAAAGCCGAACCAAAATTTTTGTCTAGAATAACCATCCTTTTCTTTTATAAATATTAGATTAACATGCATTGCTACGATTTCTGCTTCGATATATTTTTCCTTTTCTATCGGATTTGATTGATCCAATGTATCTTGTAAAAATTCCTTAGCAGCATAATAATTCAAATCATATTCTTGACTTAACGAATCACATAATATATCAGCATCTCCACTTGTCTCAATGCCTTTTGCATAGTTAAACATAACACAAAATCTCCAAAGTTCTTCATTTGACCATAACCTCTGTTTTTGGAATTCTTCGATTTTCAATTTTGCTTTTTCAGGAGATATTTCTTTATATTCATTTTGTAATTCATCTAGAATATGTTCATTTATTTGAGATGGATCTTGATTATTTTTATATCTTTCGTTGAATTTTGTATAATAAATTTGATCTACTTGGTCTACTGTTAATTGACCTTGTACGTTTGGATTTTTTACAGCATAAATCTCTCTAATTAAATCATAAATTGCTCTTTTCTTTATTCTCTGAGCTTCTAAAATTCTTTGATAATTTTTAGATTTTTGAGTGTCGATTCTAAATGCAGTTATTTGTGTATCAGTCAGCTTAGCGATTGCATTATATGTTGTTTCGATTCCTGGAACATATAATAATTTTAAACAATCATCTGTTCCGAGTGTGGGTAAGATATTTGTAAGATCAATAAATGTATTAATTGCATTATCAGGTTCGAGATAACGAATGTTTTGCTCTCTCAATTTATAAAAGGTCCATGTGTAAACAATATATGTATTTTTCCATCCAAGTGCTTCCAACTCAATAAATTTTTCTTCTAACAACTTCAATTTTGAAAATACGTCTTTTATGGTATTATTTGCTGCATCTTGATAATAATCCCATACTCTTATGTCAAACAATTCTTTTGGACAAATAATTTGATTTCCTGCCGGACTTGTTCGAGTTATTTTTGATCTGAAGTAATTAACCATTGTATTCAAATCTTGATTTTGAATTAAACCAGTCAAAATGTTGAAATTAATATTCAGAATATCATCCTTCATTGTTAAATAAAATTTGACCATTTCTTGATGATAACTGATTCCGCGAAATGAAACAATATCTGCGAGTGGATCTCTAATCTCTAAAATTTTAACAAGATAATCAATTTCATATTTTCCATTAAATCGATAAATGCGTTGACAAACACTCCACCAAAAAGCAGCTTCCAATTCTGTCCACCCAAGATATTCTCCCCCACTTTGATAATTACTTTTCCATTCTTTTATTTCCTCATCATCTATTCCAAATACTTTAAAAAGTCTGTCCAATCTATATTTTCGAAAATTTTCCAAACTATCCAGTAGAGATTTATTATTGGTTTTACATATTTGAAATTCTTTATCAATTTCTGCAATACCGAATCCAGGGCAATAAATATTTCTGACTTCACTGTTAATCGTAAAATCTAAAACTACTCGAGTGTATTCAATCAAATCAATCCATTCATTCTCTATTTCCTTTGGATGTTTTTGATAATAATTAATTACTGTATTTAATTTTGGTGGTTCATTCGATACTTTACAACATGCATCATACAACCAATCAAATTCTTGTCTACTATCTTCATCAGGAAATATATATCCACCATATTTACTTATAACACCACCCTTATTATTTAATAAATCTTGTTTTGCTTCTTGATATTTTGCAAGGAGTTGTTCATCTGTTAATTGTTCAGGTTGTTGATTTTGTTCAGGTTGTTGATTTTCAGTCATTTTTCAATAAAAATAAACATAAAACAACAAATAGTGAAAATTAAATGGTTTATTCATTTGAATCTTCTGGTTCCTTCAAATTTAGTGGGTCAACGAAGCAATCTCGTAACCCATCGACAAATTGATTCAATACTTGTGCTTTTGTTTCCAATTGGACTTTCTTTTTTTCTTCTTCTTTTTTCAAATCGTCCAATTTATCTCGATTTTCATCAATTTTTAGCTCATTTTCAACCATCATTTCCCATATCGGATCGGACTTTGGATTTTTATCAATTTCATCATTTATATAGCCGTTTTCTTCGGTGAGCCTTCGATTTTCTGATTCCAGTCTTTCAATTGTTTTCATGTCGTCGTTTAATGAATCAGCTAATTCCAATAACCTTGTTGTATCATAAATAAAGTTGCGTACTGTCTTTCTGAAAACCTTAAGACTTTGCTTATCTTGCTTCCTGCTGTACATGAAAAAAAGTGATGTGATGACCTAACGAGAAAAAATTAGATTTTTGGTAAACGGTCTCCACCCCAAAAACTTAGAGGGCACCCCTGCAACACCTAGGGCACCCCATGAGGGACCCAAATAAAAAATATGATTTTTCGTGCTCACCTCATCACATCATTTTTACTTATGTTCGCCATCTCCGAGTGCAACGTAGAGCCTACAGAGAACTATCCAATAGAGAACCTATCAGATCTTATCGATAAACACCCAGAAGATTTAGATTTAAATGAAGATGACTATATGTACCAGAGTTTATGTAAAATTGTTACTGCACAAGATTCACCATTCAATATTGGCCCAAAGCAAGCATTTGTCAGAAATTATTATCGTGAACTTCACAAATGCATAGAAATTCGACAAAAATTGTTTGAAACAACCCTTGATATAGTCAAATGTAAATTCAATTTCGATGAAAATCTTTTTACGAGCATTTCTACCAGATTCTTTCAATTTTTCCCAAATGCCACAATTGATTGGACCCTAATGGATCCTCAAAGAGGAATGAACCAATTTTTAGATTCATATGCAGAGCATTTATTTATTAGAATAGGATTTTACACAAGATGGATATACTATCCAATTGAATGCCATGCAAACGATTGGAAAGAATGCCTTTAAGTAAACCACACAATTAACAACTTTTTCTATATCTTTTTTGATGTTAACGATACGGGGCCTCCTTCCTAGCAGAGCGTTGAGAGGAATCCTGAGAACAAGCCCAGTGGAAGATCATTAATGGGAGTGGGGGATCATACCTGACATAGCGGGGCTGGGGTCGCGGATGGGAAATATTTGACGCGGTTTTTGAACGAAGTGCAAAAATCGTGGCAAATATATAACTACTAAAAGATCAAAGATTTTGGATTGAGTTTTATTCAGGTCCGCATAATCAAATACTTGTAAAAATACCCAATAATGAATCATTTTATATTGAAATGCAATTTATGCCATTCAGTAAGAAATTGATGTATGTTTAAATTTAATAAAATGAATAAATAATATTTTAAGACAATTAGTGAGATTCATTCTTATTATCCTTGTAAATCATCATCAAAATTTGTTCCATTAGCTAAAAGATATGGTTTTACTGAAGAAGAAGCATTAGATTATTTAAAGAAGATAGTACATGATGTTAAGGTACCTAAAGCTAAGTTCATGAATATATATTCGAAACACAGGTGGTTATCAAATGGACACATTCATAAATGATAAAACAAAAGATGGACTCAATTATCTAATGCTGATTAATATCAATACAAGAAAAGCATATTGTTATCCAATGAAAGGGAAAGGAGCAAAAGAAGTAGCAAAAGCACTTAATAAATTTTTGGAGGATGAGAAAGAAGTATACTCTATTACATCAGATCAGGATGCTGCATATTTATCTAATGATGAAATTCAAATAATGAAAACTAATAATATTGTTTATACAACAACAGAAGACAATAATCATAATGTATTATGTATGATTAATAACACACCACACAGATCTTTAAATTACAAGATGCCTAACGAAATGACTAAAGAAGATGAAAAAGAAAATGTAAAAACTAGATCTCAAAATAATCCATATGATTTTAAACCTAATAATAGAGTAAGAATTATTCAAGCTAAAAAACCTTTCGCTAAACGTAGAAATAAAGATAGTAAAGAAGCTTATATTGTAGATTCTAAAGCAGGTAATCAATTTATAATTAAGTCAAAAGATGAATCAATAGATAAGTTACCAGGTTATAGATTAATCAAAACAACAAATAAAAATATTGCTCAATCATTAAAAGGCGGAAAGAGAGGAATAGTAGATAGAATTATTTCATATGATACACAAAAGAATAAATATAAAATTCAATATAGTGAAGGTACAGAAGAAATAATCCCAGCAAAGAATCTAAGAGAAGGAGCACCAACTAAGCTATCTAATTTAGAAATTGATTTTTGGTCGAATAAACGAAATATACCAAATAATATTAAGAAGTGGGTATAAAAATAGATTTAACACAAATAAAATGTCTAAACAAATAATGAAAGAGGTTGAATCCTTAATACAAAAAACAATGCGCATGTGCTGAAATTCCCAAAAAATTTCGATGAAGTTTATCCTACCACTCATCGACACATAAATCAAAAAACTGGAATATTTGAAAGAAATAATTTGATTCTTTCTTTAAATTGAGGCATCATAAGTGAAATTGAATTTGTGAACGATCTTCGGTTGGGTAGTTGAGGGCAAATATTTTTCAAATAAGTACTTTCTATTGTAGAAATAGGTTTTCCTTCAAGTAATATGAATAAAATAATATTCATATATGAGTATTGTTCACTGGTTTTAGTACCATTGTCACTTTCTTGGTAATTTCTAATTTGAATGTTATTATGATGAGATGCTTTTCTTACATGCTGATCAATATAATAAGTTTTAAATTTTGAAATAAACCAATTTTGACAATATTTGCAATAACATTTTTTGTATGGTATTATTTTACCGTCAAGGTCAATTATTGGTAAATATATATGAGAGTTTTCATCATCGCTGAACGGATTCTAACTTAAAATATTATATTCTTTCCCGGATTCATTTTTAGAATCAGTTACAGAAGGCAACTGGATAATGGTATTTTGGCATTCAACTTTTTTAAAATGAATCATTGCAAATTCTTGATGGGAACTTAGTTTCTCCATCTTTAAAAACATACAATGAAGTCAAAGAAAAAAAAGAGCATTTTAACAGAGTAGCTGCAACAAATTCAAAACATGATCGTATTTTTTTGAAGTGTGATATGAAAATTCTATTTTTTTCATAAATTTTTTTCAGTTGTATTTATTATTTCGGAAAGCAAATAATAAAATATATGTTGCAATGAGTTGTTTATTGATATTTAATATAGTGCATGCTAAATAATTATAAATTGTAAACTTTTTTGTTGATTGTTAGTATTTTTTTTAATTAAAAGCAAGGTTCCAATGAAAGGATCCTTTTTATAATAGACTGAAAAATAGTTTAATATATGTAAAAATGATTAATCATGATATTAATTCAAATTTTATAGATAATTATAATATGAATTTGGATTGATTATTTTTGGATTTCTTTAGGTTTAAAGCTGGATTCATGAAATAGTTATGAACTTGCAGATTCACTAGGTTGGAAATCTTTCATTTAATAATTCAAATCCAATTCAAAAAGATAATTACAAAGAAAGAATTCTATGTTTTGTTTTGTTACAAAATTTTTCACATTTTTTCATGAATAAAATTAAAATTATGCTTAACGCGACCAAGGAATTATTCTCATATATTTGATATTTGTTTATTTATAATTAATTTTATATTTTTACCAAATAAAGGATGACCGCATGCACATTTTTAGCATCGTGAATTTATGCATTTTTCCCAGGAATTTTAATCATTTATTTAAAAGGTGCAAACGCTCAAAATAAAGTTTTATATTATGTTATTATAAAATCATAAAACCTTCTTACCAATGAGAAAAATCAATTTGACAGTCCACTTTTTGAGAGGGCTTGTCCAAAAAATATCGTTGCAGCTACTCTATTTTAACTTATATAAAAAAACTTTGAAACGCAATAAGAACTTTTTCTGAACATAAACTATTCAAAAAAAGCTTATCGTTTTCGAAAGCTTTTAATTCTCATCCTAACGGATAACTTCACCTATACGTTATAAAATCAGTAAAATATTAAGTGAACAAACTTTTTATTTTATTTTATTTTTATTTTTATTATTTTTTTATTTTATTAATTTATTTTCCAAAAATCAAAATTAAAAGGAAAAGTTGAATATTTGATTTTTTTCAATAAAATTTAATATGTCAATTTTTTTCTTTTAAAAAAAAGGTCCTGACAAAGTCCTAAGTCCTGCTGTTGTCCTTGAAAAGTTTTATTGTCCAGGACTTTGCACGAGTCTATAATAAATTAAAAGAAATCTGATATATATAACTTTATTTTTAAAAATCGATTTTGACATTATACTTCATTTTTATTTATTTATTGTTTCATATCAAAAAATAAAAAAATATGACAAATTTTATTTGGTCACTTTTTTTCAGTTTCAAACTACACTCCATCACGCTTTTAAGCTAATCTTTCTATTCCTTACGCCAGCCATTTTAATTCTTATACCAGTTTTGCAAAACTTTTCCGATTTCATTCCAATTTTTCTCAATCTTACTAATTCTTGGTCTTATCTTTCTTAATGCTGATAACTCTTATACCAGATTTGCAAAAATTGGAATGAAATGCCATTTTTTCTAATTTTTTAGCAACATTTCTTAATCTTTCTCAAACATCAGCTGTCTCATCCATTTTTTTCGATAATTAGGTAAAATGTTTGAATCTCAGTTTTTTTTAAAACTTAATTTCAATTTTCATATTGAAAAATGATTAAAATATTATTACAACTCAGAATTTTTCACATTATCTTAATTTCTTGCTTAGAATTTTCAAAAGATTGAGATTTTCTTCTCAATTTCAAAGCATGATGATTTTTTCTCACTAAAAATGCTTTAAAATCACCAATAAATTGTTATAAGTTCTTATTATTATCATTTCCCCTTTATTTTAATTCATTCAATACGATAAAAATTCAATGCGATTTAATCGTTTTTTAAGCTGAAAAAGACTTGAAATTAAATCATTGAATTATTCTCCTTTTATCTTCTACAAAGAATAAATATGCAATTATTAATATTATTTTTAATTTAATATAGCTTTTTTATCATGCAAACCTTTTTATTCAAAAAATACATTATATTATTATTTACTCAGATCAAACAAATTAAACAATATCCAATCATTTCTCAGCTTATTAATTTTTGCCAATAGTCTAATTTCTGTCCAACATCAACCTAATAGCCAATAATTTCATTTAACATTGACTAAAAAAAAGCAAGTTCTAAAACATGGATAAATTAATTTTTACAATACGATTAATAACAAAAACGTCGAGAATTATCTCCAATACCTTTTATTTTTTCAGAATTTTTTCAATATTATGCAATTTTACAACTCTTTGCCTGAGATTACATTTTTGAACACAATATTTATATTCAATATTGGAAAAATCTTTTATATATAAACCGAAAGTACCAAAATATACTAATTGTATCGAGATCTGATCATCAATATTTGAATGGAAAAAAATTCAACCTTTATTGAGTATCAATATAAATAATCATTTTGTTAATGATGAATAATCCATTGGAAAATTTCCAATATCATCTATTCTTTGACATAATATTAAAGCATTAAAATTTCTACCATCTCCTTTTTTCTTTTTTTTTTTTTTAATATTTAAATACTTGAAACTATAGCTAATATATATTATGTTTAATAAAGAAAATATTTATTTGTTCCTGGGATATAAATGATTTAAACTTTTTATAAGTTTTTTCCATTCAATTTTTTCATAAATTCTACATTTTTGAGAAGGTCAATTTTTTTTTTTTTGCTATACCCGTTCCATAAATTCTACATTTTTTTGGTCAATTGTGAGCTTATTCATAAGTTCTTCAACTTCTCCATCTTTATGAATAGTTATTTTAGCATTTACTGCAGCAGCATCTACTGCAATAACACATCTATTATCATTTGTATCTTTGAACAATTTCACTAACTTTTTGATGGATTTAATTGATCAATCAAATATCTTGTCGTCTATTTCGTATTTCAATATTAACGCATTCCTAAAGTTACTTATTGTTCGTGAAGATGGGAAGACAAAATATTGATTTAATAAGGACATGGTGTATTCACCAGATATTCTGAATCAGTGATTCAACATGTGTGAATTCTTCGACTATCCATATGTCACTTGGCAGTCCAAGTTAATAGTAATAATTACTTCCACGGCAAAAAACTTGACAGTCTTCTGAAATAGCAAAAAAGTGCTCACGTGTGCCACTGATATAGTTGATTTTCTTTCCTTTAAAATTTTCAACTTCTGAAAATGTTTTATTTATTGCTTTTGATGTCACTGAACACTCGAAGATACGATGACTCTCACAATGACTGATTCATCGCAGCACGCAGCTTTCACTGTTTTCTTGCCTCGCGGAAGTTTCACACTCTCAGCCTCTGAGTTTGCTGAGTCAAAAATTGTTTTCGTTATGATCATCACAGATCCTGTCGAGTCAATTACAGCTGATGTATAACGGCCACCAAAAAGTGAAACTGGTGACCGTTTACCAATATTAAGAAAAATGGTTTCTTTATCTGAATGAGCATAAACAAGCTGAAATGGGTCGTTCATGTTTTCCCCTGCAACAAGATAAAGTGTGTAATCATAACCACAAACTGTTTAGGTCAATTTGCATGGTTGACAGTTTTTATAGTGAAGATTATCTTGAGTATCGTTTTTAATTGTTTCCTTTGGTAAGGTTGAACTGATTTCCCCTTCACATTACATCCAACAGCAAATGCTTCAAAATTTTTATTAATCCAAACAGAATGGAAATATGTTGAAAAAGATAATAAAGAAGAAACGTCGAGGCATTAAGGGATTTATTCATCATCCTTTTTATTATTTAAACTTCCTTCTAGTCTATAACCTTCGTTATATCCACAAACATTGATTTTAAAATAAAAAATTATATAGAAAATATTTTTCAATTAAAAATAACCAAATTTTATTCTTTGAATACACAAGAATCACGATCAGAAATTTTAAAAAAATTAATTTGCTACTCATTGCATTCAATTTTGGTCATTCATTTTAAAGAGGGCTAATCAATTCATGCCTCTGCGTTTCTACTTTACGGTACTCTCCTAAAATATTGCTTCTCTCAATTTTCTGAGGCCTCTCAATTTTGAAAGAAATTTATTTTATCAAAATAATCATCTATCAAAAAATTTAATCAATTTAAAAAATGATAAAATAAAAAAGATATAAAAGATACCAAACTCCACTAGCAAAATAAAATCAGCCAATTCGGTGATGATATCTATTTTCAAGTAATATTCTTATTCTTTTGCTTTCATTATTGTAAATTTATTGAATCTTATTTCCAAATTCATTATTTTTTTCATCTTTTCGTTATAATAACTAATAATGCACAATATTATATGATATGATATATAATATAATTGTTAATTCTTATTCTTTCGTTTTCATTATTGAAAATTTATTGAATCTTATTTCCAAATTCATTATTTTTTCATCTTTTCGTTATAATAACTAGCAATATATAATATTTAATGGCATTATCAGTTATTATGATTTAGCAAATTTTTTATTTATTTTCTGCTTATTTCGTTCTATTCATCAGATAATTTTGAAAAAAACTCATTGAATTATTTAAACGAATAAAGTATTAATAAGTATATTTACATTTCAAAATCAAGTAATTTTCTCAAATATTTCTGCATAATATCATTCAATATTTCTGCATAAATTCGAGTTTGGTAACAATGGATTAACTCGATTTTTTATGCATTTTATCCATTTACTATTTTGATTCAGTTTCAAATATTTGTATTTTGATAAACTTGTCTCCATAATTTCTACAGAAAAGATTTAATTAATACAAATTCGAAAGAAATTAAAAAAAAAGATAATTAGAATTCAATTTGTTTTTACTAAACCTTGATCTTTTTATGTGTAACTTGTTTTTCCTATTGTTCTTAATAATTTAATTAGTTTCTGTCCTCTTGAAAGTCCTTTTAAGTTATTTTGACGTCATATATATTGGAAAACATAAACTTTGTTTTTTAATTTTCGCGTGTAAACTTACAGTTTCTAAGAATTTATTTCAAATATTGAATGATTTATTTTTTCACGCGAAAATTAAAAAACAAAGTTTATCCTTGAGCGTCCAATGAGCTTAATCCGCACGACATCAGCTTTTTCAATTTGAGTATTCTCCACATCCTTTCGATATGTTGTGTGTGCGAACCGGTCTCGGGATCGACGAAATTTTTTGAATGATTTACTGAAAAGCGTGTATAGTTTTTGTTTGGGGTGTTTTCGATTTGTTGGTATGAAGCCCAGGTATCTGAATGAATGATGGAACCTACTGCGATGTGTTTTAATATTTGATCAGTGAGGGTCACTGCAGTTCGATCTTCAACTACTAGCGCAAAAGCTTTATCTGTTTCTCTACAGATTCCACCTAAAACCCAAACTGTCTTTAATTGGCGTCCTCGGTCATATTTCCGGTGAGTAATTACTGTTTCTCCTATCTCAACATTCATATCTGGTCCTCCAATTTGTTCTTGAGGTCCTTCAGTTATTTCTTCGATAACGGAGTCTCTAAATGCAGTAAAAAAATTAGTCACAGTATCTTTGCTTACATTGCATTCAGCACAGGTATCTTTGAGCGCTCAAAGAGGATCAATGAGGGCTCTTGTAAGTATTGTTTTGTGAAATAATGAAAAATGAATACGGCAAAGAGTGCAATAGCGTAGCATATTGAAATATTTAATACTAGAGTTATGTATATTTGATGTTTCTGCTTCGCATTTAGTACACTGGCAAGAATCTTCAATTATATTTAATTCACGAAATAATAAAAACATATTGTTTTTGTTTGAACAAAATATGTATAATCCAAAAAGATTTTGAGATTGATTTTCAAACACATTAGCTATTGATTGATTCATATAAATTATATCAAGAATTAACGTCATTTAAGCATTTAATAGAAAAATTTCAAACTTTTTCATTTATAATTTTCGATTTCTAAAAACTAATTTATCTTAATAAGAATCATATTATTACCGAATTTTTGAAAGGAAATAACAAATATTCTAGTTTTTGTTTTATATTTTTAATTCAAATAAAAACTTCATAATTCATAATTAAAACAACTAATTTACTTTGGCAATAATGATTATTGAAAAATAAGTTTTTTTCATAAATAAATTATATTTATTATCAATTGAGTAATATCAATTAAAAAAATAGATTAGAAATAAGAAGTTTATCAAAAAAAGCTCCAATATATTGTGAAAAACATACAAAAATGCATGATTTTAGCTATTATTATAAAGATTTCAATGAATAAATGAATGGTTTCGTTGATTTATGTCTGACTAATGCGTTATTTTAGAGATTAAAGCAATGATTTGGATGAGTAAATGAATAATTTCAGTGACTAGATGAATGATTTCAATGAATAAAACAATGATTTCAATGATATAAACACTGCACAATAGAAATTTACACTTTTGGTCGTTTTTCGTTATGAAAATAAATTTTGGTTTGTCAAAAGAAATGCTTTTTTCTAGTTTGTAGCAGTAAAGATTAAAGGTATATCGTCGTCTGATGATAGTATTGTTATTTTTCATTTATCGTTATCACTTGTGATATTCATAAACTCTCATTCATCAGTTGATGAAACAAATGAAATAGAATTTATTGATATCCCAATAAATTTACAATAATGAAAGCAAAAGAATAAGAATATTACTTGAAAATAGATATCATCACCGAATTGGCTGATTTTATTTTGCTAGTGGAGTTTGGTATCTTTTATATCTTTTTTATTTTATCATTTTTTAAATTGATTAAATTTTTTGATAGATGATTATTTTGATAAAATAAATTTCTTTCAAAATTGAGAGGCCTCAGAAAATTGAGAGAACGAAGCAATATAATAGGAGAGTACCAAACCTTTTGATATCAATGAATATTGAGAGATTTATTTTCACTCTCAATACATTTTCAATGAATTTGGTAGATAAATACTTTGAAAAAGTTGCACATTAAAAAAAAAAAATTATTAAAATATTGTTTGCCATATAAAAGAATCCAATAAGTTTTTTAATATATAAAATTTAATATTATTTTTTATAAAATATTTATCAAAAATAATTAATATCATAAAATAATTATCAATATATTTACCTATATTTGATTTTTTTTAGAAATAAGCATAACATTGAAATTTTTATTGAAATGACGGACAATCAAACACCACAACAAACAGTTTTCTATGAACTTCAAAAGCCAAATAATAAATTTTGTGCAGATTGTAAAGAGCCAAATCCGAGGTGGGTATCAACAAAATATGGCATTTTTATTTGCAAGAAGTGTGCTAATATCCACAAAACTTTATTCCAAAAAGAAGAAGAGATTAAATCAGTAGATGAATCGCAATTTACATCAGCCGACGTATCAATTCTACGGAAGCACGGAAACAAAAAAATAAATGATTATTACGAATGTAACCTGATTGCAAATGATCGACCCACGGAAAATAAGACAAGTGAAATGAGCAAGTTTATTGAGAACAAATATGTTAAAAAGCAATGGGCAAATTCGAATAAAAGACGCAAGAATGTCATAAAAAAATTAAACAGATATTTAAATGAGCCAGGAGCGATTGTAACATCAATTTTTGTGTCCTTAATTATTTTATTTATCCTACGACTAACAATCGAGCGATCCAATAAAATTGTTAAAACAATTTCCTTAGAAGCAATTATTCTTTTTGAAGTCTCGTCAATTAAAGAAAACATATACAGCATTAATCCATTTCTTTTATATCAGGTACTTTACGGTCTTGCAGGATTTGGATTTATTGACGGATTTCTTGTTGTTATATTAACACGACTAATTAGAATTGGATTAAGCTTTGAACAAAAAGGTATATTTGTACTTTTATTTGCTGCAATTTTAATTCTAATTAGATTTGGAATTGAGATTGCCATAATCACAGTAATTTCTGTTGTGATGATATTTTTCACATTGAGATCATTTATATCAGAACTGCCTAAAGGTGATCTAATATTTTCCCAAAAATTTTTAGAATAAACTTTCACTCTATGTGAAATTTATTGACCTTGCAAATTGACCTTGCGATTTTTTTTTCACAAAGCTTCATGAAGCTTTTTTAATAAATAAATATTAAAAAACTTTTTATTATTTAATATTATTATTAAATGAGCATCCTTATATCCAATTATATATATATATATCTTCTTCAATCAGAAATATTATATTTCAAATATTTTATGGAGTTTAAATTAAATGATATAGAAAACTCCACATTGATGGGTATTCTAGGTTAATTATGATGAGTTAAAGCATATTTTTTTTTTTTTTTTTTAAAAAAAAAAACTCAAAATGGCTAGTACCAAAAGTAAAAAAGAGAGTACTTTTTCTTACAAATCTAAAAAAGTAATTATTGACCATTTACAGTCAATATCCGATCGTTTTCAATTGAAATAAAAATATATAAATTTAATACAATAAATTTCTTTTAGCAACGATTAGAAAATGCATAAATAGCAAGTCCTCCTTGTGCTGTTTCTCTGTACTTTGTTTGCAAGTCCTTTCCGGTCTCGTACATTTCCTTAATAATTCTATCAAGTGTTACTCGAGGATGAACGATTGCCAATAGTGCCATTCTAGAAGCCGTCACAGCCTTCACTGCTCCGACAGAGTTTCTCTCGATGCAAGGTATCTGCACGAGCCCGTAGAGGGGGTCACAGGTCATTCCGACGCAATGTTCCATTGCGATTTCAGCTGCGCTCAGAACTCTTGCTGGATCAGAATTTTGGAGCTCTGTGAGACCTGCTGCTGCCATTGAAGCTGCCACTCCAATCTCGCCTTGGCAGCCGACCTCTGCGCCGGAGATTGACGCGTTCATTTTGTAGAGGAGGCCGACCGCTCCGCAAGCCAGCAAGTAGCGCGCTCTTTCTTCAGGCGTAGTTTGATGTATGTAGCGATTGAAGTACTCCAAGACGGCTGGAACGACGCCGCAAGAACCGCTGGTTGGTGCTGTGACCATTCTTCCGCCTGCTGCGTTCTCTTCACTGACAGAAAGTGCATACAATGACATCCAATCAACAACGCTCAGCGGATCGGCTTGATGCGCTCTTGAGCCTTTTAGCATTTTGTATAATTCTGGAGCTCGCCTTTCGAGTTCAAGCTTGCCTGGAAGTTTGCCTCTGGTACGAAAGCCGCGGTCCATGCATTCCTTCATTGTGCCCCAAATCTTCCTTTCGAGCGAGTTTATAATTTCTTTCTTCTTTTTCTTGTGAATGGAGCATTCGTTCTTCAGTACAACCGTGGATATCGAAAGGCTATTGTCTCTGCAGTGCTTTAATAGTTGCTTGGCGGTGGTAAATGGGTAGGGGGCCTCTCCACTGGTCATTCCAATTTGATCATTAAAATGCGCTTCGTCTTTTATAAAACCGCCACCGACGGAATAAAAGGTGTTAGAATAGAGTTTTTGGTGGTTTTTTTCATAGGCGTGAAGTTTGAGACCATTCTCATGGAGTTTTAATTGTTGATCGATAAAATGTATATCTTTCTGTGGTGATAAGAGAACATCGCGTACTCCTCCTAATTTTAAATGGCCTGTATTTTCTATATTTTCTATCATGGTGGGAATTTGATCTAGATTAACAGTTTCTGGTTGAGCTCCCGATAAACCAAGTAATACAGCACGATCTGTCATATGTCCTTTGCCTGTTAGCGAAAGAGAACCATGTAAATCTACTTCAACACTTCCAACTTTATTTAATAAATTTTTGGATTTAAGTTCATCGACAAATTGTAAGGCCGCTTTCATTGGTCCCATTGTATGGGAACTTGATGGTCCAATTCCGACCTTAAAAATATCAAAAGTGCTGGGCATAAGAGTCATTTTGAATTATATAGAAGGTCGTTCATTGAATTTCATGTTGATATAGTTCAAAAAGTTGAAAGACCAAATAATTTTATCAAAAAGTTTATATAAAATAATCGCAAATTCAATCTACGATCACAGTTGGTTGTAAAATGATTGAAAAAGTTTAATTGAATTTTTTATTTAAACGAAATGTCTTTAATGGAAAGCTCATTAAGTATAATGAGGATAGGCCTTGGTCCATCTAGTTCCTATACAACATCTCCATTAATGTCAGCACGACACTTTGTTCAAGAGCTCATCCAAAAAAATTTAATTAATAATGTCAATCATATTAGAGTCAGGCTTCATGGATCCTTATCAACGATTGGTAAAGTTCGAATGACAGATCAAGCAGTATTACTTGGCTTATCAGGATCTCATCCAGAAACCGTAGATCTTGATGAAATCCCCTTTATCATAGATTCAATAGAAAAAAGTGGACGTTTAAAATTAGGTGGCCAACATGAAATCAATCTATTACCAAAAAAAGACATACATTACATTAATGAAAAGATCAATGGCAAAAGTGGAGTTGTATTCGAAGCCTATCAAAAAAACAACGAACCAATTCACTCCCATTCGTACTACTCACTTCACGGCGGCGTTGTTTCAGATGGATCCGACTTCCACTTCCCTCCCATTTTGAAAGGAGAAGTTCCCTTTCCATACAAAAATGCTGAAGAGCTTTTAAATGAATGCAACAAAAACCATCTAACCGTTTCAACCGTTGTCATGAAGAATGAATCAGCAATCCAGAAGAAAAGCATCGATGCAATCATTTATGACATCGACAATAGGATCTACAGCACAATGAAAGAGTGCCTAGATAGAGGACTGCAATCGGAAGGCGTTCTTCCAGGCGAGTTGAAATTGGCAAGACGTGCTCCTTCTTTATATCGTCTATACAAATCTTCAAAAAGTCTTCAATCAGACCCAATGTCAATCACTGATTGGACCGCACTTTACGCAATCGCTGTAAGCGAAGAAAATGCAGCTGGTGGCAGAATTGTTGCAATGCCAACAAGCGGTGCTTGTGGCGTCATTCCTGCTGTAATTGAATACTTTAATAATTTCGTCCACCAAACAACACCCGAGGAAAGAGCACGTTACTTCTTGACTTGCGGCGCAGTTGGAATCTTGTACAAGATGAATGGCTCGATTTCTGGCGCCGAGGTCGGCTGCCAAGGTGAAATTGGAGTCGCTTCTTCAATGGCTGCTGCAGGACTGACTGAATTAATGACCCACAACCCGTGGAGAGTCCTTTCTGCTGCCGAACACGCAATGGAACACTCACTCGGCATGACTTGTGATCCTGCAAAGCTTTACGTTCAGGTTCCGTGCATTGAAAGAAACGCGATCGGCGCTTTGAAGGCTCTGACTGCTTCAAGAATTGCTAATTTAAGAAGTTACCCGTCTCAGATATCATTGGATGCCGTTATTAAGACAATGTTGGAAACTGGAAGAGACCTTAAAGAAAAATATAGAAAAACTGGTTTTGGCCATATTGGTGCTGATATACTATAATAATTTTTTATATTAAAGTTTAGAATATTGCCATTTTTTTAATTGTTTTGGTTTGATTTTGGCTTAAATAACTTAGATTATCAATGATTTTTAAATATTAAAAATAATTATTTTAAAATAATGATTATTATTAACCACTTTTTTTTTTCATCGATGAAAAAATTTTATACCTATGGTAATTTAGCTTATAATATTTAAATTTTTTTTAAAAAAAAAGAAGAAAAGAAGATATAGTGAAATTTGATAGAATCGCATGAAATTTTTATTGGTAAGACCAGTCTAAAAAGTCAGACTCAAAATCTTGGAAAAGGATACTGTTTTCTGTGCAATTGAAAAAATTAGTTATGATATTTATAGGGGTTAACCTGAGGCCTAAATTAAAACCAAGATCACTATCACTAGTATTGCTAGTATTTGCATTTGATGAAACTTGTTCTGAATTATTATTGTTGCTACCTTCATCATTATTGCTTGTTTTATTCTTATTTTCATTATCTTTTATACTTTTATCATCATCAGTTTCATCGTCAGAAAAAGCTTGATCGCTGCTTTCTGATTCTTTATACTTATATTTGTTACGTCTTTTTTTATTTTTTAAATGCTTCAGATATCTGATTTTAACTTGGAGATCAGATCTACCTGGTAATTCTCGAGCAATTTTGGTCCACTTTGCACCAAGTTCTTTGTACTTTTTGATAATTATTCTATCTTCGCTTGGAGACCATGGTTTTGAAGCTTCTTCTGGGTCACATGATAAATAATGTTTCCACCTTTCTCTACATTGCCTTTGATTTCTGTTTTCCATTAAACTAGAGACTATATTCCAAGAATGGTCACCATATTTTTCAATTAATTCACGGAGTTTTTGGTCTTCTTCAGGTGTAAATTTTCTACGGTATTTCCTTTTTTTGACATTGCTGTTGAAAGAGTTATTATTTTCATTATTATTGTCTGTATTAAATATACTGTTAGGATTCAAATTCATCATTTCAAAGAAATTTATATTATTAAGTTCAGTTTGTCCAGTTGGAGTAATCATTGTGCTTTTTTCTTTAGTTTTTCTACTTTTGGAAATGTCTTTTTGCTTTTTAAATGATTCTTTTAAAAAAAATGAAGTAAATATCTAAATCTCTTGAATTCACATTTTTTGAGAGAAAAAACTCAAAAAGTGTATTCAATTCAGAGATTTACGAATTTCCCGTATAACTTTTTGTGAGCTAGCGCTCACAAAAAGTTATACGGGAAATTCGTAAAGTTTTTTTCATTAGAAATATTCAGAAATATTTCAATTAATTTTTTCAAAGTTCATTGAATTATTTTATTTTTTGTTTATTTGTCTGAAAAATTATGATATCTTTAACAAATAATTCTATGCATTTTATCAAAAGTTTATACAAAGTTTTTTTAGACTTTCTTATACGTTTATAATGAAAGTAATAATAAATACCAGGAAGCAATCAATCGCCAAATATAAAATTCATTAAACAATCCTTTTAATTAAAAATAAAAAACCAAAACTGATTATTGTTGAAAGTTTTATTAATATATTCTTTAGCCGAATTAATTTAGGCAGTACTATGAATTTCTTTTAATATTATAATATACATTTCATTGAATCCTAAAATTAGTATGAAAGGTAATAAATAATAATAAAACTATCAGCTTTTAATCATCTTTTGTTTACCATTTGGTAAATGTGAAATCTTTTTTAATTTTTACAATGTATAAAAGATACATTCATTTCATAAAATGATATTTAAATATAGTTATCTTTAATAAATAATTCCAAGTATTTTACCTTTTTAAATACATTTTTTTCTCTAGAGAAGTAAATAAAAAATAAGTTTCCTCCAAATTTACTGTTCACTTTGTTGATTATTAAGATATATAATCTTTTTTTATCAATACATGCTGAATCAGAGAGGTAAATTAATTTCCACTAACGACAATTATTACTTCTAGATATTTTAATCTTTGAGAGAAATGCTGTTTTTGAATTTTTAATTGAAAAAGTATTCAATTTTTATTTATGATGAAAATTTTATATGGAACAAGTAATCCATCTAAATTGACAGCAATGAAAAAATATCTAGAAAACCTTGATTCAAAGTACGAATTTGAAATAATAGGACTCAATGACTTAAATTCAGAAATTCCAAAAATAATTGAAGATGGAAATACTCCACTAGAAAATGCACGTATAAAATCTTCTGTTTACTATAAATTATTTCATATTCCAGTTTTTTCATGCGATTCAGGTCTTTATTTTGAAAACATTCCTGTTGATATTCAGCCAGGCGTTCATGTGCGAACAGTAAATGATAAATATCTTACAGATGATGAAATGATTGCCTATTATTCAAGCCTCGCTAAAAAATATGGAGACCTCACTGCGCAATACCAAAATGCAATTTGCTTCATTTACGATGATGTTCAGCGGTTTGAAGAAATGAGTCAATCGATGAAAAGTGACAAATTTATAATTACATCAAAGCCACATTCTATTATAAAGAAAGGATTTCCTCTTGACAGTCTATCAGTGGATATCAAAACAGGGAAATATTACTATGACTTGCCTGAAAAAATTGCGGTTGAAAACGGTTTTTCTCAATTTTTTGAGAAAGCATTTAAACAAATACACATACATAAATAATTTTATTGTGTGTTCATTTGGGAAGAAATTTATTTGTTCTGCTTTTCATTGTCACTTTTCAATAAATTTTTTTTTTTTAATAATTCAATGATAAAAAAATTAACTTAATTTGAATTTAAAATTGATAATCACCTAAATAAAAAATAGACTTCATATCAATGAATGAATGCAAATCAACTTTGCTTATATTTAAATCAATAAATCCACACAATCAAACGAAAACTACTAAACTTTTTGAGACATCTTTCAAATTCAAATTCAAATTCAAAAAAAAAAAAAAAAAGAGAGGAATTCATTAATGAATGAATAAAAGAAATTAATATGGTATAAAAATTATTTATTTATTTATTTAGTTAGTTGTCTTCTTCTTCTTCCTCGTATTCTGATCCGTACTCGGACTCCATATTCTGGCCGATAAGGTCTTTATTGAATCTGAGAGCTTTTGCAGTTCTCAGCAAGATTTCCTCGCTCTTTGAGATGAGCACGTTGAGCGCCTCGTCTTCGTCCAAGTTCAGTGCCTCAAGCATCATGTTCTTTCTGAGTGTCTTGCCGGCGAAGATGATGTCGATTGAGTCAGGCTCAATCACATCGTCATCGTCCTTAATTTGGCCTTCATTCACTTTGTTGAGGCAGTCCGCGAGCATTTCTTTAGTCTGGAGGATTGTCAAATTCAAGGGAAGTTTGAGAGTGATCTCTTCACTTTTATTCAATTTAAATTTAAACGTTCTCTTGTTTGATTCAAAGACCATTGAACTGTATCGTTCAGCTTCTTCCTTATTGAGAGGGACTCCGTCGCCTTTAAGAAGCATTTCAGAGTAATTTTTCATTGCTTCAATATGTCCTTTGTTCGCAGCTATCCTGCAGTACCAAGCTGCCTTTTTCTTGTCAACCTGGCAGCCGTCTTGACCGTTATAATAACTTTCCCACTTTTTGTAAACTTTTTCAATGTCCTCTGAATTTTTCTCAGAATTCAATGTGCTCTCAAAATTTTCAATGTAATCGACATAATACATGAATTCATCTTTTTCAACCATTTCCGTTATGTAACCGTCATTTGACTTCAAATCTTGTACAATTTCTTCAAAAGTGGGACGCTTGGAAGCTTCTAGTGACCAGCAGTCCTCAATAAGTTTACGATAGGGCTCTGAAATAGTTACAGTAAATTCTGGACGAACACCGTTTGTGACATTTTTGATTATTTCACTGAAACTGCAATTTTCAAACGGTTTCTTGGATGTCATTATTTCATAGACAATCATTGAGAAGGAATAAACGTCTCCCGCTTTTGTTATTTCTTCATCTTTTATGGTTTCTGGGGCTGTATAGGCCAATGTTTTAAGAGAAGTTGACGTCTTGTTTGCTTGGAGACCTTTGGCCTCTTGATCTTGGTGTAAAGTCTTTGAGAGACCGTAATCTGTAATTTTGGGAAATAAATTGGAATCCATTAAGACATTGGATGGTTTCAAATCACGGTGAATGACTTGATTTGCATGGAGATATCGCATTGCTGAGGCAATACCATATATTGTAATGAGTTTTTGAGTATCATTCCATCGAGGATCCGACATTGATTTCCTTTCTTTATCGATCAATGTTCGTAGGTTAACGCATTCTATAAATTCTGTGATTATCGTAGGCTTGAACTGGTTATCAAAATCTCTTAAACTAAAACCAATAAATCGTGTAATTGATGGATGGTATAAATTTGATATTACCTTAATTTCTGAAATAGAATTTTTGAATATTTCCCGTTTTTCTTCTTCCTCTTCCTCTTCATCAATTTTTTCTAGGTCAATTAAGAAAACCTTGGCAGCATATATTTTACCTGTTGCTATTTCTTTTGCTTTATATACTTTTCCAAAACCTCCTTTTCCAATACGTCTAAGTTTTTTGAACTGATTCAAATCAAAAGTATGCCTGGCTTCCATAAGCTAGTATAAAAAATGTCACAAAAAGTTTAATTTTTTAATTTAAAAATGATCAATTTGAATTTAATTCAATTTTTTAAATGTATCTTGATCAATTTTTTTTGAATTTATTTATATTTTCTGAATAAAAAGAATGGTTTAACTTTTTGATAAAAGTTTTTATATTCAGTTTATCTTGAAAAAATCATATATTTGTATATCCATTATATTCGGAAAATTTTTATGAAGTAAATTTCTTTTAGAAAAGGAAATATAATTATAAAACCAGAGAATAAATTATTTTTTTGACAATAAATTATATTTATAATAATATCAAATATATATTTAACAATTATTAATTTTTAAACAAAAATATTAAGAAATTCTGAAATAATGAAAAATTAATGAAGATATTTAAATTTAGTTTTTTAATCTTCATACACTTCAATTTTCTATTATATTCAATATTTGTGCTTCTTAAAAAGTTATTTTATAAAATTTTTATTCAATTTATTCATATATTAAAGTACTAATATATCTTTTTTTTAAAGATAAAAATTAGTTATTTTAATGTATTAATGCTAAAATATGAATTAATAAATTTATTCTAATTATGTTTTATAGTTAAACTTTGATTTATTAATATTTTCGCAAAATGTCATAAAAGTTTTTCATAAAATAGAAAAAGTTTGTCATATTTCAATGAGTGAGTCTCGTACAGATACAAGACTCAGATACACTGGAAGAACCCCCAGAAAACGTTGGACTAAGGATGATGATAAGCTCTTGATCCATTTATATAGAGAGCTTGGTCCCAAATATGATCTAATCCAAAATAGTTTTCCTTCCAGAGATGTAAATGAGATCAAAGTTGAATTGCATCGTCTTGAACCTATAATTCATGACAAAGAAGAAGAATTTGAAATTAATGACGAAAAGAATGAAGAAAGTGGGGAACAAAGTAATGAAGACGGCCGTGAAACCAAAAGTATTGATGAAACTTTTCCACATTTGTCAACTTCAAGCAGTGTTCCTCAAAGAAGGAATGATATTTTAGATGCTAAGCCTATGTGCCTAGAGCAATTTCAGGTACTAAATCTTAGCCCAGATACAAAATACAAAATATTTCAGACTTTAATTGGCTATCCAATTGCTGTTCCCCTTGCTTTCCAAGATTATATCTTCATCAGATTTCTGGAAAATGGTACTTATTCAGTTGTAATTCTCTACCAAAAAAAAAGCACGGGAAAATTATTTGCTATAAAATTCATTTCAAAAGAGCTTTTAAAGCAAATGGGTGTGGATACCATTCAAAGTGAGCTTTTAATTCAGTATGCCAATCACCCTAATGTTATAAAATACAATCAATTCATTAATTTTCCTGATTCTTATGCTATTGTCACCAAATATTATCCAAATGGAGACTTCCTCAAATTTGTTCAAAAAAGAATTAATTCAGTCCACCCGGACACACTCCATTGCTTCATTGTCCAAATGGCTAATGCAATTTATTCCATCCATAGTATTGGAATTACAAATGGAGATATCAAACTCGAGAACTTTTTAATGGATAAAAAATACAATATTATAATGGCAGATTTCTCCCATGCTCAGAGCAATTCCCACAGAATACATTTTATATATGGTAGTGAACCCTATCGACCACCAGAGTTTAAGTATACCTCTGATCCTGACCGTTACAAAGTTGATATATACGAGTTTGGATCCACACTCAATTACATCGTTATGTCTAATACTAAATTAAATAATCCAGATCTTCAAGATCTTATTGATAAATGTAAGGATAATGACCCAAACAAAAGACCAACCATTATTGATATATTAAATCACCCATATATCATTGGTCATTAAATAAGATTCTATTTAAGTCTTTTAGCCCGCATTTATAAAAATATTTTTAATTACATAAACTTATCATCTAACAATTTTATCCCAAAAACATTTTCTTTATTGTTAGTTTATACATTTTTCAAAAGACAAATCAAGTTGGTTGTAAATGAATAAAGATGCTTTTAATAATCTTTTTTCCTCAGCTATAAAACAATTTCTAGCTTTAGAATTCAACTTCAATGTTTCGCAGTTTTTCGAATCGTTCGTCGATGATATCAAAATCAACTTCTTTCGCAAGTCTGAATGATTTCGATTCAATGAATTCAAGAATTTCTTTAAAGCTTGGTCTTACTCATGCTTCGAATGCAGTGCACTTATTGATCAGTTCAATACATTCCGCTGTCATCGATGATCGTGTTATGAATTGAAGTTTTTTCTTCGACATCTTGTCTTTCATGATTTGCTATTCGTGCTTGCACTTATACTCGATGAATCTGATAATTAAAGCAATATTTATAATAATCTCTATAGTCATTATTTTTTTTTTTTTACCAATTTGATTTGTTTATATTTGAAGACATTTTTGAATTTACTTAATATAAATGCATAAATAATTATCAAACTTTGCTTATTATTTTACCCATCAAAGGTTTTCTCCCTTTTTAAATAATCTTAATTGTGGCAACATGAAAAAAATAGACTTTCATGTTCAATAAAAATTGTTAAAATTTGATTCGAATCAAACTTTTTAATTTTCATTTATCTAAATCAGGAAACGCCTCATTTAGAATACTACTACATATTAATTAGTGCCAGCCATTTAAATTTTATGGGTTTAAAATGACACATCAACTCAATATTACTAAAATGAATTTAATAATTTTATGGTAGAAGCGGGGGAAAAAATATTCTAACTCTCATAAGAGCGTAAACAGGTGGTAAATTCCCAATTGTAAAGAAATAAGTTGCTACAAGTTTAAATCAATTGACATCTAATTGTCACATTCAGATTAAGAAGAACTTCTAATAGTAGTGATACTCTAGGCAAATTTAACTTAATTAATCCCGAGACATTATAAAATGATTTTGAAGCAATTTCAGTTGCACCTTCAGAAATATTAACAAATGACAAATTTCTCTTTGAATAGGATGAAATCGATGTATCTTTTGGTGGAATTATAATTGTTGTCAAATTTTGACAATAATCAAAAACATATATTTGCGATAAAAATGAAATTGAGGTCAAATCAGATCACCATTGAAAAAGTAGAAATCTCAATTGACATTACACGATAGGAAATTTCAATTGATTAAAGACTGTAGCAATTATAAAATGTTGATTTTTCGATTGTACTTGTATATATATTGGTACATATGTACATTTCAAAATAGAGTACATAAAAAACGCATATCTTTAGTGATTTTCAAAGGAAGATTTTGACATTTATATATGAAGCCAAATTGGTGCAATATTCAAAGGAAGATTTTCCAATTGAAACAAAGCATTGTTTGCTATTGAAGTGAATATTCTTGAGAACTGTTACATTAAAAATCTGATGAATTGATTCATCCTTTGAAAACTGCATCAATGTAGCTTCGATTCAAAAATAAAAACGATTTTGGATAATGAAGCAATTTGATTCAAAGATACAAAAATATTACTCAAATCATATCGAAAAAAAATCAATACTTTTACTATCAAACACAACACTTCAAAAAACTCTTTATTTCGAGCAATACAAACAATAATTTATTATTTTATAAGTTTTTATTTTTTTATTTATTTATATAACATCAATATAACAGATAATAGAATATTACAGCATTATTAATTTAACATTTGAGAACCATAAAGTAGCTTTTCATTTAACTGCTTAGAATTCAATTCCTTCAATTTCTTTTTGATTTCTAGTACTGGAATAAAGAGAAGAATTAAATTCAATGTAAAAATGGTCAGATCAGATATATTATAAACGTACATAATTGATATAACGTCATCCTTTTTCAGCATAGCAATAATTTTGCATCCAATACATAATATGAGCATTTGAATGAAATTTGGAATGAATGCGAAAATTGGTTTCCCAATTACTATCATTAATATAGACATAGTTCCCGAAACGCCTTGCAAAGTCGTTGTATAAAAAGGAATTGGTATCATTTTCTCAGCCAATTTAATTTCCATTTCATTATCCAAGAATGCCCTGCAAATCTTATTCTTGTTTAAAATTATGACAAGTGATATGAAAAATGTAGCACAAACACTCAAAAATGCAGTCCACAAAATCAATTGAATGAGTCGTTTTGGATTCTTCGAACCCCAAGCATGTGTTCCAGTAGATAAAAAGCTTTGCATAAAGGCTGCAGGGAACTCAGCAACGATCGCAGCGAGCCTTGTATAAACTGCAAAAACTCCGCCAATTTCTTTAGCGTAATTTTTAGCCTCAGAGGTCAATGTCTGTAAAATTAATATTTGTGGTAATGAATATACAAAATAACTAAGTAATAATGGCAATGCTGAAATAACAGCTTTTGAAATTTCAGGATCAATTTTTGAAAAGATATCTTTGAAATTTAATATTAAGCTAAATTTACCACGATACATTAAGAGCATCATTACAAAAGCTACAATTATATTTGAAACAACATTTCCTAATTTCATAAAAGTTGTTGAAACTTTCAATCCAAATAAGAATAAAGGTGAAAATATGGTCAATTGTAAAATATAAACGGACACTTTAACTAAGCCACTCAAAATTGAATTTCCAATGCTTTGTAGAAAGTATTGAGCAATAAAAACTAAACTTGTAATTGGTACTGCTGCATATATTGGCATTAAGAATTTGAAAGTCGGATCAAGCATGTAATCTGGAGTGCCCAAGAATCGCAATAATGGTTTGATGATACAAACGAGAACAATAACAAAGAAAATAGATACAATAAAACATAAAAGTATTGAATTTGAAACTAAATGACTGGCAGACAATCGATCGCCAGATCCAATTAAAGCAGATACTCTTGAACTAATGGCCTGACCAAAGAAAAGTCCAACATAATATGAAAATCCAATTATCTGACCAGTAAATCCTATGATTTCAATTGCATGTGAATCAGGTGAATTATTGAATCTCTTAGTTATTAGAAACATATCAAATGTCTCACCAAGTGCTTGTATCAGAAGTGAAAATGGCCCAATTGACATAATAAGTAATGTTACTAAAGCTGAATGTTTTGTAAATCTTTTATTTTCTTCATCATTTATTATCGTTGTTGGATCTTCTGCTGTTGACGTGTAAGAAAGACTTGGTAATGAATTTAATGGAGTATCAATTGGATCCATTTTTATAAAAAAAAAAAAAAAAATAAAAAATTGATATGATGAAGAACAATAACAAATTTTTCCTTTGAAATAAAATTGATGGTAATTCAATTTTTTAAATAGAATTATTTCAAAAAGTTGGGTAATCAACCGACTTCACATCATACACAAATTCTCAAAAGTTTTTATTTCAATTTTTTATTGATTTTAAAAACATTCCTTATTAGGTTAATAAATGGCCTTCTAAGAGCATTTTCATTTTGTAATAAAAAAAAAATTCGATGGTTGGTATCGAAAATAAAATTTATTGAAAAATTCTGAATGCATACCGTATATTTAAAAACCTCATACTACTCTCAATATAACTTCATACTAAATCCATTCAATTATTGAAATTTATTATAGTTTAATACAAATATTTCAATTGTAAAGAATTTTTGAGAAACTACTGTGAAGTTTATTCATTGAAAATTTTTAATTTTAACAAATGAAGTAAAAAAATATACGTTGATTTTCATTTTTATTATATGAATCAATTTAATTGGACAGATGAAGAAAAAACTACTTTTTCCAGAGAACAAATCCAGATATGTGAAATGAAAAGGTAAGGACTGAAACAAGAATATATTGAAAATACTTTTGGTCTCACACCTCAATCTATTTCAACTGCCATTTGTGCAACTCTCTCAGGAAATCGTTGGCTTCCTCATAGCGAATCAGGAGGAAATATACCTTACATTGGAGATGTTGACACTATTATATTTAAGAAACAAATAGACGAATATGGTTTGAACCTCAGATAGACGAAAATAGATTAAAAATTTATGAGAAAAATTACAAAATTCATTATAATAATGTAAATCAGATTCCAAAAATCCATCCAAGTTCTTTTAATAATTTAAAAAGAAAAGAAATATCTAAAGGAAATGTTCTTTCAAATTTTCCAAGTCTAATGAGTCCTATTAGATTCACAAGAAATGCCTTTTTAAAATGTACAATTTGATTGATTAAAAATTTTAAATAAGAAATTGGTTTATATTAAAAAATTATGAAAAAATCGTTTTAATTTTGGATTTTATTCAAATTTTGGTAATTTTAATACCTCTTTCATAAAAAAAAAAAAAAACAATAATATCATTGAAAATACCAAAAGAAGAGAAGCAGTCGAAAAGCAAATAAAAGTAAATCATAATAGTTTTCGTTAAGCTACATTACGAGAAACTTAATTTTTATAGCAAATAGATCTGATAATATTGCAAGTTACCTAAATCGAAAATATATTGTTACTAGATCATCAAAAAATTAATAATAATATTTTTTAGATAAAGATAATGTATTATTTCTTTTAAATTTTTGGAGATATGCTTAATTTTCTTTGTTATAAAGATCATTCAATTTCATTCAAATCTAGTATGAAGTTATTTGAGAGCAATATTAGGTTTTTCAAGGTACGGTAAAAACTTGAATTCCGATTATGTATATTCTTAAAAGTAAAGAAGAACATACTTTCTCATTTTAAAATCAAATAATATGGTTTGTTATCTATTCATTTATGCTTTTTTTTGATATTTTTTTTTTTTAATACTTATGATGAATGTGAATATTTTTTTAATTGATAAAAAAGGTCACCTTTAATAAATAGAAAGAGAATTACCAAAGTATTTAAGTTTGTAAATTGAGTTCGATAATTGTTTTTTAAATTTCAATATGATATATAATATTAGTATCTTGATATTTTAATTTAAGCTATCTTTATAAATCAATACATATTTATTCTCTTATTTTATAGGGAAATTATTATCCGAATTAATCAAAAATGACGTTTTTCAAGTAAGTAATACAAAATTTATTTATAAAGATATTAAAATAAATATTTTTTGAAAAAATTTTATTCCATTTAATTTCTTTCTTTAAGATAAATGTGTGTTTTTAAAAGTCAAATATTTGAATTAAATTCTTTTTCTTTTTTGCCATAACCTATAGGCCAAAAAAGGTGAAATACCATACAAGCATTTAAATATATGTCTATTCTCGCCAACTCGTATTTAGTATTAAATTCAAAAGAATTTGAACTTCCATATCATTTTAAAATGATAGAAGATATATCATGTGATATATCGGAGTCATTGCAAAATGATGATCATAAATATGTCATTAAATCTCAAGTCAGTGAAGATATTCTTCAATTATTTATCCGATATTTAGTTGAAGGAGAAGAACCAGAAATTCATTTTGACACCATTTATGAGCTAAGCCAGTTATCTCACGAATTTCAGATCGATGAACTCAATTCAATGATTTCTGCAAAGAGAAAAAAGTGGCGAGAAGTTGAAACGTACATTGAAAACCAAGCAATATCCCCACAAACAGAAAAGCAAGATGATACCAAAGAACAAATCCAAAAACTCGAGCTACACATCAATCAGTTGCATAGAATTTTAAACTCACAAAAATCTCAGATTGAAAAACTGAAAAAGCAAGTCAAGAACAAAGACGCAGATCAGCAAGACGATGAAAAAGATATAAAAAATACAGATGGAAATCAAGAAGATACTGATGATTATGATGATTATGATACAAATAAGGAGCCATTTATCAATTCAAATATTGAATTGTTAACAATGAATCAAAATTCAATGCTCAATGAAAACATCAAAAATCAACAAAGTGAAATGATGGAGCAAATTCGAATTATCAAAGAAGAAATTAGATTGAAGGAAGCTGAATTGAGAAAGCAAGAGAAAACTAATTTGGATCATTACAACTCAATTGAAAAATTGAAAATTCAAGTTGAAGGCTTTAATAAACAATTGAATTTACAGAAAGAATTGATAACTCAAACTGAAAACAGTTTGAATGCCAAATTGGAACAAATCAAGCACGCTAACGATAAATTAATCGCCGAATTCATCACGAAAAGCATTTCTAATAAATATCTTTTTAAATCAAATTCCAACATTATTTTTTGGTTTAATATAATTCCAACTGTATCATTTTGAATAGAATTCTAATTGAAAATTTGAATAAAATTTCAAAGTATCACTTTTTTGATGTAATTTGAAAATTTTGATGTTTTTAATATAATTTCAATTATGAAATTGAATGACATTCATTACTTAATTTTTATGCTATTTCAAACAATTTATTAATGCAATTTCGAACATTCGATTTTAATTTAGTTTCAAATGCATTTGTTTTTTTTATTACGTTTTAATTCAATGATTTTTTTATTCAATTTCAATCGTCATTTTTTTAATAACATTTTAATTTCAATTTTATTAATACGGTTTTCATTATTTGAATGAATGGAATCTCGACCAATTTTTTTAATTCAATTTCAATCAGTATTTTATTACATTTCATTATACCGTTTTTTTAAAATTTCAACCCTTATTTCATAGCATTTAAATCAACTTTTTGAATAAAATTTCAATTGAATTTTTTTTTGTCATTTCATTCAAATGTTTCATCTAATTTCAACGAAATATTTTATTATATTTTAATCATTATATTCAATAAAGTTTGAACATTTATTTGCATGACATTTCAAATGGTATTTCATACAATTTCAATTTATTTCCTTTAATCAAATTCCAACTTTGAATTGAATTGGATTTCAATCAATTTTTTCAATGGAGTTTCAATTGAATTTTAATGCAATTTAAACTTAATTGATTCATCCGATTTTAATTAAATATTTTATTGGATTATCATTGTTATACTTATGTAATTTTTATTATGAAAATTTAATAACATTTCATTGATGGTTTTAATGCAATTTTCAGTATCATTTTAATATGGTTTCAAAAAAAGAATTAAATATAATTTCATCAAACATTTTAATGCAGTTCCCAAATAAAAATTACATTTACTTACTAAATTAAGCATGTTTTAAATTCATATTTCAATTAAATTTGATAATCATGGCATCATCCCATCCTATGGATAATAATTAATTATTAAGTAAACAAGTATTTATATTATCTTTATTTTATTTGCTTTAATGAGATATGATTTCATTCCACTCTTCATTCTCTCTGAATTTGTAATTTTTTCTATTTATTTTTTTATTAGAAATGCTTTTTTAAAAATTCTTCGTTTGCATATAAATGCATATTGATATTTTTTGAGATTATCTATAATTGATAAGTTAGCATTTCATTTATCTCTCATGAAAAAATTCAAATCATGATGATATGAATCAATTTATATTTATAATTATTTAAAAAAATATTTAAAAAATGGAATTATGTCGGTATATTTATATTTTTATTCCTTTTTTGAATATTTTAACGTCTGGTAAACGTACATATTTTCAAACTCCCAAATTTTCATTTAAAAAAAGGAATCAATAGCAATTTGATTAAAGGTGTGTAGGAGAATATTTGATATCTGATTATTACATTAATATCGATGTAAATTTCTTTAATAAATGTTTGGCTTCGATATCAAATAAAAAAAAAAAATACAAATAATTAGTATTACCTATTATTTAATAATTCAAAAACTAGTAATAACATAATTGGCCGTATTATAGATATGTTCCTTTGTTGTAATTTCACTCATAACATCAAAAATTAAAACAATCTTGTGCAACTTCAGCAAGATTAGTTTTAGCTGTCATTCTCACGTTTTGGAGATTTGGTACAATATTATCCCAATGGTCATCAAACCATTTAATTAGCATTGGGAATCTTCTACGTGATTCTCTGTCTAATTTAATATTAGTCTTAAGAGAAATAACTTCTGCTAATTTCTGGCATTCTAAATGAGTAATACCATTTCCAAATCTTTGGCAGAGGCCAATGTATGCAACTGAAATTTCTGGTTTGAAATTTTCTAAAATAGATTTTGTTTTTTTGCACTCTGCACTTGTTCCTCTCTTCTTAACTACTTTTTTTTCAGGTTGATTATCTGGCTCTTGTATTGCAATTGATGGGTCCTGATAAATCATCATGCAAAAAATATTTTGATATCAATTATTAAAAAATTTTTTGGCATTCAATAAAAAATTTTTGCTTATTCAAAATATGGAATTTCGATCATTCAATTAAAAATTTTTTATTGAATTTAAATCGTTGAAATTTTTATTCATATATTTAATGAATGTCTTGTTATTTTTTGCAAAATTATGCATTTTGGCTATATATATTCTAATATTTGTTATTTATTATTTATAAGTTAATTTAATTTTTGGCATCATCATGGCATCTCCCAAAAGAATGATATAATACAAAATGATATCTCTTATTTTAATAAATACACAAAGTGAGAAAATAAGACAAAAAAGTTATATTCTGATAAAAAGGTTGTATTTGATATTTTAAGGTAGAAAAAAAATTGAATGCAACGTCCTTTCAAATTTCAGAAGTGTTTCAAATCCAATGGAAGTTAACATATGAACATTCATTTTCTCTAAATAATCTCCTGATATTTGATGAGTTTCATTAAAAAGATGCGAAATCAAATGAATAGCTGTTATTACTATCATTAATTAATGCAATATCTATGATAATTCCAAAAATCTATTGGACTATAAATTTCAATTCTATTCCGATTTTTTTCATATCTTCTTTAGTAAAATGATTTTATTTAATATTTGAAATCCTTGCAGCAAAAATATTTTGATTATTTGCTTTATCAACTACTTTAAATACTTTATAAAATTCACTTTTTTTAATTAACTCTTTGTGTTCATAATTGTTCAAGTCTATAAAATCATTGTTATTAATCTGTTTATTTATACTATTAAAGGTTTCTACTTTATTTTCAATAACTTTTTCTTTAATGTTTTCATTATCTTTTTCATTGCTTTGTAAATTTATTTTCTTTTTAAGATTTTTCTTTTTGATTTTAATTTTCTTTTTGTATGGAAAAGTATCTCCAATTTTTGTTGTGTAGTCAATAAATTCATCTTGATCAATATCTTTAATAAATTTAGGATTTGATTTAAAAGCAGAAATGATTTCATCGAATGAAGGCCTTTCGTTAGGATTTCTTGACCAACATGATTTAATAAGTTTTTTCCAATGATTAGGAATTGATAAATGAAAAGAAGGACGAAGATTATTAATAGACACTTCTAATCCAATTTTAAAAAAAATTATTTAAATTCTTAAAAGGAATTTCAACTGTAATATTTTCATACAAAATTATTGAATAAGCGTAAACATCACTTTTTGTACTATAATGTGAATCAATCCAAATATCTGGTGCAATACATTTAGCAGTTCCAAGAGTACCAGAATTATTTTTATCATTAGAAATAATTTTAGATAAACCAAAATCAGTTAGTTTTGGATATAAATCTTCATCCAACAAAATATTTTCTGGTTTTAAATCTCGATGCAAAATATTAATTGAATGTAAATACTTCATTGCTGAAGCAATTCCATATATAATTATGAATTTCTTAGTATTATTCCAATCAGAAATACTTAGTCCTTGTCTTTCTAATTCTAATGCTTCTGATAATGATCCATTTGTTAGAAATTCAGTTACAATTACTGGCCTTGTTTGATTTTTAAAATTGGTTGAACTATATCCATAAAATTTGATTATTGATGAATAATTAACTCTTGACAATACTTCTATTTCTCTTGTAAAGAGAGTTTGTTTTCTTATATCTAAATCATACAAATCTGCTTTGAAAATTTTTGCTACGAAAATTTTATTAGTTTTTTTCTCAACTATTTTATAAACTTTTGCAAAACCTCCTTTTTTCTGTAGTTTTGAAAAATTTATTAATTCAATTGTTTTAATAGATTTTGGAATACTAATTTGAGATGATTTTCTATTAGATTTTTTTACATGAAACAAAACATCAAAATCAACTTTTTTGAATATAATCTCAAAATCTTTAAGTGGTAGATTATTATCAACGTATTTGACGTAATTGAAAAAATAATCGAAATCGACATTTTCATGAAATGATTTATCATTTTTTAATCGTTCACAAATTTGATTGAAAGTTTAGGATTCTTATCCCAACACTCTTCGATTAATCTCTTGTAGCATTGTGGGACTTCTTTCTGAAATTCTGGTCTTTTTCCCTGGACAATTTTCATCACAAAATTTTGAGAACTTTTAATTTGGAAAGAAAAAAAAAAAAATCAATAAACGTCAATCAATTCTGAATGTACACAATAATCATCAATCAAAAGCCCAGGAGCTATAGTTAAAGGTGATCCTATATTTCCATAAGTAGGATCTAAGATGCAGTTATCGGAATCATGTTGAAAAATTTTCGATACGTTAAAATCAGTAATTCCTGGCTTTAAATAAATAATCATCGAGTAAAATATTTCCTGGCTTTAAATCTCTATGAACGATATTATTAGCATGCAAATAGGTCATTCCTGATGCAATTCCGTATAAATATATCAATTTAAGTGTGGAATTCCATTCATATGGCGCCATTGAAGTAGTTTCCAATGTCCACATATCTTGCAATGAGCCATTACATAATTCAATTACAAAAGTCATTTTTGATTTATCATTGAAATCAACAGGACTATATCAAATGAATTTAACAATAGAATTATGACTACACTTTGATAAAATGTCAATCTCTCTCAGTATTTTTTGCTTTTCTTTTTGATTTATTTTTTCAATGTGCTGATTATATATTTGGGCTGCAAACAGTTCTCCAGTTGACTTTTCTTTGATTTTAAATATTTTATTTAATTCCATAACACATATTTCTTCTACTTTTTCATACAAATTGATATCCAATAAAAATTTCGAATTCATAATAAAATTAAGTTGATCTTCTTGATTTGATTCATTTCGTTGCTGTTCAGATGAATCACTTTTTTCTGCTTGAGTTGATTCATTTGATTGCATTCGTATTGATTCATTTGATTGCATTCGTATTGATTCATTTGATTGTATTTGTGTTGATTCATTTGATTGCATTCGTATTGATTCATTTGATTGCATTTGTGTTGATTCATTTGATTGCATTTGTATTGATTCATTTGATTGTATTTGTGTTGATTCATTTTGCTGCACTTGATTAAAATCACATGATTCTAAATAATTGATGTACAGAAAATATTTCTCTTTATTGATGTCATTCAATAAACTTTGATCTGTTTTCAATTGACTAACAATTGAATGAAATGGTGGACGTTTTCTCGGACTTCGTGACCAGAATTCCATGAGTTTCGAATTTTTTTCAGGAATTTGTCCAGATAAAAAAGGACATTTTTTTTATTCAACACAATATCTTTCATTTTCTCAAAATTGTCATCGGCTATATTAAACGGTTTCTCATTTGTTATTATTTCGTAAATTGTTATTGAAAATGCATAAACATCACTTGATTCGCTATATTTCTTTTTCTTATATACTTCTGGCGAAATATAAAATGGGCCACCAACAAAAGTTGGCTCTTTCTTTGTTTGTATCTTTCTCTCAGAAAAAGTTACAATATTCTCAAAATTTGAAATTTTTGGATAGAATGAGTCATCAAGTTGAATGCTATTTGGCTGAATATTCCGATGTAAAATTGATTGTGAATGAAGATATCGTAATCCTTCAGCGATGACCAAGACAATAATCAGTTTTTTGAGTTGTATTCAATTGATTCATTAGATTTCTTGGAAAGAATGAAACAACTGCAGCATATATCTTTTTTCATTAATCAAATTTTGCTGTTCAAAACTACTTAAATCAATAAGCCAACTATTGATGGGAAAATTATTTTCCAGTAAAAATTTTTCATAGGATATTTTGGCTTTGCTTCTTGAAAACATCGCTTGAAATTCCAGAGTAAACTAATCTGTCAAATAAAAAAAAATTATATCCAAAATAATTTTCAATTTTCTCAAAATGATATTGTTATTTTTATGTAATTATCAAATATTTATCTTTTTATATATATTTAATTTATAATTTAATGATAATAAGTCAAATTTATTATTTTTTTTAATCCTAATCATATTGTGATTTATTTAGCTTTACATTTGAATTAAAATGACAAACAAATTATGACAATAAATTATATACAAATTACAGACCAATATTGCATGAAACATATTTGACTTTTTTTTGTCTAATGATTATTCTAATAATTGTTAACAATTTTAATTTTTTGGTTTTTTGTTTATCAATAGACAAAAAATGCTTTGTTATATGTATTCATTTATTATTATGAAAAAAATATTATTTAGTTTAATTTGATGTTCAAATCAATTATTATAATCAAATGATTTGTATTATTGATATAATTATTTATTTTATGAATAAACTTATAAAAATATTTTTTGATTTTAAATATATAATATTCAAAGATTATTGAGAAATAAGGAAATTATTATTTTTAAATCTCATTCAAATCATAAATTTTTATATATATAAAGATATCTAATTATTTAAAATAAAATAAAAGTAATCTTGAGATGAATTAGCAATTAATTTTAATACATATATATTAATATTAAATTATATAATTTAATATGATTGTACTTTGAGTTATATTAGAATGGCTTTGTTCAACTTTTTAAAAGAGATAATTGTTATATTCAATTTTTGAATGATTTTTGACCAATTTACATTCATTTTATTTGTGATAGTTATGTAAAATGCATTCATTTTTTGAATAATTATTTTTTTTATAAAGTAAACATTTAATACAAAATTTTTTATATGACGAATTATCTCCTAGACAAAATTGATTTCATTTTATATTAATCTCACTTACAAATGATTTCACAGACTTTAAATTCCGTGAGCCATATTAAATGTTCAATTTTTGCAAATAATTTCAGCCTCAACAAAATGAGTGGACAATTTATCAAAGAATTTATATTTCTACTTGACACTTCACAAGATAAGTTAGGAATTTTGAAGAATATAAATGCAGAAAAGTTCAATAATTATCATTTAAACCAAAGTGTAGATAAGATTGCAAGCAATTCTTGTTCTAACTCTAATACCCAGGTGCCAACTTATTCTAATGACATTTTTTTAGAGTTTGATCATTTGCCAAAACCTTTTTAATTATTTCATTTATATATTAAAAAAGAGATTGTTATTAATTACATATATATATAAAATGCACTCATTAGTATTTCTCATTTTCTTTTTGTAGTCTGAATTTTTTTTAAGTTTTTTAAAAATATTTTGTTCATATTATATTTCAATTTGTAATTTACAAAATTGATATTTCTTGCCTTAAAAACGCACACAGCAAACACATAAAAGAGTTGTTTTTAAATAAAATAACTATATGTATATATATATAAAGATAATTAATATTAATAAAAAAATAAGTCATTTTATTTTTAAACATGATTTAATCCGTAAGTGTTGTATTATTTTTGCTTTAGCCAAGGATGGTTCAAAGCTTCTGATGCTGTCATTCTTAAATTTGTCTTCCAACATAAGCATCTATCTAAAAAGTCAATAAGCTGAGGAGACGACTCCTCTCCTATTAAATCTTTGAAGGAAAATCTTTTATTGGGATCAATCCTTGGTGAAGATTTCAAAGTTCCATCATTGTTAAAAAAGTACTGCTTCTTCTTTGTTTCTTTGTATATTGGTGCAGGAATTGGGCCAAGAAGTTGTACCATTAAATTTAGCATTTCTAATTCGTTTTTTCCTTGCAATATTGGTTTACCAACTAATAATTCAAGAATTATTAAACCTGCACCCCAAACATCTATTTTTGAATCGTATTGTAAATGCAATATAACTTCTGGAGATCTATAAAAACGACTCTGTATATAATATAATCTAACTTTTCTCTCTTCAATAGAAAAAGAGCTACCAAAATCTATTACTTTTACTTTTCTTTGATCATTTAGCGTTATACAAATATTTTGTGGTTTGATATCGCAATGGACGATGCCAATTTTGGATAAATCACGTAAAGCTCTAAAAATTTGAATTGCATATTCTCTAACAATAGATTGCCTCATCGGCTTAAATTTGTTATTCTCTAGAATTTTGTATAAATTTTCACCAAGTAATTCAAACGAGATGCATGCATGAGATCGGAATAGAAAATAGTCTAAACCTTTTATAGTATTGGAACATTTACACTTGTTTAAAGCAATAAGGACGGCGGCTTCTTTTTGGCTTTGTTCGGCATTAAGCAAAATCTTAATAGCAACTTGTTTTTTTGTTTTATAGTCATATGCTTGAATTACCTTTCCAAAAGCGCCAGAACCCAAAAATTTTATTACTTCGTATCTATAAGAAAGATGATCTTTTGGCTGAACTTTTTCATAAAAATCAGTATCTTTTGGATTTTTAAAATCTTGATATCCAAGGAAATATATATTTTTATAAAGCTTAATTTCTTCGATTTCATATGGCATGAGAATTGATGAGTAATCTTTTATCGTTTCTTCTGGTGAAATTGGTCCATTTTCTATTATTGGAGAAATCGAAATTGTTTGGTTTTTCCGACGAGGACTTCCACGAGCCCCTTGAGGCATTATTACAGGTAAAAGAGGACCTGATGAATTCATTTGTTTTTCATTACAATTTTTCATATTAACGTATCTTTAGGTTTTTACACTTTTTCAAAGAACTGTGAGGTTAATACTTTAATTAGTTATTCACTTCTATATATTATTCTGATATTTCTCTTTGAGTAAATATCATTTATACCAAATAAAATAAAAAGTATATCCTTCATTTGAATAGATATATGAAATATATATTTTTGAATAAAGAAACGATAATCGAGAAGGTGAATAAATTATAATTTAACCTTAAAAAATTTATATCAACAAAGTATTTATTCAAAACAATTTAGATCATATTTTTGCCACTAGCATATATGTATTTTACGTTCTAATTCAAGTCTATCTTTTAAGCTGGCATATTAAAGCAATTTTTAGAATTTGGCGAGAATTATGATTTCTAATAGGCGTGACCGTTTTAAAAAAAACAAGTTGGGTAAGTAGCTCTTTCAAGTTATTCATAACAATAGAAAATTTTATAAAATTTTATTCAACTATTCATTTTTTTGTTTGCTGTTTCAAGAATTCATGAATAAGCGGTATAATTTTTTTTGTTGGTCCATCTGGATAAAAGTCATTATTTTCATGGCCAATAATGTTAATTGGAACCCATCTTACTCTATCAATTTCTAATGGCGATGGGGATTTTAGTTTTTTTGACGGATCCATCGGTACGTTTTTAACATGAAACATATAAACATCAGATTTTTGTTTTCTTGAATATTTGAACATGTATTTGTCTGTAATGTAAGGACTAACGTCAATTCCAGTTTCTTCAAGCGTTTCTCTTGCGGCTGTCGTCATATATGACTCACCCTCGCTCATTTTTCCTTTTGGAAATGAAAACATTTTTTTGCGAGTTGTATGATGAACGACAAGAACGTGAGTAAGAGTCGAATTATAACAAATGCATCCACAAGCAATTGCTTCATCACGCAATTTGTCGTGAAGCGAGCCAATCCTTGTGATAAATTTGTTACCGTTAGTATTAAGAATTTGCTGAAGTTGTGGAATCTGATTAAAAAAGTTTTTGGTGAGTTCTTGATAATTTTTCGATTTAAGATCAGTTTTCTTGTCATTTTTGTGATATGTTAAAAAAAAATAGAATGCGTTTTCAAGTTGAATAGAAAAATCTGCTTCATTTGATATCGTACTAGGAGGCATGTTTAAAAAAAAGCGAACAAAAATATCTTCAGCTTGTTCTTTTGTCATATTCAAATCTGGTTTGCCTCTTACATTAGATGATGACATATAAAAACGCGATAATCTCTCTAAAGTTTTCTTATAAAATTTTAAAACTTTTTCTATTTAAAATTTTTATTGAAAAAGTAAAGGTGTAAAATGGATATTGTGAATGAAATTACTTTGAAGGTTTGAAAAATAAAAAAAGGCATAAGAGTAAATACTATTTATATTTATTTAAGATGCAAAAGCTGGATACTTAGCTTTTGATGTAATTTTTCTATTAATTTTATTATTTTCTTTCAAATATAGCTTCTTATCAATTTCATCTAGTTCTTTCAATGAAAGTTCTTTATCCACAAACTTATGTTCATTGTGAAATAAAAATTTAACGCCATTTTCTTGATATTCAGGGAAACTGCCCAAACCTGCCATTTGATAATTATCTGGAGTAACTTCACAAAATCCATGCTGAGGGAAAGCCTGATTTTCGCCAAACAATATGAAATCTGCAGTTGAAGGAACTAAATTTAGCATTGATGAGATGCAATTGACATTCACTGAGAATATTCTATTAGTAATCCAATTTACGCCGATTATTCCTTTGAGCATTGGCATTTTCTTTGTAATTAGAAGCATGTCATATAATTTGTAAATAAATTTTGCCACCCGATTTTTATCTATTCTAAAGAATGTGTTAACAAGTTTTTCAAAAGTGAAGTCATTTTGATTTTCTTCCCAAAAAGAAATTGGCTCTAGCTTCAACTGATAAGGATTCAAAATAAGCGTTTTGTCTGACATTGCAGAGCTGAATAAAGGTGGCTCGTAAACAATGAGTGAACGGAAATAAAGTTCCATTTCTTCCTGCTTTTTATTTTGATTAGACAATTCCTCTTTATATGATTTCATGTCACTTAGTGATTGAGGATCTCTTGGGTAATACTCTTGTGTTTTATTAAACGTCTTTTCATTGAATTGTGAATTATTTTGAATTAAATGATTTGAACTTGGCTGATGCGGCTGCTGAATGTTCTGACTAATATTGCAATCATTCATTTGTGGGAATTGATTTCTCTGATATTTCCATTCTATACAGTGTTCTATGGGGTGAACTTTCGTAATAACATGCTGATTTATTTCTTGACGGCTGTTGAATGTTTGGATTGGCTGATATTGTTGTTGGTCATTTTGAATTGATTGCTGGCGAAAATTCATATTTTGAACTGCAAATATTTGAGGTTGGATGTTTTGAACTGTTGATATTTGAGGTTGGATATTTTGAACTGTTGATATTTGAGGTTGGATGTTTTGAACTGTTGATATTTGAGGTTGGATATTTTGAACTGTTGATATTTGAGGTTGGATGTTTTGAGCTGTTGATATTTGAGGTTGGATGTTTTGAACAGTTGATATTTGAGGTTGGATATTTTGAGCTGTTGATATTTGAGGTTGGATGTTTTGCACTGTTGATATTTGAGGTTGGATGTTTTGCACTGTTGATATTTGAGGTTGGATGTTTTGCACTGTTGATATTTGAGGTTGGATGTTTTGCACTGTTGATATTTGAGGTTGGATGTTTTGCACTGTTGATATTTGAGATTGGATGTTTTGCACTGTTGATATTTGAGGTTGAATGTTTTGAACTGTCTGTGATTGAAGTGGTTTAAATGTTTGCACACTTTGCTGCTGTGGTGGATAATTTGAAGGGTTTGGCTGCTGTCTTTGATGCGGATAACTTGTTTGAAAAAGTGGCTGTGGAATTTGTCTATTGTTTTGAACGGTTTGAAGTGATTTCCTTTGATTATTTTGAAAAAAATGCTGATAATTCTGTTGAGTATTGCCTGCATTGTTTATTAATGAAGGATTATGATTATATATGGTTTTCCCATCATTTGGTGCTTGTATTTTTATGTTTAAAATAGGCATTGTTAATTTTGATTTGTATTTGTTTTGATTTGACTGCATTGTTTGTTGAGTGCATTGAAAATGCTGTTCACTTGTTTTTGGACATAGATTGCCAGTTTCATCATTAGATGAATCGCTTTTTATGCCATACAAATTATTATTTTCACTTTCAATTTGACGGTAATTCCCATTTTCAAATTGAAGATGAACTTTTTCAGTAATTGATGAAAAAAAGCATGTTTGAGAAGATGTATCAACATTATTTGTTTTCTCTTTTAATGCTTTGTTGGATTCATTCTTTGATTGATCATGTTGACTTTCTACAAAATTTGAGTTATCATTTTTTTCTTTCATTGAATTTTGCTGACTTTGTGAAGTGATATCAACTTTTTTCAATTTATTTTGGTTTTTTAGGCTTTCATTTATTGGAACTTTTGAACTCAATTCAGATTCACTTTCAGCTTTTGACTTCAGAAATGGTTTTTTTGTTTTTGACGATTTATTTTTTTTGAAAAAATGCGGAAAATTCCCTTCTTCTTTTAAAATCGACTTTTTATTTTGACTTTCATTTAGGAGGAATTCTTCTTTCTCATCTATCTTTCTATTTTCAAGATCTGGCTTATTATTTTCAAAAATTTCATTTTGATCATTGTGATCTATAATGTATGGTTGCTTGGTGAGATTGTTAGATCTTTGAAAAAGATTTGTATATCCACTATAATTTGATGAATCTCTTGACTCAGAATTATTTAAAACAAAATTTGAAATATCATTGAAAGGATACGATTCTTTTTGATAATCGTAAAAACTATCTTGTCCATTAAAATACCTATCAAATGTACAGTTGCAATTCCGATAATTTTCAGCTTGAATATTTTCTTTTTCTCTTCTTTTTGGATAATTTAATGAAGGCATGTTTGTTTTGCAATTGACAATTTCTGTGCTTATACACTCACAATTGTTTCTATATGCATTGGGAGATGAAGGGTAATCCATCATTCGATATTATTTCAAAATGAATATCAACAACTTTTTTTATCTATTTTTTATGAAAATTTCATATTCAAATATTCAAAAAACTGTGGAAACAAAACAGTAAGGATAATTGAACAATTTTTTTCAAAGCTATTGTTTCACTGTGAAAAATGTATGTGTTGTTACATAATTCTATAAAAACAAATGAGAATAAAAAATATAAAACTTTGAAGTTTGTTTAAAATCTTTCAAATATTTAAATATCAATGATTAATATCGTTAAAATACATCATTATTCAATGAAATTATTTGGTTAAAACATTACAAAAAAATAAAATATCGAGATAATCATATTTTTTTCCTACATAAATAAATTTATCTATTTGAATGTAATTATTCAAAATTCAAATGCTCTGAAATATTTGAAAGCACGTAAAACTCTCTAAAAAACAACAAATATTAATCAAAAAAACTAATATGAATAATGATAATATAATGATTTTTGATGAAAGACTGACTAATATTATGACAATTGTATAGTTATTTAAACACAAAATTGAATGTTTATCCTTTCAAAAACTCCAAATTCATCGTAAAAAACCATTTCAATTTCTTTTATTGTTTCTATTTCAACGAAAATTTATTTTTAAATTATCCAATGTTCCTGCTATTAAACTTTAAAAGATAATGAATTTTAATCGAAATGATTGCTAATAATTCATATTTCAATCAAATTTGAATGATTTCTCAATTAACTGTTTTATTTTTATTTAAGAGTATCTCAAAATAGAATTAATTAAAAAGGTTGCATATGTTCAGATAAAAACAACCATCTCTATTAAGAAAAAGTTTTAGATTTTCATAAAAATGTTGTACATATCATAAAATATTTGTGATAAATGGTTTTTCAATTGATAAAATAAAATATTTATTACATTATAAAAAGGATGTTGATTACTTTTTTTATTTGATAATCTGCCTATAAGTATTTTGGGTTCCAAAAAGGAAAGATATAAAAAAAGTGATATTGAAAAGAAAATATTCTATCAGTCTATCAATTTTTTCAAAAATATTGAATTTTGAATTGCAGTTCAAATTCAAAAGGGTATATTTGGAAAATTACTAAATTAAACAATTATATGATTTTGTTTTTAGAACAATATTTTTGAAAAAAATATGAATATTCAATAGACTCATTGAATTACCCATTGGTTCAAAGGTGACTGTGAGTTTTGAGAAGGCAAGATGATATGATTAATTCAAAAAATAAAATGGGTGATATCAAGTTCGTTTTTTTACCATTCAAAATCTGAAAGTTATATCACTCATAAAAATTTTATCTGTTTTTTTGACTTCATTTCAATGATTTTCTCACTAAATTTAATTGGTTTTCAGCCTTAATATTTTCAGATAATACATAATTACTAATCCTCTTTCAATCCCTCGATCTAATTCAAAAAGCTATTTTTATCATCAGATATATTTTTCGTTGTTTTTTTTGAATGCCAAATACATCAGATTCTAATAATCATACATAATGACAAGGATGAGTTATGCTTTCTGAAAAGAAGGTTAAAAAAAAAAAGTAATTTTTTGCCTTCAAAAAGTTCATTTTCATACATCTTTTTCTAGTAAAAATAATTTTCTTTATCTATTTTAAACTAAAAAATATATTTATTTGGTTGCCAAATTTTTCATTTTACGTATTATCTCGAATTGCATTTTTTTATCAATTTCATTATATCTTTTTTGTTTCTTCGGATTTTTAAGCTCATGAAATTTTAATATTATAAATTAAATAATCTGAAGATAAATTATTTTTTTTTACTGATAATTTTAAGTTTTAATATATTTTTGGATATATAATTTCCCCATTCTAGCAATTATTAATGATTTTTAATTTTAATTAGGACATTTTGGGCTATTCCATTAAAATCAGTTTTTATCTTTTTATATTTTTGCACCAAAATAAACTTTTCTAATTTCCTTTAATCAATTAATTTTTATTTATTTATTATTTTTTATTTATTTATTATTTATTGCAATGCATATCTAATTATAGATTATATTTTAATATTTATTAAATACAATGATATTTTAAGATATCCATACTACTTGCTTATCTCTTTGATAACTTTTTGTGAAAATAAAATTTTGGAATTATTGCAATTTTCAATGCTTTTGAATTTTTGTATGTAGATAATTGATTGATATAAAGGGGTCCGATTCCTTGTTGCCCGAAATTTTCTTATTTCTAATAGGTTTTTAACTATTATATTAAACATAAATTAAATATAGAAAAATATATTTATTTTAGCCCGAAGATTTTTGATATCTTAATTTAACTATAAGATATGCATATTTTAATAAATTGAGTTGTAATTTTTGAATTTTTGAATACTTTAATTCAAATTATACAATTTCAAAGAATTCAAATTAACTGAAAAAAAAAAAAAAATATCCATTCATTGAAATAATCTTTTTTGAATAATTTATATGATTTTTTTATTTTTCTAATATCTCTAATTTAAGCCATCAAAAATATAATATTTTATCATATATATAGCAAATCATTTAAATATAAAAATTTAAAATATGTATTAAATTACATAATTCGGTTATTCAAACCGGTTTTAACAAAAATCTTTCAAAAAAGTTTTTTGATCAATCAAATTTCAATATAATTGTATTATATTCTATGATTAATTGTTTAGAATTACTTTTTTTATCATTTGTGTTCACACATATACGAATTTTGATTTTATTTTTTGAATGGATCATTCAAATTTGAAAAGAGATTTGATCGATCAAAAACTTTTTGAGAAGGTCAATATTAGTATTTTTTTTTTTTTTTTTTTTTTTTTAATTGGTAACCCCAACCAAACCGTTTACAATTAAAATCGAGTTAAAATAACAAAGAATATCTCAATAATAATGTTCAATATTAAATTATAATTTGTGTAAATTGATTTATATAATGCAATATAATATTTTAAATGTAATTTTTATTCTTAATTTTATATATTATCATGAAATATTTGCATTATCAATCATTACAAATAAATTTCAAATATCTTCTGGGAAAACCCAATTATTCTTAATATAAAATGGGTTTCTCCTATTTTTAACGTTTTGTTTTATTTTCATTACAAATTTCATGATCATATTTTATTTAAATTCTCTTTTTACCCTCGGCTTGCAAATTAAAAGTATTTATCTGTTATTAGTAATTATATTTTGATGAATTTGTGAAATATTAAACGATGGAATCAATTTAAAGACGAAAAAATTCTTTTGCAAAAATAGATTAATTTTTTTTTTTTTTAATATTTGCAAATATACAAAACATTTATATTGATATTATGAGATTTAATTTTTAAATTATGTTTTTGCTTAAATATATTGGATATTTTTCATGATATTTAAGCTTGTAAAATATACTCAAATGTAAAAAAAAGACCTGGTCTTGGTGATTCTTTCGGGTCTTTTGGCGATTTTAATAAATCTTTTAAAAAGTTATTTTTTATGAATTATTAAATAAAATGATTAAATGATATTTGATTAAATAATAATTCAATTTACGAATCAACATTCAAAAAATTCAATGAATTTATTTAATTACTGGGCTATATATATTCATAAAAATATAAATACTATTAATATTTTAAATACATTTTATATCGGTATATATTTAAAATATAAATGAAAAAAAATTTATTTTCAATTGAAAAAATGCTTTTATTGATTTTATTATATATTTATATCTTATTTTTTTTTTTATTTTATATATGATATTTTGAAAGCTTTACAAATCACCATCGCCAAAAAAACCGTTTTGGTGATCTCCAACATATATGTAAACTATTCAAAATTGAATGCTGTCGCCAAAAGCCCAAGACCTGGGCTTTTGGTGAAATCGGTTATTTGGCTTTTCATCGTCAATATAAATGAGCTTTTTATTATTATTTTATATGATATATTATACAAATCATACAATTATTTAGTAATATTCAAAAAATAACATTTTTTTACTGAGAAAATCTTATCGATTATTAATATGACTTTTGATAAAACTCATTTAATTCCTCTTTCAAATAATTCAATGGTTTATGACTTTTGATAAAACTAAATTTTATTAATAAAATCTATTTGACAATAATATGGTTACATTTGGTGATTTTTAAAACCCAAAAAACGTTTATTTCACCAAATTTACAAGCTTATGATATTCCAGTGATTTTATAAACCTAATACATGATATAATCTTATTTTACAATGATCATAATTCATATCTTATTTGTATTATGTAGGAATGAAGCATCAATTCATATTTATTATTATTAGTTGTTTATATTTAATTACATTTCATAAGCCATAACTCAAATGATTAATGAAAAATAACCTTTACGGACATTGGTCATTACATTGGTCATTTTATTTGACTTTTGATAAAAAAAAAAACGTGCGTGTAACGGTCAAAATTTGGTTATTTTTTTTAGGTACAAATCCAGTACGTTATTTTTTGAATAGGAGAACGTTTATTATTTGAATAGTTGCATGTCTCTGAAAAAGTTTAAATTGACTAGGTTTGTTTTTGACACTTATTTTACAATTTAAATAAACATTATGACATGTTATATGAAAAGGAGGTACTGAATAAGCAAAAGAGACTTTTTATAAGGACATTCAAATAATTGAAAGAAAATAATTTTTTCTCTCAATTATTTTTATTTTTGAGAGAATTAAAAAATAAAATTATTTATAATCTTTTTATATTTTTACATAATTTTTACCGAGGCTACATACCGCCTAGCGGGCGTCGAGCGAAGCCGAGACCCCGCGGCTGGCGGTAAGAATCGGTAAAAATTATGTACCATAAAAAGATTTAAAAATCTTTTTATTTTTTATATTTTCTCAGATAAAAAAATGATAGATCTTCAAATGCAGATTTTTTAGAAAAAACGTTAAGGTCAAATATTTTAATGTTATTTTTACGGTTGTGGCCACACTCATATTTGTTTTCTTTGGCGAATATTAATCACTCTTCGGCTTACCAAGCAACTATAAAGACAAGCGTTTTTTCCCATAAGCCATAAGTAATGACGATCTTGGATTTTACGTTTTTTTTACAGACTTAAGAATATTTCAACTTTTTATATAACATTTTACTTAATTATATTCCAAAAAATGTTTACGAGTATGATTTTAATGATGGCATTAATGCATTTGATCCATGTATTCTTCTTATATTAAAGTTTTTCACTATGCATATTTCCTTTTTTGCCCTGAATATTGATGAAATCCTTTTTAGTTTTACTCTATTTTCATGGCGGAATAATTTTATTAATACTAGCTCTATCATTTATTCGACAAAAATGAACAAATTTATACTATTCTGATAATTAAGGTTATCCTAATAGTGTTCCGTCACAAAAAAAGGTATTTTTAAAGTTTTAATAAAAATAATCAGGTTTTTAAGTAACTTTTTTATTTTTTTTATCCTCATGCCATTTTCTATTAAACCGTCGGGAAAAAAAAATTGAATGCGATTTTCCAAAATTTTGTACTTTTTTCAATTGAAAAAAAATTGAATGAAAATTTTCCGAAAAATCTGCATTTTGGAATCTATCAAAAAAATTGAAAGGTTATTGTAAGAGAAAATGTGCTTATAAACCCACAAAAAGTTTAACTTTTTCTTTATATAAAAGTCCACATAAACAAAATTTGAAACAAAAAAAAATATTTTCAATAGTTAAAAAAATAATTATATTTTAATCTTTTTATGGTACATAATTTTTACCGATACTTACCGCCATCCGCGGGGTCTCGACTCGGCTTCGCCTCGCTCGACGCCCGCTAGGCGGTATGTAGTCTCGGTAAAAATTATGTAAAAATATAAAAAGATTAAAAATTAATATTTTTATACATATGAAAATATTTTTTTTTGTTTCAATTTTGTTTATACGACTTTATAAATAAAGAAAAAGTTAAACTTTTTGTTGGTTTAGGAGCACATTTTCTCTTATTATAAAAAAATTGAAAGGTAAATTTATTCTCATTCAATTATTTGAATGTCCTTACAAAAAGTCTCTTTTGCTTATTCAGTACCGAAATGGATGAAAATAATCATTTTTTATTTAACATGTCATCTTATTCTTTGAGAATGTCAAAAAAAATTGCGGTTACTAAACGTACTGGATTTGTACCTTAAGAATTTGACTATAGAAATTGCTTAAAAATAGTAACTTTATTTTTATCAACATCGCAAACTAAAAAAAAAAAAAAAAAAAAAAAAATCAAATTATTGGCCTTGACGATCAATTTTAATTTTTTTTCTCTCTATGTCTTCCCCCCCCCCCACCCACCCACTCGCCATCATTTTTCGCGAAGTGAAAATCGCAAACTAAAAAAAAAAAAAAAAAAAAAATCAAATTATTGACCTTGACGATCAAAGATCAGAAAATTTTGAAATTTTGGTCATTTTTTTTGGATATTTTCATTATGGTCATGGACATTGGACATTTTAGCTATTTTTTCAAACAAACCTATTCAATTCGACTTTTTGGACATTTTTTTGTAACGTACAAAAAAGGTTAATGAAAAATAACAGAAAAAAATCTATATCACCAATAATTTAATGTTTGATTTTCAAAAACATATTCATTTATTGTATCATTTGATGCTTGATGGTAAATCAAAAAAAAATCAAAAAAGTGCTCTTAACAGAACATTTTAACCATAAAAAAGTGACATTTGGACTTAACAAGATACTTTAGTGTTTAAATATATCTTTTAAAATAATTTTTGTATTAATCAATTAATAAGATGAGTATAAATCTCGAAAAAATTGTGATTCATGGGCGGTTTTTGGCCTCTCAAAAAGTGGATATTTAAAACATCTATAATTTCCATAATAATGTATTTTTAATTTATTTTATAGTCTATATATAATGCAAAAGTATATAATATATTATTTGTATGACTATAAAAGCAAAATTACAAAAAAAATAAAAATCTCATATTTATGATTTTTTTTATATTTGAAATATCCATGCTCCGAAGACATAGTTTAATTTTTATTTATTTATAAAATATTTTATACTAGGAAACCATATCATTTCTAATAATCCTCAAATAGTTATTTCTCCTCTCAAAATTCAATGAAAAACAATAATCAAAATAGTGTTTATTATTTTTCATTGAATGAAGAATTAAAAGGGAAAATTTTATATTTATCAAATTAAAATAAATATTAATTATATATGCTAATAAATATACTATTTATTTCCTATATTCCAATGTAATACTATTTATTATTATTTTCTAATATCTTTCAAAAATATATTTTTTTGAATACTCAATGATAAAAATTAAAATTCAAATATTTTAATATAAAATAAGTAAATTTCCTTTTAGTTACATATTAAATATATATAAAATATATTAATCATTATTAATACATATAAATCAAATAATATAAAATAAATAATAAATAAAAAAAATCTGAAAAAAATATCATTTTTTCTGTTATTTCAATTTATTTATTTCCTATATTAGCATAGATAATTTATTAATAAAAATATAAAATTGTATTTATGATACAAATAATATCATTAATAAATAAATATATAAAATAAATCATAATAACCTAAATATTCTAATATATTTGACTATTTTTTTTTTATGAGTATATATTTTTTTTCTGAAAAAATTATCAATACGCCGTCAATAAATAAAATAAATTTTGAAGAATATATTACTCACTTTCTCAAAAAAAAAAAAAAAGTGCGTAATGCGAGAATTAAATAAAATAAATATTATAGAACATATAAAGCATTCAAATTTAATATATAAAAAAAAATTCTTACATTATGTGCTATGATTCATCAGAAAGAGAATTAAATAAAATAAATTTTATAGAATATATAAAGCATTCAAATTTAATACAAAAAAGTTTTTATTTTATTTTTCAATTCTCCAAATAAAAAAAAAACACAGAAAAATCTGCAACTTTTATGAAGGTCACTGATCTAGGATTAGGACCTACTACCCAAGGTCTTAATATAGATACATCAATACAATTAACAAATAACCATCGAATTCTATTTTTTAACTTTGTCTCTCTTCGTCAACTTGATTCACAAAAAATAAGATATTTTTCGATAGTTGCTTCTTTCTTTTGTTTTTTACAGAATGTTTACATTTCTTTTTGGCCATATCTCAATTTAACAGCCAAGGAAATAAAAAATCGACATGATTATATCAGAGAACCTATTTTTTTCGAAGAAAATATAACAAATGCACTCTTTTTTTATACTACTGAAGAAAGTGATAGAATCCAAATATTAATTTCATTTATCATTTTTTTTCTATCAATATTTTTCTTCTTGTTGTCACTTATTTGCTTTTGTCTTTACTTTTTCAAACATATTGTTAACTTCCAATTAATTTTATGTTTCAACTTTTTTGTAAATTTTATTTGTCCCATCATTGCGATTCCTTTAAGTTTTCAAATTGGATTTCTCATATCACATGTCAATATTTTAAAAGAGATTGAAGAAGAAGGAAGAGGAATTTTCATTATTATAATAATACTAGATGTTATTCTATACATTATTGTGATATCAAACACGCTGATTTGTAATATTTTCAATGCTCATTCAATTATTATCGTTGAATATTATTTTCTCTCAAAAAGTGGACTTTTTCAATCATATTTGACACTTTTTCCATCGGTCACTTTACTTCTTTCCTATGTCTTGCCACTTTTCCATTCAAATATGAGATATTTGGTCATATCACTTCACATGTTATATTGTATTTCAATTGTTATTTGGTCGTTTTGGATTCCCTTTGCAAGAGTTAGGTATAACGGTTTTATATCATCTGTGTCATTATCAATGCTGGTATCTGATATTCTGTGCTTTACTGACTATAATACAAATTGGCATCGTTACATCATTTTCATTGTGAGTTTCTTTTTCTTTCTCATTATCATGAACACTTTCATCAAACTTCGGATCAAACTTCTTTTGAAAAAAGGCGAAAAGAAAGAGAAAAAAGAAGAAAATAATTTTTCTGAGAACTCTGAAAAAGTTGACTCTTCTGAAAAATTTCAATTGTTTGGTGACCCTTCTCCTCAATTGACCGGTTATGAAAACTTTTCTGTTTCAAAATGTTTGTTTGTTTTGAGAATCGCAATTATTATGAAAAGTCAAGTTTTTTTAGATGGCCGACTTTTGGACATGCTTGCTGCCAAAGTTGAATCTGATGAAGACAAGATACAGCTTGCCTTTTTGATTTGTTATTTTCATGATTATCAGTCAATTTTCTTTGCACTTTTGACCAGTTTGAAACGAGCCAAATTTCTTCCGTTTCTCAGAGAATTCCAACTTTTTCAGCTCCGTTGTTATGACATTTGCTGCCATCCTAGCTCGGCCATTGAAGGCATTGAAGAGATCATTCGGGAGACATCAATTCTTGAAGTCTATCTTCGTTCATATTGGCAGATAATTGACTCTGAATGCAGCTCATATGAAGAAGCACGTTTAAAAGTAATTGGTGACGAAAACATTGAAAATTCGTTACCTGAAAATTTCAAAATGAAAGCTAATTTGTTCTCACAATTCGACCGTTTATCGCGAGCTATTCACAGCTGTCAAAGTAAATGGATAGCACTGATTAGTCTTTATCCGAATAACATTCAAGTTGCCGACGAATACACGAAATTTTTGATCAATTGTCATGGCGATTTCATTGGTGCATCTGAATGGAAAACCGTTTCTTGTTTAATTCAAGATGGAAAGACTTACAAATTTAATCCGGCACAAGTCTCATTTTTAAGGGCCTTTCCGAGCTATGCTAAACAAGTCATTCCGAAATCAACTTTAATTAAAGGATTCGATGACATTGAATTTATCGACAAAGTTGAAAACATTGACAATTTGATAGAAATGCCTGAAGCACGTTTTGAATTCCAACGATCTGTTAACTCGGCCTATCCGATATCGATTTCGATTTTCATGTTTCTTTCGATCTTTTCTTTCTTGTTTATTTTGGTTTTTTGGGTTTATGGAATTTGCTGTTTTAGTAAATTTCAGATGATGATTGAAAGCATATATTACTTGATGGGAGCATCACTTTTATCTCAAAAAATTTCCATTAATTTTATCTCTGGCATCATGGACTATGGGACACTTCCTGACATTGACATTTTTCCTTCACAAAATGAGATATTTTCGACCATTTTTTCTAACGGATTCAATGATCGAATTGGGAATAGATTCACGCCGTCATTAATTCCATTGAATGATGATTATAAATCAAATTTGTATGATGTTGCTGAATTATCAGTTGAAATTATTAATTATTTGCGTAATTCAGTCTTACTAGAAATTGAAAATAAAAATGATTTTCAACTTGTTTTAGATGTGTTTTATAATCATTCAGTGCAAAGTGATTATTACATATCGAAAGATGAGTCAATTTTATCTACTTCTAATTTGCAATCTTTACTAATTTCTCATATTGTTTATTATTTTAGTTTATCAGTAAATGAATCGTATGATTTCATTGATGATCCTGGTCTTTATCATGCTATTTCAGCTGGTGACATTGTCATCAATAAGTTAGATGAAGTTGCTGAATCTGTTTTAAAATGTAATGAGAAAATTCTTAATTCAAATAAGTTTACTTATTCTGGTGTAATTTATATTTTAACAGCTGTTTATATTCTCTTTTCAGTTGTGTTTGTTTGGATTGCTTTTTACTTCGTTCGTCGAAGTTTTGTATCAATTATGAGCTCTTTGTGTCATTTTCCAAAGAATGTTAAGCAGAAAGCAATTTGCTCGATAATAAAGAAAGACAAAAATAGTAATTATAATGAGAACATTGATGATTTAGATGTTAAAAATCTTCAGTTCAAAATAAAAAATGTTGTTCTAATTGCTTTGATAATATCAACATTAATTCATTTTGTTTTAGGAGGATGTATTTTTTATTTTCATTTCATTGATGATAAATTCAAATCAAATTTCATATCAATCACAGAATTGTCTCATTATTATTCATTAGAAACATCGAAAGCTGTTGAAGTTTTATATTCTTTGATGGCGGCGAATACGTTTGGCAAAATAATTCCTGCTGTTGATCAAAAATACAAAGATAAAGTAGCACTAGCAATAAAAGACTTTGTTAGAATTCATCAGCAATGCTGGAATTACTCAGTTCAAGGCGATTGTGGAATTAAAGGTGAATATTTAAAAGCAATAAATGATTTGAAAAGCAAAGAAAAATGTCCACAATGGGCAAATAAAACGTATCATGAATTAATTGCTTGTCTTGCTGAAGAACCTGCAGTTAATGCATTTATTGATTTAACTAATACTTTGATAGGAAGAATAAGTGACCCAAATCTGTTTAAAACAGATCAGTTTAAGCAATACATTCATTTTGTTCTAGCACATCTTTATTATGACATTCAGAATTTTGCTTTTTTGCTTTCAATGGGAGCTGAAAATAAAAAGAATGATTTTGTTACAATCATTGATACTTTCGGAGGTATGTCTATTCTAGTTGCTTTCGCATTGTTCATTTGGAACATTTATATTTATATTAAAATTCGTGATATTTTCAAATTATTGTTCGCTTTCATTTCTAGAGTTCTGCCTTCTGATTTGATCACCAATAGTAATCTCCTATCTGAACTACTAGGTATTAAAATGAATAGCAAATCATTGAGCGAAAATAGTGAAGTTTCTTTCTTGGTTCAAGAGTCGTCGACACCGATTGTATTCTTAGATAGAACGACATTAATTGAGTTCGTTAACAATGCTTTCACGCGCACTTTTGGTTATGAAGCAAACTTCATTGTTGGCCAAAAAATATCAGCACTGATTGATGATGAATCAATCTTGTTTTATCTTGACACGTTGAAGTTCTTTGAGACAAAGAAATGTGAAGTGAAAACAATTCATTGTAAAAAAGGGAATGGAAACAAAGCGTTGTTTGAAATAACAATTATTCCAATCCACAGCACTCAGAAAGAGAAGCATGATTCACATCATAAAAAGGAAGAATTAAGCGACGATAGTGATGATTCAAAAAGTAGTTTCATTAATCGTATCGCTCTCGTTTTCTCCGAAAAAACATCAAAAATAAATCTAGAGAAAAAGTGCCAACAAATGAAGTCATTAACTGATAAAATAATGAAAGCAGTCTTCCCTGAAATAATTAATTTGTATATCGACGGCCATTTGAAAATGTGCGCAATCTGTATCATCAAATTTCAGAATTCTTTCTCTTCGCAAATTTCTTACAATCGTGTCCTCCAGCAGCGTCAAAACATGTATGAATTGTTACATGAAAGATTGAAAATTTACCCGTTACTGGCGCCTCTTGATTGCAAGAACGGACTGTTCACAATTGTCGCCTGTAGGAAAAACGACCCAACAGAATTGGCAATTGAATGTTTGAGCTTCGTATTCAATATTTGTGACGAGCTCTCAATTACAAAGGATTTGAATTCAAATATGATTTTGAGGCAGTTTTTCGCTGTCGTCGAAACAGATGGTGAAGTGATCCTTGGCTGGTCAGGTGATGTCACCAAGAAAACCGTTTTGACAGGCCATTTAATTGACCGTGCTTTGAAAGTCCTCGATTACTCAAGCTTGGTCGGAACAGTCTGCGTCTCCAAGAAGACTTACGAGTGCATCATGCAGCACGACTACGTGTTCAACGAAAGAGTGATTGACGAGGAAATCGACGGGTCCTCTTCTATTTACTCAATCGAAAGCAACATGGAGTCGATTTATGAATCAACAAAATTGGCTAGAAACAACAACATGAACGAGTCAAATGCAACAAATGGATTCACGAATAGCTTCATCGAGAAGCTGAAAATTGAAGAAGGCTTTTTTGCAAATAATGGCGAATAAAATGTTTTTAAAATATATTAAATTAAATTGTAAAAAAAGTTTATGACATTTTTTTTCTATGTGTATATTCAATTTTTATTGATAAAACTTTTTCAAAAGAGAAATCATTCATTTTTAAAATGATGAAAATTTTATTTTATATCATGTGATATAGCATTTTTATTTAATAAAACAGATAATTAATGCTAATTAAAAATAATTCATTAATCATATGTGGAAAAAACTTAAAAAGATATCAATTATTAAAAGTTAAGCTCGGAAAGTTATCCAAAATTTTAAAAGTTATCCCAAAGTTATCCCAAAATTTTTTCCTAGAAAAAGTGTTGAACTTATTCTAAAAAGCTAATAAAAAGTCAAAAAAGTAAAATTCTCGTGAAATTATAAAAATTTATATTATTTTTTTATTTACCTGAAAAAAATATTATTCCATTTCTATATTATGATTGGTAGTTACTGGCATCTATTATTTTTTTGAAATTTAAGTTTTTTTTTTTTTTTTAATTTTTAATATTGTAAATACTTTTCATTTATGCAAATTCAGACTGAATTTCATCAGAATCATTTATATTTGCAACAGGATTCCAATTTTTTTATTTGATATGCGATTTTGGTTTCATATCACCATTAGTTTTTCAGAATTATGGTAAAAATAATTCAATTTTTGATATAAAATTTCAATTGCAGTTAAGTATTTTATACAAAAATTTATTATAATTGAATTTTTATATGAATATTTGGTCCTAAATTGAGAAAGCCTCAAAAAAATGGCATCTTGATTTCAAATTTTCTTTGCTAAAAACTTTTGAATGCCTTTGAATTCGCTATAAAAGAATATAAGTTAATTATCCCATAAAATATATAGATTTATATGATATTACATGCTATTATAATTTTATATGTATTATATATTTCCTATATATCAAATAAATAATTTATATATTTAATGTGAGTTAAGATAAATTTATATTAATTAAAAATATCAATTCGTTTATAATTAAATTTAAAAAAAAAATTTATTTTTTAATTAATAAAAATATACGAAAATATCAGCATATTTTTGTCCAAATAAATCAAATTACAGTCATATTGTCGATTTTATTGGCTTATTGTTTGGAAATACAATGCCATTTTCCAGTTTTTAATGTCAATTTCAGTTTTTTATTTAATAAACTCATCTGTTTCTTACCAAACGCATTTAATGATGCCATCAAAGTACATTTAATAATGATATAAAAGCGATCTTTTTATTAATTAAGGTTTTTATGTGTTCATATATTTTTAACCAATTTTTTTGGTTTATTTTTTAAGGCAAAACAATTTTTATCTCAAAAATTGAAGATCTTTTGAAAAAATAGTTCAGTTGCTTTTTTTTTTAAATTTTTATTTTTCGAAAATTTTTATTATTTTTTCTCAAAACGACTGATTTGTGACGTATTATGCTTTTAACGCAATATTATAATAAAAATAAGCTTTTTTTTTAAAAAAAAAAAAAAGTTATCCTAAGTTATCCTAAAAAGTGACAAAAAGTTCAAATTCCGAGCTTAATATTAAAAGTGTATTTCAAATGGTTCAAGATTTAATAGTTTTGATATTTGATAGCATGTATATACACATATATTTGTTCTATTTTTATATAGAAATTTTATTATTAAAAAAAAGAATATTAATTTTTCAAATAATGAATGTCATTTTTTTTTCACAATTTATACTTGAAGAAAATTATTTTATTACAAATAATAGTCTCATGCTTGACTTTAAACGGTCAGTGGCCACTTTTAGTATTTGATCTTTTTGAAAGATAATATATTCTTTCTTTTTGATTGGTAATGGGTCACTAATTTGAAGCCTAAGTCTATTGTCAATAAAAATAATATGATTTGTTTTACCAAGGATAAGAAAATTTTTCATATCAAGATTAAATATCAAAATCATAAATCATTCAAAACAAAAAGTCACCAACTAATTTTGTATAAGTTTATATATTTTTATTCGATATACAAAATATTTTAATTTTAAAAAAAAACTAAAACTAAATAAAAATCGGATCAACATTAAGAATAAAAGATAAAAAAAAATGGCATTTATAACAGCACGCGCAATCGAACAATATTTATAAAATCATTAAAAAAGAGTTTAAACTTTAAAAAACAATCAATTTGCTTAATAAAAAAAAATAATAATAAACTATTGAAAAAGTTAAGAGCTTTGTAAACCATTGAAACCTAAATTTTTTTGTTTGGGCTGCTTGGGGGGTCACTGTTGATGAATATTGCTGACATTGAGTCGCCAGCGATGCAGAACGATGCGTCCTTCGATATGACAGTTTCAATTGGCGATGGAATCTTGTCATCGAACGGGACGTCGGCCGCGGGGAGCTGTGCGTAGTTGTTGCTTCCGCACGCGAGGACCTTCCCACCATCGGTTAAGAACAGAGAATGGACTCCGCCTGCGAACACGGCCTTTATGACGTAACCGTCCAAAGCGTCAATTTTAGTGAAATGGTCAGCTTCATCAATTTCACCACCAAGGCCAATTTGGCCACAATTATTGTTTCCAAGGGCGAACACTTTTCCTGCCTTACTAACCGCCAAGCAATGGAGGCAAGTTCCTGAGATATCGGCGATCACTTCACCTTCCAACTCCTTCACAATTGAGAAGCTCAGTTTGTTGCCGTTCTCTGGAAGTTCGGAGAAAAAGACTCGCCCATTTTCTGAGAGTGCTACAACAAAATCATCACAACAGCAAATATTGACTGCTTTTTGATCGTCCGGCAAAAAAGAGGGCTCAAATAACGAATTGAAACTTTCAAAGGAGGATTCATAGTCTGGAATAAAGATAATGGCTCCTTGTGAATCAATGGCAGCTGAATTTTCATATCCTCCAAAAAGTGAAACTGGTTGGCGGTTACCAATGTTCAGAAAAAGTGGAGCATTCGAGGGTGAATCGGCATATAAATAAACAAGCTGTGGTTGGTCTTTCGATTCGGGATTGGTGAGAAGATAAAGTGTGTAAAGAAAGCCACATACTGCCGAAACAGGAACAAGCGTGCGACCATCTTTATCTGCTATGGAATATTCTGTGAACTTTTCAAGAGTTTCTTTGGGAAGAGTGCCACCAATCCTGCCATCTTCATTGTTTCCAATCGCATGGAGGACACCATCGCAGGTAATAATAACAGTATGATCATTATAGGACGAAAAGGATAAAATCGAGGATGGATCTAGTTGAAGTTCAACAGGAGGACTGACAGAATCATCGTCATCGTCGTTCTTGGTGTTTGATGTTACTCCGAGTTGGTGAAATTCGTTTGTCCCACAAACTTTAATCATTATTAAAATAACGTTTATTAATTCAAAATTTTAATAAAAAATATATTTATATTGATAGATACATTATAAATGCATAAATAAATGATATTTATAATAGCATGTTATATTTATATTAAAAAAATTATATTTTATAATTCTTGAATATTGTATTTATTTAGGATTGAGATAATATCATTAATATTCACTTTTTGAATTTCTTGATGTCTATTATATAACTTTTACAGAGATTATATTGAATATTTTCATCGCAATGACTTAAAAAGTTTGATCGAAAATTGAACCAATTTTTTTGCATATCTTGTTATAGAATAGCATTATAATGTATTTCATTTCAGAAATATTATTATACATGTATTTAATAAAAATTATAATTATTTTAATTTATAATTTGCTCATTGTTTTAGTTCATAAATGCTAATGAGTAAATTAGAACTCTTCAACTTGAAAAAATAAGCAATAATGGGTTTCTGATCAGTTAATGTATAGTTAATTATAAATGAAAAATCAATTTGTTTGAAAATTAAAATATCAGAATTTGATAGCAATATTAGCAATAGCAAAAAACTACAAAAAAAAAAAAAAAGATTTCCATTATTTGGAAATAATTTTAGGTTTGAAATCGATTTTATTAGGAAATTTTTAAAATAAATATTTAATTAACTTGTATAATTGAAAATTGGTCTATTGTGGATTAAAAAAAAATATATCATTAATATCAAAATTGAATCCATCACCATTTGGCATTTCAAATCCCTCGAAAAAGCTTTGTATAATGTTCTCATCATTTGTTGATATCTCGTCATAATCATTTTTAGGATGGTCAGAGAGCAAAGAAGAATCAGAGCCAAGATTTTTTTGGAATTCGCCAGTATTATGCTCTTGTTTTTGCTCTTCTTTTTGAGGAAATGGAATTTGCGAATTTGTTGAAACATTTTCAATTTGTGCATAATTATCTTCTTGAAAATCCTTAAATGTATTTTTTTGATAAATATTTTGAGCTTTTTGAGAGGGATTGTTATTATCAACGATATTATTAAAATTATTATTTATTTTAATATTTTCCATTTTTTTGTCTTTATTTATATTTGATTTAGCAACCTTTTTCTTTATATAATTTGTTTTTTTAGTTTGGTCTGTGCTTGTTTCTTTTTTGAGAAATTCTAAAAAAATTGGTTCATGTATCTCCTGGTAAAAATGTTCAGCGTACCAGCAATACAAAGCCTCCTTCATCCTACAGCTTTGTGTTTGAATTGTAAGTCCTGGTTTCAAGTCTTTATAAATTTCAACTAATTCTTTGCCTTTTATGTATAAATGATCTCTTCGAAGGCTCAACTGGTCAAATATTGCCTTGACATTAAAATACTTATTTCCTAATTCTCTAATTTTATTGTTGATTTTATCTCGATTTTTTCTTGTCTGATCAGATGCTGGAGTATAAGAGGCATGTGAATCTTTTAAATATAAAATTGTAATATTTTGCATTCTTGATTATAGTCGTTTTCTTTTAGCGTTTTCGAAAAACCTTTTTGTTTTAGGTTTTAAACTCCGATTCAAATTTTTTTAGCAAATAACCGTTTTTGATTATTAAATTGGAATTATTTTTTTTTATGATGAAAGAATAATATTGTAAAATTAAAATATATATGCTATATGATATTTTTTATTTTAAAAATAGAGTTTAATTACGATAAATAATTTTATTATCAAAATAAATGCCTATATAAATTGAAATATATAATTCTGAATACACTGAATTTATTTGTTAGTAATTAAAAGGATATTTGAAAAAGTAATTTTATATCAATTTTCAAGAATTTTTTTATTGATGCCAAACTGTTGGAAATGAAATTATATCCTATTTATTAATTTATATTAAGATATATTTTTAATAATTTTAACATAATATCGATATTATTTTCATAATATTTTAGGATATAGTATTTTTTTTAAAGTCAAACTTTATAATTCAAAAATTGGGCAACAGAGTTTTTTATAGTAAATAATTCAAGATATGAATAAAAGTGGAAATATTTATGTGTATTATTGAATATAATATATTAAACAAAATAAATTATATATAATTATATGAAATTTCTCGAGATAATTAAATTATAATTTTCCTCTTAAATTGAATATATTTTTAAATATAAACGTTTTTTATAATTAAAGTATAATGCAAATTTAAAATAAAAAGTTTTAGAAAATATTTTTTAGTTTGTGAAAATAAGCTTTTGTTGAAATTTTCCTTTTAAAAAAAGTTCTTTTTCCAGGCTTTCAAAAAGTTATCAGATGAGATAAAAAAAAAAAAAAAAATGTTATATATCATACTATATATACAATATTAAATGATTTCTCAGAGAAAAGAATGCTTAATCTCAAAATGATAGAATGGCACTTTTTCACCAATTTCTTTTCAATCTCTAGATGAGAAATTTCTCACTTTTAAAAAGGCATATAAGTGAAAACAACTTAAGAGTCTTATTAAATCAAAATAAAACTAAATCATATTGAGATAAAATGAAGTTTTTATTCTAAAACTAATTTGGTCAACTATTTCCTAAGAATATATAAAGTTATTTATGTATCAGGTATTTTCAATTTACAAATTGAAAAGTATTAATGTCAATAAAAATTGAGAGAAATAATTACCGTCAAAAATTACATTGGAATTTCAACAAAAAAATATATAACGATTAATTTTATATAATATAAAATCAAATTCTTTAATGAAATTCAGAAGTTATAGAAATGCTATGAAAAAAAAATTTTGAATGGATAAAATGAGATTTTCACTCAAATTTAATTTACTTAAATCTCAAAATCAAATAGGAATATCCTTCTAAAATTTTAATATTTTATTATACATGATGTTTTCTATTTAAATATTAGGTTTGCAATGATTTTTGCATGCTTTTAATTATTTTTGGTACTTACTTCAGATAGCAGTACCTTTTTTTTAAGTTTAAATCTAACAAAAAAATCAGAGAATATACTCAAGAGGGCTGATTTTATTATTATTATTATTATAAAAACCGTAATCACAATTTCAGCTTACGACAGCAAGTATTTTAAATGTTCTATTGCAAATACATTATTAGAACTTTTCATTCATCGTCAATGTTGACAGGTTCAAAACAAGTAGAATAATTACTGGTCTTTTATCACCCAAAATTAACCAATATCACCAAAATGATCCAACTTTGAGTGAATTTACGATAATAACAAAGAGACAAGAGCATTTTTTATGCATTTTTCAACTCTCAAACTTTAATCAAATGAAATTTTCTGAGTTCGAAATTACCTATTGCAGTCGAGCCATTGAAATCCTTTGAAACAAATCAATTGAAATCAATAGTGCACAGCTTGACAGAGAAATAACAGAAGACAATGGCATTTCATCACTTCTTCAACACCAAAAATTTCAGAGTTTATTTGGATCCCGAATTGAAAAAAATTGAATTCATCCCATCACATTTCCAAATTCTTTGGGGAAAAAAGCCAGAAACACTTGGGCGTTTCAATTGTAACTCAAAACTTCATCTTAAGGTTCTCCTTCCCTAAAAAAATGTAAACTTCTCAATATTGAATAAACTCATAGAATATTAAATTCAATACCCATTTTTATTGAAAAAAATTAGGTAAAAAATTCATATACTTCGCCTAAACGATCAAAAAAAGTGAAAAATAAAATTTTTATTTTATTAAAACCCCTAACATTACCGTTTACAATTTTTCATCGATACCTGTAAAATATTTTTATCTCAACAAAATAATATATTTACTTAATTTAAAATATATATCATGCTTATTCACATCATATTAATATTTATAGGATAATTTCAATCAGATATTTTGAAATTAAAATCTTAATATTTGCAATATTATATGTCAGAAATAGAATTACAATGTCTTCTGGTTAAACATTAGTAAATCCATTGTATAACTATAGGCTAGATGCATTTTCGTTTAAATTTTCGTTAAACTGAAATTTTATGATCATCATTTTTAAAAACTTTTGAAATAATTAAAACTTGTTAAAAATATTTGCTTGATTAATTTATATATTTAACACTTAATCCAATTCCAAAAGTTAAAATCAAAAATAATCGAAAGAATTAAATGTTATATTCCAAATATAAATGAAATAATCATTAATTTGTAATATATAATGTAAATAAATATATTTTTAAGATTAGATATTTATTAAATCTTTTAGATGATTTTTAATAAATTTTTTAGCAAGATATAATGAATTATTCTAAATCTAGTATATTTTCAGTGGTTCATTTCACTGTTTACATGTTTAATAGATTTTACCGATGCTTAGAAATTTATTTGTAATTATTTACTTAAAATCTTATTAACTATGGTGAACATAACATAATCTATAAAAATGGTTGTATTAAACTCAGTTTTTGTGTCATGATAAATGAACACATCTAGAGTTCTGATTTATTATTCCAAAATAAATGGAATAAATATGAATTCAATAAATAAAAGAATTTTAATTATTTTGGCAACTTAAATGATTTTAGTTCTTCAAATATTATCTTAATTTTTGATCTTTTCTAAAATCATAAAATAAATTTTGTTTTATTTAATGTAATATCTTTTTTTAATGTTTAATAAAAAAGTAAATAAATATAAAATCATTAATATGTCAAGATAATGGAGATTCAATTAAATTTTATGATGAAAATTGGTTATGTTAAAATAGATAACTAAAAATTTTTTTATTTATTTCTAAAATAATATTCAGAAATTCAATTGAATATTTGAGCATTTCGGGTTAGAAAAACGAGTTATTTTGAATTGCTCTTCAGAATATTTGAGCTACCGGGTTAGAAAAACGAGTTGTTTTGTATAGAGTGATTATTTAGATTTGAAATATTTTTATATTAATAAATATATCATAGTTAGTAAATATATATAGCTTTTTATAATATATAATTTTATATAAATATAATATATTTTTAATTAATATATATATCTAATTTTTAGTTATTTTCATTTTTAAATTCCTAATATATTAAAAATAAATAAACATGTATTCTTTATAGCAGTTCTAATATCTTATATAAGTATGATAATATAGGAAATATAAAGAAACAAAATACTTTTTAAATAATCATTTAAATATCTCTTTAATAATGCATTTATTGGCAATATGGTTAAATTAACTTTTGTTTAGTATTATATATAGAAAACAAATGCATAAATAAATATTCATTTTATCACAAAAACCAAAATGTGAGGGGTTTTATTTTATAGGAGGTTTTCGAAAAAAATACTTTTTGCTTAAAAAATAAAGTTTTTCCGAAAAAAGTAGTTTTTTCGGAAAACGTTTTGAATGATTTTTGATCGTCTGGCCAAATAAATTCACAAAAATTTTTCCAAAAAATCAACTTTTTTCTGAAAAATTGTATTTTTTTCGAAAAAACTTTTTTTTTCGAAAAACCCCTTATTTAAAATTTATTGTTTTTCATACATAAAGAGGAAATTTCAAAAAATAAAGAATAAATTTAAATTATATATTTATTGGATGATCATTTTTAATTAAAACTAAATAAAAATATTCAATTTTCATAAATTCATAAAAAAAAAGGAAACGATAAAAGGTACCTAATCTTTTTTTAATAAACGGTTTTTATCATTTTTTTTTAAATAATTCGTAATAGAAGATTATTCTGATATTTAAAATACAACATATTTATTTGTTATATCAATTACTATTGTTTTGTGTATTTCGATTTTGAAATTGATGATCAATGATTAATCATGTAAATCTCAAATATCAATTTTTGTATCAAATAAATATTTTTTTCATTTTTGGTACAAGTTTTTTATTTTAAATATCCAAAAATATTTGGTTTTAATTGTTTACAAATTAAAATAAAATGTAATTTTAGAAAAATATAAAGCTTTTTTGATGCATTATTAAGCTTCCAATAACGGATTTAACAGATTTATTTCCTTTGCTATATTTTATCATACATTATATTTTAATTAAATGTTATATTTAATTAAATATATATAGATTATTTATTAAGATATATTAATTTGAATGATATTTGAGTTTTTTCCAAAAAAAAAATTCATAAAATAAGGCTAAATTCATACCTTTTACAATTGATAATTATATATGTATTTAAATAAATCAATCATATACTTTTAAAAATGAAATTTCTTGTTTTTTCAATCATTTTATAAAATTACTATATATTTTATATGAATCATTGAACTAATTTTATTTAAAATGTAAATAATATCTAATATTTCATTATATACAAATGCATATATAAGTATTCAGGTATAATTATAATGATTAACCAGAAAAAATAAAAAGATCTTGAATATTTGTATGAATAATAATTTAAAAGCAATTACATTTGAAATATTCATTATATATATTTATCATACATTATTTTTAAATTATTATTAAAGCTTTAATTAAGGATTATTTGAAGATATGCCAAATGCAATTTGAATTTGGATTTCTCCAAAAAAGGTCAATTACTTTTTATCAATTTTATTACTTTTTTTAAAAATGCATTATTTCTGTTAATATTTAGCATTTCTATATGCATATTTATTTTAAGTATTTGTAAATATAATTATAACTATATATAATATAAATATATTTTGTTACTGTTATTATTATAATATATTATTCCTACATTTTGAAATTTGCAGTCAATTCAATATTCTATAAATTCAATTTTTAATATTATATAAATATGAATATATGAATAAATAAATTTATAAAATAAAATTATATTATTTTTAAGACAATAACATAAAATAAAAACCTATATAAATAATAATATAATAATATAAATATTAACAATATTGTATATATTAGCTACAATTTGAAATTTGAAAATCTTCTCATTTCTATGAATTCAATTTTAAAAAATATTCAAATATTAATATATAGTAAATATAATTGAAATAAATAATTAAATTATCATTATATAAAATATATAAAATATAAAAAATACATAATATAATAATTATATTATAAATATTACAATATACCGCAGTTACATTTTGAAATTTGAAAATCTTTTAATTTTCACTTTTTGAAATAAAATTCCAAAAAACATTAATATCTCGCGAACAAACAAATTATAAAAAAATTCTATCTGTGAAAACCTGCAAAAATATATTATAATTATATAATTAAAATATAAAGAATCAAAAGCAATCCTAAAGTTCGATTTACCCCAGCATACAGAGTTTCGGTACCTTTAAACGATAAATACTTATTAGTGTTTTAAAAAATATTACGTTATACAAGCAATATAAATATATGGATATTATACCATTATAATAAATTTCTAATATAATATTTTGAAAATAAAAAAATCATTTTTCGAAAAAAAAAAAAAGATGGATGCTTGTAAGTATTCAATAGAAATAGTCATATATGATTTTGAAATGAATGCATGATTGATATATACCTAAAATTATGATTTTTTAAAAAATAGATATTTTGAGAGAACTCACTGAATTTTTATCTCTCAATTGGAAAGGAGAACCTTAAAAATTGAATATCAACTTCGGAAATTTGTGAACAAATTATTAAACTTTTTGAGCTCATTCTGTTTTGAAATTTTGAAGAGAGACAACGATCAATGAATTTGTTGCTTTGAAGACATCGCTGGGCAAAGGTGGACATCGATTTCAAAGAGACTAAAAAATGAGAAAGAGATTTGAGAAGAATCGATACATCAAAGTTCTGGCATGTCTTTCTTTGGCGATGGACACATCGGTTATCTTAGGAAAACCGAAAGTAATGAAATAAAAAGGAAAGTTCAAACTTTGTCGAGCAGGAACAGTTGTGAACCAACAAATGTTGTGTTTTATGAAGACAACAGTAAATATTTATGCACTAATGAAAGAAGAACAAATAATTATTTATGTTTCGAGTTTAAAACTGATCGGGTTACAAATTGGTGTCATTTCCATTCTGCAAAAGAGATGTTTGGATGATAATGAAGAGTAGGAAACTCTTGACATTCAAAGTGAATGCTCTTACATGAATGTAAGTTGCTTGACACATCTGTTTGAAGTACAAGACTTGAGTTTGAAAATCATATCTCATTGTCAGATTGAGGTCAACTGGGAAAACTTGGTCAGATAGTGGGAATTTAGCACTCAATATATTTGAATTATACGGAAACTAATATAAAATTTGCTTGATAATTTTAAAAAAATACTATTTTTAATGATTTTTTAACACAAATAACTTTTGAAGTTCTTTTTGGTAGTAGAGCTTTTAATAATTGTTTGCCATTAAAACATTTATCAATTTCTTGATATTGATATTAAATATATTTAAGGAAATAAAATTGAATATCAAAAGATACTCTTTTATTTGAATTTTTGTATTATTTATGTATTTACACATTTATAAAAGAGAAAAAATATGATATATAATTGGTTAAATTCAATATAAATAAATACTTTCTCAAAAAATGATTTCATTCAATTTTTTTTATAAAATTTCACAAAATTGAATTGATAAGTTGTTATAAAAATTTAAGTTGAATCTCACAGTTCTATCTCTTCTCACATCTTCATTTCTTAATTCTCCATTTTTTACAGGGACTCCATCTTCCAAAGTTTCTATTTCTCGTTCAAAATTAATTCATTTTTTCCCCTCGTCTTTTTACAACGTTAAAAAACTACAAATTAACCAAGTGCAATTTCGGTATTTCCAAAATACGCCAATTATTGTGAATTCGGAAGATGTAGATATCAGTATGGCAACCCTTTATTATCAACATACCTTAGTTTTATTTGACAATGAAACGATATCCATTAATAATTCAATATTTTATCATTGCCACTCTCCCAATTCAGGTGGTAGCATTTATTTTATTAATCAAGTTGGTAAATTAGACATATCCGATGTATTTTTTTATAATTGTTTATCGTATATGATCGGAGGAGCTATTTACTGTGACAGCAAAGAGGTAAGCTTAACTTCCCTTACATTCTCATTATGTAATGCTGTTAATTCCCAAGCCGGCTACTTTCAAACGACAGAATATTGTACATACAGTCGTTTACTATTCTACAACTGTTTTATCCCCGGTGAAATCACCTACGACGGCCCCGTACTAGATATTATTGACAAATACGAGGACAACTGGGACATGTCCAGTTTTACAGATATCAATGCCAGTTACAACACGATAAAGACCTCCTTTTTATGCCCGTTGATTTCCATTCACTCAAACGGCTATTACGGGTTCTATATGACCTTTTTCACGCTTTTCGAGAACACATGCCCAATCGAGATCAAAATTAGCGGAGACAACTACCCAATGGCGAACGCACAGTATCTAAATCTCGTACAGAACCACGTCTCGGCAGCAGTCTTTTTGATAGAAAGCGCCCTCTTGTTTGCACTCGAGTGCTTCATCGGACACGACTACGGAGTCTCGTACTTCCCAAAGCAGACGCCGAATCCGACCCAGTCCCCGATGGCGACGCTGGTGCCGCCAACGGCGCCGAACTTCACGCTGCACGGATACAGAAGGAGCACTGAAAAAGTGGAGAGGCACTTCCAGTACGTCTTCAGCAGAGAGAAGCGAAAGTTTGAGAAGGTCTTCTTCGTGCCGCAGCGAGAGGTTGCAAAGAACGTCCAAGCTGCGCAGATGGCCAAAATGGCAAACAGAAACAAGCAAAGCCACAATCATAACGCGGCGCCAAACAAAGATAACAACAATAATAATCATAATCATAGATACAGCGCAAACAAAGATAACAACAACAATAATAATAATCATAATTATAGATACAGCACAAACAAAGATAGATCTGATGAAAACTATAATAGTAATCGATACAGCACAGATAAGTCTAACGATCGCTATAGTAATTATAATAGATATGGCACAGGTAGTTATTATAAAAACTACAAAAATGTTCATTTTGGCGCTGGGTACGGAGGAGGCGGGAGGAGGCCGAGCGAGATCTCTGACGCTGTGTTGGCACTTTTTAGAGGAGAATCAAGCTACATATCGTTTGACTCGAGCATGATTGACTACCCTGAGATCGAGTTTGTTGAATGCGAGGAGCAGTGCTTCATATCTGACTTCGAGACGTATCCGATTGACGAGCACACGCTCATCAGCATCAGCATTGAAATCGAGGATGAGACGACTGAAGCGAGCTACATTGTGGTCAGGTTTCCCACAAATGCGATGAACATTGCCATCATTTGCATTATCGTTGCAGCGTCAATTGCTTTGTACGTGATGGTGATGAGCGTTGTCTGCTTCAGGGCCAGAGCTGTTAATGAAAACGCAGACAGTCCTTTGTGACACTTTTTTGTATTTTTTTTGTTTTAATATAAAATAAATATTTATTGTTGTTTGTCATTGTTATTTAATTTATTTCGCTAAAAAAAACAATTTTTGTGATGCCAATCATCAATCATTATCTGAAAGGCTTCATCGCTTTAATCATAAGAATATCGAATTCACAATTTATTGATGAGTGTCAGTCAAATTCTTTCAATAAATAGTAAATGTGGTTACAAAAAAAGAACAATCGAATTTTTTGTTTTTGGATCTATTATTGCTGATATTTTTGATTAGAAGTTGCAAAATCTCAAACAAATTAAGATAAATTTTTAATATATTATGAAACTTTGAATAGAAGAAGCTGCATATTTGGCCAATTGTTCTATAATCGTTTAACATGTTGCGAATAATTTAAAAAAAGGAATTCAATTTATCGACCAAATAATGACAGAATATTGAAATCAAATATCAATGATAATATCTTATTAATCACTAAATAAAATTTAAAATTATTTTAGAAATTATAATTTATATAAATTTTAAAATTAAAAAATAATGTAAAATTATTGAAAATCCCTTGTTTACTACTTCTCTAATTTAATTTTATATCTAAATTGTAAGTCCGCTTGAAATAAAAACGAAAATAAACTTTATAAGTTGTTAAAAGAACCATTACTTGATATGATTATAAGCACCATTCTTCAAAATTTAAATCACCCAACATATCTATTCCAATGATATCATCTGTTACATTGTCATTATTGACAGATTGTACATTGTTTGAATCATTTTCAATTTTTGTTACTTTAGGGATTTCTTGAACATATGAACTATTGGCTTCTTTTCTTTCAATATTTTTAGGAAATTTTTTATTAAGGAAATAATGCCAACGATTCTTGATTGAATTAGTACTTCTCTTTGGGAAAAAAGTTTGTATTATTGACCATTTGGATCCATACTCACCATATAATTTGATCAGCAGTTCGTCTTCTTCTTTTGACCATTCACCTAGAAATATACCTGGAATAAGGTAATTCGAATATCGATCTCGAATTTGTTTCGGAGTTCTTCCAACCATGAATTCTGAAATTAGAATCCAATTATGAGTTCCAAATATTTTAACTAATTCTTTAATTTTTTCATCTTCTTCTTTTGTAAAATGATTTCTTAATTTTTTCTTACTTGTAGATTGCTGTAATGTATTTTCAGGTTTTTCAGATTTTTGTTGTTCAGCTTCTGAACAAACGACTTGATTTTTTTTGCAGGCATCATTTTCATTGATTAAAATTGGATTGGGGATGCAAAATATTGGGCAACAATGAGGAGGACAATTTAAAAATGGCGCTGATATGACGATTGGAATTGAAATGCTAGTTTGCTTTTTAGCATTATCATTTTGAAGTGTATTATTGCCAATAATAAAAGATGGAATCGAAATCATTTGCCAGAAATGATGATATGAATTTTTTTTTTTTTCAATGATTATATACTATTAATTTTTATATTTCAGAAAAAGTTTTATATTGCGAATATAAAAAAAATGGGTAGAACTGAAAAAATAGAGATACCACTTTTTGATAAATAATAGATTTTACAGGGTTCAATTTTTAAAAAAATATTCAAACAAATATTATGTGCAAACACGTATTATCAATAATGATTTTTCATTTTTAGCTGATTTACTTAGAAAGGTTAGATGATGTTTTGATTTTTATCAAAAATTGGAAAATGATATAAATTTTCACCTTTTATTGAATTGTATTGAATAAAAAAAAATTTCAATTTTAAGGGTAAAGTTGGCTTTTCTCAACTTTTCCCCACTTTTTGTAATATCTTTCAAAATATTCTATGAGTTTTTGCTAATGGCAAATTAGAAATTCCTTTAAAATATGATAAATATTTATATATCTTTTCAAATAAAAATTTTAAATTAATTATTTTATATATATATACATTAATATATATATTTGATTTGTTTAATGTTTTGTTAAAATATATTTTATATTATAAACAAGAGAATTTGTAAAAATATCAATTTTTTTACATTTCAATTGCCTCAAATAATTGAATAAAAAAAACATTCTTTCAAAAAATTGAGAATATTTTTCATTTATATAAAAATACTTTTATTTAGCCATTTTGAATATCTATAAATATATATGATATCTAAATATTTAATATATTTTGTTGCGTGCTAATATACAATTATAGATTATATTTGTTCAAAAATTAAACATAATTGTCAGATTATCTCTATATTTTTCTGGCATAAAGAATTAAATATTATATCTAGGTAATAAATATAATATTATATGACATAGATTGATCAAATATCTTTATTTTATGCCAGTATTTATAAATTAAATTAATTAAATTTTTATCAAATACTCCAATGATATGATTATTAATGTAATATTTATAAATATAACATTATAAATAAATATTAATAGTTGATCCAATTTATATCCAAAGATACTAATAAAAAAATAATCAAATAAATTCTATATATTATATTTCAGTTTTTGAATTAAAATAAGGGTTAGCACTCTCAAAATTAGTAATTCTTTCTCACAAATTGTATAAATATTATCATGCAAATATAACTATTATTTTGATTGATTATATTAATTAATAAAAAACAAATCTGTTATAAATTTCATATTTTGAGAAAAAATTAATAATTTAAACTGATTTTGAATTCATATGTTTTTATCTCTTTATATAGTTAATTAGCATATTATCAATATTATTAATTAAACATATATATAAATTGTTTATATATATATATCAAATATATATATGTAATATAATTTTTTTTAAGGATCTTGAAATAAAAAACTTTAAATAAAAAAAAAAACGATTACTTTTTTCGATTATTTATCATTTGGGAAAATTCAAATTTGAATTCTCCAAATTCGAACAAAGAGTCCATGAACAGCAATCAAAATACCAAAAAAAAATCAACAAAAGAGTCTAACCTTTCATATTCTTTCAGTTTTTTCAAATCCATATGTATATCCCATACAATAGGTTCTTGACCAAACGCCAGTTATACTACTATTGATCTCCTATTTATCTCTAGTTTCATATCCAAGTGTTAAAAACCTCTAGAAATGCTTCTATCATCCATATTTTTCAATATTTTTTTTCTTTTATTTTCATAAGATTAAAAATGTAAACCATAGAAAAATACATATAATTTGTATAAACTTTTGAATTTTATTTTTTTTTTATTTTTAAAATATCTCTTATAGAATAAATAGATTTATATAAACATAATAAAGCAAAAGATATGGAGAATAAAAAGTAAATAAATGTAATAAGAAGAATGTTTATTATCAAATAATTGTTTGATGATCATCAATTGATTTCGTCAAACAAGCTTAAAAGAAAATCTTTTTTGAATTAAAATGTTCATGTTGACTAGTCTGGTTACCTGCGATCTAATTACGAATTGAGGTCGAGCATATTTGCTTGTGTCAAAGTATGTAGTAATATATTTCATTATTTTGTTGTACGGCACAAATGGCTTATCTTCAGTGGCTAATGCTGATATAGCATCAATAATCAATTGCTGTACGGGTGAAAACTTCCCTTTTCGTCTTTTGTTTCGCACATCCATTGAAGAAATATCTTCAAGCATGTCATCAGCATAATTGTGTACCATCTTATCTTTTGAACTGACTTTGTACTTATTGGCTTTTATTTTTCTTTTGATTGCTCTTTTCTTTTTATATGCATCTGTTTTTGTTGTTGTGGCTTTCTTTCTTTTTGTTTCTACCAAAGCTTTTTCATGTAACATTACATGATTAGGAAGTGTTAACTGAAAAGAATCAAAGATCGCTTTTTTCCAATATGGAACATTCCATTTGATGATTGATACATATGCACGGATTCTCCAGCTAATTCTAAAGGCTGTGTTTTTGCTGGCTATTGAAGCACGAGAATGGTTAAACGACTCAATTGGGTTGGTAGTATACTCTGGATCAACTTTACTAAATGTATCAGATATGTCTGAGATTAATTCATCTAGTGTTTTTAATGCTTTAGCATTATATTCTGGGTCCAGATCCTCATGTTCAATAAAATAGTTTGGCATGCTTTCCCATTTCTGGAGTTTTTCTTCATTATTAAAATTTTTGTCATGTAGTAAAATTGAAAAAAAATTTTGAATTAATTCATTAAGGTTTTTCAAATCTTGATCGTTCATGCAAATTTGATTTATAATTTTCTTGGTTTTTTTGCATAAATGATTTGTGTCAAATTTAATTTTGGCAAGAGGAAGTTTTTCTGATATTAATTTATGATCTGTGAGATCGCAATCATGAATGAAAGTTAGATTGCTTAAGGAGTCTATTTGTGTCCTTTCGATGATATGGTTCAATGAAATGCCTTCCATATTTTTTGAATGCTTTTCTGTGGAACTTAAAGAGGCAGCTTGTTCTTTCCCATGGTGAACAAGATGGAAACAAATAATGAAGTTAGTCTTTAAATCCATTAAAATTCCAAGGCAGTGTTGACCATTTCTTCGGTGGCTCCACGAAGCATCGAAGCCTAATTTTATTTGAGTGGTTTTTTTCAGTTCATCCAATTTTTCTTGGCAAACTTTTTCGGCTAAATCTCTGAGTACAATATCAATTAAAAACAAGTAATCATAATATATTGTTCTTGATATTATGTATTTCTCTGTCATAGAACAATAAGATTCAATTCCTTCATAGCCATATCCATTGATAATGATTGATAATATCTCTTTCAAGTTTCTTTTGATCTTTTCAATGTTTTTTGGTTTGTGTACATTTCTTTCTAATAATTCTTGAAAAGTTGAATGTCTTAATGTATGTTGATTCATGAAAAACAATAAAAGTGAAGTAAATATAAACTAAAATTTTTGAACTTCACAAAAAGTCATAAGTAATAAAATTTTCTTTGAAATTTTCACAACTTTCTCAAAAGTCAGAACATAGATAATTGAATGTTAATTTTTTATTATTTCATTCAATTGTTTCTATCTTAAAAAATAAATCATAATAAAAAATGCTTTTGTTCTACAAATATGCATGACAAATTTGTATATATATTAATTCAATGATAAAGTATTTTGAAAATGCTGCATTAAGTTATTTTAATTAAAATTATTAAGAGGATATTTGAATTCATATAACTTTTCAATAATTTCAAAGCCTATGAGAATATATTTTCAATAAAGTTTTGTATAAAAAAAAATAAATCTAATTCAAAACTTTATATTTATATTATTTCATTTTTAACCATATTTCCATTAACATATTATCGATAATTTTTTTTTTTACTTTTTAATACTTTTTTTAAAAGGATTGTCTCAAATTTTTATTTTTTTAATAATCTTGCTTGATATGTACTATTTTCAAATTCAAATTAAATAAAAAATAAGGAATATAAAAAAATTCTTACAATTTTAGAGAGGAATAATCGAAGATAATCCAATTTTATGAATTTTTTCTAAAAAGAAAATATTTGATAAATCTATAAAAAAGCATGAATAGATATTCACGCTTTTTAATATTTCAGGATTTATCAAAAAGTTTCTCATTGACCGTGTATAAACTGAAAAAGTTCTAAAAACTATTTTCAGATAAACTTTTTCTAATTACTCAGCCAATTAAAAATAGAAATTAAAATCATCTAAATAAAAAAAAAAAAGTAAAATGTTAAAAAAAAATTTTTTTGCCTGAAATAAAAAATTGATTTTAAAAACATCTTATATTTATGACCATATTACTAGATATCAAATAATTTATTTAAAATTGTTATTATTATTATAAGATATGCTTATTTATATATATTTCCAAAAATTGAAATAAAAACCTAAAATTATTTTTAATACTATTCAATTGTATCAAAAGTTAAAATAATTAAAATGGCCATTATCACGATTTAAATAGTGATAAAATGATATATTCATTTTAATTTATTATAATTAAATAATATAATAAGTATATTATATGTTAGTAAATATATTAATTAATATAATAAATAGATAAGAGCAATAATAAATTTTAGTTAAAATTTTAATTTTAATTCAAATTTTACAATTATCCATTATTTTTATAAAAACTGATTTCATTCCAAAACGCTTTTTTTTCGTTTTCAAGGCAATATATTGATTTCAAAATCAAATTAGGGTATTTGTTATGCAGTATTAAATACGATAAAAACATTTTATTACGAAATGCTGCAATTTTCATTATCCAAATTTTTCAATTGTTTGCTTTTCAACTATTGTATCAAGCATTTTTAATCAATACATTTGGTATCGATTATATATACACTTTAATGATTTCTAACAATTCTCCTTCTACAAGAGCCGACTTGAAAAATAAAAATTTTCATGTTGTAAAATCAAAATTATTTTATCCCTACCAAAAAAATGTATTTTTTAGTGTTGACATCAAATATGGATGTAAAATATTCATATTAAAAAAATATTTCATCCAAATTCCATGAGGACTAGCAGATCAAGAATTGGTGTTTTCAAAATTATAAAAAAATTCATTATTTCTCATCATCTACGTAGCATTGTTTAACAATAATTGACAAATATTTATAGATGCATGGCATATATATATAATATCATAATTTTATTAATAAAAAACCATTCAAGTAATAATTGCATAATCCTAATTTTTGTTATTTTATTTTTTTCCTTTTTTATTCATTTTTCTGAGAAAAATACAAAATTTAGAATATTTTACGTTCATCTGTGTTGATTAGAAGTTGAAAATTTGATTTGATAGCTCTGTGGAGCTCCTTTTTTTCTGTACATTTGAATGCCCCTCAGAAAAGATTGAATTTGCATAGAAATAAATTCAATGATCATACAATTCATTCAAGCAGCACATAGAATAAATTAAAAGATTTCAAAAAAAAGAAAAGCCAACTTTACCCTTAAAATGTATGGAAACTCGAAAAAAACGAAATAGAAATAACTAGTGGTTTTTAAATCATCATATTTTATAATATGTTTTTATATTGAATTCTATATTATTATAATAGCCATAAAATATTATATTTAAATTTTATTGTGAGATATATGCAAAATATATAAATTGAATAAATAAAAACTATTAAGTATTCAAAAATATGATTCAAGTAATCCATTATGTAAATCAATAAAAATTTATTGTACATTGGAAATATGAATGAATATAAAATGTTATATATATAATTATTAATTATAATTTAGAGTTTGAAAAATTAAATAAGATATTGGAAATTTAAACTATGATTTTAATTTCAATAAAATGTTATTAATTTTATTGAATGATTACATACAATAATTTGAGAAAATAAAAATCTATCATTATTTTCATTAATAATGAGAAATTAAAATAGCTCATACAATTATTTATGAATGCTTTATCAAAATATTTTTATACCTTTGAATTATGGATGAGTTTTTAATTTTGAATGCATTTGGAGATTTATAATTATATATGTATTTATATGTAAATAATTTTTGTGTTTTATTTTATGATTATTTTATCATATTTTGAATTTATATTTGATATAAATTCTATTAAAGAAATTGTTTTAATAAGATAAAAACAAATAATCCAAATTTTATACTCACAAAATATTTGAAGAGCTTTTATGTTAAACTTTATGCAAACATAAATATCATAAAATAGAAACATATTTAACCTAATTCGCTCGGTAAAACCTCATTATATTTTATATTATAAGGCATATGTTGTTTAGAGCTTGTAATATTATTCCAGTCTTTCCAGAAAATTCAAGATTTTTTGTGAGAACCAAAAAACGTGCTTATTCAAAAAAATGAATATTAAAATAAAATAGACGTTTATTTGAGAGGATTTGGTTTTCAAACATTTTTATCTTTTTTTAATGGCTATATCAAGTTTCTTTGCCTCGATAAAAAACCATTAATTTTATTATATAATAACATATCCGAAAATTATGTTAAACGGTTAAGCCAATCTCTCCAGAAAAATCACATTTTTTTTAGTCGTAAATTTAATTTATAATATCTTCATAATTAGTGAAATAATAAGTGATATAAAATACAAACTAGCATTCAAAAACAATAAAACATATGTTAAGAAAATGCAAATGCACATATATGATGGTATCATGCAGATATTCCATTTTGATGAGAAAAAATTAATTGGTCTATAAAGTTAAATATATATAATATATCATAAGTATGATATGAATATTCAATGTTACCGATCAATATTTGCTATATAAAAAGATAAAAGTATTTCAAAAAACATTCCATACATTTCAATTTTATAACTTTTTTTTTGAATAAATAGTCAATTTTTTGAAGCTTTTTCATATAATTCTTTAAACTGATATATTTATATAACTGAGATAGATTTTCACAACTAAATCAATTAAATTGCTTTTTAGCTTGGTATAATTCAATTGCAGAATTTCAATACTTTTTATTGAATACCATTCGAAAGCTTTTAAAAATGGAGAATGCATAAAAAATACAAAGAATATTAAACTTTTCATTAATTTTTCAAGAATATAAATTATATAATTAAATTTTCAGAGAATTCAATAGAAACCAGAGAGTGAGAAAACTAAATTATTAATTATATATATTCATATTTTAAAAATCTGATTAAAAGCATATTCATGCTGGTGCTTATGTATTGAATGAATCGAATAATATTTATCATTAATGATAAATAATAATTCATTTATTTTATTTTTTTTTTAAATTTATGAATTCATAATAACTTGTGGTTTGATCCAATTTTGAGAAATCTTAGCATTGACTTATTAAAATCAAAAAGATCATTATGACATTGTAATCATTTTCTTTTGCATATTTTTATATAAAAAAATTTCAGAAAGAGATGATGTTGAGCAAATAATCATTATTTTTTTTAATTAAGTAAAAAAATGAAAAGTATAGACCTCAAACTGCAAAGCGAATTAAATGGACCGAAGATGATGACAAAATTTTTGATAAATATATTTTCCAAGAAAATAAATCAAAATTGTATGAACTTTATTACTAAAGTCGGATTCAAAAGGCTTGGGACAAACTTTTTGAAAACGATAAGGTCAAATTTATAAATCTTTTAGGTCAATTTGTCCCAAGCTGAATGATTTTTTTCTGAGAAACATTGAAAAAAATTGAATGTTATCCCAAGCATTTTGAATCCGACTTTATTATTCAAAAAAAAAAAAAAAAAATGAAAAGCATATAAAATATAGAAAAGAAATTATATATAACAGACCATTAGAACAGTATGAATGTGTTTTAATAGATCGACATATTTATCATGGATATTCATTAAGTGTTGCAGCAAACTTTTTGAGACAAAGAACGGTCACATCATTGAAAAAGTTAGTTGAGCAAAGAAAAAGATATCTTCAAATGAATGGATATATTAAATAGTTTAAATTAATTATTTTCTCATAATTAAATATTTTTCCCCCTAAACATAATTATTATTTTTATTTTTAATATTAAATGGATTAAAACAAATATGTTCTCAAAAAATTGTGAAAAATTTGTATAATTTGTAAATATTTTTTTTGCGATATCCTACTTAAGTTTTTTGTTCATCTTTTATATTGATATTACACTTAACATAAATATTATAAATATAAAATATTAACTCTTTATTTTCAAATTGATAGGTTGTGGTACCTATAAATATCATTCAAAATTCAAAAATATTTTATTTAATGATATTCAAAAATTAAAAATGTTTTTTTTGTATTGAAATTCAATTAAGAAATAAATGAAAAATAAATTTATCAATTTTCAATAATAAAAAATAATCTTCTCAAATGAATTGAATAGATATATAAAATAAAAGATTTCATTTTAAAATCAATGTCTTCGGTTAATAACAAGCGCAAAAACAATCATCAAAATAAAATAAATAAAGAACAAAACTCAAAAAACAACAATATCCCAAACAAAAATAAAATTCAATCTCAACCTAGCTCATCTACATCCAATCTTCTCAGAACTTTCAATAAATTTACAATAGGCCTAAATAGTAGAGAAATTCACAATATTTCATTTTATAATCATGACAAAGTCTGCTTTATATTAATTAATACTTATGAAAATGAAAATCAAGATCTAGGAATTGGACCATTAAATGATGGATTTCATATCGGTTTATATCATCACAGACTTGACTATAAAGTTTATTATCTTTACAATCCCCCAAGTGATAAATTTATAAAATTTTTTGAATTCTTTTTACAAAATACCACAAAAGCACTCACTGTGTTTTTTGCGGGTCATGATTCTGCTAATAGTAGCATACATGAGATTGAATTTACAAATGGTAAACTATCATCAAATATAATTAAAAAAGCAATTTCTGAAAAATGTAATGGCAAGGCAAAAGTCTTATTAATTTCAGATAGTTATAATGGTGGTTCGGTTTTTGATTTACAATCAATAAGCTATAATAATAATCAACACTCAAATGATATTATATCATTCTGGGTTAAAAAAAACATAAATGGTACTGAATCAAAGGAAATGAAAAAATCGCATGGAATTTTTATTTATTATTTTTGTAAAATCATTGGCGATTCTCCAAAAATTTCACCAAACGAACTTGTGACAAAAATCAATCCTTCAATTTCCAATTTCAACGAATGCTTCAAATATGACGCAACAAATCAAAAATTGGCTGATGAACCTTTATTTTCATAGTTTTCAGTTTAATTTTTCCAATTTTTTCAAGTAAAACGTTTTTGTTATTATTATGTATGCTTATAAGAACGTAGGAAACTCTGGAAAATTTCTTGAAACTAATATATAATAAAGAGAATCATATTGTAATAATATTTTGTTATAAAACATATCATTTATTTTGCTTAGAATCTGAGATATTGTTAAAACAATTTTCAAAAATTGAGAGGAAATCCCATTCAATTTTGGTTGTAACATGAAACAAACTTTTTTCAAAATTGTGGCGTTGGAATTTTTTTAAATTCTGATAAATTATAATACAGATAATAAACTATTAATTAATAAAATTTTTACTGAATGCTTGTAGGTGTACGCATTTATTATGTCAGCTTTTTTTAATAAAATCGTAAGGACAATCGTTTTTTTCTACGCCACTTTTTGAATGGTTTTTCTATCCATGAGTAGCTACTCATGGAAAGTAAAAAACCGCCATCTTAAGGTGAAATTTAACTTACTCTGTTAAGAAAATTAACCAAAAAAATCGTAAATTAAAATTTTCTCTTAAAATTATAACAGTTTGCTTTTTTTGATATAATTTTTTTTTATTTTTACATAATTTTTCAGGAATATACGCACCAGTGATCACCATAGGGCTGCGTGAAGCCGAATCAGGCTCCTTGAATTGCTGGATGAATCGGGAAGCCATTTGAACTAAATATTTATTCATTATTTAGCAAAAATTGAATAAAAAATGTATAAAAAAGTATTCAAAAAGTTTAAAAGTTTTCAAAAAGTGGCGTAGAAAAATACGATTCCCCAAATCGTAAAATCATCGAAAAACTACAAAAATCGACGTATCTCCGGATGCAATGGTTAAGATCAGATTTTTGGTGATAAATATAATTATCACTCTATTATAATTATTTTTATATGGTTATTATCTTAAAATTCCACTTTTTGACCAGTATATAAATATATTAAAAAAGGCACTTTTTTTCAAAAAATTCGAAAAAATTTTCGAAATACAATTTTCTTATAGAACAAGTTTTCAAATCTGATTTTCTGCTATAACATATATGAGAATATAAAACTCTTTTTTACATATCATGCGCACTTAGTTACCTTTCACTTTGTCACTTTTTTCTAATATACTAAAGTGCAAATTAACATGCACCATGCATAACTTTGTTTCATACATATCTCTATACAAGCCATGAATAAGTAAACATTTAATAGATAATATATGATTAACTATGCATCCTATATAATATATTTTCACGATATCTTTGAACTCTTGCTATACTTTCTTTTTCGCGTCATTTTTGAAAAAATGTATTTTCCGAAAAACCCAACGCCACGATTTGGCTCAAAATTTATATTTAGTCCCCATGGGTTTATCCCGCATCAGTTCGAATCTGGTTCGTGTCGTTTTTTTTTTTTTTTTTAGTTTTTTTATCAATCAACATAGCTTTAAAGATATTTGATAAATCTTTTAACTTATATATTATTGTATAGGAGATTAGTTATGTTATAGAATACAATATTTTATATAACAATTTTATTAGTGATTATTATAATATAATGAAGAATATATCATTTTTTTACAAAAAATATATTTTATGTATTCTTATTTGAAATGATCTAAATACGTTGAATTTTATCAACAGAATAATATATCACCCAACTCAGATCTTCAAACAATAGAAAAGCATGCTTTCTATTGCATATGATCAAAAAACCAAAATTCAGGAAGTAAACCACCATTTTTTTGATCATATGCAATAGTTCCTCCTAATCCTAAACGGCTTCTAATGGGACTATGAATATTATAATTTTCAATAAATTTCTTAATTAAAACCGTTTTCCCAATTGATCGAAAATATTCTGGCAAGAATGATCGTAATGACATGACAACCGTAAAAAACCTAAAAAAATTTTCAAGGGCATGAGTACCTATGTGACCTAATCTCATATAATTATTCATATTAATTGAAACAATTATACCAATTTAATGTATTTATTAATCGTATAACACCGATCCTTGAATGTGGAGGTGATTTCAAAAATTGTAATTCATAAAATAATTTAATCAAAAAATATAAAGACGTTTCTAATAGGTATAATCTTACATCATTTGATAAGTCTGGGTTTCGTATAGAATTAATAATCAAATTAATTGGTAATGAATAACAAATAAAATTGTAATTCTCTTTCATATATGCTTTTAATATTTTTTTTTTTTTTTTTTTTTTTCAGAAAAAATTTCTAATGGATATGAGTCCTTCATTTTTCCATTACTTGTTATATCTCGAAGTGCATTTCCCATATCATATTCATTCAAATTTTCAGGTAAAATTGTTGAATTAGAATTATGATCTATTTCAATACCATATTTGATTAAATAGCTTCTCAATATTTTAATAGAATGTAAGAAGTCTGAAATAGGAATTTGTTTTATATTATTTTCACAAATATAATTAATCATTTCTACAAAAGTCATGCCCGATTTGAAACAATGAAGTATTATATTGAAAAATTTGTCATGAAGAAAATCGTACTTATGATCCATGTCTGTTTCTGAAAGTTTTACAAAAATTGGAAACGATCTAATTGAAATATTAATTGGTTGTAAAAAATAAATAAAAATATTTGTATAAATACTCTCTTTTTTTATGTTTTCAATTAAAGGAAATATTTTTTGAATAGTTTCACCTTTAACATTTTTAAATTTAGCCGCATCAATAGCTAGAGTTGCTTCAATATGATGTGAGTTCATTGTTAAAAATTCTATAAAATTTTATCGATATTTTGAATACTTGTTAAACACTCTATAAAAATTTGAATGTCCCGTGAAAACCATTTTCTTATCGTCGTTTCGTGTGGAAGTTGGAAAAATTGACGGAGAAAAGAATACGATTTTGAACCATAAATAAAAGGAATTGTTGAAATTGCAAGAAACTTATTGCTATATTTTCTATTGTTTTTTTGGACTTTGTACTGTTTTATTAACTCTTCCATTATATCATTTGTCTCATAAGGCAGTTTGTCATCTGGTTCTGATAAATGAAGAAGATCATCAAGAATTTTTTGAAAACATATTAAGTTTTTATAAAATAACGCATTTTTGCGGTTATTTGTAGCTGTTTCCGTGCGAGGAAAACTTAGTTTTTCTGAAAAAATTTGTTCGTAGTTAAAAATTTTATTTGGACCAATTAAAATCTGCAATATTTTACTTGATTCTATTAACGAAAAAATATTAATTGAATGTAATAATTTTAGCATTATTGTATATATTTCATCATATTTATTAAATTTCAATCTATATGTGTAAGCTGCTCTATAAAAACTTGTTATTATTAAATCGTGATTAAAATTATATTCAGCACATCTTATCATTTCACAAATCGCAATAATAATTGATTTATTTTCATTCAAACATTCAAAAAAAAAAAAAAAAAAAAAAAAATATAAATCAACAACGGAATATTTCCAGATAGATATTTTTTGCAATATTTCCAAACATAATCTAAAGATTCACTTAAAAGGTTGCTAATTTTTTCTTTGCATTTTGGTATAATCCTTTCGTATCTATCAAAAACTACTGGATCAAAGTTGCCTGAAGCAATAGCCTTCAAATCTAATATATCTTCTTCTGAAACATCATCTTCAAGTTTTAAACATTCTTCCTCTTCTTCCTCATCAATCTGAAAATAATCGTCATTATCAGAATCATATTCAATTTCCATAAAATTTGATAAAAGGTTACCAAAATCAATATCTTCCATTTTTAATTATAAATCATTCAAAAAATTCAATGCATATTTGTTCAACAATTTTCATGCAAATTAAATTGCTTTCATAATGTCTACGGCCAAAAAGTTTTAGATGAAATTTAAAACCTAAATTTACAATGGACTATATATTTTTTAAAATAGATCAGATTATAAATATATTCATATGATATTCAGAAATCATTGATGCTAATCAAAATTTCATTATTTTGATTCAGCGCTGAATAAGATAAAATCAATTCATATTTTATTATATTGTTGACTATGTGTTGAAACAATATATATGATTTGGTTTTATGTAATATAAAAATTAATGCTTAAAAACCCAAATAATTGCTTTTTTTTGCAATAAAAAAACTCTATATTCTATCACTATATTTATATGATAAATATAATAAATTTATTATATTAAAATTGAATATTTAATTTAATCATTTTTTTATCTTTAATATATAAGGATAAATGTAAATTAAAACTCAAAAAAATACGTTATTTTCGTCCTCGCTCCTGTTTCCTAGGCTTTTGTGTCCAAACGAGTTTGTATTCAAAAAGTATCCAATGGATACTCATTTTTGTTCGTTATTTTTTGAGAGAATTTGAGGATCCAAAATCGCCAAAATGGACACTTTAATTCAATCTTGGATACACCTTTCAATTTTCATTGATTATTTTGAATGTATATTTCGTTTGACCAATTATATCGCTCCAAATTTACATTGAATTTTATTTCAAATGTTGATCTTCTTGGTCAAAATCATTCTTAGTTAATTTGAAAAGTTTATAATTCATATTTGAGAGGTTTTTTAAAAATTAAGAATAGTAGGTGTTAGAGGCATATCAACCAAAATTCTACTCGATAAATTTTTTTGAAAATGATAATATAAGATTTAAATGATGTATATCAAAACTTTTCCTCTTGAGCAAACGAAAACTTCTATACAGTTTTTAGTTTTCATTCAAATCATCATTTTTAACTCAATATCTTCAATTCAAAAAGTAGATATATTCAAATATGATATATTGAAAAATGAATTCTCTTTCATTTTTGATAAGATCATGATTGAATACCATTTCAATTTGAGAGAATTTCTATTGAATAGCTTTTCAATTTGAGAGAGGGTTAATTGAATATTCTTTCAATTTGAGAAGAATAAATAAGTTTTATTTATAACTTGGAAATTAAATTATCAAAAATTTATTTTCTGATATAAATATACTTAGATATTAATTATGAATTTATAAAAGTAATTATATTTGCATGTCACAAAAAATTTAAAATAAATATTTTAAAATATTTTATTTTGATTTTACAAAGTAGGTAAAATTATTATTTGATTCATAATAAAGAAGTATATAATTTTTATTAATCAAAAAAATAGATTTCTGCTCTAATATTCTCAAATATATATTAAAAATATTATTATTTGAAAAAGTTCGATCGGTAAAAATAAAAAATGATTTATTTCAAAATTTTTTTTATATAATTTTAAAGTAAAATGAAATGAATTTATCATAAGTTCTATAAATCCTCTAAAAATCATATTTTGAGTACTAGTTAAATTTTATTTTTTCAATGAACTATCAATTGAATTGAAAGTATAATATAGGTGTATATTGAAACGTATAATAGAAAATCCCAATATAATTATTAAAATAGCTGTTTTATATTGATTAAAAATAAATTATGATTAGTATCATAGTTATTTGAAAATAAGACGTTTTATGTTTAGTTATTTAAAGAATGTATAGAGTAATCATAAAAACCATTAGTAATTTGTTAATATTATTAAGTTATAAATGTAAAGAATCTTGGATCTTATATTTCTATAGATTGGATAAAATAAAAAATCAAAATTGACGTTTTTTACCTAAAAACTATTAATTTTTATTTTACAAACTAAATAATTGGACTCCAAAGATCATAAATACATTCTTCTTTATTATATTAATCTTTTATAACTGAGCTTATCATATTTTCTACTTTCACTTTTTGAGAGCCACTTTTTTGGTTGATATGCCTCTTAGGTGTTTAAGACTTTTATTATTGCTTTTTTTCTGATATTAATGAGTTTATTAAAGTAAAAATAAAGTATCCAATAAAATATTATTTGGATACTTCAACACAAATCTTTGAATAAATACTAAATAAAAAAGCAGTTTTATGTCCACAAAAAGTGACAGCTTTTTACAAAAAGTCGAAAATGGACACTCAGTTCACTGGATACAAAAGCCTAGGCTCTATTTATATCCTATGGTTGTATCAGAAAAATTGAATTTATAGAAAAAGCAAGGTCATTCAATTTTTCTGATCTGCATTGAATTTTTGAAATGATTTTTTTTTAAATTTGAAATAAACCATTCATATAAATCCATTTTATATTTTATGTATTTTTCAATTCCTATCAATGCAAAATAAAAATCGATTTCAAACAAAAATTATTGTTATTATTATATTTCAGTTATTATTATCGCTATTTATTATTGTATTAGGACCTATTCAACCTAATTTTTTAACAAAAATATCAGATATTTATGTAATTAACGAATCTAAAATCTTTTATGTATACAAATATGGAAATTCTTATGTCGATCCTATTGATCCAAAAGGTGAAAAATGCCTAATTCCATGGAAGTATACTCAAAACATTTCACAAGCTAAATTAATTATGTATAACACTCTAGACAATTATAATCAGCTAACTCATCCACGCGATCGAAACCTACGTCCAGATCAAGCAACATGTATTGAGTCTATGGAAAGTGCAACATATTATCCAGCATTATTGAGAAATAAAAAAAATTTCAATTATTCTATGTATTATTCATTGACTAGTGATGTTCCCATTCCTTATTCTGAATATTTTACGACAAATGAAAAGCCTTTAAAGCTTTCAGAGAAAAAAGGAAACCTAGCAGCTGCATTCATATCAAATTGTCATGACAACAATCATCGATTAGGTTACGTCAAGAAACTTATGAAGTACATGAAAGTCGATTCATACGGTTCTTGTGCAAACAATGCTCAAATTCCTTCAAAATGGAAACGAAAAACACGAGACAAGACAAAAGAAGCCGTTATTTCGCATTACAAATTCACTTTAGCCTTTGAAAACTCAAACGATTGGGATTATGTTACAGAAAAGCTTTATCAACCGCTCCGATATGGTTCTGTTCCTATTTACAGAGGATGTCCAAATGTTGAAGATTTCGCTCCACCGAATTCCTTCATCGATGCAAACAAATTTCAATCACCACAGAAATTGGCAGAGTATATAAACTACCTTGACACGCACGACGATGAGTACAACAAGTATCTTGAATGGAAAGAAAAAAATAATCTCGGAAATTTGGCAAAAGTTCTCTTTTTCAGAGACAGGCATGAATTTGGAATTTGTGCACTAATTGAAAGGATGCATGGCCTCTGGATAAACCCTTTCTTGGTGGATTGGAAGAGGGTCACAAGTTCCTATTTGGGATGCAATATGTGCCGTGAGAATTTTGACTTTTCTAAAAGAAGAATTCCTGTTTTGAATAAGGAGGGAACTCATTATGAATATCCTTTGAATGAGTATTGGTCTAAGGTTTTTGGAAATAAGTCAGTAAACACTTTGAAGTTTAATTACAAATTGCCGATCAAATTAAAATCGAAATCTAATAATATGATGATATCTATTATTCAAAAAGTGTTCTCTATTTTTTCTCCTTATGTTTAAAACAAATTCGAACAGAAGGTGAAAATATATAATTGTTATGAAAATAATAAAAACGTTTTTTATCAACTATTGTTGTCATGATTATTTCAAGCCCTTGATGATAAAATCAGTTGTATTTAATTTCTTAGGTAGTGGAAAAAGTCGGGGAGAAGGGTGGAAGATAAACTGTTTACAATTATAATAAAAAAAAGTCACTCATTTTATGATATTTAAAGCCAATCTCAAAATATATAGTTTATTATTTACATTTTAGTGATTTAAAGTGATTGTATAAATAATACCTTTGAAATATATTAAGATAATTAAAGATTATTATAACAAAATTGAGTACTTTATACCTTTTTCATTCAAATTTTTACTTGTATCATTTAATGATTGTATCGGACGTTTTTGAAACAACAAAGCGAATAATGCTTTGTATCGTATGTATTGTATACACACTAATTTTAAAGAAAATCCTGACGGTAGATCTTTCTATGCAAATTCAATTATACGACTTTCTTAAGAAAAATGGAATTTTATTTTATCAATGTCAAAGTATTAATGATACTATTATCAAAGATAAACTTATTTTTATTTTTTGCATATATTTGAAATAATACTTCTAATATTAAATATTTCATGTGATTTTTATTCAATGCAAATTAAAAAGAAAATTTTACTTTAAAGATGTATATCAATAGAAATTTTTATAAATTAGGTTATAATTTTTCTTATATTTGTCATAAATTGAGTGTTTATTTTTTCTTATTTTATGACTAAGAAAATTTAACCTATACGATCATTTATTCGCCTTTTTGGAAAAGAGATTAAAATTAAAATATCTTTATTTATACCTTCAAAATTTTAACAATATTTTGATATTAAATATATAATTTTAATTTAATTATATATAAAAGATTTGGTTTATATCGTCCAATAATTTGGCTCTTTTCACCCTTCTAGTCGGGGAATCGTGTTTTTCTACACCACTTTTTGAAAACTTTTAAACTTTTTGAATACTTTTTTATACTAAATAATGCATAATTATATAGTTCAAATAGCTTTCCGATTCATCCAGTAATTCAAGAAACTCGATTCGGCTTCGCGCAGCCCTGTGGTGATCACTGGTGTGCATATTCCTGAAAAATTATGTAAAAATATAAATTTTTATATTTAAAAAGCAAATAGTTAAAATTTTACGTAAAATTTAAATGTACGATTTTTTTGGTTAATTTTCTTAACAGAGTAAGTCAAATTACACCTTAAGGAGGTGGTTTTTTACTTTCCATGAGGAGCGACTCATGGATAGAAAAACCATTCAAAAAGTGGTGTAGAAAAAAACGATTGTCCGAAAAAGTCTTTATTCTCAATTATTTATGATAAACCACTTCCTGATATAGAGTAAGCGCATAAACGTTTTTTTTTTTTTTACTTTTTGTGACGAGGACTTTTTGAATATATTAATGATACAACTTTTTTTGAATATACGAACTATATCACTTTTTGTTAAAATAAAATATTATAATATTGAATGATGGTGATAAATAATTTTGAAAGAAAACTCTTCTATATTATTTAATGATTATTGATCCTTTTCATCCATACGTAAATATTAAAACAAATTTGTGTTAATTTGATGTTTATTAATTGATCTTAATTTCAAGTTTGTGATTTATAATCACAAAGTATTTTTTTGCTTTTTGGGCTAAGCTTTAATATAGTTATATTCTTTGTTTTTCTGCATTCTGAGTTCTTTTAAGAATATTTGCATCAAACAAACTATTCAAAAAATTGAAAAGCCAACTATGCCCTTAAAAAACAGTAACAGTTCCTATGAATCGCAATGCTTGTGGTTCCATCTACAATTAAAGTTGTTAAAAGACAATGACAAATTGACAACCGCAAGTCCATTCCCAGTAAACAGAGTTTGTCAATCAAATAAAACGATGTTTTTTCTGAAAAAGTTGCATGTAAAACATTTACATCGTAATTTTTAAAAAATTTTGTTTTTGCAAAAAAAAGAAAATAATTGATATTTTTCAATAGTATTCTCAATATATTATTAAAATTGAGTGAAAAAGAATATTTACTTAACATATCATTTCTTCTAGCATAAATAATACGCAATAAATTTATTTTATTTTTTGAATAGCTATGTTTGGGCAATATGACATTGCCTTTTAACAATAATATCTACAATTGTAAAACAGAGATGAATTTCTTTCGATTCTTATTATACATTTATTGCAGTCCTTATAAACTGTTTCATTAGCTCTTTCAATATTTTAGAGTGGTAAATAGTATAGTATAGGCTCCGCTATCTCCAATCCGATACATGGAGATATTCAGAGGCTCTTTTCGAGCTACACCAAGGGCTCGCACCCCTTGGCCATTCAAAAAACTTTTAAATCTTTTTGATTATATAAAGTTTGATGAAAAATCAATTGAACATTATGAAAAACTTGCCGTATCCAAAAAACAACCATATTTCTGATTGATATATAAAATTTAAATATTTACTTGTTCCAAAATCAAATAATATTGAATATAGAATGTAAAAACAATATCATTATCAATAAAAATAAAATTTTATTAAAGGGTATGGAAAAAACTGTCTACCCTGGAAAAAACACTCTACTATCATACAGAAATATGCTTTAAAAAGCAATTTGTAGTTTAATATTTATAGAAAAGATACATAAGGATAATATAAACAAAAATTCGTTTTTTTATTTTTTTATTTTTTTATTTTTTATTTTTTTTTTTTATTTTTTTTTTTTTTTTTTTAAAAAAAAAAAAAGCACCGTAGATAAATAATTTAAAAAAAAATATTGAATGAAAAGTATTCAATATGCATCGTTTAGGCCATATAAATGACCATTTTATTTTGAAAAGTATTAAATTATGATCTCTACAAAACTTTCCTAATCCTTTGCCTTCATCGCTAAGAACTGGTATGATAGTATACTACTCTGGTAATGTATATCAGCAGGTTGATTTATCTAGCAAATAAATTTCATTATAGAATGTTTCGAACAATTTCGAATTTTCTTGAGGCCCTGATATGTAACAGAAAAAATCATTCCAAGTGTTCCAAATGAATCAAAAGATTTTTTTCAAGAATTTATTGAAAATTGCAAATCTCTTCATGAGTAGAATGTCCCAACTGACGGGTCGGATAATTTTTCCAGGTCTCCAAGGCCCAGTCATCAAGCTCAAAACCTCATTTTGAAAAATAACGAAAAACTTATCCACAGGGTTTAAATTTTAATTGCCTCAATAATCTGTTGGTTCCCAAGTCCCATCATAAAGCGCTAAACACTCATTTTAAAATTTATTCCAAAAGTTAATTTGGGATTTGATTTTTGAATAAGGGCTCCAGAAGGATTCTGAGAGCAAATTATAAATATTTAATTTAAGAATTTAAAAATGCAGGAACGCATCGACCACGTCATTTCTTAATTACTTGCATTAAAATCAAAAATAGAACAATAAACTGAACCATCAAATGAAACACAAATTGAGCATCCAAATGAATCCGAGCAAAGCTCGGCTGAGGCACGTAGTGCCGAACCAAATCCTATACGAAGAAGAACAAATCGCTCATTTCCATTAAACAAATCGAAGTTTTTAAATGAAGAACAGAGAGACCAAGTTCTCCAATTTGCTTCTGACCATAAAGAAACAATAATGAAACAAACCAAGGTCTAATCGAATTCAATTCATTCAGAATCTAATTCGTGAACAATTAAATATCAATTTATCGTTATATATGACAAATAAGTTGATCAATTTAAGGACGTGGTAGGACCAAATATAATATGAAATTTCTGAAGTATCTTGAGTTATTTGACAATACGTTTTAATTAATCTTGCTGCAACTCTTAAAGGTTTAGCAATTTTTTTTCTAAATAATTAAATTATATCAATCAATTTTTTACATCAAATAAATAAAGAAAATATTATTCATTTGTCTTTTATATTCATATTTTAACATTTTTACACCAGTAAACCTTATTTTTTATACTTTTTTAAAATGGGCATAAAATTGACTAACTTTGTCTGGGATCAAAAACGATTGAAAATATGGATATTTTCCAAGCAAGCCAAATTATAACAGTTAATGGAAAATATGGTGCATTTGAATTGCATACCCATAATGTAGAAGTTCCTGAGAAGCGTTTCGATGATAAGGAGTTAATTGAAATGGCAACAATTCCAGGAAAAATTAAGGAAATTGAAGATTCTTTAATTTCTAAGATTATGAATAACCAGTTATAAATAATAGTTTTTTATCTTTTATCTTCAATTTTTTTTATAAAAATCGGATTTGCATCAATTTGGTTTTCGATTTTTTTTCATTATTTTAACTTCTAATAATTGATCATCTAATGATTTTGATATCATCATAAAAATGTTGACCAAATTTGTTTTATATTGCCACTTTTACATGTCCTTACAAATGGCAAAGTTAAAATAATCAAAAATTTTGGAAAGAAAGATTTTGATACATTTATACAAGAAACTTTTACAATAGCAAAAGTGCCACTAGTCATCGATATGAAAGATATAAGCAAATTGAACACAGATTACTTTAACATTCAGATTCAAATCATATTTGAAGTTTTTGCTCAAAAAATTGATCAATTAATTCACAATAAATTTTACCAGTTTGACTTTTTCGAAGATGAAGCGTTAATAAAAACGGTTAGAGCAATTTCAAAAAATATTTCAAGCATAGTCATTTTTGAAGATCTTTATAAAAACGATTTCATTCTGAAATTTGTCATGAGTTATTTTTACATCACATCAATTGATAATGCTAGTATTGAAAATTCAATCGAAAACGATCATAAATTGAATGAAAATGAAATTAATAATATTAAGGCAACAATAGTTTATTTATCGTCATTAAAAGATGATTTTAAGGTTTTGTTATTTGACTTTGAAAACCCTTCAAATTGTGAATTTTCAATAAAAATTTTTGTAACGTTTTTTTCCTCAAAAAGTAACAAAACCATTGAAATTTTCGAAGAAACAATTGAAATTGAAAAACAAAGAAACGAAATAAAATCTAAAGAAAAAAAACAAAAGATGAATCTAAAAAAGAAACAAAAAAAGTAAAAAGAAATCGCCACAAAATGGAAATACATCTAAGCATGATATATTTGAAGATAAAGACATTTTTCTCGAAAAATATCAAGGAGAAGCTGATAAATATTGAAATAATTATATTATGAGTTTTTCCATTTAATGGGAGGCATTTTATACAACGATAAAGAAAATTTTGAATACAACGAACTTTATGATCAAGGGATTACCGAAGTTTTAGAAGATGGAGAGAAAGAAAAAGAAAAAGTCAATTAAAATCAGGATCCAAATCAGCTTTTGCCTACATTAGGTATAACCTTCATGCATTTCTATGTCAGTGGACATCTTCCTCTCCAGTTTGCGAAAAGTCCACCTCGATTGCAGCAGGATATAGACGTCGTTTGTCGAAGAAAGCTGCACAGCTGTTCACGATGTGTCTCACATTAGGACACACTTTTCCGTGAAACACCTAACCTTTCTCGTTCAGGTCAATCAGTTCGGGACAAAGGTTAAGCGTCATCCTTCCCTCATTCAGTGGTGTGCAGTGCCGATCGAAATCCACTTCGATGCCCCATTTGGGCTCCCTCTTGGTGGTCACATACTCCACATGTTCTGCCCTCAGCACGATTTTCATTTCGTAGAATGTGCGATTTTCTGCATCTCCACTTGGTCGACTGTCGACCTTCAGGCTGTAGAAACCAGGCCGTCTTCTGCCGTCGATTGCGAAATCCTCCCACATTACGTGGCGCGGATAGGGGTTACGCACGTGCTGCGAAAGCCAAGGAGTTGTTGAAAAGTAATCGATGCGATGGCCGTGGCCAGGAATCAGTTCGATAAGGTGGACGAATTGGCCAGGATAGATTGACTGCAGACTTTCAAAACGATTGGATGCTGCTTGTGTGAGTGTGTTGCGTGCAAAAGCAATGTCTTGTGCGCCAGTACGAAGCAAGAAAGCCAGATTGGAGCAGTTCTCGGCTGGAGCGTTACGTAGAGGCTCGCCGCCGGCCATCGGTCCAGCTGCAGCCAAATAGTCGGCATAGAACGACGCAAGACGTACATTCGGTCTGGATCGATGTCTCCACTGGCCATCGCTTGCCGAAAGAGACGTTCCCATGCAAACTGCTTGGATCGTTGCCACCAGCGGTAGTAGCTGCCTTCGTTAGGAATTTGAGGGATAAAGTAGGCCGATGGAGAATCGTCAAATTGGCTGCACAACGAAAGACCAGTGGACCATTCAATCTCTTTCGGCCCAGAACCGTGAAGGTATAGAAAAAAAAAAAAAGATTATAAGACTATATATTATAAGACTATATATTATAAGACTATATATTATAAGACTATATATTATAAGACTATATATTATAAGACTATATATTATAAGACTATATATTATAAGACTATATATTATAAGACTATATATTATAAGACTATATATTATAAGACTATATATTATAAGACTATATATTATAAGACTATATATTATAAGACTATATATTATAAGACTATATATTATAAGACTATATATTATAAGACTATATATTATAAGACTATATATTATAAGACTATATATTATAAGACTATATATTATAAGACTATATATTATAAGACTATATATTATAAGACTATATATTATAAGACTATATATTATAAGACTATATATTATAAGACTATATATTATAAGACTATATATTATAAGACTATATATTATAAGACTATATATTATAAGACTATATATTATAAGACTATATATTATAAGACTATATATTATAAGACTATATATTATAAGACTATATATTATAAGACTATATATTATAAGACTATATATTATAAGACTATATATTATAAGACTATATATTATAAGACTATATATTATAAGACTATATATTATAAGACTATATATTATAAGACTATATATTATAAGACTATATATTATAAGACTATATATTATAAGACTATATATTATAAGACTATATATTATAAGACTATATATTATAAGACTATATATTATAAGACTATATATTATAAGACTATATATTATAAGACTATATATTATAAGACTATATATTATAAGACTATATATTATAAGACTATATATTATAAGACTATATATTATAAGACTATATATTATAAGACTATATATTATAAGACTATATATTATAAGACTATATATTATAAGACTATATATTATAAGACTATATATTATAAGACTATATATTATAAGACTATATATTATAAGACTATATATTATAAGACTATATATTATAAGACTATATATTATAAGACTATATATTATAAGACTATATATTATAAGACTATATATTATAAGACTATATATTATAAGACTATATATTATAAGACTATATATTATAAGACTATATATTATTATTCACAGTTTTTTTTTTTTTTTTTTAAAGCCAATCAATGTATTGGATTTAATAACATATAAAAAATTGTTTTACATATATGAGTATACTTATTATGTTTAATATTCTTTTTTACGAAGATATTTGATATTTATGCCATATAAACATTTCATAACATAGGAGGCTTATTGTTAATTCAAAAATTAAAAAACAATATAATCATTTGAAAAAGTTCATATAAATTGAATGAAATATACTCATATATGTGAAACAATTTATATTAGATGCTGCTAACTTTTTGAATTAACAATAAGCCACCTATGTTATGAAATGTTTATATGACATAAATATCAAATATCACATTTTTATAAGACATAAATTAATTTCGCTCATATAAAAAGATGAGTTTCGAAAATCTTCAGGACTTTTTTTCAAGCAAATCAGTGAAAATGAAGAATGATTTATTTAACCCAGTAATTCAGCAATACAATTTACTGATACTCACCAAAGACAATCATCAACAAGAAATAAGCAAATTAAAAAACAAAAATAAAATCATTATGTGCGATTTTCATAAAGATAATTATATTGCTTGCCTTGATAACAAAATCATTATTTTTAAAAAAAGTGATGATGAAATTATTAATTATTTTATTTCATATTTTAATTATTCAACAATTTACTACACATCAAATGAATGTAAAAAAATACTTGAAGATATATGCTCCGACATTTCCATTAATTTTTCTCAAGAAAACCAAGATGATTTTATTTCAGATGAGTTACCTAATTTTTTAAAAGAATTTATTCCGGTTAATGTAAATAGAAAAGATTGGAATATTATATCAAAATGTCTATCGGGATTCTTGATAAAAAAAGCATATATGCAATCAAATTTCAATCGAATTAAAATTGATAAAAAAAATGTTAATGAAGACAAGATTGATCTAAATAAAACCCAAAATTTTATTAAATTGAGACAAATATCGACCACAAGTTCATCAATAATATCATTAATATATCTTATTGTTGAAGAAAAGTTGATGATTTCTAAAATATTTCATAAGCAATTAACTCCCATTGAAAAAGACAAATTAGCTTCAAGAGAAATAAGTAATTATCAGAAATTGAATCATCCGTTTATTCCAAAATTTTACGGTTGTGATGAACAGAAAACTATATTTATTGAGTTTATTCAAGGAGAAACCTTAGATAAATACGATTTTAACAAACTGTCAGAAAATGAAATTATGAATATTATTTTGGAAATTTTTATTACAATTCATTATTTCCATATAAATAAATTTATATATCGTGACTTAAAGCCAAATAATATCATGATTGATAAAAATGGAGTTGCAGTTATCATTGATTTTGATCGACTATTTGATTGCAATTTGTATGATATAGAAGAGTCTTCAAAAGATTTTGGAACAAATTATGTTTCGCCTGAATTTAATGATGGATGCTCATATTCTTATTCTCATGACATTTATTCAATTGGACTGGTCATTAAAAATTTTTTCCTTGATAAAAAATCAAATCAAAATTTAATATCAAGCCAAATTTTATCAAAATTAACGATTATGTGTGATTGCTGTACTGATTCTAATGATAACGATCGGCCAACAATATCTCAACTAATTAGATTTTTTTATAATAATATATTAATTAAAATGAATCAGAAAACCATCATTGAATCAAGATTGGTTGAAATATTAGCACAAAACTTGTCTAATGAAAATTTAATTGATCCTTTTGGACTCTGTACTTTAGGAATAATATATATGGAAGGATTTTATATCATTGATAACATTGATTTGGCGCAATATTACTTTTTAAGAGCATCAGATCAAAAAGATATTTTAGCTCAGCTTAATTTATATTTTATTCTCTCACCTATTGATTTAAAATCAGCAGTTAATTATTTAACTTTTGCAGCTGAGAATGATGATCAAATTTCTCAATGTATCCTTGTAAGCTTTTTAATGTTTTTCACTAATTATAAAGAATTTGATAAAAGTTTCAAGTATATTAAATCTTTAGTTAAAGACAATAACTTATTTGGTAAAATCTTGTATATGATATATTGTTTCAGAAAACAATTAAAAGAAGAAGCTCAATATATAAAAACAACATTTAAAATTGAAAAAAAACCCCCAGCTTTTAATCATCAATTTTATAATGTGAAAGGAAAATACATTTTACCAAATTTACTAGTTCAGCTTCTTTACGATATATATAATGGCTCTTTAATGGAAACAGAGTTTTACTTTAATTTAGGTGTCATTTTTTATAAATTTAGAAATGAAAAGAAAGATATCGAAAAAGCTATTAAGTATTTTAGAAATGCTGCACAAAGAAAGGCATATGAAGTCAAATCATTTTTAAATGAATATAATTATGACGAGCAAATCTTATCAAGTGAAATGATTCAAATTGTTAAATATATTATAAATATGATTAACTATGAAATTATAACAGCTAAAAATTATTTAGGATACATATATGACAATTCTTTCTTAATTACTACTGATTTAAATCTATCAATTTATTACTATCAATTATCTGCTGATATGAAAAACATTAATGCAGAATATTTATTAGCTGAAATTTATTCCAATGATAAAAAAGGATATAAAGATATTAAAAAAGCAATATATTACTATGATCTTGTATTAAAAGATGATCATCCTCTTTATCATGATATTCATTGTCAAACTTTCAGAATTAATATGTTAATGCCCAATAATGCTAATGAAAACGAAAATATATTTAGTTCAGCAAATTACTGCAAACTCCTAGCATATAATGATTTAGGAAAAATATATTACAAGGGAAAAGATGTAAATAAAGATATAAGCAAGTCTTTAAATTATTTTATATATGCTGCTTCACAGAATTTACCTGAATCACAATACTATCTTGGAAAAATATTTTACACAAATAAAAACCTTCAAGACACTCAAAAAGCCATTAGCTATTTTAAGAAGGCAGCTGCACAAGGAAATGTCAAATCTCAAAAATATTTAGGAATAATATATTATGAAGGAAAAGTTACCGACCAAAACATCAAACTTGCAAGAGAGAATTTTAGTTATGCTTCATCACATTCAGATTCAACATCTTTATTTTATCTTGGCTTTATTTGCTATGAAGGTAAATACATTCCTCAAAATAATGAAGATGCACATAGACGTTTCATTGATTCAATAAATAAAAATGATAATCAGTATGCATTAAACAATCTTGGAATAATGTGCAAGCATGGTGAAATTGAAAAAGCAAATATCATAGATGCAAAACATTATTTTGAAAAAGCAATTAAAATGAAAGACGACGTTGTGGCCAGATTCAATCTTGCTCATATGTATTTTTACGGGGAAGGAGTCGAAATTGATTTGGATCGTTCAATGGAGTTGATTGTTCAAAAAACAGATAAAAAGATTCCTTGTTACCTTTGTCTTCTATATTTAATATTTATGACAAAATTTAAATCAATTCCAAAGATAGCTGAGATAGAAAAAGAAATTTACAACCACAATAATAATAGTGAAACATCAAAAGCAATTGCAAGAAAACTCTATCATATGAAATCAAAAATTAAAATAAATCCTAGTTTATTATATGAAAATCTCAAAAAATATGAATTGATATACATAGATCACTATGGAAACACAATCACAAGAGAATTATTAGAAGAAAATTGGAAAAAATATGGAAAAGAAAAATCTAATAATTTGATTAAAGAAATAAATCATATTTTTTTTGAAGGCCTAGGTGAAATACAAGACCTTTAAAAATGAAAATATCTTTTAAATAAATAAATCGTGTAAAAAGTTAAAATCATATTTATAATTTTTATATGACAATAAAAGGCCAAATATAGAATCAATTTTAATACTCATTGAAAATATTGAATGTAAAACTATTTTTAAAAATTGAATATTCAGATCCAAAATCAAGATACGAAAATTAATAAAATTCAAACTGAACAAGAGGGACTTGTTTATTCGATTCAAGAAGAAGAAATGACAGCGAGCGTTATTGGAATCAAACCAGACATTATTGAAATAATTATTCCTCATTCCATTATCTACAAATCAAAATCGTACATTATTACTAGCATTTCAGAAGAAGCCTTTAATTACTCACCAGTCAAATCGATTCAATTTGCACCAGACTCAGAACTTCAAACGATAGAAAAAAAAGTATTTTTCAAAACGCAAATTGAGAACTTTACAATTCCACCACACCTCACAAAAATTGACAAAAGTGTTTTTTTCTTCTGTCAAAACCTTCGAACGATTGAGATACCTATAAATTCTGAGCTCCGAACGATAGAAAGTGATGCTTTCTTTGGCACACAAATTGAGAAGTTTACAATCCCAACGAACCTCATTGAATTGAGAGAAGGCTGTTTTCTCGGAATGAAGAAATTGAAACAGCTCATTGTTAGTCCTGACAATCCGCGTTATTCACTCTATGACGAAAAATTCCTCATTTGCAAAACAACTGAAAAATCTGACATTCAAGACTTCCTCGTTTTTTGCGTGCCGAACTTCGAGGAAGTCACAATTCCGTCATTCATTAAGAACATCGGACAATATGCGTTTTATGAAATGAAGAATCTCAAGAGAGTTGAAATTCAAGCAGATTCAGAGCTTCAAACGGTTGGAAGTCAATCGTTCGCACGATCATCAATTGAGAGCTTTACAATTTCACATCACATCACCAAAATTGACAATTATGCTTTTCAATGTTGCAAAAAGCTCAAAAAAGTTGAAATTCCTTCAGATTCCGAACTCCAGGTCATTGAAAAGAAGGCTTTCAATAGAACTTTAATTGAGAGCTTTACAATTCCATCACATGTCAGATTCATCGGAGAGAGCGCTCTCTCAACTTGCAGCAGGCTTCAATCAATCAAGTTCCAGGAAAATTCTGAACTTAAGATAATTGGAAGCGGAGCTTTCAGTCATACTAAAATTGAATACTTTACAATTCCTTCTCAAATTACAAAAATTGGAAGCTACGCCTTTTTGTGTTGCGACAAACTTCGAAAAGTGGATGTTCCATACAATTCAGAACTGCAGACGATAGAAAATGAAGCTTTTCGCCAGTCAGCAATTGAGAGCTTCTTGGTTCCGCCGCATGTCAAACAAATTGGCAAACTTTCCTTTTCTAATTGTGAAAATCTTCAAATCATTGAATTTTACGAGGATTCAGAGATAACATGCATCGATAACGATTCATTTGATGAACGTACAGTAATAATGATCCCAGAAAAATTGAGTATTCGCTTTAATTTGAAAAAAAAAAAAGTAGGGCAATTTAATTTTATATAATATCGCATTTGTGAGAAATTCATTCAAATTGAAAAAAATAATAATACAGTTTTATCTCAAAAATACAAATAGATATACTTTATAAAATTTAGTTAAGATAAGAAATACATTGTATATTAAATATTTTTTTTAAATATAAAAGTTTAAAAATTGCTCCAAAAAAAGTTTTTTCTTTATATATATAAAAACGGCATTTATGATTCTGACACATACAAACTTTTTGAATGATTTGAAAGTATTATTTAATATTTGATTACCCTAAATGACATTCGAACATTTTTATGAAGAAGCAAGCCATTTCTCTGAAATTCTACTAAAATATAAATTAGATGGAACAAAATATATAGATCCAAATTTTCACCCTTCATTAAAAATATTAGAAAAAAAAGTTAGTATCTCTGAATCGTTTGATGATTATAAGAGACTTGACGAACTTTATAAGGCAAAACTATTTCAACGTGAATTAATAAATCAAAATAATATTCAACAAGGAAATCTAGGTGATTGTTATTTTGTTTCAGCATTATCATGCATTGCAAAGCAACCATATTTAATAAAAAACTTTTTTGAAACCGATTTACCAGATAATATACTAGGACCAATTGATGATTCAGTTAATATTGAATGTGGTGCGGTTGTTGTCTATTTTAACGCCTATGGACGTTTAATTCCAGTTCTAATTGATACCCTAATGCCAGTAAAGAATGGAAGACTAAGATTTTGTTCTCCATCAGATCCGTCAAAATCACCTTGGTTTTGCCTTGTAGAAAAAGCATATGCCAAACTTAACGGCTCCTATTCAAACATAAGCGGTGGCTTATTTTATAACGGCATCTATTCTCTCCTTGGCTATTATCCCAAACGAAAAAATCTTGCCAAATTCAAAAAATCAGGAAAACCCGACGATTTCATCATTCAAAAAATCATGAAATATCAGTCAGATTACGATGTTATTGGAACCTCGATCCAATTGAAAAAGTTAGCTAATAATGTGACTGAACAAGAAGTGAAAGACCGAGGCCTGATTCTCAAACATTGTTATTATTTGGTGAAAATTAGACAAATCAATGAAAAAACACTAATTTGCCTGCGAAATCCTTGGGGATCTCATGAATGGAACGGCGACTGGTCAGACAAATCAAGTCTTTGGACGCCTGAATTAAAAAGTACTCTAAATTGGGAAGATAAAGAAGATGGCACTTTTTGGATGTGTGCAGAAGATTATTTAAAATACTTCACTGAAATTTGCCTGTCTGTTCCAATTCCTCCAACTTGGCATTTAAAAAGGTTCGAGTTCCAATTCACACCTGGCGAACATGATGGTCAAAAAGTGAATAAAATCTCATTTCAGATCACTGATAATGTTCCAAGCAATAACAAGTGCTGTTTTTATCTTCTAGTTGAAAAGAAGCGTAATTTGCACGACAATAATACAGAGAGCGTAAAGTATGTCGTTGAGTTTAATCACAATAACGATACTGAAAGATTTCGCACTTCCAAAAATTTGGTTACTTTTCCAATTGTAGTTAACGGAAAAGAAACGGTAATGATTTCTTTCAATCGCCTTAAAAAGTGCGATTTAATTACGAATTGTTACGTACTCGTCTTCTGCAAGCATGAATTCACGCTTACCGATCTCGACAATCCTGGAAGGAAATTCGAAGAGGACGAGAATAATGGTTACATTATTAATAACTATTCAAAAAACTTCCCCGTTGTTCCTCCATCACTTCCGCGCACACAAAATGCAAGAAAAGCTGATAAACACGCTAATATAAGTGAAGATTTTTACAAGTCTTCAAAAGGAGCAAGACTGGACATTCATTTTCAAGAAATTTTTAAACGAAAAAAATTGACAGTGAATTCTAACATCATTAGTCATCTCAATGATAAAATAAAAATGATCTATCAAGAAAATGATAAAATAAAGAATGATAATGACAGTTTGATATCAGTGAAAAATCAGCAGATAGAAGAATTGAATAGTTTACATCAGATAATTATCGATAATGACAAAGAGATTGATGCTTTGAAAAATCAGTTGATGAACTTGAATAAAGAAAATGAAAACAAATTGTTATTGAAAAATCATGAAATTGAAAACCTTCAATTAGAAAATATTGAGCTGAGAAAGCAGATAAGACAATGCAAATCAAATGATCACGAGTTTATTAGAAATGAAAATAAACATCTGAAAATTCAAATTGAAGAAATGAAAGAAAATTATGAAAAACAGTTGATAACAAAAAAACAAGAAATTGCTAAAATTAATTTTGAAAAAGAACAATTGAGAGTGCGGATGCAGAATATGAAAGATAATTATGAAAAACAATCAAATGCAAATAAAAAAGCAGTTGATAGTTCAAACAGTGAGAAAGAAAAAATGAGAAAACAATTCAATGAAATGAAAGGATACTACCAAAGACAAATATCTGCAAATAACCAAGCAATAAGTAAATCTAACAACGAAAAAGAAGAATTAAGGAAACAAATTGATGAAATTAGAGAGAATTATGAAAAACAATTGAAAAGCAAAAACTTAGAAATCATGAGAATTAACAATTGCAATGACCAGCTGAGAAATCAAACAGAAAAAATGAGAGAAGATTACGAAAGGCAACTAAATCAAAATACAGAAACAATTGAAAATTCTAAGATTGAAATTGAAAAGCTGAAAAAACAAATGACAGAAATTAGGAAAAACTCTGATAGACAAATATCTGCAAATAACCAAGCAATAAGTAAAGCTAACAACGAAAAAGAAGAACTGAGAAAACAAATTGATGAAATTAAAGAGAATTATGAAAAACAATTGAAAATCAAAAACTTAGAAATCATGAGAATTAACAATTGCAATGACAATCTGAGAAATCAAACAGAAAAAATGAGAGAAGATTATGAGAATCAAATAACAGCAAATAACGAAACAATAAATAATTCTAATAGTGAAATTGAGAAGCTGAGAAAACAAATAAAATCTAAAAATCAAGAGATTGCTAAAATTTACAATGATAAAGAACAATTGAGCACAATAATCAATCAGTTGTTGATACAAATCAGAAAAGGCGTTGAAAAAGTTATTCAAAAAATTGAAACAAAACAAATTGATAAAAAAAATATCATCAAAACTGACTTGGCCAATTTGCTGATCATTTCTGATGTTACAAATACTACAGAAATTGAAGGTGCTTGCTTTGAAGCCGAGGATGATATAATGAATGAATCAACAAGCTACCTTACTAATTCATCATATTCGCATGGCAAAATACTAAAATTTTCCTGAAAATTTTAAAATTTTGTAATGAATAACAATTATTCGAAGTTATTGTTATAGTAAAACACTTTTATTTGATTTTTTTTATATACATGCTTCTTTATTACACAAATATATCAAAAAATAATGATATTTTTTTTTTATTTAATATAATGCCAATCCAAATAAAGATTGATATTTCATGAAATATTTTGTTTTTCTAGTCTTCAATTAATAATAATTCAATATTCAAACAGGGAGCTATAACTTTAGTCTATAACATACTTTTGAATATTTTATCATATTCTAAACTTCATCATATCATGAGAAAAAAACTTCAAAAACAATTATATCCAAAATAGAATTGAATAATTGATATGTCATAAGTGTTGAGAAATTTTTATATTGTATATTAGTTAAATTGTCCCTTTTATAGAAATGAACATTTTGGTTTGTTTGCTTGAAATAAACAGGACGACTTGGCCGAGTGGTTAAGGCGAGGGATTGCTAATCCCTTGGGCTTGTCCCGCGTGGGTTCGAATCCCATGGTCGTCGTTTTTTTACTTTTTTTTTTTATATGAAAATATAACTTTAGAGCCACACATTTTGTTATAAATTTGAACCTTCGCATTATTAATTTCTTTTCCCACACCACCTGTTCAATAATCTCTTACGTATATGTCTGTAACTGCATCAATAAAATAAGAAAAAACTCTATTATTTTGGCAAAGCCTAGTTTCATTTTTGATATCAACATTATAAAGCCAGAATTTGTTTTATAATATTGTGCATAAAATAGTTTACTACTGATATATGTTTAGTTAGATGATGAACATAATATTTTTCTTCATAAATAATTAAATCTGATATTTTAGCTGCATACTTTTTTTTGTTCTTATATCTTTAACTCGATACACGTTACTGAAACATCCTTCACTAATCTTGTTCTTTATATCATAGCGATCAATGTCTAAATAAATATTTCTTATGAAGCCAAATATAATATGAAAAAGTGAAAAAACTTTAACTTTTTCAGAAAATTGTAAAGTCTTTGGTCGCTAATTTTTAATTTAGCAATGCAACCTATAGATTGGGCTAAATATGACAGTATTCAACAACTACAAGAAGGAAAAAGATGCAAAATCTACAGACTGCGAGATAAATCTACACAAGAAATATTTACAGCTCAAATATTTATTCCAGAATTATATAAATACAAAAACGAAATAATTCATGAAGCACAATTTATTTTATCATTATCACATCCATCAATTATCAAATTCATTGGATACAGTCCATTTGATTTTAATTCTCGTGATCGTTTGACTCTTATTACGGAGCATCTAAAATATGGCACATTAGAAAATATCCTAAGGTTAGAAAAAAGAGGCCAATGCCCCAACAACTGGTGTGATACGAAGAAAGTTATAAATATCTTCGGAATAGCATCAGGTATGTCCTATTTGCACTCCCAAGGAATTATTCATAAAAATCTGCAACCAAAAAACATTCTAGAAGACAATAATTTATATCCAAAAATTTGTAATTTTGGTTTTTCTTTTTATCATAAAGGTGATTTAAATTTACAACAATCAGTGAGAGTCGACTTTATTGATAATATTTATGGTGCACCTGAAATATTAAGTGAATATAATGAATTAACTCCGAAATGCAATGTTTATTCATTTGGAATGATTGTATACACAATCATTACAGGCAAAATTCCTTTCAAAGAGGATTTTCATGGTAATACTTTTCGCCTTTTCACTGCAATCACTCATGGGTTGCGCCCTGATATTGATTCCGAAGTTCCTAACTGCTATAGAGATCTCATTTCTAGATGCTGGTCAGAAGAACCTTCAGCGAGGCCGACATTTGATGAAATTGCTGAAATGATCAAGAACAAAGCGGAAGAATTTGTCACCGAATACGGCGACCTTGAAGAATTCAAAGATTACATCAATTTCATTGAATCGAGTGGCCAAGAGAGAGCCTTTATAGACGACAATATATATGGAGACGATGACGACGATGATGAAGTTGATGAATATAATGACGAGCCACTTTTTTTGGACGTGAAAACGTTGGATCTCCAAAACTTCGAAAAAAGAGAGAAAATCGGATTCGGCGGATTTGGGAAAGTATACAAGATCAACGAAATAAAGACAGGCCGATTCTATGCATGCAAGTTTCCAAAAAAGATCATTAGCGAGAAAACTAAATACACAGCGACATCGCAGAGCTTCATCCAAGAAGTGGAAATTCATGCAATTTTGTCGCATCCATCGATAGTGAACTTCATCGGCTACAGTGGGACCAATTTCAAAAAGAAACTGAAACCAGCGATCATCATTGAATATCTAAAAAATGACTCCTTAGAAAAATTGCTTGAACTCGAACGACTTGGTTTTAAGAGTGAAGTTTGGGACGATACGATGAGACTGATAAATATTTACGGAATTGCAGCGAGCATGAAATACCTTCATTCACATGACATCATTCACCGAGACTTGAAACCAGACAATGTTATACTCGACTATTATTTGTTCCCTAAACTTTCAGATTTTGGATTTTCAGTTAAAATCGACAGTGATGAATATATTGATAAAGATATCGTTGGGACACCGTCATTCATTTCACCCGAAATTTATCAGCAAGTCAAATACACGAAGTGGGGCGATGTTTATGCATTTGGGATGCTTGTTTACGAAATCATGAACAAGAAGTTTCCATTCAGTGGGAAGAAAGATCATGAAATAATGAATCTGATAAATATGAAAAAGCACATTCCAGAGATCGACCATGAAAAAGTTCCTGAAAGATACATTGAATTGATTGAAGCATGCTTGAATGAAGATCCATATGAACGGCCAACGTTTGAGAAAATTGTTGAAGACTTGAAGAACGATGAAGAATTCATTACAGCGAACGTTGATAAGAAAAAGTTTGAAGAATTCATTAAATTCATCGAAAAGGGAGGAAGTAAAGCGTGCATCACGCACGACTTCCCTTTTCACATGATTGATCTTCAATCGGTAGAGAAAGAATTCAAAGAAAGTCAGCATTTTTTGCTAGGAAAGGTAGGATTTCTCAATCTGAAGAAATACGAAAAACAAGACAAAATTAAGAATTATGCTGTTTCTAGTGTTTACAAGGTGAAAGACCGAATGTCCGGGAAGATCTATTCAGCGAAAATTGCGAATGTCATTCAAAACTACAGCGAAGAAGAAATGAAAGACATTTCAAAAGAAGTTGAGCAATTGAAAGAAATGAAGCATCCATCAATTCAACGAATCGTTGGATTCAGCATTTTTGACTTCAATGATCAGTTAAAGCCAGTTGTTATTGGCGAATACTCGACAGACCGAACATTGAGAGACATCATTCAAACGGAACGAAAAGGGCAAATTTATCCCGGCTGGAACGATACAAAAAGATTGATCAACATTTATGGGATTGCATCAGGGATGCTGTATCTCCATTCACACGGTGTTCTTCATCCTAAAATAAGCACGAAGAACATTTATGTTGATGAATCATTGTATCCGAAATTGAGTGAAATTGGGACTTTCATCCAAGTTGAAAACAGCCGAAGTGTTGCGAATCTTTCAGCAAGAGAACGAGGAATCAATCCTATTTCGATTGCACCAGAAGTCTTCAAATCAAAGAATGCATCTGAGATGAGTGATGTCTATTCCTATTCATTCATTGTTTATGAAATAATGACGAATGAAATCCCTTTCAAAACTGTCCAAAATTTAAATGATCTTTACAACGAAGTTGTTGTTAAAAAGTCAAGGTCATCGTTACGTAATAAACAGCTTCCAGAGATTTATAAGCAACTTATTGAAACATGCTGGTCAGAAGATCCGGAAAGTCGTCCATCTTTTGATGTCATTGTCAACAACTTAGAGAAAAACCAGGAATTCATCACCAATAAAATCAACAAGAAAGAGTATTTCAAATATGTTAACAATTTAGCAAAATAATATAGTTGGTGGAAAAAACTGCGTTTTGAGGACAAAACTATGTTTTCTCGATGAATATTCAATATTTTTTAATAAAAGTTATATATAATCACATTTCATATTAATACAAATCTATATACAGGTTTTTATCAATTTTATTGAACTTAAGCTTTGATAATATTATAATAAAAATTATTTTATAACATCAACATTTTTTTAATATTTCCTAATTTTTAAATTATCACTTGGATATACTATAAAATGGATAAAATATTTTTTAACAAATGTTGTTCAGTAAGGGAAAAAAATCGATTTTTAAAAGATTTTTTAATATTCACTTCACCACTATAATTCTTTTTATATCACATTTCAGTTTTTATATAGGAAAATGGATTTTTAAAAACGCATTTTCATTTCATTAAAACATATTATTGTTTAATGATATCCTGCTATTACTTTATTGATAAAATAAAATTACTGAAATAGTCATTTGATATTGAGATAAATTGTTTTTAATATTTTTTTTAATAACTTTTTTTTTCAACTTAAATTTCTCTATGATAGATTTATCAACCAAATTTACTACTAATATAATATATATCTACATATTATATATTATCAGATTTTAATAATAAATCCTCTGTAAATTACTCCCTCATGTTAGAAATTAAATTGCAACTTTGGTTAAAAATATCATTGATTATACATAATGTGTATGGAATTTTCGTATAACAATTATAAAATATATATAATATTAGTATCTATATGTTTTTACACAGCCAAATCTGGCAAATCATTTATAGGTCACTTGGTTGAAAAGATGAAGAATCAAAATTAATCTACTTTATTTTTTTCTACCAAAGAATTAAATTGATCTAATTTTTTGTAGAAATTAATAATATTCAAATATAAATATGAATATGATATTATCATTCAATAATATATTATATTGGTCATTTTTGGGAAGATGATTAAAAATTTTTTTTGTGTGCTTTTCTCAAGGAACAAGTGTAATCGTATAAATTTATCTATATATATTTATTATTGACATGTAATGTTATCCTAAATATTAAAGTTATTAAATATTTCTTTTTAAAAATTCTTACAAAACTTTGTTTAAATTTATTTTCAAAAAACACTAATATTTTTAGACATAATCAATATTTGATTATAATATTTATAATATACATGTTACATTTGATATTATAAATATTTTCACTTCAAAAAATGCAATTTACTATTTTTTTCCTATGAAAAATTAGTTTTTTCAAATTTTTTTGAAAGTATTTTTTAGCATGAATAACTTGATGGTTATTAAAGATATAATAATTTTAACATTCTATTTATTATTTTAATAGAATAATATATAATATCTATTTTTTTAATAATGATAATCATTTAGATATATCGAGGAAAATGCTTTTTTGTTTCACTTAGCATTTGAAAAGAAAAAAAAATTCAATTTCAACTAAAATTCTAAAAAAAAAATAACTTTTCAGTAATTTTATTTTATCAATAAAGTAATAGCAGGATATCATTAAACAATAATATGTTTTAATGAAATGAAAATGCGTTTTTAAAAATCCATTTTCCTATATAAAAACTGAAATGTGATATAAAAAGAATTATAGTGGTGAAGTGAATATTAAAAAATCTTTTAAAAATCGATTTTTTTCCCTTACTGAACAACATTTGTTAAAAAATATTTTATCCATTTTATAGTATATCCAAGTGATAATTTAAAAATTAGGAAATATTAAAAAAATGTTGATGTTATAAAATAATTTTTATTATAATATTATCAAAGCTTAAGTTCAATAAAATTGATAAAAACCTGTATATAGATTTGTATTAATATGAAATGTGATTATATATAACTTTTATTAAAAAATATTGAATATTCATCGAGAAAACATAGTTTTGTCCTCAAAACGCAGTTTTTTCTACCAACTATATACAAAAAAGTGATCGTATTTTTTTTTTTGTAATATCATATAAATCAATCATTCTATTATTTTTTTCTTTTCTAAACAACAACAAATTTGCAAAGATCATTTTTATTAGTATTTATACAAAGTTCTGTATGATATTAAATAATTATTAAAATTTTTAATACATAATATTCAAATTGTAATACCATTATCATACAAAATACTGTATATAGTACTGTTCATATTAGGTAAAATGTTCATTTTAAAGGAAAATCTGACAAAAAGACGTTAAGGAAAAAATCTTTTTTATTTGCTATCAATAGAATTGTTGAAAATGAGGACAAAAGACTTGATTCTTCAAAGCATTTCATTATTTGTTTTACTAATTTGAAACTTACTGAATATTATTTAAGTCAGTCAAATCATGAAATGGCAAAGAAATATTTCATAAGATCTCTCTCAAATTTAAAACTACTTTTGAATTTCAATCAATCAAAAATTAAACAATCAAACAATCAAATAAATATAATCTCACGGCTGGAAAAAGCTCATTCAAAAGAAGAGAGCAAAAATGAAAATGATTATGATTATGTTATAAATAACTTAAATAATTTAAAATTTGAATTTGCATGAAATGTTATATGAAAACGAGAATTCAAAGTACTTTGAATCTCGCGTAAATATTTTAAGTTTAAATTCACTTGATGGCAGAGAAGAAAGAATAAATAAGAAATATTAAGAACCAGAAGAATTTTATGATAGTATGATGAATAACAAAGAGCTTAAAAATAAGTTTATTCAAACCAAGATATGATATATACACCTCCTTATTTAATATTGTTTGGCCGCATAAACATTAAAAAATCAATGAAAAAAGAAAAAAACAAAACAACACTGAAAGATTGTAATAAACTGTTCTATCAAGGATTTGAGTTTGATATTTAAAAAAAATGTTATATTTTCATGCTAAATTCAGTGATGTTTACCGTATCACCTCTTAGCGGTTATTTTCCAGGTATAATGCACGTAAATAAATATTCAATAAAATATTGATTTACTTTAAGATTGAAAAGTTATTTACGTTTTTGGTACGTGCGCCTCCACTGGAAGTAGCTTCTTTATTGTTGAACCTAAAAGAATTTTTTCATTAGTTTACAGATAAAAAAGCTTATATATAAGTAAATTGAGACATAATTTATTCTCACATATGATATTTAATATATTATATAAGTCTTTTCAGACCTCTGGGCATGACGCAATCTCTGTTTAAAAATTCTGATATTCTAAACATAGATCAAGATTCGTGCATGTATTAAAATATCAAATTATTATGAAGATTCTGGTGCTAGATTTTGATAAAATGTTGATTTATTTTGACCTTACTCGCGTACAAAAAGGCGAATTTTGATCGTTTTGGAAAAGCAGTTTTTTTATTTTCCTCATATTTGTTTGTAATATTACTATTTTCTTATCCACATTCATTTGTAGATTATTATAATATAATTATTATATTAAAATATCAAAATTTCCCAATCAAAAAGTGAAAAATAAAAAATTAAACGGTCGTTTGTTGTCCAGAGGTCTGTCTTATTTGGGCACAAATTAGAAATGAAAATGGGCAGGAATATCCAAATTCAATGCTCCTGAATCTTTAATGTGATATTTTAAATGATCAAATTTATAACTGAAATTGCATTTTTCATATTTTGATTATTTTTTGTGTCTCATTTCATCAACTATGAAAAATTGGAAATTTTGAATTCAAATTTGAGAAGATTTAAAAAACATAAAAAAATGGAAGTGAAAAGTCCACCAAAACCAACAACTAAATCGAAATTTTTCAAAATTCCGATTGAAGAATATGAGGAAGACATGGAAACAAAATCAGCGAAAGGAAAGAAAAATGAAATCATTGATCTTTTAAATAATTTAAATAAACTTCGATCTAAAGAAGAATTCGAAGAAATTGAAAATGAACTACATAGAGCATGCAGAGAAGGTGACATTTACTTAATTAAAATATATCTGAGTAAAACGATCGAAGATAATTCAAAAAAACTTCAATTCAAAATCGACGAAACAAATCAAACAGCTTTATTATTTAAAGTCAAAGAAGATATTGAAGAAGAAGTTATTATTCCACGAACAGTTGAACATGAATCAGTTGAATATTTAATCACAGGTATTATAAGAACAAATGGCTTTGGTGGAACACTGAAATTTGTAGATGATTCAGCAGTCAAAACCATTTTTGGATTTTCAAATATCAAAGAAATTCATCTTCCAGCAAGTTTGAAAGAATTGAAAGAAGGATGGTGTTATTATAAAAGACATTTGAAAAAAATCGTAATTTCGCCAATGAATGAACAGTTCAAAATTCAAGATGACAAATATTTAGTTGGTAAAAGTGATCCAAACAAAGATGAATTTGATAAACTTCTATTTGCTAATAGAGACATCGAAGAAATTTCCATTCCATCAAATATCAAAATTATTTCATCTTATGCACTTCAATATTGTGAAAGTCTGAAGAAAGTTGAAATTCCGACAAATTCAAATTTGCAAACAATTGGACCAAATGCATTTTCAAAAACAAAAATCAAAGAAATTTATATTCCATCAAAAGTTTCTAAGATAAGTGAAAATGCATTTTTCTATTGTTCTTATCTGACAAAAGTTGAAATTCCAACAGATTCCAATTTACAAACAATTGAACGAAATGCATTTTATGAATCAAATATCAACGAAATTTATCTTCCTGCAAGTTTGAAAAAATTGAAAGAAGGATGGTGTTGTTGTATAAAGCATTTGACAAAAATCGTAATTTCACCAATGAATGATCAATTCAAAATTCAAGATGACAAATATTTAGTTGGTAAAAGTGATCCAAACAAAGATGAATTTGATAAACTTCTATTTGCTTATAGAGACATCAAAGAAATTTCTATTCCATCAAATATCAAAATCATTTCATCTTATGCCTTTGAATATTGTGAAAGTCTAAAGAAAGTTGAAATCCCAACCAATTCAAATTTGCAAACAATTGGACCAAATGCATTTTCAAAAACCAAAATCAAAGAAATTTTTATTCCATCAAAAGTTTCAAAAATATGTGAAAATGCATTTTCATCTTGTTCTTATCTGACAAAAGTTGAAATTCCAGCAGATTCCAATTTACAAACAATTGAACAAAGAGCATTTTATAATTTAAGAATAGATGAATTTTATTTTCCAGCAAGTTTGAAAGAATTCAAAGAAGGATGGTGCCTTAATACATGTAGTTTAACTAAAATTGTAGTTTCACCGTTGAATGATCAATTCAAAAATCAAGAGAACAAATATTTAATTGGTAAAAGTGATCCAAACAAAGATGAATTTGACAATATTCTAGTTTTATATAAAGGTATCAAAGAAGTTTCTATTCCATCTAATATCAAAATCATTTCATCTTATGCGTTTTATTATCGCTGTAGTCTGACCAAGGTTGAAATTCCAATAAATTCTAATTTGCAAATAATTGAAAAATATGCATTTTCATATTCAAGTATCAAAGAAATTTTTATTCCTTCAAAAGTGTCTAAAATATGTGAATATGCATTTTACAGATGCGAAAACCTGACAAAAGTTGAATTTTCAAAAAATTCTAATTTACAAACAATTGAAAAATATGCATTTTCAGAAACAAAAATCGAAGAAATTTATATTCCATCAAAGGTTTCAAAAATATGTGAATATGCGTTTTCCAAATGCAAAGATCTTACAAAAATTGATATTCCAACAGATTCCAATTTACAAATAATTGAATCGCATGCATTTTCAGAAACAAAAATCGTTGAAATATTTATTCCATCAAAAGTTTCAAATATATCTGATTGTTCATTTTCTGTTTGCGCCAATTTGACGAAAATTGAATTTCCAGCAAATACAAATTTACAAACAATTCAATTCTATGCTTTTGGATTTTCAAATATCAAAGAAATTCATCTTCCAGCAAGTTTGAAAAAATTGAAAGAAGGATGGTGTTGTTGTATAAAGCATTTGACAAAAATCGTAATTTCACCAATGAATGATCAATTCAAAATTCAAGATGACAAATATTTAGTTGGTAAAAGTGATCCAAACAAAGATGAATTTGATAAACTTCTATTTGCTTATAGAGACATCAAAGAAATTTCCATTCCATCAAATATCAAAATCATTTCATCTTATGCCTTTGAATATTGTGAAAATCTGAAGAAAGTTGAAATTCCTACCAATTCAAATTTGCAAACAATTGGACCAAATGCATTTTCAAAAACCAAAATCGAAGAAATTTTTATTCCATCAAAAGTTTCAAAAATATGTGAAAATGCATTTTCCAATTGCTATAATCTAATGAAAGTTGATTTTCCAACAAATTCTTGTTTACAAATAATTAAACAATTTGCATTTTCATCTACAAAAATCAAAAAAATCTTTATTCCATCAACTGTTATAAAAATATGTGAAGATGCATTTTATTATTGCTCTAATCTTACAAAAGTTGAATTTCCAACAAATTCTAAATTACAAACAATAAAAAATTCTGCATTTTATAAGGCGAATATCAAAGAAATCTTTATTCCATCAAAAGTTTCAATAATATGCAAAAATGCATTTAAAGATTGTGAAAATCTGACAAAAGTTGAAATTCCAACAAATTCTAATTTACAGACAATTGAAGATTATGCATTTTTATATTCTCATATCAATGAAATTTATATTCCATCAAAAGTTTCTAAAATATGTGAAAGTACATTTTCCAATTGTTCTTGTCTGGAAAAAGTTATAATTCCACCAGATTCTAATTTACAAACAATTGAATCTGATGCATTTAAATCTACAAATATCATTGAAATTTATATTCCATCAAAAGTTTCTAAAATATGTCGAGGTGCATTTCAATATTGCTCTAATCTGTCCAAAGTTATATTTCCAACAAACTCTAATTTACAAACAATTGAAATATTTGCATTCTATAAAACAAATATCAAAGAAATTCATATTCCATCAACTGTTTCAGAAATAGGTGAATATGCATTTTCAGATTCAAAAATCAAAAATTTAATAATTCCATCAAAAGTGGCAATATTATCTAAATGTGCATTCTTTAACTGCACCAATCTTAAAATCGTTGAAATTTCAGAAGATTCAAAATTGGAATCATTTCCATTATCAGCTTTTTGTGAATGTAAAAATAGCATAATTATGATTCCAACTTCGCTAAGAAAATAATTAAAGTCTTACTGACTCTTATCAACATCCACCAGGTTTCGGCTTAGTTTTGCTCAGCTTCACTCGCAATTTCATAAAAAATTATGTTATAATATAAAAAAAAAAAAAAAAAAATTGTTTTCTTTTTATTTAGATTTCTAGTTATAAACTTTTTAGAATCGATTAGAAATTTAAGTAAATAACATATAAATTCAAACAAAATCATTGTATTGATTAACTTTATTTGATAATTATTCATATTTTCTATAGAATATTTAATGACATTTGGTTATTATCATATCTTAAAACATATGAACATTTAAATACAAAAATTGAAGTTAAAAAATGCTATATATTTTGAATTCAACTCATTATTGGCATAAAATCAAAGTATAATATAAAATAAATGCGTATGTACTAATCTCTTCACTTAAATCAGATTTGAAAATTAAAATGTAAAAAAAAAAAAAAAAAAAAAACCCTCTCCTGTAATAAGAATTGATTTGAAAAAAAAAGATGATAATTAAAGTGATTAAGGCTGGAGAAAGGCAAAGCTTTGATTTTAAATAGCAAAAAAAAATACTTATTTATGCTATAAATTGAAATTATTAAATTCAATAGCTTTCATATTTATTTTGAAAAGCAAAGACTATAAAAAACTTAAATAATTATTCAATATCATACAGAACTTTGTAAAAATACTAATAAAAATGATCTTTGTAAATTTGTTGTTGTTTAGAAAAGAAAAAATTATAGAATGATTGATTTATGTGATATTACAAAAAGAAATACGATCACTTTTCTGTATATTATTTCTTAAATTGTTAACATATTTGAAATACTCTTTCTTGTTGATTTTATTGGTGATGAATTCCTGGTTTTTCTCTAAGTTGTCGACAATGACATCAAAAGATGGACGACTTTCCGGATCTTCTGACCAGCATGTTTCAATAAGTTGCTTATAAATCTCTGGAAGCTGTTTATTACTTAACGATGGCCTTGACTTTTTAACAACAACTTCGTTGTAAAGATCATTTAAATTTTGGACAGTTTTGAAAGGGATTTCATTCGTCATTATTTCATAAACAATGAATGAATAGGAATAGACATCACTCATCTCAGATGCATTCTTTGATTTGAAGACTTCTGGTGCAATCGAAATAGGATTGATTCCTCGTTCTCTTGCTGAAAGATTCGCAACACTTCGGCTGTTTTCAACTTGGATGAAAGTCCCAATTTCACTCAATTTCGGATACAATGATTCATCAACATAAATGTTCTTCGTGCTTATTTTAGGATGAAGAACACCGTGTGAATGGAGATACAGCATCCCTGATGCAATCCCATAAATGTTGATCAATCTTTTTGTATCGTTCCAGCCGGGATAAATTTGCCCTTTTCGTTCCGTTTGAATGATGTCTCTCAATGTTCGGTCTGTCGAATATTCGCCAATAACAACTGGCTTTAACTGATCATTGAAGTCAAAAATGCTGAATCCAACAATTCGTTGAATTGATGGATGCTTCATTTCTTTCAATTGCTCAACTTCTTTTGAAATGTCTTTCATTTCTTCTTCGCTGTAATTTTGAATGACATTCGCAATTTTCGCTGAATAGATCTTCCCGGACATTCGGTCTTTCACCTTGTAAACACTAGAAACAGCATAATTCTTAATTTTGTCTTGTTTTTCGTATTTCTTCAGATTGAGAAATCCTACCTTTCCTAGCAAAAAATGCTGACTTTCTTTGAATTCTTTCTCTACCGATTGAAGATCAATCATGTGAAAAGGGAAGTCGTGCGTGATGCACGCTTTACTTCCTCCCTTTTCGATGAATTTAATGAATTCTTCAAACTTTTTCTTATCAACGTTCGCTGTAATGAATTCTTCATCGTTCTTCAAGTCTTCAACAATTTTCTCAAACGTTGGCCGTTCATATGGATCTTCATTCAAGCATGCTTCAATCAATTCAATGTATCTTTCAGGAACTTTTTCATGGTCGATCTCTGGAATGTGCTTTTTCATATTTATCAGATTCATTATTTCATGATCTTTCTTCCCACTGAATGGAAACTTCTTGTTCATGATTTCGTAAACAAGCATCCCAAATGCATAAACATCGCCCCACTTCGTGTATTTGACTTGCTGATAAATTTCGGGTGAAATGAATGACGGTGTCCCAACGATATCTTTATCAATATATTCATCACAGTCGATTTTAACTGAAAATCCAAAATCTGAAAGTTTAGGGAACAAATAATAGTCGAGTATAACATTGTCTGGTTTCAAGTCTCGGTGAATGATGTCATGTGAATGAAGGTATTTCATGCTCGCTGCAATTCCGTAAATATTTATCAGTCTCATCGTATCGTCCCAAACTTCACTCTTAAAACCAAGTCGTTCGAGTTCAAGCAATTTTTCTAAGGAGTCATTTTTTAGATATTCAATGATGATCGCTGGTTTCAGTTTCTTTTTGAAATTGGTCCCACTGTAGCCGATGAAGTTCACTATCGATGGATGCGACAAAATTGCATGAATTTCCACTTCTTGGATGAAGCTCTGCGATGTCGCTGTGTATTTAGTTTTCTCGCTAATGATCTTTTTTGGAAACTTGCATGCATAGAATCGGCCTGTCTTTATTTCGTTGATCTTGTATACTTTCCCAAATCCGCCGAATCCGATTTTCTCTCTTTTTTCGAAGTTTTGGAGATCCAACGTTTTCACGTCCAAAAAAAGTGGCTCGTCATTATATTCATCAACTTCATCATCGTCGTCATCGTCTCCATATATATTGTCGTCTATAAAGGCTCTCTCTTGGCCACTCGATTCAATGAAATTGATGTAATCTTTGAATTCTTCAAGGTCGCCGTATTCGGTGACAAATTCTTCCGCTTTGTTCTTGATCATTTCAGCAATTTCATCAAATGTCGGCCTCGCTGAAGGATCTTCTGTCTTTGAGAATTGTTCTAGTTTAAAGCAAATTACAATTCCTTCTTCAATAACTGATATTAATAATTCTACTTTTAAGAGATGCTCGTCATTAACGGAAATAACCATTCCTTCCTCAGTAACTTTAATTGGCTCGTATGCTTTTGGATTTTGTTTATCATTAACGAAAATCACCATTCCTTTTTCAGTTACAAAAATTGAATATTCTGCTTTTTTTGCATGTTTAAAATTAGAACAAATCATAATTCCTTCTTCTATAACTAAAATTGAATATTCTGTTTTCAAAGAATGTTCATCAATAACACAAATATCAATTCCTTCTTCTATAACTTCAATTGAAAATTATGCTTTTTCTGATTGCTCTAAATTAGTGCAGATTACAATTCCTTCTTCTGTGACCAAAATTGACAATGGTGCTTTTTCGGACTGTTCTAAATTAAAGCAAATTACAATTCCTTCTTCTGTAACCAAAATTGAATCTTCTGCTTTCAAAGGATGTTCATCAATAACACAAATATCAATTCCTTCTTCTGTAACTAAAATTGGATCTAATGCATTTGAAAAATGTTTATTATTATCACAAATCACAATACCTTCTTCAGTAACTAAAATTCTATCCTCTACCTTCCAACAATGTTCATCATTGGTACGAATCACAATTCCTTCATCTGTAACTTCAATCGGATCTAAGTCTTTCTTCTGTTGTAGATCATTAGTACAAATCGAAATTCCTTCTTCTGTTACTTCAATTGGAGATTCTGCTTTCTCAAGATGTTCATCATTAACACAAATATCAATTCCTTCATCTGTAACTTTAATTGGAGGATCTACTTTTTGTGGTTGTTCACAATTAGTGCAAATTACAATTCCTTCTTCTGTAACCAAAATTGAACAGGAAGCTTTCAAAGAATGTTCATCATTAACTCAAATATCATTTGAAACACCTTCTTCTTCGACTTCAATTGGACGTTATGCTTTCTATGGATGTTCATCGTTAGCACAAATCACAATTCCTTCTTCTGTAACTTCAATTGAAGATCATTCTTTCAGTGAATGTCCATCATTAACACAAATAACAATTCCTTATTCTGTTGCTAAATATGCACAAATTGGGCTTGGTTATAATGTACAAATTTTTAGAGTTTAATGATAATAATAGTTTTAACATATTATAATCAACTCTTTTTTCAGTTTTTTTTTTTTTTTTTTTTTTTTTTTTTAGAGGTATTCATGTAGAGAAATTGACGAAATATTGTAATATTGATCATATTTTCTTTATTTTTATTTTGAAACTAAGAATGTACTTTAATGGATAAGAATTTTATACTCCTATTTTTGAGATATTTCTATTTTTATTTTTCTGAATAAGAATCGTTTTATAATTGAGAGGCTATATAATTTTTTTTATATAAAAATTGATGAAATATAAATATATATATATAATTTTGTTTTATTAATTATTATAGTATATATATATTAATAACTTATTAATACTTATATGTTTAAAAAATATTTATTTTCTAGAGATACACTTGTTTATATTTTTTTTATTTTTTATAAATTTTTAACTTTTTCAGTAATTATATTTTTTATATTGATATAATAAACATTTTTTATCCTAGTAGTATTGTTATTAAAACATTATTTTATTTTATATATATAATATATATTATATTTTATATACTATTTAAATTTTATATTTAAGTTTTACATTAAATATTAAATAGATAAATTAACAAAAAAAAATGAAAAATTCAATTAAACGATGATTTTTAATTGAATTTCTAAAAAAAATATGTTGCTTTGTATTGTGATTATTTTTTGGTTTTCAATATATTAAATATTAAAGTTATTTTTATAATATAGTAATTAATAATTTTACTATATAAAAAATATTTTTAATAATATTTTTAAGAAGATGAGGAAATTTATATTTTTCAATAATCACTTCACTATTAACTTCACTTCACCGAAAATAATCATCTCACGTCACTAAAAAATAATAACGTACCAAAATACGATGAAAAATAATTCAAAATAATGCAAAATATAAAATTACATTTTTCTTTAAAATGAGAGTATAGAGTAACTTATTTACATAATAAAATTTATTTAAATATTTATTATTATTATATTGTACAATTAGTATATAATTATTTCGTAAATCAATTGAGAAATAAGTCATTTTCTTAAGAAATGTAAATTTGCATTTAAAATGGCTAATAAATTGGATATATAACAGATAATATATTTTATAAATCAAATATAAAATATTATTATTGATTTATAATTCATAAATATTTTAATTGACTCGAGATATAGATGAAACATTATTTTTTAAATTGTTTTTAAATTCTCAACATCCATTAAAACCAATTATGGCAAATGTCAGTATTGGATATATAGAAGTAAATAATCTTAATATTTTTTCATAAGATAAAATATTCATTCAATTAAAGTAAAAATAAAAAAATCAAATAACGAGTTTTCACTTCACATGAATACCTCTTTTTTTTTTTTTCCAAAAAAAAACGATACTGCTAGCCTTTTAAAATATTTAAGTTAAAAATATATATTATATTTTATTTTCTTTTTATCATTAGGGGAAAATTAAATTTTAAATAATAATTGTTCAAGATAATTATAATCATAATTAAGTAGTCACTTTTTGAATAGTCATTCAAAAAGTGACTTGTTTATTATTTAAATATAATGTAGTTTATTAGGTTATTGGTTTATTTCAATACAGCCGTTTAGGATGTAAATGTAGAGATCTTCATTTAAAAGTTTATTTTAAATTTATGAGAGGAATAGTTTATGAAAAAAAGTTTATTAAGTTTATTTAAATTTTATTTTATTCTTGCCCTAAACAAAATAAAAAGAAAGACTTCTGAAAAAAAACACACGATACGATATATTTGCGGGTTTTTTTGGGCGTAGTCCAAAAAAAGTAAACATGCTAAATTTTATAGGTTCTTAATTTTTTAAAGGACATATTTTTTCCCCTTGGACTTACAAATTCTGGACCACCATTTGATGTACCAATAAAGCAATTTGTCATGCCATTTTTAAGTTTAACTTTTAAACAACGACTTGCAAATTCATCAATGATTTCATCATTAAATTGATCGAAATATTCAAAATATGTTTTATACCTAATTTGATCACCTAAGTTGGTAAATTGCATTTGTTGAAATAAACTATTATAAGCTTATCTTCATTTTCTTCATAATTTTGCCTATGTAATACCAGATGTTTATTTGTAATATTGGTTTCTCTTTCCCCTTTTCTACTTAATTTTAAAGGAACTAAAATGAATGGCATCAAAACTTCATCTCCATGTGAATCAATATATTCTGATATAAAAAATTATAAAACAGAGCCTCCGATGATGATATTTCACTTTTAAAATTTATTGGATTTAATATGTGCTTTGATCTTTATTATATACAAGAAGAAATGACTCCATATTTTTTTTTTTAAAAAAAAAAAAAAAAAATAAAAATAAAATAAAAAACACTTAATGAAAAAAGCTCATAATTTTGTAATTTTAGAAAGATATAGCACAATTAGAATAATAATAGACATTAATAATTATGATTCTCGAATCATGTGGGAAGTAAATACTAGGTGTTACCATTGCTACTGTAAATTTACTTATAGGGGTTATCCTTTCATTACAAGATCATGATATTTTACAAAAAAAAACTATAAAAATATTAATCAACCAGTTCCTTTGATAATCTACAATAATGCAAATGTTGCTATTAACAATAAAAATAATACCACAACAAAGCTAATTATATTAAGATGCTCATTATTTGGAAATTTTAATAATTAATTTGAATAAATCATGAAAAAAATATTAATAAATACAAGGTGTGCATTAAATCATCTAATGACTTTTATTTGAGCTCCAGAGCATTTATTAATAAAATGATAAAGATTGATGCTCACTCATAGAATGCAACTTATCAGCATATGAAAATGATTTATTTGAGCTTGTTAAGTCTCTATTTTCGATATCGATAATTGATCCATTTTTCTGATATCAATATCAAATCAAAAATATTATCTCTGATATCAATATTGAATTATTTTAACGTATTAAATTTTAGTAAACTTTTTAAACTGATTACTTCACATATCAGTTATAAAATTTGATTTCATAAAGGAAAGTGTAACCATTTTTTTGTGAAATTTTTTTTAATAAAGCACTCACTTAAAAAGTCATGATTTATATATAACGTATGTATAAAAACAAGTGAGTCTCTCAATTATCTAGGTAGTGAAATTGAGAGAATAAAGTATTCAAATATTTTTTACAAAAACTATTTTATCTTATTAAAAAAAAGATATATTTCATTGATTTGAATATATTTATATTGTAAAATATAATTATTATTATTTTAAATAAAAAAAATCATTTTTTAATTTCAATTATATTTGATTGAAATTAAACATTAATAAGGATTATAATCATGAAAACAATATATATATATATAAAAGCAGATATATAATAATAAATAATAGGAAAGATGTTTTACTCTCTAATTATAATGCCAGGAAGTAGTTCTGTATAAATTGGTGGAAATTCTTGAAAAACAACACCGCGTTCATTAGTCAAATACTCTTCTATTGTTTTACACTTATATTGAGGAATATAATTAATATCTTCAATAGGTACTAGGTAAAAATCATTGGAAGTTATTATCTGAGAGTTTATTGAAATTCCTCTATCTTGCGGCCAAATATCATGTTCATTTGTTGGTCTGACAAAACTTTTTGGAGATTATAAGGGGAAATTCCAGTCACAAAAAAAGAAGTCTGGTAATTTGTTGGATGATCAAACGAAAAAAAATAAAGTTACACGGCCAACCATCTAAAATTTCAAACAACACATAGAAAATTTCTATGAGTTCATTCAAAAAAATGCATTGAAATAACTAGGAAGTAATTTCAATACTTTGAGATATTTCAAAAGATTTTATTTCATTTTGATATAATTTTATTTTTTTTTGAAAGCTTCTCAGAATCCACTTCCATCTTATTGAATCCACTTCCTAGTTTTTTTATTGACGTTATCATTTTATTTAATTTCCAATATATCAAATACTCGTTGCCTCATGAATGTTTTCTAATTATATATTCTTACATCAACTTAAAAATAATATTTACAAAATAGATTAATTGAATATTTTTAGTAATTTTCAGATGCCAATAGTTTATATTAAGTATTAATTTTATATATATTCCATTAAATTCAATTTTTATGAGAAAAAATTTTTGATGATTTATTAAACAAAATCATGATTTTCCAATTTTCGGTATCTATTCCATATTTATGATGATTTTAAATCTTTTTATTTATAATTTATTAAACAAAATCATGATTTTTAAAAGAATATTTTTAAAAAAAGATTTTCACAAAAAATGGTTACACTTTCCGTTATGAAAAATTCGGACTTTTCTTGTCAAAAAGGAATGAGTTCTTGTAAAGGTTGCTTTTTGGTTTTCAATTCAATGAGTTCTTTTAATAATTGTGAGTATATTTGCTCTAAGATAATTTTTAAAACGCTAATATTTCGAAAAATTGAACAGTTAAACTAGTATTAATTTCTTTCATATATTAATCAATATATATTTAAAAAAATATATTAATTATAACTGTTTTTATCATAAAAATCTTAAATGAGTGGATTTGTAGATTTCTCACTTCACTTTTTAAAATGTAACATTTCACACAAAATGAATCCAGATTTTCAAATATAACTATTTTAAGAATTATTTATTGATTAGGCCTGGAAAAGTTATCATTGTCTGAAAAAATTATCCAAATTTTATCCTAAATTGAGAAGAGAAATTTATTCATATACGTTATTGTTGTTTCATAAAAAGTAAAGGAAACAAAAATTATCAAAATTAAAAAAAAATTATTTATATCAAAGTTTGAAAGTTTAAAATTAGTTTATTTATCATGAGTTTAACCTTTCATGGAAATAAAATAATGATCTTTTAGATACTATAATATTTTCATAAAAAAAATTATCCTCAAATTATCAAAATTTGATCATTACCGAATGAATGCTATGAATATTAAACAAAAAAGAAAAAGAAAGAAAGAAAAAATCACCTCACATAAGAAAAGTAATTATTGATGAAAAAATTGAGACGTAGTTGATAGTATATAACTATTGAAAATAATTATCGTATAATTTAAAAAGTTAATAATATTCAAGCCTAATATTTAATGTCATTGTTTTTAGCAATGTTATTTTCATTATTTATAATATTTTATTTTTTTCAATAAAAGACAATCATTAATAAAAATTTGAATAAAACGATGAAGTTTTTTGAATTGGACGATTTTTTATAAAATCTAAATTTTTAATTATTTAATGATATATAATCATTTTTTTTACAAATGAAATTTTTAAATGTCAAAACTCATTCAAATTTTGAATTGAAGAAAAAAAAATTTTTTTATGAGTGATAAAATTTTCGTAAACAAATTTTGTTGGATCATACAAAAATATAATCATATTAAGAAGAAATGTTATTGTTCCAACTATTTTTAGTTTTTTCAATACAAAAAACTACCAAAGAAAATGTTGTCATTCCATCAGTACCTCCGATCTCAGTGTCAGTTGACATGATGACCAAAACAGGTAGTTATGGAACATCCACAAAAACAGAATGTCCAAAAGACAAAGTTGCAACGGAACCATGTGGTAAAACAGCCTGGTTTAACCCTGCAAGTCAAGGGAAAAACCCACCAACCTTTTCATACACCTTCAAAGGAGAATTAGTTCAAGTTTATGGTAAATATGACAGAGACCATGGGAAAATGCGCGTTTACATAGATAACAAAGTTGTTACAGAGATAAATCAATACGTTGATGGCGATGATCAGTTTTATGTGTTGCAGTACACATCCGAATTGCTTCCGTACGAATGGCACACAATCAAGGTAGAACCAATTGGTGATGATATTGAAATTTACAAATTCGCCTATTGGCCATCAATTCATGCACAGCGGAAAAATTCAACTGAAATAAATGATAAATGGAATATTGAATCAGATGGAATTGGTGGATTGAGAGAGTGGGCCCACGAAAATAACAAGGCAGGAGTCAAAAAACTGGATACTTTTCAATTTTCGAAGATCTGGGTTTATGGCTCTTCAGCTATTGGACATGGGAAAATGTTTTGCTCAATAAATGGTGAGGAGCATTTAATTGAAGAGAATACAACTAATAGAATTGATAACTACCTACTTTATGAATCCGAGATGCTTCCACTTAATGATTATACAATTACATTTTCACAATATTTCGAGGACTGCATTCTCTATTGCATTTACTACATAGCCGAACCTCAACCTACAGCGCCACCTATTTCAGTTCCCATTGAACTTATGACGATAACAGGAAGTTATGGAACATCCCCTAATGGATGTCCAAATGACAAAGTTGCTACAAAACCATGCGGAACAACAGCCTGGTTTAACCCCGCAAGTCATGGAAATAATCCACCAACATTTTCATACACTTTCAAAGGCGAAAAATTCGAAGTTTACGGAAAATATGATAATGATCACGGAAAAATGCGAATTTATCTAGACAACCAAGTTGTTGCGGAAGTAGACCAAAACACGCAGGGACCCGATGTATCTTACGTATCCCAGTACACATCAGATATATTACCATATGGAGAGCACACAATTAAGGTTGAGCCAATGAACGATGACATAGAACTCTACAAATTTGCATACTGGCCATCAATCCACGCTTTACGTGTCAATTCGACCGAAATAAAGCCTCTTTGGAACGTAGAGTCTGATAAAATCGGCGGATTGAGAGAATGGGCCAACGAGAATAGCCATACTGCTGAAAAGAAGACAAGAACGCTCCACTACTCAAAGCTCTGGGTCTATGGATCAACAAACAACAATCATGGCGATATGATGTTCTCAATCAACGGCGAAACTCGATACATTAACCAAAATACAACTACTAGGCATGATGCTGTTTTACTTTACGAGTCAGATTACGTACCTCTTGCTGATTATACTCTCTCATTTTCACAGCATATCGAAGACTGCCTCCTATACTGCATCTACTACCTTCCAATATCACCTCCAACACCAGTTCCGATTTCAGTTCCCGTCAGTCAGATTAATATCATTGGTGCAAAGAAAACAAGTACTAATAATCTTTGTCCCAATGAAATTATCGACAGACCATGCGGAGAAACAGCATGGTATAACCCTGTTAATGCAGACCAATCTAAAAACAAGCCCACTTTTAATTACAAGTTCAAAGGTGTCAAGTTCCAAATCTTCGGAAAGTATGATGACAGCCACGGATACTACTCACTCTACCTAGATGGCCAGTTTGTTAAGAACATAAGCCAGAAAGGAAGGAAGGATGCCACCCACCAGCTTCAGTACACGTCAGAATTGTTGCCATATGGAGATCACTCGATTTCATTGATTCCTTACGGCGAGTTCGAGCTTTACAAGTTCACTTACTGGCCGTACCTCGGCGCCGAGCGAAAGAACTCAACTGAAATGAAGCCCCTCTGGAACGTAGAGTCCGACAAGATCGGCGGACTAAGAGAGTGGGCAAATGAGGTACATCATACTGCTGAGAAGAAGGAAATTACTCTTCCCTTCTCAAAGATCTGGGTTTATGGCTCCCTCTACACGATGCACGAAAAGATGAAGTTCGTCATTGACGGAAAAGAGATTCTAATCAACCAGCACACTGATGGTGAAAGAGTCGATGGAGTTCTCGTCTATGAGTCTGAATTTCTCCCTCTCAAGAACTACACAATCTCGTTCTCACAGTACGTAGAAGACTGTCTATTGAACCAGATCTTCTATTATCCATTTCCAAGTCCCGAGCCCGATCCAGAAGACTTCATCATTGACGAAAGTGTATGCAAAAAAGACACGCATTGCGAGAAAATCGTCAATGATGTCACACAGAACGTTCATGTGTACATTGACATCTCTTCATTTAACGGTGTGCAGAATAAAGAAGGAAACGGTGGCGCAATCTGCATCGAGAATGCTGCCCTCAAAGTGAACAAGTCCGAGTTCGTACAGTGTGACTCAACAAATGGCGCTGGCGGAGCAATCTACGTTAGGAACACATTCGACATCACTTGCACCTACTTGCTGGAGAACTTGAAGTTCGACAAGTGCGAGGCTGAATACGGCGGTGCTGTTTACATCTACGCTGAGTCACGCAAGGTCACAGCCATCATCAAATACTGCAAGTTCACTGGAAACTTGGCGCGTGCTCCAAAGTCTACACCAAACAACAACTTTGGCGGAAGCGCTGTCTACCTGTGTGTCTACAAAGGAGAATTCAACGGCAACACATTCGAAAGCAACAAAGGGCCTGGCGGAGCATTAAAGATTGTCAATGACTTTCCATCACCTTCTTCTTCTTCTTCTCTTCGTACTCTAGGTTCAAGCAGCGCAATGGTGAAGATAGCCAAGTGTGATTTCGTTATTCATAAGGACGCTGACTGCTCCATCTATTACCTGCAGGGAAGAAATGGGCCTAGCTTCGAGATAAGCAACTGCAGGTTCGATGGTAAACTGGCGCATTCTGCCCACCACATCGACGGAGCTGCCCTCAAAGAGAAGTCTTCTCCTAAGCTTCTCGTGCAAAGCTGCAAATTCTCATCAGACGCAAAGAAGGCATTCAGCAAAGCTGCAAAGATGTCTTTCTTGTCTGTCGACATTTCGTCACAGATATTCGAGGGCGGCAATGCTGAAGAAAAGAAGGAGAGAAGGACGTGGAAGGTGATTTCAACAATAGTCTTGCCTGTGATTGGCGTTCTAGCTGTAATTGCAATCGCAGTCGCAATTATTGTGCCAAAGAGAATGAGACAGAAGGCTCCACTCGATGCTGAGATTCCGGCTGAAATGCAAGATTCTTTATTGTAAAGAATCTTTTTAAAGTAAAAATTTCACGTTTAATTAATTTTTTTTAATGATTTGTATTAGTACCAATCCTTTTATGCACCATATGTGAATGATATGATCAGTAATTTTCTAAATTATTTTTGTATTTAATGCAATAATTTTCAATTAATGTATCAATGTGAATTTTAGGTTATAAATTCTATATTAGAGGTATAGAACGATTTGTATACTCGATTTAGAGAAAAACTTAAAATATCTTTCACAATTTTATTTTTAATATAACCAAAGTTAATATAATATTTATTCAAATATGGTAACTTATAAAAAGAATAAAGCTTTATTCTTTCAAATATTTATATTTATTATTTTGAATAATACTATTTTTCTTAACGATTATTTTTCTCAGAAAGATTGTCAAACGACCATTTATGAATTTAAAATATATGTGTATTTATCTTTTTAATTATACCTATTTTTTTATAAATTATTTGGAATATAATTCAATATATAAGATTATTAAATGATTGCAAAATATAAATTATGAGTAAATTCATAGTTGATTTTCTTTCTTCTAGTGCATTAAAAGATGACCATATTCCACTTTTTATGATGAATTTTAAAGTAATCTTATTAGTGAACTTTGGAACATTTAAGTCAGTTTTATTGTATTAATATGACAAAGGATAAAATGATGATGAACGAAATTGGTCAACAAAAAGTGTTGATAGAAATAAAAAGGTCGATTCAACAGCTTTTGTTGATGTTGAACTTGTAATACCTCTGGCGGACAGCAATTTTTTGGCTTCTGCGATAGTTATATGCATGTATGTCAAGCAGTAATACTATTTTTTGAAGTTTGCTCTCTTGACTCATTCAAAAAACTTCAACCATATTTTTTTAAAAAAAAAATAAAAATAAAAAGGAAAATTTTCTATTCTAGAATTCAGAAATGCAAAAAGCTTAATAATAAAAATAATATGGTTGGGAAAAGCTCTGTAATAAATAAAAATATATATATATATCAATTCGTATGTATTATTCTATAAAAAAGTAGTTTTGGGGATTAATTTCCACTTTTTTTTATTTGTATTTTCTTTTACAAGAGAGAATAATAAGATAATCTCTTCCAAAGTAAAATGCCTTTTTGAAAGGAATTCCATCGGTGTCTCATTAATTGATGGATCATATTTGTCAATAATAACATCAAAAGTGAGTAATTTTAAATTTCAGATAATGTAAGATATTTGAAATGAAGATATTTGAAATGGATTTTCCATTCTCTGAAATAAAACATTGTAAACAGTTCTCAAAGCTCAAAACTAAGCTGTTGATCTTATCTTGAATAAAAGATTTCCAAATTTCTTGATTTTTGAGCACTTTTTTGATTTCTCCTTATAAATGCTCTATGAGATTTAAATCGGGACTATTTGGAGGTCAAAATTGTATTTAGCAACAACACTTTTTTAAAATAATGAAGATAAAAAACTTTTGTGAGCTGTGATACTGTCTTGCATAAAAAAGTACGAATTTGTGTATCATATCAAAAATTAGCATTTCGGTGGTTTAAATTGTTTTTAAAATGAAATTTTCAAACTTCTGAATCAACTTCAGCATCGGTATCAGCAACTTTTTTTTACACCACAACCTCATAAGTACCAGCAGTTTTTTCAGATTCAGCAATATCAAAGGTCTTAATAGCATCAACAAATTTCCTTTAAATCTTGTGAAATTGCCTATAAAATGGGGAAAAAAATTTGAGAGCAAAAAAAAAAAAAAAAAAAAAAAAAAAAAAAAACACTATACCATCAATAAAATTTAATTTATACCTCAAATTGAAACAAGAAAATGAGTAATTATCAAAAGAATTATAAAAAAAAAACAATTTAAATATGATAAAATTTTGATACAAATCTCATATAAATCTGTCAAATTATTATCTTTATTACAACTTCCATCAAAAATATATTAGTGATCTTGATAATCCAAACTTATTTTACTCTTTGATTAAAGACAAAATGTTGAATTTATGCGTTCAAAAGAAATCATAAATCCTGGCATTCAAGTTTCAAAGCTTTTTTTTTTTTTTTTTTTTAGCATGAGTTTTTCCTAATTAAACCTCAGGATCAGGTATTTACAAATTAATGCTATGCTATAATACAGTAAAAAAATTCTTTGAAAAAAAATGGAAGAATATCAGTAGTATATACTAGTCGGTTTCCGCGGGGCCACGCTACACTAATGGCCCTCGCTACTTAGAAAAATAAAAAAAAAAATTTTTTCTTCTTCTTTTTTTCTTCTTGTTGTTTTCTTTTCTTGCTACCCCCAATGCCCACCATCTATGAGACGGCACAGGTACCTACCCCGAGAAGCCTCTTTTATGGCGTGGCTTTGACTTGCTTTAGATAATAATCAGTAAATGGTATATTTCCAGTGCCAAATTGTATTCATAACTAAGAATTTTTAAGCCAATATCTTTTGCCAAATTGTAATTTTTCCAAATATAGTCTCCCTATATTTGTTCAAGTAAAGTGACAGCCTCAAATAAAGTAATAGCTTTATTGATATCGCCCCTTATATCAACTTCTTTTTTGAAAATGCTCATTTGGACATCACCAATAGTTGGTGGACGACGTGTTGTTTGTCCCAAATCAAATTTTCTTCCGAAAAGTGTCCAACGGAATATGCTTGTCAACACTTTCGGCGTTTTAATCTCTTTCTTCTCATTTAGAATCTGCTCGTAAGTTGCACCTTGAGCTTTTCTTGAAAGGACTTAAATCTGTATTGGTGTAAAGACACAGATTTAAATGTTTTAGTATTTCATTAATGTTGACGAGTTGTAATTAATGTTGAATTTAAAAGTTTTTCTATCAGGTTAATAACATTAAGTTGATCGTCAACATCAATCAGATGGAAAAAATCTTCTTTAAATTTGTGGGGACCAAAAACATCCAATTTTTTTATACCAAATTATCGAAGCATATAACTTTTTATATGCTCCTATTGAAATCCTAAAATTTTCTATGAATAATGAATTTTATTTTAAAATAGAGAAAATCGATAAATCTATTCTGTTATAAACAATATTTTAATTATTGAATATTTTTACTGAATGAAAAAAAGTTATTATATAATACTTTTTTCAAATATATTTTGTATAATGCAAAATCATCTCATTATTCATAAATATTCAATCATTATTAATTATATACATAATTATTTTTTTAAAAAATTGCACAAATTTGCATATATTATCTTTTTATTTTGATATTTGAAGTTTAAGTCATTTTTTACACAGTGTTTGAGAGAATGGAAATGAAATTGAATCAAAACATCTAAATTCTATAGAGTAATCCATTTATTTGGCTGGTTGACATACATCTATGGTGTCCAAATTGGATATTTTAACCATTTTTGGTTTTTATCTTTAAATTTTAGATAAAAATATCAAGATATTAGAAAAAAATTTTTTTTACATTATTTTTTCAAAAAAGCATGCTTAATGCAATTTCTATAGGTAAAAAATTTGTTTCTCTTAATCTGAGTCTTCACAACTTTAAATTGGCAGAAAAAAAGCAATTAAAAAAATAAAGTAACGGGATTAAGTGGTCATCGCTGGTATTAAGTAGTCATCATCTTTAATAAAAAGTGATTATTTATTCAATTTTTCAAATAATTTTCTCAATGGGTCATCTATAGAATCTTCTCAAATTAGTATAGTTTTATAATTTGAGAGGGAGATAAATTTGAGATTTCTGATAAAATATTTTCTCAATTTTTTTTTTTTATTTGAAAATTTTAATTCAAATTTTTTATCTTTAATTCAATTTTATTTTTAATATTTTCCCATCTCAGCAACAAGCAGCATGAAAAAGCAAATGATTCCAGCTTTGCCGATAATAAATGAATTTGTTGGGACCCCAGAAGAGGTTTCAGAATTCCAAATTGCTATTAGCCGAAATGATTTTCAACAATCTACAACATTCCGTCAGCAAATAGGAATAATTTGTATGCATTTGCATAATGATTTCATCAACGTATCTTATTCGCGGATTGTGTTAGGAATCAGCATTACAGATATAAATTTGGTAAAAACAAAGATGGAAGACCATTTAAATTAACAAATTTTGAAATGAATACTATCGTTCAACGGATTTTGGAATACCATACAATGTTATTGATAATGTCTTATGAAGAGATACGAACAAAATTTTCAGAAAATTCCTGGAATTTCACAACAAAGCAATCAAATAATTAAAATCCATAATTGCTATTATAAAGCTGCGACCCCTTTTATATGCAAATCATCCTTTCAGGCTGCTGGAATAGTATCTAAATATCAAATAATTGAAGGAAATATCCATGAAGTTGCACACTTTGAATTAACTGAATGCAAAAAGGTACGGCATTATCAACAATCATATATAAATGAATTGATAATCAATGGAATTCCATTAGCTGAAAACCAAAAAATCATTAATTTGCATTATATTCAGCAAGTAGCTCCTAAAAAGAGTGTAAGAATCCCTATTAAATATTTTTCTAATAAACAATAAGCAATTTTTTAATTTTTTTTATTTCTTTCTTGCAATATTTTTAAAATTGAGAAGTTTGATAAATTTCAATAAATTCTTTCAAATTAATTTTTTCTTTCAAAATTTTGAGAATTTATCTTCTTTTTATTTTTAATTTTGAAAGCGTTGTTTCAAAAATTGAAAGATGCGATGACCACTTGATACCGCTGATGACCACTTAATCCTGTTACTTTAATCAAAAACGCTAATTCACCTCACATGAACACCTCTTGGTAATTTGGAAAAAAAATAAACGTTTTCCCACATTTGGCAAATTGGAAAAAAAGTCAACTTTACTGTAAGATGACAAAAACTAGCCATTTTATTATGAATTATCAAGATTTTCAGATATCTTTAAATATCAATCAGCTCTTTTCATTACCAGACGAAATACGCGATTCGTTATATGTCAATGGAATATATAATGTAAAATCTGTTGTTAAAGATGAAAATTTCAAAGAGTTTCTAACATTATTAGTTAATACAGATCAAACCCCTGTGATTACCATTGAAAATATTTACGATTATCATTTATTATGTGAAGAATTTGAAATATTAGTGGATTTCATTTCAAAACCAGAATATGAAGATCTTTATAAGATTTCCTTATTGTCAACTGCAACATCAGATCAGATACAAAACAAGTCTAATTGTGAAAAATATATTGCTCAAAATCTTGATTTAATGCTCGAAAAATAAAGAAGCACAATATCTTTTTATATTACTTAACACACTTAATTTTGCATGTTTATCAAATGATTTGATCATTGATTGTTTCGAAAAAATTAATGATCATTATGGATTCATGCCACAACAATTTTCTAATTCCAAGCATTTCAACGATTTTTTAATTGAATGTTTTGACAATTATAAAATTGATAATCAATGATTGTATCCAATAAATCTGGTAGTTTAATTGAGGTAATATTTCTTTTTTTGGCATTTTCAACAAGTTTGTTACACATGTCATTTAAATCTTTCTTTATTTCTATCTTTTGTTGCCTTTTTTGCGATTCAAGCTCAATTAAAAAATAGAAAATTTCAAAGAGTTGCATTTAAAGAATGCATTGCACTTCAACAGATTCACATTCCTTCAACTGTTAATTACATTGGAGAAAATGCATTTTTCAAATGTAACGAACTTCTTGAATTAGAAATTCCAGCTTCAGTTCTTTTTATTGGAAAGAATGCTTTTAGCGAGTGCACTAAATTAAAAAGAGCTATAGTTCATGGACCAATTAAATCAGTTTTAGAAAAATCATTTTTTAATTGCTCATCTCTTACATATGTGGAAATTCCATCTACTGTTATTTCACTTGAAAAAAGTTCTTTTTCTGGATGTTCATCATTGACTAACTTTGAAGTATCATCTTCAGTAACAACCATTAAAGATTATGCTTTTTATAAGTGTTCAAAAATGAATCAAATTCAAATGCCATTTTCGTTAACTTCAATTGGAAATTACTCATTTTCTGGATGCTCATCACTTACTAATATTAAATTACCAAAATCCGTAAAAACAGTTGGCGAAAGTGCATTTTCTGGTTGTTCAAAATTGGAAGAAGTAAACATTCCATCTTCTATTAAAATTATAAAGAAAAACTCATTCAGAGAATGCTTTTCACTCACACAGGTGAAATTTAATTCATCTCTGACAATTGAAGAAAATTCATTTTATGAATGCTCAAAGTTGGAAAAGGTTATATTTCCTATAGCTCCTTCTAAAGGATTTCGTAGCAAAAGAACTTCAACTAATATTGATTATATAATTGGCGATTGTGCATTTTTCAAATGTAAATCTCTCTCTCAGGTTGAATTAAATCTAAATATAACTTCAATTGGAAAAAGTTCTTTTTCAGAATGCTCAAATTTGGAAAAAATTGCAATTCAATATTCATTAACATCTATTGGTGCATATTCGTTTAATAAATGTTCAAAACTAAGCAAAATTACAATTCCATCTTCTGTTACATCTATTGGTGCATATTCATTTAATGAATGTTCAAAACTAAGCCAAATTACAATTCCATCTTCTGTTACATCTATTGAAAAAAATACTTTTTATAATTGCACTTCACTCATTCAGGTTACCATTCCTTATTCTGTGAACAATATTGATGAAAATGCATTTTTTGGATGTTCAAAGTTGGAAAAAATTTCAATTCCAAATCAATCTGCTGTGATCAAAAAAAATGTGTTCACGAATTGTTCATCATTGAAAAATGTTTCTTTACCTTTATTAATGAAAAGTATTGATGCTGGAACTTTTAAAGGATGCAAAATGATGGAACAAATTAATATTCCATCATCTGTGATTACAATTAAAGATGAAGCATTTTTGGATTGTTCTTCTCTTACAGAAGTTGAATTGCCTCCCTCTTTGACTTCTTTTGGGGATGATTCTTTCTCGGGATGCTCTAAAATGACTCAGATTTCTATTCCACAATCAGTTACTGAAATAAATCGCAATGCTTTTAAAGGATGTTCTTCTCTAATAAATGTTGAAATTCCTACTTCTGTCACTTCAATCAATGCATATGCGTTCTATAAATGTTCTAATTTAGAACATATTAAAATACAATCAACAACAATAAATATTGCTTCTACTGCTTTTCAAGAATGTCCAAAATTGGCCAAAGAAGATATTCCTAATTCAAGTCCAAAGAAATCCACATATTTGCATAATTATACAAGAACCTCAAGAAAAAAAGCTACTTTAAAGTAAAATTTAAATAATATATAAAAATATTTTAAATATTCAATATATCGTGTGGTGAAAAAGTCTTTGAATAAAATGTAATTCGCTGAGTATTGATCATTTTTAAATTTAAATAGTTTATATATAAAATCAATTACCATCTCCATATAAATCTCTAATCATCAGTTATAAAATTGCTTATTCATCCAGAAATTACATTTTCAAAAAAGAAGTCCTTCTTAAAATTTCACAATATTTGTATTGTTCACTGTTAATTCAACTTTTATGATTTCCTTAAAATTTAATTTTAAATTAATAAAGAGCAATGTAAAATTTATTATCTTATAAAGCATATCAAAAAAATATTACTTTTGAAATTTGAATTATGAAATTTAAAAAAACAATTGAAAAAAAAAAAAAAAAAAAAAAAAGAATTCTCATAAAGGGACAAAAATATCAAAAACAAAAATTTAACATTAAAATTTTAAAGGTATTTTAGATAATATATTTTATAAATATTTATTATTATCAGCTACATTATAAATTATTTTGATCCATTCACTATGCATTCAGATAAATGCAAATTTATTAATAACATAATAGAGTGATATTTTCTCATTTTTTTAATCTATAAATCGAATATTCATTTGATCCATTCTAGAGAAAAAATAATAGTTTATTTGTTACAACTACTTTTATTATTAATTTGGTTGAAAATGATTTCAATAGTGTCAGAAGTTTTTTTGATTATACAAATTTTGAAATTTTGATTTTCAATGAAATTTTTATTTAAAGTCGGATTCAAAATGCTTGGGACAACATTCAATTTTTTTCAATGTTTCTCAGAAAAAAAATCATTCAGCATGGGACAAATTGACCTAAAAGATTTATAAATTTGATCTTATCGTTTTCAAAAAGTTTGTCCCAAGCCTTTTGAATCCGACTTTATATATATAAAAAAATATTTTTTTCATAGGTTTATATACAATTTTTATCTTTTTAACTAGATTAGAATCAATATTTATAATGTGAATAATGCAATGGGTAGACTTTTTTTTGAACATTTTGGTGGACCTTTTACAATATTCAATTTTCCGAAAGCATATATAATTTTTTCAAAATAAAACTCAAATTTGAAAGTTGATAATCGAATCCACCAATTAAAAGTTCCAATTGATAGCAGTTTATTATCGATGATCTGAGTTAAAAAAGTGCCAAACCTGATAATTGATATCAGAATAGCAAGCCTAAACATAAAATATTTTCAGTATAAAAAATGGTTGTAAAAACTCAGATCATCGATAATAATCTGCTATCAATTGGAACTTTTAACTATGGCAATTTAAATTATTTATCAAATACGGCCAAAATAAAACTGAAAAAATAAAATTGAGACAAAAAGTACAAAATTAAAAAAAATGAAAAGAAAAAAAATATGTCAGATAAATTTGAAAGGAAAAAAAGTGGTCTGCCATAGTTCAAAAAAGTTTATTTTGTTTACAAAATAATGAGCAACAACCAACCACAAAAAAAAGTTACTTTGGAAAACTTCTATTATTCAATCAACGAAGAAGACCAGACAGCAAGCGTCATTAAATGCCGAATTGACGCCACTGAAATAATTATTCCACGCTCGATCAAGCATGAATTGAAAGAATACATTGTGACGATCATCTCAGTTGAAGCATTTATATTTTCTGGAGCCAAATCAGTTTCATTTGAACCAAATTCTGAACTTCGAACAATCGAAAAGGATGCATTCAAATATTCAAAGCTTGAGAGCATTCGTATTCCATCGAGTGTCACAAAAATTTGTGAAGGCGCCTTTTCACATTGCAGGCAACTTTCCCGAGTTGAATTTGAGCCAAGTTCTGAACTTCGAACAATCGAAAAGGATGCATTCTCAAACACAAAAGTCGCAAGCATCCGAATTCCGGCAAGCGTGGTTGATCTGAAAGATGGATGGTTCTTCGGAACAAAAAAATTGTGTCAGGTCGAAGTTGAGCCAGGAAATGCCCAGTATTCGAGCGTTGGCGGGAAATGCATCACTTGTAAGTCAGACATCAGCCAAGAGGAATATGACACATTGGCCTTTTGGACGAGCAATTCAATCGAAGCGAATATTCCATCAACGATTAAAATCATCGGTTCATATGCATTTTCAGAATCAAAACTTGAAAGCATCATTATTCCATCACACGTCACACAAATTTGTGATCATGCTTTTTATAAATGCAGAAAACTTTCTCGAGTTGAATTCGAAACAAATTCTGAACTTCGAACAATCGAAATTCATGCATTCTCCTATTCAAAGCTTGAAAGCATCATTATTCCATCACATGTCACACAAATTTGTGATCATGCTTTTTATGAATGCATTCAACTTTCCCTAGTTGAATTCGAACCAAATTCTGAACTTCAAACAATCGGAGAATATGCATTCTTCAAATCAAAAGTTACAAGCATCAAGATTCCGGCAAGCGTAGTTGATCTTAAAGATGGATGGTTCATAGGAATAAAATGCTTGTGTCATGTCGAAGTTGAACCAGGAAATGCGCGGTATTCAAGTGTTGATGGAAAATGCATTATTTATAAGTCAAATAGCAGCCAGGAAGACTATGACACTCTGATCGTTTGTGCGAAAGACTCCATCGAAGCGAATATTCAATCAACAATCAAAATCATCGGGACATATTCATTCTCGTTTTCAAAGCTTGTAGGTATTGTTATTCCATCACATGTCACTCAAATTTGTGAAAGTGCTTTTTTTTATTGCAACCAACTTTCCCGAGTTGAATTCGAACCAAATTCTGAACTTCAAACAATCGGAGAATATGCATTCTCTTATTCAAAACTTGAAATCATCATTATTCCTTCACACGTTACACAAATTTGTGAAAGTGCTTTTTCGTCTTGCGAACAACTTTCCAGAGTTGAATTTGAGCCAAATTCTGAACTTCAAATAATCGAAAATCGTGCGTTTTCATATTCAAATCTTACAAGCATCCTGATTCCATCCCACATCACAAAAATTTGTGAAGGTGCTTTTTCATCTTGTGAACAGCTTCAAATAGTTGAAATTGAAGAAAATTCAGTATTTGAGTCAATTGACATGAGAATATTTGGTGAGTGTAAGATTGTCATGTTTCCAGCGCAAAAGAAGAATCTTTAACTTTTTTCTTTGAATCATTTTGAAAAGAATAGCTCATTCCAAAGAAAGAACAAGATTCATAATAAAAATTCTTTAATATAAACAATATTTTATTTTATTTATATAGAAATGTGATCACTCATTAATTTTTCTTTAATATAAACAATATTTTATTTTATTCAAAAATTGTGAAAAATTTATCAAAATTCAAAATGAGTGATCACTCATTAATTTTTTTTTTTTTAAGGGAGCAGTCTCATTTTGAATTTTGATAAATTTTTCACAATTTTTGATTAGGAAATAAATTGAATTTTTTTCAATCAATAAAATAGATATATAAATATTTCTTATATTATTAGTTTTCATAAACATCAGAGAATATATATATAAAAACAAATCATAGAATTCATTAGACATGATGAATATTCTCTTAATTTTTTGACACCAGTAATTTTGAATATTTTTTTTTTAAAAGCATCTCAATGAAAAATCAATAATTTACTTAAAAGCTTTCTCAACTTTTTTTATCGATATTTATATTATATATAAATATAATATAGAAATATAAAAACTTATCATACATTTAAGGTAAATAGAACGAATTACATCGTAATTAAGGGTTTTTATGGTATGATTTTTTTGATTTATGCAAATTGCATCATAGAGATAACTAAAAGTAATACAGTTTAAATACCTTTGTAGATGATCATTTTATAAGTTGAGAAAATGTTTAATCATTTTATTGTTTATTTAAAAAGATATGTCTAAAATAATAATCATCAAAATTATGATGCCAAAAAATTAAATGAATATTCATCATGTCTAATGAATTCTATGATTTGTTTTTATATATATATTCTCTGATGTTTATGAAAACTAATAATATATGAAATATTTATATATCTATTTTATTGATTGAAAAAAATTCAATTTATTTCCAAATCAAAAATTGTGAAAAATTTATCAAAATTCAAAATGAGACTGCTCCCTTAATTGAATTCATCTGACCATTTATTTAAATAAAAATTTTTTTGAAAGAATTCAATTTTTTTATGCAGCATACTTTTCAGCTGATATTAAAGGCGAAAACCTTCACCATTCCAACAATTTTTAAACATTCCGTAGATATTTCCCCAGATATTTATAATTATATGATCTTTAATTCAGATCATTCTTATCACGATAAATCAAATGTCAGTGAAGAAGTATTTCAGTCTTTTTTAAATTATCTTATCAATGATGAAGAGCCTGATATCAATTTAGACAACGTTAACCAATACTATGAAATTAGTCAAGAATTTAATCTCCTCCAAGAAATAATTTCAGCCAAGATTCACTCCTTTGGCGAATATTTCGTGAATATAAACGGTCTTATGCAAAAAAATACAGATTTATCAAAATACGAAGAATCGATTGCAATTAATCTTGATGACTACATTGAAAAGTACGGAAGTTCTTTGATGCAATCGCCAATTCAATCCCTATACAACATCTTTAGCCATCCAAAAAGAAATCTAAACGATCACAATCGTGCATACAATGTAATCACGCAATATTTTAATGAAACTAAAAATTCAAGCATTTTCGTTCTCCTCGACACTCTCGATGGGAGCAAACTGACAAAGAGCAACCTTTCCGAGGCTTTGACATTAAGACATGAATGTATGAATCACATGCCAAACGTTGACTTTGAGTTTGTATCAAGAGTCATTTCAAAAGAGGAAGAATTAGAATCAAAATTTACAACTTTTTCAAGCGAATTTTCAAGTTTTAAAGAAAAAGTTGAAGAAGACATGAAAAGGATGAAAAAAGAGCATGATGATGAAATCCAAAGAATGAAAAACAATTATAATGTGCAAATCCAAAATTTATAGAATATGTTAAATATGACAAATCAAAATTATGAAAAAGAAATAAATGCCTTCGAAAAACAAATCTCTGAAAATGACAAAAAACACGAGAAAGAAATAAGTGACCTCAAAAAACAAATATCTGAAAATGACAAAAAATGTGATAATTTGTTGCAAGTTGTAAATAATAATCCAGAAAGTTTTTCTGTGGAACCAAGTCTTCAAAATCAAGGCATTTTGGAAAGGTTGAAAAGTAGAGAGAAGAACCACTTTGATCGTTTATTTATTGCATCGCAATCATCATGCGACATTTATAATTTATTGGATCCAAATACAAATGATGCATTTTGCACAAGCTCCAGTGAAGGTTTTTATATTGAATTTGAACTTGAACAAGAAGTTTCAATCACAGGAGTAAAAATATTTTCTTCATATAAGTACTTCCCAAAATCTTTTGATATTGGAATTGAAGGCATGAAAATGGTATCTGTTGAGAATGCTGAGGATTTGAATGGGAAAGACAAAGAAATGACAATCAACTTCAGACAGGTTAGTGGGAAAAAAATTCGATTTACACAAACAGTACCTAACTGGGATAAAGGTACTAATTACATCCTAATTAAAAGAATTGAAATTCTATCAAATGAAAAAAAATATGCGGGAGGAGTTTTTTCAACTCTTATTAAATCAAGTTTAGGCAGAGATCCTCATATAATCCCAGTATTCATCACATCTGATGGATATGGTTTCAATACTTTTTATTCAGAAAAAATTACTGGAAACACAAGTACTTTAAATGAAGAAAATGCTTGGTTTCAAATCGAACTAACTCAAGGATTTGCAATATTAAATGGATTTTTATTACACAGAGGAGATCCATGGGTAATCAGAAGCTTCAAAATAATTTGCACAGATGATATTCGAAGGCCGATTGATAGTTGGTTAACTTTATTCGAAATTAATGAAAAAAAAGAAGGAGAACATCGAATGAATGAAATATATTTATTTGATAGACCAAGCCCAATTTTGCGAATTATTCGATTAATACAAACAGGACCAAACTGGTGTAATAACCATTTTTTGAAATTTTTTCATTTTGATTTCTTTGGTGTATATTTCAACTATTAAAATTCTATTCAAAATGGTGCAATCTCTCAAATTTTAAACAAATTACATTTGAATTTTTGAATATGTATCAAATACATATTTATTCAAATTATATTTTAGAAAATATGAGCAGCCAAGGTATTAATTCAAAAAAATGCAAAAAGCACTAATATTTAGATGAGAACAGAATAAAAATTACGTTCTCGATGTTTTTATTCTTCAAAAAATGATTGGTTCAGGCTGGTTGGGGAAAGTTTCCAACTTAAAGACAAGAAAAATAAACAGGGGAAATAGTTGTAGCTAAAATTTCTATCAACAAAATTGAACGCAATTCGAATTGCGTTCTTTCATAATTATATCATCCTTAAATTCTTAAATTCAGATTTTACAATCTTTTTGACTTCAATAATGCTAAAGAAACTGAAGCCAGTGATTATCACAGAATTTGCTTCAAACGCTTAATTAATATAGATTCTTCGTTAAAAAGTGATATGACGCAAAAACTCCTAATTATGTATGGTATTGCATCCGAGATGTCATATTTACACTTACACAACATTATTCATCGGGATCATTAACCAGATAATGTTCTCCTTGATGAATATTTGTTTCCAAAAGTTGCTTATTTTGGATTCTCAAAAGTGAGTCACAAAAACGAACAATCAATGATGATGAAATCGATGTTTGAAGTTAAAGGGACACCAGTTTATATGTCGCTCGAAATTTGGTCTAAAGCAGAATACACGAAAAAAGGTGATGTTTTTGCATTTGGCATTATTGTTTATGAACTTATGACGAATCTAAAACCATTCGACAACGTAAACTTTTACTTACTCCCAGTGATAGTAACTAAAGGAGAAGCATTCAAATTGTGGTTATATGCTCTTCAAAGGTGATGGGGTTCCTGTTGACAAAACAGAAGCATCGAAATATTATAAAAATGCGGCAGACAAAGGTGATGTATCTTCGATGAATAAATATACAGCAATTATTTTCAATGGTGATGGAGTTCCTGCAAACAAAGAAGAAGGACTCAAATATTTTCATATAGCAGCAGAGAAAGGTGATGTTGATGCAATGTGCAAATATGGTGAAATATTACTCAGATGAGAAGTAATTCTACAGAAAGAAGAAGAAGGCATAAAATATATTAAACTTTCATCAGAAAAAGGAAGTGCGAGAGGCATGTATTTATATGGATGTCTTCTAGAAGAAGCTAAATATGTTAAACAAGACAAAGAAAAGTCGATCCAATATTTCATCAAATCGTTGAATGTAGGGAATTCGGAAGCAATTCGCCATTACAACAAAATCTCAGATGAAGATGAAAAGAATTACAAATATGAAGAAGACAATCCTCCACAAAAAAGAGTAATTAAAAGACGACGAAGTTTCAGCTTCATTTCCAAAGAGAAGTCATCATTGTTTTTGAATTAGGATTATAATAATGCATGAAATTTTGATAAAATAATGAAATTAAAAATAATCAAGATGATTTATCTCATAAATTTCATTTTTTAATCATAAAAATTGAATTATTTATTCTATATATTAGTTATATTATCATTGAAATATTATTTAATAGAAACAATTTATTTTAAATGAGAAAATAAGTGAAATATATATAGGAATTTTAAAGAATAATGAAATCCATTTTTTGAGCAAATCAATAGTAATTCTGATGATTATAATCCTATTTCTGAGAATAATGTTAGGAATCAGTTGATTAGAGTTTAAATTAAAAGAAATCAAGAATGTGCTAAATTATTAGCTTTAAAATGTTGAAAAATATTAGACAAAGTATATATTCCAACAAAATCAAAAAATAATATCAATTAGTCAATACTTTGTTATTTATATCAAAATATTACCGCTTTTTTCATCCATATAATAGAATTTCACTGATATAAACAAAAATTAAGGTAAGCAATTAGCAATTAATTTTCCAAACCTTTTATAATCTCAATTTTTACTCTACTATTTTTTAAAATATGGTAATATTCTGTATATAATACTGAAGATATTTTGTTTTATGACCAATAATTCATTCTAACTAAGTATTTTAGACTGAAAAATGAAATAATTGGGGATGAAATACCAAATTTATGAATTATTTTAAAAAAATATGATTATGTGTTTGTATAAATACAAAATTAAAATAAATACTATTAATATAGCTCTAATTATTTAAATGGTATATAATATTTAGAAAAAAAATTTAATTTTATTAATATTTTTATTACTATAGATATATGAAATACCAAATTCAGTATATTGATAATAAAATAACCTAGTATTAGCTCAAAATTTCAAAATTATATTTTTAACGCACTCAGAAAAATTGAGAATATTTTAACAATCTTTAATTTATAAATATAGCTGGGATGGTGAAAAAAATTTTAATAATATTAGATATTATTAATAGATATGATATATTGAATTTAAATATTTAATATTAAGCATATTCATCATTAAATAGTTTATTTGAGTTACCATTAACGAATAAATTTGAGAGTTGTCCTCAGAAAGTTAGATATTTATTCAGAATAAATATTTAACAAAAAGTTTGAAATTAAACAATTCAATTTGTTTAGAAAAAAAACTATCATTATCTTTTAATTTAAATTATTAAATTCAAAAAATGAAAAAAATTAAAAAGAATAAACATATTTTAAATATTGTTTTTTCTTCAAATATAAATTTTACGGCATATCTGAAACTTATTTTTGCATCAAATGTATTTATCATACAAAACTATCGCACATTACTAGCTCAAATAACGATTTCAACCTTAGAATCAAATCTTTAAGACATCTATATTGCAATTATCAGGTCGGAAATATTAATCCTTATATTTAAAAAAAATATAGTAAACCTTAAATTTAAGTAAATAAATCTTATTTATTGGTTGTCATAATAAACTGAATATGCTTTTCGGGAAATTCCACACTGATCTAAATAACGGCCCATTCTGATGAATCCACCTTCTCCCCATTCAGCTCCCCATGAGTTTCGAACAATCCAGTATTTTATGCCGTTTTCCTCGCCATATCCAACGCAGCAGACGCCGTGATTAATGCCATCTGGATTGCAATTTTCAGGTCGGTCATATATTCCAGAGTTATACTCCATGAAACCACTACCGGATGCATCTATACCAACTGTTGTTGGTCCATAATGTGCAACATGTGCAAGCAAATCGTCTTCATCTAATGGTGTTGGTTGAACATATCCACGAATTCCACCAACTGCTGTTGTAGAATCATATTTGCAAAATTCATCTTTTGCTGTATATGGATAATCTGAGGCAAGATTGAATTGGCCATTTTGATTTTCTATTATATATGTGTATGCAGTATCTCGAGTACCACCAGCACATCCATCGCATGTTGTAACACAATCAACTAAATTTTGTTCAGAAAACTTTAAGAGCTCACCTTTGTTTATAAACCAGCATCCTTCAGCGCCAGCGATTGCTCCAAATGCCCAACATGAGCCACATGATCCTTGATCAACAATTTCATTAACAGCTCCAGATTCTCTCCAGTCCAATTGCTCTGGTGGTGTTGGCCAATTCTTCTTTGATTGGCTCTTAGGAATATTTTTGGTAGAAAATGCATTCATTTCTCCTAGCATCGTTTTATATTCTGCTGGTGTATATGCAGAGAATTTGTTAAGTGAAACTTTGTAGTGATAATTGCCTCTGTTGTGTTCTTGAACAAATCTAGAATTTGCTAAATAAATTCCAAGGCGAAAATGATACTCATCGCCAGTATAGAATTGATTGTTAGTTCTCATCCAGTTGAGAAAAGATTTTTCTTGAAAAGTCTCAACTAAAGCAGCCGATGTTAAAGCTAAAAAGCAAGATAACATTTTGTAAATTTCGATAAAAAATTGAGTAAAAAGTTTTGAAAATTATTCAATTTTTCATAGTTTTTAAACTTTTTAAGAAGCTACTTTTTTCAATCAAAAATTGAAATATTATATCAAAAAATATGTTTTAATGATATCTTGGCAATATAACATTAATTCACCAAAATATCAATAAATAAAAATAAATTTCTGTAATTTATATTGAAAAAGATTTTTTGAATATAGAACTTTTGAATTCATTCGTTAACTCCAATTTATTGAAAATAATTTTTTCTTACAAATTTATTTTTTTAATTTTACAAATTTTTCTTGATAAAATATTAACATTTATTAAACAATCTTATAAATTTAATCATTAGTATATATATATATAATAATTATTCAATAAATATCCAAAGTAAATTCATATATATGCTTATTTGAATGCAAAAAATTAATGAAAAAAATCAATTGAACAACAGTATGAAATTGTGTTAGATGAAAATAGGCTTGTTAAGTCTCGATTTTCGATAATTGATCCATTTTTCTGATATCAATATCAAATCAAAGATTTTATCTCTGATATCAATAATGAATAAAAATAAAAGATCGATTATCAATATTGAAATTTGTGGACAATCGTTTTTTTTTTTCTACACAGCTTTTTGAATCACTCAGGGAAAGGGAAAACTGCAATCTTAAGGTGAAATTTGACTTACTCTGTTAAGAAAATTAACCAAAATAATCGTAAATTTAAATTTTTCCGAAAAATTATAACTATTTACTTTTTTTGATATTAATTTTTATATTTTTACATAATTTTTCAGGAATATGCACACCAGTAATCACCATGAGGCTGCGCGGAGCCGAATCGGGCTCCTTTTATATAAAAAAAAAGTATTCAAAAAGTTAAAAAGTTTTCAAAAAGTGGAATAAAAAATACGATTACCCGAAAATATTTTAACGTATCAAAATTTTTAAACTTTTTCACTGATTACTTCTTGATACGTTAAAATATTTTAAAAGCTGATTATTTTACATAATAAGTTAGAATATATTTATTTTATGCCATTAAAATACTATTTTTAATGCTTTTTTCAGGTATTAATTTCGATTAATCAAGATTCGATATCAAATGAATATTTTTTTTGTATCACATTTCATACTTGATAATCGAATTCATCAAGTAAAAATTACAATCGATAACATTTTAATATCCATTATCTGAGTTAAAAAAAGTGCCAAACCTGATAATTGAAATCAGAATAACAAGCCTAAAAAAATGAGGTAGTGAATAACGCATTTTACAGTTATTTTTGTTAATATTTTAAATGCAATTATAAAGAGAAATAGAAGAACCGTAATTTCAACCATAAACATAATTTGTTTTGTTTAAAAGAATACTTTTTTAAAAAAATACAAAAACAATATTAAAATAATTATATTTTTATTTAATTAACATATTTGACAACATTTTGAATTTATTTTTACTTCATTACCAACACTTTGATTTTCATTGCCATTTCTCGTCTCTTCTGCTTCAGTATGATGCACTTTTGGGTTTTGTAATTTAACAGCTTCATTTTCCTTACTTTTCTCTTTAGTGAAGTCACTGAGTTTAGCCTTGTTCTCTTGTGAATAAAATCTATTTTTTGATTTTTCAATGAATTGGACGTACTTTATGAAGAAGTCCTTGTCCACTTTTTCAGTGATGAAACCGTTATCTGTTTTCAAAATATGAACAATGTCCTCGAAAGTTGGTCTTTCTTCAGGATTCTCCTGCCAGCAAATTTCAATAAGATTCTTATAACAACTTGGCATCTGAATTTTGATCTTTGGACGATTCGACTTTTTGATAACTTCTTCAAAAAGTGAATTCAAATTCTTGACATTTTCAAACGGAATTTCGTTGGTCAAAATTTCATAGACAATCAAAGAAAATGAATAAACTTCACTCGACTTTGAATAGTCTTTTGAATTTAGAACTTCCGGGGATGAATAATATTGATCAACTCTGCTTCCTTCAGTTGGCTGAAAAATCATGCTTTCAAGCATTTTCTTTTTCAGTGAAGTGAAGCCGAAATCGCCGATTTTTGGAAACAAACAATTGTCCAAATAAATGCTGCTCGGATTCAGGTTTCGATGAAGAATACCACACGAATGGAGATAGGCCATTCCTGCAGCAATTCCATAAATAATGATGAGCTTCTTCGTTTCATTGAATTCAGAAAAGTGCCTCCCTTTTCGCTCGCTTTCGATGAGAGATGACAGACGTCCATTCGACGCTAGCTCACTAACAATGACTGGCCTTCTTTTACAGTGGAAATCGAAAGGACAGCATCCAAAGAGCTTCAAAAACGATGGATGATTCAGTTGTGAAGTGATTGTCACTTCACTTTTAAGATTCAATATTTCATCTTGATTCAATTTTTCAATTTGCACTCTAGAGCATGAAGCAGAGCAGAAAGTCCCAGTTTCTTTACATTTCACTTGGTATGTCTTGTAGCAGCTGTCTTGACTCACTAAACTCTGCTTTTCAAAAAATGACAAATCCAAAAATTCCACTTTTTCAATAGCTTCAATTGAATCAACTTTTTCAAAAAGTTTTGAATCAATTGAAACCTTCCTAAATTGCTTCGATGTTGCTCTCTTGTTCTTATCTTCAATGTGGTCAATGAAGCAGTGAAACTCATCCTGATTGACCATTTTGGCAATGAAATCTTTGTTCGCTCTGATGCTTTCAACGATGTCATTGAAAGACGGCCTTTGCTGCGGATTCTGACACCAGCAGCTCTCAATGAGCACTCGGTAGCAGTCTGGAACACTTGGTTTAATTTCAGGACGGTTGCCTGACAAAACCGTTTTTAGCAATTGAATTTCATTGAGGCCCTGAAAAGGGACTTCTTGAGTCACAATTTCGTACACAATGAGCGCGAAGGCGTAGACGTCTGCTGCTTGAGAATATTTCTCATCTGTCAGAATTTCTGGTGCCATGTAGGCAGGGGTACCAATCAGCATTGAATTTTTTGTGATCTTTTGAGTTTTAAGGTCAATTGACAAGGCGAAATCGCAGATTTTTGGGAAGAAGAAATCATCGAGCAGAATGTTTGACGGTTGGAGATTTCTGTGGAGAACGTTAAGAGAATGTAAACACGACATTCCAAGCGCAATTCCATAGATGACGATCAGCTTTTTTGTATCGTTCCATTTCGGACAAGTCAAACCGTTTCTCTCCAGTTTCAGGACAGTCTCCAAGGAGCCGTTACGAGCAAATTCGGTGAAAATCATTGGCTTTGGCTTGCTTTTGAAGTTACAGCTGCTATAACCGATGAATTTGACCATCAATGGTGAATTCAATTTTGAGAGTAAGTTCACTTCATTTGTGAAATTGTTGACTTGGACGTCTGTCATTGCTGACAGGTCATTGTGGGCAATTTTGGCCGCACATGCCAAGCCAGTCTGTTTTTCAATAACTTTGTAAACCTTACAAAAAGTTACATCCTCAATTTTGGCATTTTTTTCAAATTGAGACAAATTCAACTCTTTCAATCTAATTGTGAGCTTCTTTGTGTCACTTTTTACTTGATTACCTAAATTGAGGTGAACTCTGTCCGCCTTTCCGAATATCAAACTCTCGTTCTCGCCGATTGCCTCTAGGAAGCTCATGAACTCGTCCTCGTCCACTTTTTGACCGACGAGATTTTTGTCCGTTTTCAATTTGTAACAAATCTCATCGAAAGTCGGCCTGATCTTTTCCTCGGCGGACGTGCAGCACTCGATTAGATTGAGGTAACTTTTTGGCACTTTTTTGGCACTTTTTGTCAGTTTGAATGGATTTGTCGGTTTTTCAAGAGTGATCATTTCATATACAATCAATGAGAACGAGTAAACGTCCCCAGATTTCAGTGAGTTTTGCTTTTCAATTGGCTCGCTTTCAATTTCTGAAGACGATTTAAAATTACCAACTTTTGGGAAAAAGTCGTTAGTAAGATAAACGTTCGCCGGATTAAGATCTTGATGAACTATGTTAAGGGAATGGAGATATGACATGCAGGAGGCAATTCCGTATATAACAATGAACTTTTTAGTATCGTTCCATTTTGGGGAAACAGTGGATTTTTTATCTGATTCAATAATTGTGGTTAAGGTACCATTTGAAGGGTATTCAAAGATAAGGGTTGGATTGGGCTTGTTTGTAATATCGTTTAAATTGTATCCAATAAATTTAAGAATCAAAGGAGATTTTAGCTTTGTATTTATTTTAATTTGGTGAGAAAAATCGGTGATTTCTTTTTCGGTAACTTTTCGTAAACTATTATTTAACATAACTGCAAAAAAAATGTCATTGGTTTGCTTGTCTGTGATTATTAATTCTATTTCATATGGATTTTCAGATATTTTCTTTTTTAGCTGATAGTTTTCAATTTTTATAGGTTGAATATCAATATTAAATTGACTGTAAAACTCTACATCATCTGAACTCTCTTCGTCAGAGAACCCACCATCTAAATGAAGGAAATCACCTTCTTCTAAATTTTGTATACCCTTAATAACTTTTTCAACTAATACTGATACGTTTTTATTACTTGAACGAAAATTTTTGGCTTGCTTTTTTGCTCCATGTTTCATAAGAAATTTTGGTGAAAATTTCTTGAAAAATGCGGAAATTTTAAATCAATACGTTATCACTATTTTACTAATATGAATATCTTTTTAATTTGTTTTTATTTGTTTATATATATATTAAATAAAGTATTTACTAAAATAGTTATATTGAAATAATTATAAATTATCATATTAAAGAAAATAAATATTAAAATAATTATAGATATAAATTCAAAGATGGTAGTTTAATAGAAAATTTATATAAATAAATATTTCAATATTTTTCATTATAGTATTATTATATTATTATTTATTATAAATTAATATTAGCAAAAAATATGAAAATTAAAACAATTTACATAATATTTGAATTCATAAATATATATATGCAATAAATATTTCTTTATTATTTCAATTAAAAAAAATAATTGTTTCAATATTGATAGAGAAAATAACGAATACTATTCAATTTTTTATATTATATAAACTTTATATATATCATGATTAAAATAGGAAAAAAATAATAATGTATTTAAATATTTAATTTTTTAACATGATATTAATTATTATTCATTTTCGAAGATATTTTAATTTTCCACAAAATTCGATATAATTCATGTAAAGATTAAATCCCTGCTGGTCAATTAATTCTGGTCAATTTTTATCCAATGAATTTTGTCGTTAGAAATTTCTATCACCCAGCTCTTGATTTTACCAATATTAGGAGGATCACCTGATGATTTTATTGTGTAACTTGTTATTTCAATTTCCATGTTTTTGAAATCAAAACAAACCCAGAAATCTGCTTCTCTTATTTTAGGCATATATAAACCATGAGTATCCAATAAATACTTAGGATGATGTGATCCAGAAATTGAATTTGATGTCACTTCAATTGTGCCATTGTCATGAATGTTTCCTCCTGTTTTATCAGTTAGATATTTAATGATGCCATTGAATTCATTTTGTTCTTGGTGATTGAATACTTTTATTTCATATCCCAGCGCTGGATTTTCCTGTAGAAGATTTCTCCTGATGCTTGACTGCTCGTCTAATTTGTCAAAAATAGAAACTTTCAAGTCATCCCTCAACTGGCTAAAAAATGAAAGTTGTGCATCAGGGTTCATTTGATTGAAAATTGAAACTTGACTTTTTAGCTCCAATTGATTAAATATTGAAAGCTTTGTCTTTTAATTGCACTATTCAATTTTCAAATTGATTCTTAAATTTATTGGATACAATTTAATGCAAAAATTGAAACTTTCAAGTAATTTTCATTTGAAAATTGAATAGTGCAATTATTGCATTAAATTGTATCCAATAAATTTAAGAATCAAAGCATGGTAAAAATATTAAATTAAAACGGAAAATACTTGTAATGCAAATCAGTAATTAAACTCAGGACATTTTTTAATCATTAGATTTTATGATGAATTTTTGCACAAAATCTCACCATGTTTCGTATTATTAAAAAGCCAAATAAAATAATTTTGAAAAGTTTACAAATCATTTTATCCCAGAAAAAGAACGATAGAAAAACCTTAATAATAATTTTGATAAATTTCAAATATATATTTGTTCTGATTATTCATATAAAATATTTTTAATTACCTCAAAATGGAGTAGTATATGCAGAATTTGGAGCATCGTATGGTAAATAGCTCGGGCTTTCAATAGCTGGAGGAGGAAACGCATCATTTTGAGGTTGGTTGTTATAATCAAATGCATTAATATTGTGATTACTTGGACAACAATCATCTTCGTCATCTTCAATTTTTTCTTGATCTGAGAGTTCTTTTTCATCGTTGTTCTTAGTTATATCATCTTTAAAATCTTTTTTGGACGGATTTCCTTGATGAGAATCCTGATTTATATAAACAACTTGTGTCTTATTCCTGTTCTTTCTTACAATGATACATATGAGGACGATTAAAATTATTACGATTGCAGAAGCACTAATCACTGAAAGTATGATAATTTTCTTTTTCTTATTGATTCCTGTTGATTGGTTTGAGTTTTGATTAACTACATCTATATCATTTGGAGATTCAACTGAATATTGATCTGAATTGTAATCTAATGAAATTGTAGGTTTATTATCAATTTGATTCCATGCATTTTGGTTATAACTCTCTGTACGTATAACAATATTTTCTTTATCAAGTACTGATAAAGAAATATCATCATTACTTTTAATACTAATGTTAATTAAAGGAAGAACACTTTCATTTGGCACAAAATCTTGAGTTAAATAAAGACTATATTGAATTGATAAAGAAACAACACAAATAGATTTGAACCAAGAATTTGGTATTGGCGATGATGTAAATGTTTGATAGTTTGATTCTTCTTGAGGAAAATCTTGATTTGAAAACGCAAAATTGACATTATTTGTTGAAAATGAAAGTCTGATTGTTTGCTTTTTATCGACAATTAATCCAAATTCATTAGCAGATATTTTTACTTTGTTCCTAATTGAATATAAAGATTCAAAAGATATTGGATCAACAAGTAAATTTGCCGATTGAATTTCAAATGAATTTAATTGAAATTGACAATTTCTTAAATAAATATAAGGACAGTCGATATCTGACTTAAATTTCAGATTATATTGATCGAAAATAGCTAAAAATGACACTTTATTTGACATTGATCCTTCTATTTCGATAGTACTTGTTTTTTTATTTTTTTTCTTTGAAATTATATATGATTCAGAATCATTAAGAACTTTTAAAATACTACTGGATAACATTGATATTTGAGAAAACATATTTTTTGGTTTTTCAGAATTTTCTAATTTTGTATATATATCTTCACCATTCAATACATAGACAGCCATTTTATTTTTTAGCTTATTAAAATCAATTTCATTATCAACTTCAATAGCATATATAATTAAAACTTCTGTATTTTTATTGACATTTTCCAAAGCATCATCAATATCCAATTTTTTGTATGTGCATAAAAATGCTTGATAAGCCTTAGAAATATCGCTAGCTTGATCTCTTGTGAAATTCAAATTCTTATATATTCCAGTATTAAAATAATTTTCAAAATTGCTACTGATTTGGTTGCATTGTGATTTATCATTATCATCAGCTAAAAGAATTGTGAATTTTGGAAATGATTTAATGCTAAATAAAAGAAGATATAGCAGCATTAAAAATGATATATTATTTTCAAATAGAATTGAAATCAACCATCTTCTGAAACCAAATGAATAGAATAAAGAGAATCGCAGAAAGTAATTCAATTTTGAAAAGATTTTTTTAAATTTTTGATAGAAATTCAGAATTCAATCTTGCGATTTATTTTAGCACAAATACCGATTGCATCGTTCAATAATTTTAGATTTTAAAATATTTATTTTATTGAGTAATATTTCTTGATTATCTTTTTTCTTAATTACTTTGAGTATATTATATATATGAATTATTAAAAAACAAATAATGACATTTTGGAAATAGATATAATTCTATGTATTTATTTATAAATCATTTTTTTTGTCTTCTTCTGGTTCTACAAATGATTTTTCTTCGGTATCATTTTGGTCTGTTTCATTAAGTACATTTATACTTTTTGTTTCACTAGTATTATTATCAATGTTGTTAACTATATCTGATTTATCGCCACTAGCTTCTTTCATCTTATCATACACAAACTTAATTGGTTTTATGACGAAAAATATACCAAAGAATATTGAAATACCAGCAGATAAAGCATAAGCATACATCATTCTTGGAACATTTGTTTTATCGGTATAATATAAAAGGCAGTATGTTCCGATATTAACAATAAAATGAGATAAAAATGAATAACATGTTGCTCTTCCGCCAAAACTTAGAGCTTGTAATAAAGTTTGAATATTAAATCTCACCCAAGCAATTGGAGCTTCTATGTTTGCATTTTTCATCATTTTTGATGATGCTTCAATAAATGAAGGACTTTTGGAGAATATTGATGCTATTTGTTTACAGAAAATTTGAATTAATGCAAATGTGAAAAATCCCCAGGCAAGATTAAGCCAGCAGCCATGAATATTTAATCTTAAAAATCTATGATAACGACCAGAAGAGAATGCATAAGAAGATGTTGGTAATAATGACATTGACATGGCAAGTCTAAATGAATCTGTAAATTGTGCTAATCTAAAAACTGTATTAAAACCTGACATGGCATCGGTAAAACTAGTCGTATCTGAATGCTTGGTTATTTCTCCCATGAATTTTCTTTGTAAGATTGATGGAATACTCCTTGAACAATTAGAAACAAGTTGAGAAACACCAACACTTAATGCTGGTTTTGTATGTGGTGAAAATTTCTTAAACAAACCACTCAATTTTGGCTTAACTGCTGGTTTGAAATTTGAGCAACAATTTTTCTTTTCACTTTCTTTTGTTTCTTTGCCATCTATCATGGGCTCCTTTAAATCATTCAATTCAGTTGAATCATTTTTTTCTTCATCATCTTTTTGGAAGAAATACATGCAAAAGAAAACAATTCCTGGGAGAGCTTCAGAACATATTGTAGCAAGCGAAGCTCCTCTGATTCCAATTTTAAAAACGAATAAAAATAATGGGCAAAAGACGAACATATTCAAAACAAATGTTGAAATTTGTGCAATGCAAACCAAAAAAGTTCTTCCTTCTGCTTGTAGGCAACCACAAAACATTAAAAAAATGCAAGAAACTGTAGAACAACTTGATAAAATGACAAGATAATCGAATCCCATTTGCAAAATTTCATCATCTGAACCAAACCATTTTCCTAATGGTTTTGCAATTGGAATAATTAGTGCTGGAACAATCATTCCACTTACAAAACAGCATCTAAAAAGATCACAAATTACTTGACCGGCTTCATGCCCTTTTTTCTGTCCAAATAATGATGATATTTTTTGTGATGCTGAACAGTTCATGAAATAGCCAAAAGCTCTTCCTAAACTATCAAGATTTGCGAATAAAGAGACAGCTGCCATGCCTTTTTCGCCAAGAGCTTTTGAAACCCAGTAAGTGTTAACAATTCCATACATTGATGAAACAAATTGAGAAATTAATGGGCCAAGTGCAAGTACAATAAGTGTCAATAAAGGAGGTCTTCCTCCAAGTCTATAATTTTCATCCTTTTTTTTCTTTCCTGTTTTAGGATTTATTTCATCATCTTTTTGTGAATTATCTTCTTCCACGACTCTTCCATTTTGATCATTTATATTATCATTATTTTGAAGGCTATTGCCATTTTCATCTGTTCCATGTATTGGTCCAAATGATTGTGATGACATTAAACTAATTTCTGAGTCTTCTATTTTTTTACTCATTGATTATAATAATATACAATTATATAAAAATGAATATATTATAAATTTTTGAATAGATTTTCTAAGGAGTCGCAATATACAATTTTTTCAATTAACTCAATGAATCTGAATCATCATCACAAAATAAAATTTTTTTGTTATTTAATAAAATTACTTTTTTAAAAATAATATATATATATATATAATATTTATATTCATGTTTTGCAAACTCAGATAAAAAAACCAAACCTTTTTTTAATATTTTTTTTTTGAATCATTCAAAAAAATATTATATTTTCAATTCATTAATAAATTTTTGATAATGTCGCAACATTGAATATGATCTGGTTCAATTTCAAATTTTTATTATTATACCAAAAATAGATCAATGTGGAAAAATGGGTTATCTAGATCATCATCATTGAGTAATAAAGATTCTTTTATGCATTTAGATGACGATCGATTTACAAAGCATCATCCATTTAAAAATTTGGTTATAATGAGTTTCGGTCCATTTCTTTCAACTGCAGGCATTTCAATTCTTGATAGTATTGAATTGATGCTGATTTCAAAAAGATTTAAAAATAATCCAAATTCATATGCAGTTCAAATTATTGGTCTTAGTTTTTTTATCTTTTCAATTTGCCTTGATATTGGTTTATTTTTAACACAAGCTATTGTAGCTAGATCAACGTCTTTAATTGGTGAAGGAAGAAAAAAAGATGGATGTCAATTAATAACAGATCTTTATCGACTATCTATTCTCGTTAATATTGTTGCATCAATCATCATTAATTTTTGTGCTAGACCATTGTTACTTTTTTCAGGATGCCCTGAAGATTTAATAGAACAGGTTTTTTTATTAGTTATAGTTACAGTAGCGCCATTATGCATGACAACACTTTTTCATATGTCAACTGGTTTTTTACAAGCAAATGGAAGACCTGTTATGAATGGATTATTCCAACTTGCCGCAAAAGTATTACAAACTTTTATTATGACTCCAATTCTTCAATATGGAATTAAAGTAGATGTTACACTATCCAATTTATCAATGTCAGTTTCGCAATCATTTTTTGGATTATTATTATTTATTTTAATATATCAAGGAAAGTTTATATTAAAGCCAACATTTGATATGTGGTTTAATCCTTTCCATCCAGAACTGAAAAAAGCATTAATTTATTCTCTTCCTTCAATTCCAGCTTATGTATATTCATTAATTCCACCAATTTTTATTTTACGCTATATGACACAAGCCTCAAAAACAGAAACAATTAAAACAGATGTAATTGCTGTTTATACAATTATACAAAAAATGGTATTAATTGGATTAGCTATACCCCAAGCAGTTTCAATTGGATTTCTAACATCAACTACACATGCTTTAGCCGTTTCAAACTATAAAAGAGTTATAGATACACTAAAATATGCAGCACTAATAATGATTTGCTTTTTGGTGATTTATATTCCTTTATTAGTTTTCAGACCTTTATGGTTTGCAGCATTATTTGTATCCCAAGAATCCGAATTAAAAATGGCAGAAAAAATGTTACCAATTCCATTTTATACTTTTTCAATAACAGCTATGAACATGTTTTGTAATAACTTTTTTGTTGCAATTGGAAAACCTTTCATTTCTTTGTTTAATTCGACAATTCAATTAATATCAATATGTATTGCTTCAAAAGTACTATTGATTTTATTTCCTACAGATCCAGCAAAAGAAATGTTTTCATATACGGCATGCGATTGCATTACTTTGGTTTTAACATTAATATTTTTCATCATTAATTTCATTCCATTATACAAAAAATATAAGAATTCGGTAAATGATTATCCTCTACAGTCAACAACAATAGTTCCTGTTTGATCTCATACAAATTATATCACAATATGTTCCAATATTATTTTTATTCTTTGTATTAAACTAATTAACAATAATAAATAGTAGATGCAACTAATGTTATATACAGTTTGGAATAAAAAGTGGTAAGAATTTATAAAAATTCAATTTTTCTTATAAATTATTAAAGTTATTTATTAATAATATAAAACACTATAATATCATTTTTGTATAAAATTAAAATTGAAATATTTTTCAGAATGAAAAAAAATGTCATTGGTTTGCTTGTCTGTGATTATTAATTCTATTTCATATGGATTTTCAGATATTTTCTTTTTTAGCTGATAGTTTTCAATTTTCATAGGTTGAATATCAATATTAAATTGACTGTAAAAGTCTGCATCATCTGAACTCTCTTCGTCAGAGAACCCACCATCTAAATGAAGGAAATCACCTTCTTCTAAATTATGTATACTTATCAATTAGATCCTTATTGAACACGGAGGTTGAGATCTAAATAATATTGTACATCAGAAAAAAAGTCCAAAACATTTTTGTAGATGCTCATGCCTTTTTACTTTATATCAACAAGCAGAAATATTATTAACCTATTAATCATTCTTTTTTGTTACTTACTAGCAAAAAAATTATAGTTTATATATAAATGGAAATATTTATAAAGTTTCTGAGTTTTTCTGTTAATATAATATTTATTATTCATGTTTGAAGAAGTTTTAGTTTTCCATAAAATTCAATCCTGACTTTTTAGCTCCAATTGATTGAAAATTGAAACTTGACTTTTTAGCTCCAATTGATTAAATATTGAAAGCTTTGTCTTTTCATCCAACTGGCTAAATAAGAAGATTTTTTTATCTGATTCAAGTTGATTGATGAAAGAAACCTTCATTTTTTCTTCCATTTGATTGAAAAACAAAATTTTGTTTTTAGTTTCTAATTGGCTGAAAACAGAATTCAGCAATTTTGGCTCCAAATTAGTTAAAATCAACTTATTTGTTGTACTTATCAAATCAAAAGAACTTTTAATTTCCAAAACTGACTTCTTTAATTCTTCATTTTCCTCACGATACTTTTTCACATTTGCAGCTTCAATTTTTTTCTCCTTAGTCAACTTCTCAATTTTTGATTCAAATTCATTTACCAATTCTTTTTTTTGCTTATTATATTTGGCCTCCATTTCACTCAATTGTAGCGCTTGTTGATTTTCTCTTTGGATCATTTTTTCTTCCATTTCATTCAATTTATTGATTTGAAAAAGTTTGAATTCTTCAAATTCACTCCTCATTTTGGCGTAATTGCCATCTTGCTCTTTTTGCTTTCTGTTCATTTCCTCGTTTTTTAAAAGCGTATCGTTTTGCATTTCATAGACTGATCTAACAATTTGTTCGTTAATGAAATGGAAGTCAAAAATTTTTGAATACTTAAAAATTAACGTATTTAAAAATTCTGTTTTTATTTGGCCGAAATCAACATCTGCGAATAAAACTGAAGCTTTTCGGCCGTATTTGTCGAGACACTTAAAATAAAAATTGATTATTTTGTCGTCTGTCACTTTTTGACCTTCTTTTTGATGTGTTAAAATTCGATAAAGAATCGGAAAATTGAGAGATAACAAACAGTCGTCTTCAATGTAATCGGACAAATGGGCTGACAAAATGTCTTCATATGTATCTGTTTTGAATGATTTATCGTTTTGATAAATCGATAAAATTTGTATAATAATATCATTTAGATTGACTTCAATGTATTGGTACGTGGCTTCATTTAATGAATCAATTTCGTATTTTTTGGCTAAATAGTTAAGAATTGAAACATTTTCTTTTTTAAGTGAAATTGGTTGGCGATGTACATAATTAATGAAATCAGTAATAATTTCGTTTGGAATATTTAAATTATCATCTAATTCATCATCAAAAAGTTGAATATATTTTTTTGATTCGAATTCTTTTTGATGATTTAAAAAATAATTGGAACTTTCTAGGAATAAATGAATATTAAAAGGGAAATGTTGATTTTTATATACGAAATAATGGGTGGTTTTAGCTTCACCACGAAGTTGAATTAATTGCTCTCTGGACATTTCGTAGTTTTTTTTTTAGTCAAAAAAATTTTAATTTATTTTTTTTTTTTTTCAAATTTTTTTTGATAACAACAATTTCTCTCAATTTTTTATAAATTTGTAATTTGATTCATTTTAAATGAATGAAATGAAATTCTGAGCAAAATACAGACATTTATTAAAGAAAACATTTAACTGGAGCAAATTACAGTGGATCATATAATCTGAGGAAACATTAAATTGAAGAATATGTGAAAAGAAATTATTCGAAAAGATACATTAAATTCTTTTATTACTTGCATCAAACAAAACAAATTACAAATTTCAAAATAATATCAGTTTTCAAAATAAGCATCAAATTTTGAATATTCTTTTCACAAACAACAAACTTTATAAGGAATTCAAAGTAACAACTAATATTTGTGAAGCATTTGTTTAATATTTAAAAAAAGTAAAATACTTGTTTATTTTAAACAATTGCCAATTTATTATAATTGAGCTTCTTTATAATCAAAAAACTTAATCATCATTGATGATTCTTTTGAATTGGAATCATCCTTCTTAAGATTGATAATATGCAATACTGTAACAATTGACAAAACAGTTGCTACTTCAGCAGCCACAACTAATCTTTTGTTATAATTATGCTTTTCAATTTTAATAGTTTTATTCATGTTATTGGAAATAATATCATTTCCAACTTCTTTGTAGTTGATAATTTATGAATCAAAGAAAATGGAAATAAGTGACGATTTTATTTGCTATGGGCCATATTCTATATAATTTGAAAGATATCCAAAAATTATTTAAGACTATAATGCTTATAATTAATTTCAATTGCTAAATAAACAAACATATTCAAAAAAGGTGAAAATTGTACCATAATCTTCCGGGCAATTCTGATTTTATACTAGCGTAAAATAATCATTTAATTTTTGTGAACAATTTAAATTTAACGCATTCATTTTTCATATAAAATAAAAAAATTTTAAATTTATATCATTTTTTATATGTATGCACTTTCAACTCTTTTCTGTCAAAGAGAAATAGAAAGAATTGATTTTGTAGTTCAGGAAGAACCTATTACAAAGGATTTCCCTCCGAAAAAATCAAATTATTATCAATATAAATTTGATCAGGTTGATCCAAAATGTTTTGATAGTTTTATTAAATATTTTAGAGATCCAAATACAAAATTGACAAATCATCAATATTTATTTGGTTTAGCTGGGTTATGCAGATCGATTATTACAGTTCCAGGAATATGGAAATATTATTTTTCACAATGTGAAGATTCTCATATTTTACAGCTACCTGAATATGTGAAAAAAGCGATACTAAATTCAAAAAGAACCAAAAGTTTTGTATTCAATTCTGTAAATTGTTTTAAAGTTTAGATATGATATTTCTATGCATAAGAAGAATAATTTCAAAAAAATCTTGTTTCAAATGAATGTATATCGATATTTCAGATTGTGAAAGAAGAATGAAGCCTTTACATCAATTGTTAGAAAACTTCAAATATTTCAACAATATTTCATCTTTGAAGATTGATCATATTTTCATATTGATGTGACTATAAAAGTTTTTTTATCATTATATATGATAATTTTTCCAGGTGAATGAAAACAGTTCTAAATTTTTTTTTAATTTAATACTAATATTACCTATTTTAAAAAACATATATTGAACTTTCCTATTTGAGCATTTTATAATTTATTATTATGCTTGTTTGCATAATAATTCCATTTTTTCTTCTAATTTTTTCAAATTATTATTTTTTCAATAAATATTAGCAAAACTTAAAAAAATGAATATTTCATGATGTTAAATTAAGCATACATCAGCTTTTAAATTAGAAAAATAAAATTTTATGAAAATCTAATATTTTATGTATCTAAGAACATTCTTTATTAAATTAATCATCATAGTTATATTTACTATTAGATATATAACTATTTTTAATAATAAAATAAAGTTCATACTCCTTTGTTCTCTAAAAAATTCGTATTTTGTTATATTGAAAATTGAATGTAAAATGATCGTTGCTAATCTATTTCCTAAAAAAAAAAATTCAATTTCCTACACAGCTGTATATAGAATAATTATAAAATTATTAACAATCCTTTCAATTCTTCATAAAAAAAATATTTAAATTCTGACAAATGTTTTTTTAATAAACTGTTTTATTTAAATGAAATTATTGAAATTAAACCCAAATTTCTGAAAAATCTTTGGAATCATATTTAAATGAATCTTCATGATCTTGTAAGCCTTTTTCATTATTTTCGATTGGTTCATTTAAAGGTTCAGGACATTCAAAAGAATCATTTTCATTTCTAAGATCAGCAGAATTGTAGAGAATATTAGTAAATTCAAATGTAGCAAATGTACTCGATGAACCATTTATTTGATTGGATTCATTCTCTATATTATCAGTCATTTCTTGTGAATGTTTATCATTTGAATTATTATCTCTTTTTCTTTTGAGAATCATCAGAGTTATAATGATTATAATTAGAAGTGCACAAAGAACTGCCACAACAATTATCCAAATTGATTTCTTCTTATTTTTTGATTCAGAAGATCTTATTAAATCGACATTTCTATCAATAGGATTAAATATATTTGAGTTTTCAGATGTTTGTACGAATTCATTTATCAATGAAGTCTGTATAACACTGTTTTCATTGGTAATTACCAAAGGTGAGTTGGATAAAGTTGGTACCGGAATTTCAGTTAAAGTTTGTAGAGGTGTTTCAGTTAAAGTTGGTAGAGGTGTTTCAGTTAAAGTTTGTAGAGGTGTTTCAGTTAAAGTTTGTAGAGGTGTTTCAGTTAAAGTTTGTAGAGGTGTTTCAGTTAAAGTTTGTAGAGGTGTTTCAGTTAAAGTTGGTAGAGGTGTTTCAGTTAAAGTTGGTTCAGGTGTTTCAGTTAAAGTTGGCTCAGGTGTTTCAGTTAAAGTTGGTAGAGGTGTTTCAGTTAAAGTTGGTAGAGGTGTTTCAGTTAAAGTTTGTAGAGGTGTTTCAGTTAAAGTTTGTAGAGGTGTTTCAGTTAAAGTTTGTAGAGGTGTTTCAGTTAAAGTTGGTTCAGGTGTTTCAGTTAAAGTTGGCTCAGGTGTTTCAGTTAAAGTTGGTAGAGGTGTTTCAGTTAAAGTTGGTAGAGGTGTTTCAGTTAAAGTTGGTAGAGGTGTTTCAGTTAAAGTTTGTAGAGGTGTTTCAGTTAAAGTTTGTAGAGGTGTTTCAGTTAAAGTTTGTAGAGGTGTTTCAGTTAAAGTTTGTAGAGGTGTTTCAGTTAAAGTTGGTAGAGGTGTTTCAGTTAAAGTTTGTAGAGGTGTTTCAGTTAAAGTTGGTAGAGGTGTTTCAGTTAAAGTTGGTAGAGGTGTTTCAGTTAAAGTTGGTTCAGGTGTTTCAGTTAAAGTTGGCTCAGGTGTTTCAGTTAAAGTTGGTTCAGGTGTTTCAGTTAAAGTTGGCTCAGGTGTTTCAGTTAAAGTTGGTAGAGGTGTTTCAGTTAAAGTTGGTAGAGGTGTTTCAGTTAAAGTTGGTAGAGGTGTTTCAGTTAAAGTTGGTAGAGGTGTTTCAGTTAAAGTTGGCTCAGGTGTTTCAGTTAAAGTTGGTAGAGGTGTTTCAGTTAAAGTTTGTAGAGGTGTTTCAGTTAAAGTTGGTAGAGGTGTTTCAGTTAAAGTTGGTAGAGGTGTTTCAGTTAAAGTTGGTTCAGGCGTTTCAGTTAAAGTTGGTAGAGGTGTTTCAGTTAAAGTTTGTAGAGGTGTTTCAGTTAAAGTTGGTAGAGGTGTTTCAGTTAAAGTTGGTTCAGGTGTTTCAGTTAAAGTTGGTAGAGGTGTTTCAGTTAAAGTTGGTAGAGGTGTTTCAGTTAAAGTTGGCTCAGGTGTTTCAGTTAAAGTTGGTTCAGGTGTTTCAGTTAAAGTTTGTACAGGAGTTTCTGTGTTGGCTTAGGAGTTGGTGTAGAAGCTGGTAGCACTTGTTTTGTTGCAGTTGGAATTGGAGCTCCAAATCCATCTTTTGCGAATGGATAAATTTCTGTCTTAGAATCAACAATTTCTACATTTGATGATAAACTATTTTGTTTGATTTTAGTATTTTTATCTTTTGGAAAACCTTTTTTATTACCGCTAGTTGTATAATAAAAAGCCCAAATTGTTTTAGAGCATGTACTTCTAATAATATTATTTGTAAATTCCATATTTGTAAAAGCATTATATTTTAAATGGATAACACCTTTATTCATTCCAATTTCATCGCATTCTTCAAATGTGTTATATGAAGCAATCCATTTATATTTTTGTTGTCGTTGATCATAATAAAGGTGTGCTCCTGTTTTCGCTTTATTGTTTTTAAAATAACAGTTAGTAACATGACCTCCTGTTTCTGAAAAGTATAAAGCCCCACCACTTCCAGTTTTTGCATCATTTTCATAGAACTGGCAATTTAGTATATCACAATTTGAAAAAAACAATTCCAGGTAAATTGCCCCACCACCATTATATGTTGATATGCATTTGTCAAATATGCAATTTTGAATAATACTATCACTTTTATTAGTTGGACCTTCCTTACTCTTTAATCTAATAAAAATTGCACCGCCTTTTGTACCAGTTAATTCACTAAATTTAGAATTATAAATAGATAATGTGCACAATGTTGCATTAACTTTATTCATTTTTTGATTTCCACATCCCCATAGATTTTGTTTTATACCATGTTCTTCATTATTTGAAATATCGAAAAATGATCCTTTAGATGGACATTCTTCTTTAAGACTCTGATGTTTAGTTGATTGTTCGTTAAACATCATGTTAGATTTCACTGTAATTGAAAAGCAATTTGTAATAAATATATATAAAGCTAGCATCATAAAATAAATAAAACTATTTTTCAAATAATCTTATCAACGTAAAATAATTTTTCAAATAATCTTATCAACGTAATATTGAATTAATTTCTATACAAATCAAATATTCAAAAGAATATTGAGTTCCGTTTGTATTAGTGAATATGCTTCATTGAATAAACCAAAATATATAATTATTTATTTAAATAAGGAATATATCTTATATATATAATTTTTCTCTTATATTTTTATTTTTCATTTTACATAAAATTAACGTTAATTTGAAATAAAATTGGTCAACAAAAAAGTCAAACTTTTTGATTTAACTTTTGGTCTGAGAAATCCCAAAATAGAGAATTAAAACAATGTGACATTTTATAATATTTCATGTGGTGTAAATCATACCAGAAACTCGCATTATGACCGCTTTATTTAATTATTTTCTACAGCCATTTAGGAAATAATTTTTTTTTTTTTTTTTTGGAAATAAAATAGCAATATTTGAATGGTTTACAAAGTCGATAAATTTCTATTATATAATTAAAAAATTTCTCTCAAAAAAATTGAATGTAAATTGAAGGAACCATTGAAATTTCTATGTAAAATAAACTTTCTGAAAAACTCTAATTAAAAATAAATAGAGCGGTTGTCCATTTGTAAAGTATTGAAAAATATTAAAAAACGCTAATTGACTAATAATATTTTATATTTGGGGTTGAAATATATGTTTTGCTCAGATATATTCTGTTGATTATGAGAAAAAAAATTTCAATATAAAAATAAAAGTGTTTTAAAAATTTTATATTTCTCACAAAATTATAGACCCGATTTTCTCTTCATTATTTCATTCCTTTATATAAATTACCTTATTTTTCATATTTTATCTTTAATGAGTTTATTTGAAAATTGAATTTTTGTATTATTATTTTTAGTCAATTCAAATTTCCAAATAAATTTCAATTAAATTTTTCAATTTATTCATTTTTTTAAATATTTTTATAATGATACGAAAAGGAGATATTGATTTTATAATTATATAAAAAGAAATAATTTATATTATTATTATTGTAATTTTGGATGATAGATAAATTGATTGAATCATAAAAGGAAATATATTTTTTTTTAGATAAAAAACTAATTTCCCAGATGCCAGCTATAAATCCTTATTTTATAATCTTTCGTTAAACTTTCCTGATTCACATGCAATTTCTAAATCAAGTTTTCCTATCAATATTATCTAAAGTTCAAAATCGATTATTTTATTTAAATAATTATTTCGATCTTTTAATCACAATTACAACCTTTCCATGTCGTTAAAGATGCAAGTCTTCTCAATTTTTCTGATATATCCATTCGAAAAAAAGTTTACTTTATTTATAAATAATTTATAAATTTGATAAAGACACTTTTTGAGCATAGCTCAAAAAGCGGCTATCTTGTTTTAGGAAATAAAATTTTTTTTTTTGTATTCAATTCTGTAAATTGTTTTATCGCGAGCTACACATCATAAATTCTTTGTTTAATCGCAACCTAGGCAATTTAATTTAAATCTATCTCTATAATTATTTAGTTCAAATAAATTTCAATCGAATTTTCCAAGGAATTAATTATATTCATTCAAATTCACTTATTTATAGGGACCTTAAACCTTTAAATATTTTACTTGATAATGATTTCATCCCTTATATCATTGATTTCGAAACAATCCGTCATCCATTTGATTCAAATGAATCACCAGATATTTGTATGACTTCAGATATTGGATGCCAATTATATTCATTTCCTGAACAAAATACATTTAGTAATAAGCAAAAGGTTTCAATTCAGGTGAAAAAAATTTTTATGATATTTAAAAATTTAAATTCAAACACTATTATTTTAGCTATTCGTTCATCAAGAAGCTCATTAACAATCGAAATTTCTTCTTCTTTTTTTGTGCACATATTAAGAAGCTCGAAATTACAGCGAGCATGAGCTCTTCGATATTGTAACATTTGAAGACAACTCATCACTTGAGATAATTAAATCATCTGCGTTTTCTAATATCCAATGACCAGAGAGACTCGTCCTCCATCCATCACTGAAAAAGATGGGCTGTTGTTCATTTTGTCACATCCAAAATACGAAATTGATGGAATTTATCGGCAAATCTATCAAAATTGGATGCAACTGCTTCCTGAGATGTGATAATCTCATAAGTGTCACTTTTCCAAATGCAGATGAAATTACTTATAGTTCCGATCCGATGCAATTAACGCCAAAGTCAGCGAGGATTCTTGTGATGTCCAATGCAAAACTTTCTGTCTTTGGGGTGACAGACGGTGAGTTTGATAGCCGAATCAGCTACATTGAGTATGACACAATGGCAAAGGGAGGAAGTGCAGAAAAAGTGGCACCAACAAGTGAAGGAAGTGAAGAGCTTTGGGCCAAACTCCAGAAAGCGGAAGTTCAGCTAGTGGAGGTGTTGCAAAGCTGGATATTTTTGCGCTGAAAGTTGTGCGAACTATAGGACGAGGTGGCCAATCAGAGGTATTCGAAGTCACTCTCAAACAGCACCTGGCGCTAAACGTTCTCTTTGTCGAAGGAATCAGCAGGAACAGAATTTCTGGCGGCTCATCTTCATTGTCATTCAAAAAGCTTCAGCGCTTCCTCCAGGAGTATGAAATCTTGTCCTCTCTTCACCACACAAACATGGTGAAGACGTTTGGCTTCTGCTACGGCGATGCCAGTCACGCTCCTTCTATCCTGCTTGACGTTTATTCATTTGGAATCATTGCTTATGAAGTAATTACAAATGACAATCCTTTTAAAAAATTGCACCCTTACTGAATTATTGGCGGAAAATGGATACCTAATTAAATATAATATGATTAATATTTTTACTATTCACTAATAATGAGTTTGATCATAGGGGGTCAACCGCTCAACCGTTGTCATAAAATTGAAAGAAATAAAAAATCTAAAGATCAATGCAAAATAAATTATTAAATAAATATAGCAGTATTTATGAATAATAAAAAATTTGCATTAAAAAAAATTTCTTTTATTTTGCCAGGAGTTAGAAGAGATCAAAGTTTTGATGACATGTGATATAAATTACATTTTTTACTTATTAAAAATCATTATAAAAGGCTATTAATTGATATAATTTTGGATTTAAACTCCTTATGATCAACCAAATATTCAATTTTATTCTATAAAACCCTCAAAAAATTATTGAAAAGCATTAAATGAAAGATATTTTCAAAGATTTATTATTTCTCCTCATGAAAAACAAAAACTGAAGAAAAATAACCATAAATATCTATTAAGAAATGGTTAAACAATCAAAAGTAAGCAAATATTTATTACTTTTTTTGAAATATATATCAATAATTTTATGAAATAACACTACGTTTAACTGTTAAAATTTCTTTTTTTGTAATATATAAATAAATAATTCCTAACAAATTTCATATTTTTATATATTATTTTATTTGATTTAATTCTTTAACCACTTTTTTGAATTTGGAAATTTTGGAAATTTTCACTTTTTGAATTTGGAAATTTTGGAAATTTTTACTTTTTGAATTTGGAAATTTTTTAAATTTTCACTTTTTGAATTTCGAATTTTAAATACTTAATATAAAAAAAAAAGATTCAATTCATTTTAATTAATGCAAAAAATATCTTTTGAGCTCATTAATATAAATTTAGATGATACCATTGAAAGGATCTATTCTGGCTTTTCATTTTATTTCGTAGAAGCTCAAGCTGATATTGAAGTTGTATTTTATGATTTTATTAAAAAATGCAAATTCATGACATTTAGTATTTTATATGAATTTGATACTAAGAAAATTTTGACTTCAATTAATGATTCCACAATAAATTTTGAAACAAGTTCATTTCCAAATATTGTTAATGCAATTTTTTGCACTGAAGAAAAATGCATCATTATTCAAAAAATTAATATGATGATATTGAAGAAAATTATCAAAAAGCTAGAAGAAAATGATATTATTACACTTAACGCGAGTTCCGATTCTTTTTTGATTGATATGGAAAATAATTCACAAATATCTGAAGAATTATCTAATTTTCTTGATAAATATGATAAGAAAATCAGAAAAAATCAATTTGTTCGAATTACAATCAGATCAATAATGTCTTATATGATTAGAAGATATTTTCAACCAACAAACAATTTCAATAATAATAATTTTTTTGAATTCGGTGATCCAAGCAATACAAAAGAAAAAAATTTGAAATCAGAATTTTACAAATTTTTTCAAACATCCTCTACTAATGATGATGAAAATATAAATTTAAATGAAAAATCAGATACTTTATCTTCTAAAGATAAATGTGAAGATATAAATTTAAATGAAAAATCAGATACTTTATCTTCTAAAGATAAATGTGAAGATATAAATTTAAATGAAAAATCAGATACTTTATCTTCTAAAGATAAATGTGAAGATATAAATTTAAATGAAAATACCTTGGAAAATTTTATGAAATCAGATTTCATTATATTGAGGAAGATATATAATAACAATAATTTTACATTTAATTTAGTTTTTCACATGAAAACATTTCATATTTTTATGCAAAAAGAAATCAATGATAATATTAAAAACCCTGATATAATCATGAAGAATGAAATTTATTTTTGCCAAAACTACTCACACAGGTGCTTTACTCCTTTTTATGGCTTTTTAAGAGACCGTAGTCACAATATTATAGGATTTATTTATAAATATTTATGTAATGGTTCACTTAAAGCATTTATTGAATCTGATCACAAAAATTACGATGAATTATTCCAATTAAATGCAATCTCTCGGATCTCCCAAGGAATTAATTATATTCATTCAAATTCACTTATTTATAGGGACCTTAAACCTTTAAATATTTTACTTGATAATGATTTCATCCCTTATATCATTGATTTCGAAACAATCCGTCATCCATTTGATTCAAATGAATCACCAGATATTTGTATGACTTCAGATATTGGATGCCAATTATATTCATCTCCTGAACAAAATAAATTTAGTAATAGCAATGTTTCTTATCCATCTGATATTTATTCATTTGGCTTGGTTGTTTATTTTATATTAGAAAAAAAAGATTTGTTGTCAGATATCAATTCTTTAATGAATTCAGATTTTGTTGAAAAAATCAAATTTATAAATTCTTCTATTAATATGCAGAATCTTATCAAGAATTGTCTTAAATATGACCCTGGAATGAGAATTTCAATCAAAGATATCATGAAAATACTAGAAAAAGAAATAAGTTCTTTTTTGATTTTAGAAAAGTATGTATTAAAAGATGAGGCATCAATGAATATATCTAATATAATACAATTTTTATATGAGAATTCTTTATTATTGAATGATATTCAGACTTCTGATGAAAAAATTGAAAATATCTTAAAAATTTCTTTTTTCCAAAAATTATTCTCAGTTAAAAAAAATGAATCACTCTTTTATTATTTATTAGGCAAGTATTATTTTCATGGATTAAATCAAAAACAGGATATCATTAAGGCAAAAAAGTATTTTGAATTGTCTGCAAAACATAATAATCCAGATGCATTGTTTTTTTTAGGAGAACTTTACTATAATGGTAATACAGTAAAACAAGATTATTTAAAAGCCAAAGAATATTATGAATTAGCAGCTAAACAAAATCATTCAGATGCTCTTTTCAATTTAGGTGGTCTTTATTATGATGGATTTGGTGTGGAAAAAGATTATTTAAAAGCTAAAGAATATTATGAATTAGCGGCTAAACAAAATAATTCAAATGCATTATTAAATTTGGGATGTCTTTATTATGATGGATTTGGTGTAGAAAAAGATTATTTAAAAGCTAAAGAATATTTTGAATTATCATCCAAATTAAATAATTCAAATGCTAATGTAAATTTAGGATATTATTATTTTGATGGTAAAGAAGGTGAAAAAAATATAAATAAAGCATTAAAATATTTTGAAATGGCAGCCAAACAAAAAAATACCAAAGCTATGGTATTTTTGGGTATTCAATACAGCGAGGGAACTATATTTGAGCGTAATTATTTAAAAGCTAAAGAATATTTTGAAAATGCAGCCAAATTGAATGATCCATATGCTCTTATGAGATTAGGATCTTTTTATGAATATAATATCTTATTTGAACAAGATTATTCAAAGGCCAAAGAATATTATGAATTAGCCGCTAAACAAAATTATCCATTTGCTTTTGCCTTTTTAGGATTCCTATATAAAGAAGGAAAAGGAGTTAAACAAGATTATTTAAAAGCTAAAGAATACTTTGAATTAGGTGCAGAACAAAGCAATTCTACTGCTCTCTTAGGATTAGGTTCCCTTTATCTTGATGGCTTAGGAGTTAAACAAAATTATGCAACAGCTAAATATTATATTGAGCTATCTGCCATGCAAAACAATTTGAATGCACTTTTAAGTTTAGGAAATATGTACATTAAAGGTATTGGAGTAGAGCAAAATATCAAAAAAGGGATAAAATATATTGAATTATCAGCTAATCAAAATAATGCAGATGCTCAGTTAGTACTAGGAAATCATTATTATTTAGGTGATTGTGTCAAAAAAGATTATAAAAAAGCTATGGAATACTTTAAATTAGCAGCAAAACAAAATAACTCAGATGCTTTTTTATCTTTAGGAAATATTTATTATAACGGTAATGGAGTCAAGCAAAATTTTGAAACAGCCAAAAATTATTATGAATTAGCAGCTAAACAAAATAACTCAAATGCTTTTTTAAATTTAGGTCATATGTATTTTAATGGGGAAAGCGTTAAAAAAGATCATTACAAAGCAATGGAATATTATGAATTATCTGCTAAACAAAAAAATAAGAATGCTCTGTTTAGCTTAGGATATATGTATTTATATGGTTTTGGAACACCAAAAGATTATTTAAAAGCAAAAGATATTTTTGAACAATTGGCAAAATTAAATAATTCAAATGGATTGGATCATTTGGGATTAATGTATGAGAATGGTTATGGTGTGAAACAAGATTACTTAAAAGCAAAAGAATATTATGAATTGGCAGCAAATTCTGGAAATTCAAGATCTTACGTGCGTTTAGGAGATTTATTCTTTTGTGGTAAAGGAGTCAATGTTGATTATCTAAAAGCAAAAGAATATTATGAAAAAGCATCAATGTTCCACAATTCAAATGCAGAATTTAAAATTGGATTTTTTTATTTGAATGGCTTTGGAGTAAACAAAAGTTTATTAAAAGCACAAGAGTATCTAGAATTATCAGCAAGTAAAAATAATGCAAAAGCTTTATTTATTTTAGCTTGCTGTTATTCAGAAGGTAATGAATTTGAAATCAATCTAACAAAATCAATTGATTATTTCCAAAAATGCAGTCAAATTCAAATTGAAACAGTAATAACAAATGATCCTGATTTGAAGGTACCGATAGCTAGGTATAGCAGTGTTAATGAATTTAAATATTTATCAATGAATAATCTTGGATTATTATATATAACAGCTTCTCAAGATATAGAAAAAGGTATTGAATACATCAAAGAGTCCGCTTTTGCTGAATTTCCATTTGCACAAAACAACTATGGAATAATTTTCCAATTTTATTTGAATAAAATAGAGAATGCCCAGCATATGTATGGTCGTGCATCAGAACACAACTTTTCATTATCAGAATTCAATATTGGTCATATGTTTGAAAAGGATAATAATATTAAAGAAGCTATAAAATATTATATTAAAGCATCAAATGATGAAAATAAACCACTCGAATTCCATGGTAAATATCACTTAGATAAACGCCTTTTGTTATCAAACATATTTATTATTTGCTTGACCAATTTGAAGCTTGTTCTATATTATTTAACCGAAGAAGAAAATTATATTGAATCTGAGTATTATTTTGTTAAATCACTTTGTAAACTAATTTTTATGACAGGTCTTACACCACAATATCGATTTCAATTTCAATTTGATAGAAACAATTCAAATAATATTTTTATATACATCAAAAAATTCATATTATATTCACCTTGCTTTTCTTTATTTAATCAGCCTAATCTACCAGAAGACTTAGTGTGGAATGAAGAGTTTGAAGATTATAATTCAAGCATGCCAGTTCATGATGATCTTCAATCTGATATTATATGTAGTCCATTAAAATTATTTAGTTTGATGATTAATGATTCTTTTTTGAAAAATTCTTTTGTAGATCAAATCAAAGATATTATCGTGACAATGGAAAAAATATTATATGCACCACCTTATTGCATTTTATTTGGTAGGATTAGTATAGAACATTTCAAGATCAAGAAGCAAATTAATACTTTGAAAGATGTCAATAATCAATTTTATGAAGGGCTTAATATTAATTCAATTGAATGAAATAATTGAATTTTACTTTTTTTTAAATTATTATTTTATTATTTTGATTTTTTTTTTTTTTTTTTTTTTCTATTCATTTATCAAGTTCAAATTGTCAGGTTTCCCTTTCTTGACATCACTTTTATCAGGGATGTGAAAAGGGCCGCCCGGGCAAGCTCGGGTAGAATGTCACTTTTTTGCCCGGGCAAAATTTATGGGACGAAAAGTGACATTGCCCGTCTATGCTCTTAAAAAATATAAGAATATTAAACTATTATTATTAAAATAAATTATTATAATTGCTTTAAAATTAAAAAAAAATATGAATATTAAAGAAAGAGAAACTTGACATCAATCTTCTATATATTTTTTTTTTTTTCTTTCAAATTCATTAGGTCAATTCATGAAATTAATTTGGTGTTGCCTCAGCAATGCTATATCTTCACTCCCACAACATAGTCCAACGTGATTTAAAGCCAAATAACATTCTTATGGTCTTTCATAAATATTACATAGTGAATCAGCTGCGTCTACTGTACTTTTCACAAAAAGTATTAATTGATGCCGAATATACACAAGAAGGTGACGTTTGTTCATTTGGAATCATTGCTTATGAAGTAATCACAAATGACCAACCTTTTAAAAATTGCTCCTTTACCGAATTATTCGTAAAAGGGACAAACCGAGCTTGAAAACTTTTTGAATGCAAATTCCGAATTCTTACATAAATTTGATTGAAAGATGTTGGGCACAAAAACAGTCAAATAGTCCAACTTTTGAACAAATGGTTGATGAACTGAAAAACGAAAGGGAATTTATAACCGACTTGAATAATGAAGTGGACTTTATCAATTATGTTGACTACATTGACGACATCCAAATTTCCTTTGAAAAAGGGAAAAAGATTGTTTCAATTGAGGAGTTCATTAAACGGAAAAAAGGGGAACCTGATGACTCTGATGATGATGTTTTCTTAATTTAAAATTTTTTGTATTGTTATCAAAAAAAAATTCAACTTAATTTTTATAATTTTTTAATGTTTATCTCATTTAATTACATACTTATGATTTATATCGCATAATATTTATTAATATTTGATACTATTTTATTTAATTACATATAGTTAGTGGACAAAAGTCAATTTCTGGACAAAAGTCTGTTTCACTACTGTTTCTTCATTATAGAATAATAATTTTTCCATGAAAATTTATAATAATAAAATGCATTAAATGCAATCATTTTTTATACCATTAAAAAGTATTTTAAAGGAAAAATAAAATCATACAAATAATTGATAAAAACTATCATATGTTTTCCTTTTTTAGTATTTGTATTTATATATATATTTATATTTAATTGATGGGAATTTTTCTTCATATTACTATGTTTTTATTAAGATAATTTAAAATATTTCTTTTGGCATCAGTCTCAAAAAGTTCAAAAGTAAACTTTTTGAAACATATACTAAAAATCTTTTAAAATTGAAGAAAAATGAGCATTTATTAAAGAGTAATGGTAAGTAAAAAGAGTAATGGCTGTAAAATAATTGATAAATCAAATTTATAAATACTAATTATTCATTTTTATTTTTATCAAAATCTAATTAAAAATTATTCATTTTTAATATAAAAATTATCTTCTAAGATCAATAAATACAGACATTGATATGAAAAATGGAAAAAATTGAATTGGATGGCATACTTGTTTATTAAATTAACATAGAAAAATGAATTGGTGCTTATTATGTAATCACTTTCGCTTGTTACAATATTATAAGATGAAACTAAATCATCAAATGAATATTATTTCTGCAAATTAGGTATCATGCTAATATATATATATTACTTTTAATTTTGAAAAGATGCCCAAATAAATTTGAAACAAACAAAACAGTAGTACCTAATTTTAATTAATGAAATATTGAATAAAATATTCAATATTTATTTAAATGACAAAAAAATGAATGCAAATAATTGAATTTTAGAAAATTTCTCGGCTATTTTTTTATCTTATGGATATATTATAATTATATATCTTTTATATTCCAAAAAAAATTTATATATATTCTTTATTTCAATTTTTCCAAATAATCATATCTGATAATATTAATTCAGAATTATATTATGTTTTATATATATATAGTGTAAATATGAAAGAAAAACTTGTTCATAAAAAGTGAAGTTATATTGCTTAAAATAGCTCAGAAGATAGTAAAAAAACATTTTTGAATTCAAAAAATTATTAACTTAAAATAAACATCATTATCCAGCTGAATTTTTCATGAAATACTGTGATTTCTATATATTATTATACCAAAATACACGTATTAGTATATTATATAAACAAAATGTGGAGACTATGACAACTCTGCAGAAGAGGTCATCTTAAAAATATATTATAAAAAAGAATGATATTTACAAATCCGATCTATAATTTTTATTATTATTAGATTATTTGAGAATCATCTACGATATAATTCTTATTGAATAAATAAAATAAATAAAATATGAATAAGAATTGGAAGGAAATATGAAATTATTAAAAATATGGATTTCAATGAATTTCACCAAAATTTCAAATAATAAAGCATTTAAACATATAAAATGAAACATACACAATCAAATATTTAGAATACTTTATATTGTGTCTTAAATACAAAATATCATTATATTTGTTGAATTTTTATTTTTTAAAAAAAATGGCGTTTATCCAAATGTATAAAGGATATTCTTCAAAATAAATAGCATATTAATGAATAGCTTAAAATTGTTTATTAGTTAATTAACATGCCATTTCCTAAAAGGTATGATTTTAATATAAAATTTTCAAATTTTCAGAATATTTGATATTGTATAAAAAAGAGTCAATATCAAATAATTAAGTTCTCACACAATTTATATAATGAAGATTAATAGTATTAGTATATAAATGTTATATTATAAATCTTGAATCTTATTTAATTTTTGAAAAATTAACGATTTTATTTTTTTTGTCCTATCAAAATTGAATAAAGGAATTTTCATGAATATAAAAGAAATTAGTATTTACTTGAATTAAATAAAATATTTATACATAAATATTTTATATTCATTATAAACAAAGAGTGAAAACTCTCTAAATTGTTTTAAAAAACTTATTTTTTTCGACATGTGAAGTGAAACAGACTTTTGTCCAGAAACAGACTTTTTTCCACTAACTATATTTCATTAATTCCATTGATATAAATTCCTGCAGCTTTACTTTCCAAATTTATGTTTAGGATAAAATATTTCTCTATTTTCAATGTTTAAAAGGAATGCTCATTAATATAGGATTGATCTCCAACTTTTTCCTATAAAAAATTTTTTTTAACATTTCAGTAATATTTACTGATTAAAATAAAAACAATGTGAAATATCTTTAAAAAAAATCAAAATATCAAGGATTTTTTTTGACCTTACTAGTATATAAATACAAATGCTCAAAAGAAATATATAGTTGGTGGACATAATTCTGTTTTGGAGACATAATTATGTTTTCACATCATTTCTATATATTCAAATTGGACTTTTAAAAAAACAATTGTAGAACAATTAATATCATATTGGATACATTCTATTCCCCGATTTTCATTCACTTTTATCAAACTAAATTTGATCAAAAATATGATATCGAATTTCTAATTTCTGAATATTTTTTTATTATTTGAAAAAAATTATAATTTACTTTTCATCTATAATTAAAATGTATCATTATTATTTATTGAAATAAAATAGATAATTAGAAAAAATGGTTTCATTTTCATTTCACTACTCAAAAAAACTCATTTCATATCACATTTCATTCTTTTACAATAAAAAAAAGGTTGTTTTAATTTGCTCTAACATAGTTATTATTTTAGAATATAATGTATATATTATATTTTAGAAAAAAATTTATTGAAATAATAATTATATAAAAAGAAAAAGTGTTTTCAAAATATGACAAAAATCATTCATACAAAATTACTAATTTTGAAAAATGAGTTTATTTTATTTCAAATTAGATGCAGTATTAATCATCTATATGATGCATATAATATATTAAATATAATAATATGGTTGAAAAAGAATCAATCTTGGAAAAATTTCATTTTTCTTTTTTTCATTCAAAATCATTCATAAATCACTCATGCATAATTGATATGATTTCAGAATTACATTATTTGATAACACATACAATGAAATATATTATTAATCCTCTAAAAATCATTGTTGTCCATCAAGATTTCAGGTTTTTCTAAGAAATATACAAATTTCACTTTTTTATTTTTTCTATTATAATAGCATTAAAAATAGCAATTAATCAATAAATATTAGGTAAGTATAGAAGAACTATTAAAATAATGAAAATAATTTCTCAATGTCTAAAATTGAAAGTCTTTATAAGTTATTTCAGAAGTTACTTTTTTTCATTAAGGTAATAGATCTTGAGTAGAACCGCCAATTTTATTCTTTCAATATCATTACACTATATGCATTATATCAAATATTTAAATAAAAATTTAAAAGTTTTTATTTTTTATTGGAAAAAAACAAAAAAGTGATATGATTTTTAACTTTATTTTGTGCATCAAAATTTTCTTATATGAAAGTTTTTAGATATCAATTATCTGACAAAATTATATCATTACTGATTATGAATTAATGATATTATTATTAAATCCCAAGTTTCAATTATTGAGAATAAAATAAGCATTTTGACTTTTTTTTACATTAATGGCAAAATTTCATATAAATCACAAATATAATAGCTCATTTAATTAAATAATGATGTACATAAAATACATTAATAAAGTATATAATATTATCAAATTATCTTTAAAAAGTATTGAGAAAAATGTGTTTTATTTTTGTGTACCATTCAAAAAGTTGAGCAAACATGATTATGTCCCAAAAACATAATTATGTCCACCAACTATATATTGAATTTATCTGAATTATATTCAAAAACATTATTATCTAATATCATTAAATATAAGCCATAAATCATAAAATAAATATAATATACATGATAAATATAAATTGAAAAGTGTATTTTATATTATATAATAATATCATAAAAGAGAATTGATGTTTTTTTGTGAGAATCAAAAATAAATAATGGGCAAAATCATAAAAATGAATACAGTAAGGTTTCAAAATTGGAAAACGTTTCAAAATAGGAAAATCGACTTTTTGAGAAAAAAATTTTCATTAATAAAAATGAAAGAAATAAAGAAATAGAGAGAAAATCTTGTTTAAACCTACCGTTTTAAGAAATAATATTTCCATGATTAAGTTTATCACACAGCTGTTTGTGACATTATATTCATCAAATAGTGTTTTCCTATCTCTATATGAAAAAATGAGCATCATTCAAAAAGTGGATTTTCCATTTTCGCAACGCTATAAAGGAAAATCCAAATTTGAATTAAATTCGTTATTTTGACTTTTATTTTAAATTCATTTTAATCGTTTTCTATGAAAAAGTAGATTTTCCTCTTTTGAGACGTTTTTGAATTTTACAACCTTACTGTATGTTATTTTTAAATGTAGTATATATTGAAATATTTGATATAAAAGTAATATATTATTTTAAAATATATTATTTTAAAATATAAATTTTCTAATATATATTATAATTATAAATATATAATAAAACCATAAATGTAAATATTATATCGAAATAATTTACAAATATTATTTTTCAAAATTGAAGAGGCATTGAAAAGTAAAAAACAATTCTCAATTTTCATTTTCCGTTATAACAAATGAAAGCAAAGCCCACTATTACAAAACCTGATACATCTAAAAAAGGTGACCCAAAGAATAGGCGGACCGAATCAAATTATTCGACAATAAAACCAGCCCCACCAAGTTCAAGAAATAATTCTTCTAATCCTCGATCAATAAATCCAAGATTCAATTTGAAAGTAATACCAGAAAAATATTTATTAAATCCCAATGATTTTGAACCCTTTAACAAAGATCCAGTTACAGGAGGATTTGGGATAATTAATTTGTTCGAAATAAAGCTACTGGTAAAGAATATGCAGCCAAAACCAGTCATCGAAAAACTACCCCACAAGAACGCAAATTTGTTCTTCGAGAGTTGAACATATTAATGAAAGTTCAACATCCAACAATTATTCATTTTGAAGGATTCTCATTTCAAGACTTCCAAGGCTACGACAATATTACCATATTCATTGATTACATGGAAAAAGGGACTCTCTCTGATATTCTAGAAAAAGAGCAACATTCATTATTACCATTAGATTTTGACAACACGAAACGTCAAATGATTCTTGTTGGAATTTCGCGAGGCATGATGATTCTTCACAAGAACAATGTTATTCATCGAGATTTGAAGCCAGAGAACGTTTTACTTGACAATGATTACAAACCGCTAATAACCGATTTTGGTCTCTCAAAAATATTCACTTCACAAAATTCACAAAGTCAATCAATGGCGACATGCGGAACATACGCTTACATGGCACCCGAGGTTATTGAAGGAAACCGCTTCAGTACGAAGGCGGACGTTTACGCATTTGGAATTTTGATGTACGAAGTTGTGACGGGAACAAGTGCGATGAAAAGCATGACCAACAATAAACCATTCAATGCACGAAAGTTCATGAATTCTGTCGTAAGTGGAGGAAGACCGACTTTTCAAGACGAAGAAATAAAGCCTGGATTAAGAAGAATGATCGAACAATGCTGGTCAAATAATCCTGATGAACGGCCCACTTTTTCAGAACTTTATTCAAAATTGAGTCTAGCTGATGAAGAATTTTATATCGATAATGACAACAATATTTGTGAAGCAGTCTTTAAACTTGAAGTTGAATATGAAGATAACGAGGATTCGCTAATACCAACCAATTTCTGCTTCGATTATGTCGATTTCGATGAACTTTTCCTTTATATCGACGAAATAAATGAAGAGACAAATAGTTCTAGCAATGATGAACAACTAAAGTCACTCAAGAATGAGATTAACGAATTGAAAACGCATGCTAAAAAAGTGGAAAATGAAAACACCGCTTTAAAGAACGACGTCTCAAATATCAAGAATGAAAATAAGCAATTGAAAAATGACATTTCCGAGTTGAAAGAAATCATTTCGAACCTGAAGAATGAGCAGCAAAAAATAGCCAATATGAATATTTGTAATCAAATAGAGAAACCACCGGAAGAAGAACTTCAAGATGAATGCATTGAACTTGCAGAGAAAGCCAAATCAGAGAAACTGACATCGATCGAACTTCCACCATTCTTACAAAAAGTTCCTGATTCTTTATTGGAAGGTTGTGATGAATTGAAAACAGTCAAAATTCCTTTTTCTGTAACAGAAATTGGATCTCGCGCTTTTGCTAATTGCTCGTCATTGTCACAAGTCAGAATTCCTTCTTCTGTGACCAAAATCGGAGAATATGCTTTTTATAGATGTTCTTCATTGACCAAAATTGTAATTCCTTCTTCTGTTACATCAATTGGTCCAAACGCCTTTTGGCAATGCTCATCATTGAAGCAAATAACGATTCCTTCATCACTAACAGTACTTGACTTTTCTGTTTTATCTGAATGCTCATCATTGACACAAATAACAATTCCATCATCTGTAACTGAAATTGGAATAAATGCTTTCGAACAATGTTCATCATTGTCACAAATCACAATTCCATCTTCTGTATCTAAAATTGATCCAACTTTTTTAGCCAATTGCTTTAATATAAAGGAAATAACAGTAACTCGTTGTGGAGAAGAGAGAGTTAAATATTCTGAAGATAAATTTCTTCTTCACAAAACAGATTCAAGTAGCGATACTTTTGATACTCTTCTTTTTGCAATTTCAAATAGTAAAAAAGTAATTATTCCATCATTTATTAAAACAATTGGATCATTATCTGGATGTTCATCAATGACACAAATCACAATTCCATCATCTGTAACTAAAATTTTGCAATATGCTTTCAATGGATGTTCTTCGTTAACAGATATCAAGATTCCTCCTTCTGTAACTGAAATTGGGGACTATGCCTTCTCAGGATGTTCATCTTTGACACGAATTACAATTCCTTCTTCTGTAACTGAAATTGGATCATATGCTTTCAATAAATGTCAATCATTAATTAATATTTCAATTCCTTCTTCCATATGTTTAATCAGATTTTCTTCTTTCTCTTATTGTACATCATTGGCAGAAGTCACAATCCCATCTTCTGTAACTTCAATTGAATCTTATGCTTTCGAAGGATGTACATCATTGACACAAGTTACGATTCCTTCTTCAGTAACTAAAATTGGATCTTATGCTTTCGGTGGATGTACATCATTGGCAGAAGTCACAATCCCATCTTCTGTAACTGGTAATGCGGAGAATGCTTTCTCTTCAAATACAAAAGTTATAAAAGCATGAAATATAATTTATACAGAGCTGCTTTAAATAAAATTAACTAAACAAAAAAAATTTTTCAAAGATGATGATGAAAGGATTAAAAGATGACCATTTATATATTCAAATATTTCTTATAGGAAATTTTTATTTTTATCGTTTTTTAAATGAAACCAAACATCCTAGATTTGATTTTTAACATTAATTTTATATTATATTATAGGGGTTCATTTAATAATTTAAATGATAAATAATTATCAACATATGTTGTTTATATCTTTTTTTGCTCTTTAATTTAATCACTTCTGTTATTCATTTGATCTATTTTATAGTTTAATATCATGGAAAACAGATTTTTTTGAATCAAAATACCTAAAAATCTGCCCTTTATTTTTATAAATTATATGTATATCAGTGTTTTTTTTATAAATTATATGTATTAATTCCAGTGAACAATCATCAAATTATTATATTAAAAGTTGTTTTTACTTATTTTCATTTGATGAATCTTGTCGGTCATTTTTGATAAAGACTCATTCAATTTCATTTCTGAATAGTTTTTTAAATATTTCAAATAATAAAATGCATGCGATTCAACGTCCACCAACATCTGGAGTTCCAGTTGGAATGAGGCCACCGAGTAGAACAAGAGATGGAATAAGTACAACAACACCTAAAGAAATAAATGTGGTTAGTCGTCCTCTTACAAGAGGAGGACTTCCATCAGCAACAACTCAATCCAGCGAAAGACGTGTAGCTGATAAATTATATTTTACTGGAATTCTAAGAACAAAAATCAATGAAATCTTGAAAGAAATTAAGCATTTGCAAAATCAAATTGATCAGAAAAAGAGGGATCAATCCATTAAAGCAAATCTTGAACAAACTGTAGTTACATTGCAAAAAGAAATAACTAAAAGTGAAGAAGAATTAACTGATTATAATATGCTATCAGAAAATGTTCAAAATGGAATTCATATAGATGACATAATAACTCAATTTCAACAGCTTGAACAATCAAATCTTAGATTTGAAGAGGAAGTTAATAAAAATTACAGAGAAATGAAAGAACTTGAAAAAATGGTTCTCGAGCAAGAAAAAAATTATCAAAATATGATGAACAGAAAAGATTTTCCTGAACTTCAAGCATTAGCCAAAGAAATTGAATTGATTGAAGCAAAATGTTCAGAATTAAAAAATTCTACAATAGATTTAAATGGAAAAACTCGTGAACAATTACTTCAAATGGTTAGAGATACAACAATTAAAATAGGTGATATTCAAAAATTGATTCAAAATGAACAAAGTTCACTGACTTTTATTAATAATCAAATCAAAAAATTAGATGAAAAAGAAAATGATTTGCAGACAGATCGAGGCAAACAGTATTTAAGACTTCTTCAAAAAGAAAAGGACATGAATTCATTTATTCAAAACTTCCAAGATAATCTCAATCAAACGAAGGCTGAGATTGTAAAAACACAAAAGCATGTTTATGAAACCTTAAAAAATACATCATCTGATATTGAAAGTGTTGACAGTCTCCCAACCCAAAAAGATTATAGCCAAATAACAAAAAATTTAGAATACAAAGAGAAACAAGTAAAAGTTGACCATTTTACAATACATTCTTTACAACAAGAAGTTGAAAATAGACGTTCTGCATTAGAACACTTAAATGAAATTGATAAAAAAATTATAGATGAGATTGAACATATCAAGTTAAGTATTAAGAAAATGAAAGAAGAAATGCCAAATTTTGAAGATATTGACATGATTTGTAGAGAATGGGAAATCAAAAAGAAAAATAAAATGATTGAAAGAGATCAATTAAAATTACAACTTAATCATTTGAAAAAGACTACAAATTATCTTGCCTCGAAATATAATAAATTAAATTACCAAATTAAGACAGATAACGTTTATTCCAAATTGCATGCTTTAGAAAAAGATATCAGAGATAAGGCATTAGAAAATAATGCCATTATGGAAAGTATTGACGAAAAAAAGAGATTAACAAATTATTCAATTGTAAAACGCTCAGCAATGAATATTGTTAATGAGATAAATAATCTACTTTAATATTAAATATAATTAAAATACTTAAAATAAAACTTTTTTTTTTATAGTTTTGAATTGAGAGAGATATATCAAATATTGAAACAATTTTTTGAGAAAATTTGATAAAAAGTATTGAATTCATTTTTATAAAAGATTAGTGTCATCCACAAAAAGGTGATATTAAATTTTATTATGCTCCTTCTATACAAGATAAAATGGTAACATGTGATGCAGCAAGTCTTTTTTCAGATTTAATTATACATCAAATAAATATATCTCATTTTGGAAAGGATGATATTGATTCCAAATACCAAATATATATTCTCCTAGTTTTCCTGAATAGACAATTGATTTCATATTAGAGAAACGTTCAATCAAAATTGATAAATATTCTTTTGAATGTAGTATACCAATCGTTTCTTGGAAAATTGAAGCAAACAACAATCAAAAATTTAAAGTTTGGACTTACATGGATGCAAGAACAAGAAAAATTAAAAAAGAGTTAAATATGAAATTGATGAGATAAGCCATTTAAATTTTTCCGTCTAAAAATGGCTGATAAAAATGAATCAGGAAAAGAGTATATTTGTTTACATTATTTTAATTTACATGGAGGATTTTTTGAATAAATAATATATTATATAAATTGCATATGTAAATATGCTATGAAAAAAATACGACCGATGTGGTAAATATTCTTAGTAATTAATCATTTTTGTAAAATGGATTAATTATAATTATATTTGTATCAGATTAGAATGCAACCCTTGATAAGTATGAAAAAAAAAAAGTATCTCATAATTAAATAATGCTCTATAATAATATCTAAAATTGCTTTTTTAAAAAAATGAGCAAAGTTTTCAAATTTTTTAATTCAATATTAAATGATAATTAGTTAAATTCTTTCTTTCTTTTTTATTAATGCAAAAAGTTTTACTTTTAATGAAATAAATGTTGATCACTTAAATAATCTTGTTTTCATTTCCTTTCAACATTTGGCAAATTTCAGCGAATGAAGGACGATCGTCAGCCTTGAAAGACCAGCACTTGTTGATCAACGATCTTGAAAATTCGGTGATTTGTGAAGGTATTTCGGCCTTCTTTCCAATTCCGACATCGACGATGCTTATTTTAGGGAATTCGCCATTATTCAAGATTAGGAACACGACGACTCCGAACGAGTAAACGTCGACTTTTTCGTTGTAATCAGAACTTTCATTAACGAGTTCAGGTGCCATGTATTTCAAAGTTCCAGTCATTTGTGTTCGGGACATAGTTTCGGAATCAAGAGTGATCAGAGTACAAAGGCCGAAATCGCTTACTTTAATTTTATTATTTTCGTCAAGCAAAATGTTTTCAAGTTTCAAATCCCTGTGAATGATTCCGATTGAATGAACTTCTTTCATTGCAGAGCTGATGTCAATTATTGCATCGATTCTTTCTTTCTTTGTCAGTTTCTTGATTTTCTTCTTCAGGTTCGATGGACAATATTCAAGAAGAATTGCTGGGGGATGATTTGAATCACCAAAGCTGATTCCAAATGCTTTGATGATGCTTGGATGATTCAATCGATTAAGAAATTCATATTCTTGAATGAACTTTTTGACACTTTCAATGTCAATGACAATTTTGTCTGGATCGTCATCGTCTTCTTTGCATAGTTCTGGATAATAAACTTTTAATGCAAAGCGTTCGGCACGAGTAACTTCAAACACTTCAGATCAAGTTCAGAAATTTTCGCTGCAAGAATTTCATTTGTTTCTTTTTCACGAATTTTAAAAACAGTTCCAAAACTTCCTTCACCAACTTGTTTAATCAATTCATATTTATTCAAATCGGTTTGTTTTATTCGTATTGAAAGTTTCTTGGTTTGAGTTCCTGTTATGCTATCCAGATAAATATTTACTTTAACGAAATTCTTTTCAAATTTAATTACATTGAACTCAGGCTTGTTCGTTTGATAATTATAGTCAAAAGCAACGCTATATGATTCAACGAAATTGACATAATTGAAATATTCTTCTTTATTAACATTTTTCGTAATGAAATTGGGATCGGTTTTTAATTGATTTGTAATCTCTTTGAATATCGGTCTTTCCGATGGATCTTCTGACCAACATTTCTCAATAAGTTTACGATAACAGTCGGGTATTTGTTTTGTAAATTTAGGTCTTCCGTGATTCTTTGTTATTTCATTTACAATCTCTAACGAATTGGACAAATTTTCGAATGGCTTTTCGCCAGTCATTATTTCATAAACGATGATAGCAAACGCATAAACATCAGCCTTTTTAGTAAACAAATTGTCTTTAATGAGTTCGGGCGCTAAATATTCAGGCGTTTCTGGAATCTTTGTTGTTTCTAGTGTAGTTGATTCGTCCACTTGTTTCGATAAACCAAAATCTGAAATCTTTGGAAACAAATAATTATCGAGTAGAATGTTTCCTGGCTTTAAATCGCGATGAAGAATATTACGGGCATGCAGATATGACATTCCTGAAGCTATTCCGAATATATTGATCAACTTTTTAGTGTCGGTCCATTCGTCAATTTTCCTTTCATTTCTTTCTGTTTCAAAAAGTTGGAATAAAGATCCATTTGAAGCAAATTCGATGATAATTGTTGGTTTCGGTTTATTCTTGAAGTTGTTTTGATTGAAACCGTAAAATTTGAGAAATGGTGGATAATTCAATTCCGACATTATGTTCACTTCACGATGAATATTCATTAACAAATCGTCATTGAATTCATTGGCCTCATGCAATGAAACTTTTGCTGCAAAAATTTCATTTGTGTCGTTTTTAACAATTTTATAAACTTTGCCAAAACTTCCTTCTCCAATTTTCTCCAGTTTTTTGTATTCAGAAAGATCAAGGGTGTTCAATTCAAGTGAGTTTGGATTCATCTCAGTCCTGTATTTTCCACCTCGTGAAAAATGGACCAAATTTTCCTTACGAAAGAAACCGATTTGTGTTTCGACAATCTCTTTTAATTGGTTTATTTCATGAGTATAACTGAAATCAATTTTTGATTTCTTGATAAATTCAATGTAACCGTAAAACTGGTTTCTGTCAACTTTTTCAGTAAGAAAATTTGAATCGCTTTCAAAAATTTCAATGGCGCCCCGACCAAGTGACTTGATTCTTTTCAGATTATCAAGTGTGTCAATATCAATGATTTCAAGAAAATTAGTTTTTGCGGGTTCTTTAATAGACGAAATTGTTTCTTTCAAATGCTTTACTTCTTCTTTCAATGAAGAAATTTCTTTGTCTTTATCAATGAGCATTTGGCGCATTTTCTCTATTTCTGAAGGTTTTGATGCTGAAGATTTTGGAACTTTCAACCCAAACTTTGAAGAGTCTATTTTTCGGTTGGGTGTGTTTGGTGGAGGCTCAACGCCAACAAATACAATTGCGGTACAATTTCCAGGAATACAAAATGTTGCATCGCTTGTTATCAATGTTTCTTCTGGTAGATAAACATTCTTTTTGTCGCAATCTTTGAGCATGAGTTCACAATAAGAGTTATATCCGCAGCCAATGATTTTTCCTTCTGCTGTTTTAAAATAAGAATCATAATCGCCAGCAAAGGCTTCAACAATTTTATATTTGTTCAAAGAATCAATAACTTTAAATTGCGGAACATCACTTATGCTAGGTCGCATTCCAAGTTTATTATTAGCATTGTCTCCACGACCAAATATTATGTTGTCATCTGAAATAGCAAAAAAGTGTCTGCATGTTCCACTTATTTCATTTATTTTTATACCAGAAAGTTCACTGACTGGAACAAATGATCGGGTTGTAGTTTTAAGAGAGCATTCATAGACACGGCCGCTCATGCCAAGCGCCATCACAATGTCATCGCCGCAGGCAACTTTCACTGCGATGTCTTTACCTGGAAGACTCAGTCCTTCAATTTCTGAATCTGGAGAATCGAAAACTGATTTCGTAATAATTATCACTGCACCTTCTGTGTCAACTACTGCTGCTGTAGAGTAACCGCCAAAAAGTGACACTGGCACTCGGTTGCCAATGTTTAAAAATGTTGTTTTTTGATTGTAATGAGAATAAACAATAGGAGATTTGTCATTTTTTGCTTTCTCTGAAACTTGATATAATACATAATCTATTCCGCAGACAACTGAGATGAATTTGCATGGCTGGCCACTTTGATCTAGGATTTGAAGCTTCGTATCTTCTGAGAATTCATCTGTTGAAATTGTTGATATTATTCGCCCATTACCATTTCGGCCAACAGCAAATGCCTCACCATTTTGCTTAATCCATACTGATTGGCAGTGGCAAGAAATAGATAATAATGACGGAACATTGAGGGGTGACTGGCAAGGAATTTTAATATTTCCTGATTTGCTAGTTATACCACTTACGCTTCCACCTAACCTACTGTCAGAATTATAGCCGCAAACTTTCATTAAAATATTTAAACCTCCCTCTCAATTTAAAATAATCATATCTTTATATTTTAAATATGAATTAATTTTTTAAAATTTAATTAATATTATTATAATTATCTAATATATTATTAATGAAGAATGATGCAATTAAATTGTTTGATAAAAAAGATAAAATGATTTAAAATTTGAAATGGAGGTAAATTGGTATCAAAAAGTTAAAACGATTTTTTATTTGATTGAAAACCAATTAAAATGTCCAAATATAATTATCCTGCATCAGATTTTAATTTTTAAAAAATATATTATTTAAAATACTATATTATACTGTATTTTAATTTATTTATTATTTATCAATGTTCTAACTTCTCAATTTTTTTGATATATATCATAGATATCTTGACTAATATATGATTTTCTTCAATTTTTGTTGATAAAATGATTATATATCTTTTAGATATTTTTATTATATAAATATAATCAAAAAATATCAAATTTTTATATGAGAAGGGAATTACATATTGCCATTCTATTTCCTTGTGTGATCGAGAAAAATATAAAAAAATATTTATGGATACTATTTATTAAATAAGTTTAATGAAAAAATAAAAATATACAAGATATATTTATTTCAATATAACGAATTGATTATCTGCCCTTTTTTTCTTTGATTGTTCTTATTCATTAAATTAAAAAAATGACTGCGATACATGAATATATCAACTGCATGAACAATATTTATAATGATTTACTTTCATTTATTGATGATGAAGAAAATAATAAGAAAGTTCTCCAAGAATTGAAATTTTGTGAAAGGAAAGAAGATATCAAATTAATTTTATATATAATTCAATATATTTCAAAGAATCATCGTCGTTTACCTAATTTCTTCTCTAAAATTGAAAAAATTCTATCATTTTTCGATGAAATTATTAAGCATCATTTCCGAAACATTGACATATTTCAGATATTCGATGATAACAATCGAATTCTTCTTTATTTTTTAAACAAAAAAATAATAATAATAAATGAATCTATTTTTGAATGGAAGAAAAATAAAAACTGGAACAAATTTAGCGCGTTCATAGAATACTTTTATCCAGAAACAAAAAATTATCTTACGAAATTTGAAAATGATATTTTTGAAAATGCATATTCTGAAAATTCTAGAAATTTTGACGAATATCGTTTAATTGGAGAAAATCATTCTTACATTTGCAAACTAATTCGTGAAGATTTAGTAGAAGATTTCATTATGTATGTAAATCAAACGAATATATCACTTTCAAGTTATGTTCCTCAATCAATTTTTGAAACGAATTCATATTTATTGAGCCAAAAAGATGTTCAGCTCATTGAGTATGCTGCATTCTTTGGTTCCATACAAATTTTCGTATTTTTGAAAATGAGAGGAGTTAAATTAACACCCGCAATATGGCCTTATGCAATCCATGGAAGAAATGCTGATTTGATACACATTCTTGAAGATAGTAAAGTTGCTCCAAATGATCATTCATATCTGAGTATCTATAAAGAATCAGTCAAATGTCATCATAATGAAATAGCCAATTATATTGACAACATTTATTTATCAGATGAAATTAAATTTTTAGCCAAAAAAGATATTCAATCATATGGATTTCATTATTACAATTTTGAATTCATTCCAAATGAATTAAATCGATCCGACTTATTTTATTTGATTAAATATGATTATATCGCGCTTACTAAAATTGTTATGGATGATCAAAACATTGATTTGAATTCAAAAATAAACGATATGACGTTAAAAAGAATTGCTGCAATGAGAAATAATTTTGATTTATTTAATTATTTTTTCTCTTTAGAGATTTCTGACATTAAAAACGAAGAATTTAATAAAATGAAAAAGTTAACTGAAATAAATGTTCCATCTAATGTCAAATCAATTGGTTATAAAGCCTTTGCAGAATGTCCAAGACTTGCTAAAATAACTTTACCTTCTACACTTGTAAAAATTGGCCATGAAGCTTTTTATAATTGTGAATCATTGACTGAAATTGAAATTCCATCTCTCATCACCTCAATTCCATATCTCTCTTTCTCGAGGTGCTCATCATTGACAAATATTTCATTACCTCATTCATTAAAATCTATAAAAGAAAGTGCTTTTAGCGGATGTTCATCTCTGAAACAGATTTCTATTCCTTCATCTGTATGTGAAATCAAATCATTAGCATTTCATGACTGTTCTTCATTGACTGAAATATCAATTCCACCGCAAGTTAAATCAATTGAAAATGCTACATTTTCTAGATGTTCTTCATTAGAGAAAATAACTATTCCTAACTCTGTAACAAAAATAGGAAATTTGGCTTTTGCTTCATGTGAATCTCTTAAAATAGTTCATATTCCTTTGTTGGTAACTGAAATTGGTTATAAAGCTTTTTCGAATTGTTTTTCTTTAGAAAGCATAACAATGACAAATTCAGTAACTAAAATAGGAGCATCAGCGTTTTTTAAATGCGAATCACTTAAGCAATTCATATTTCCTTTGTTTGTTAAATCAATTGAAAAATATACTTTTTATAAATGCCCGTCATTGTGCCATGTATCAATCTCTTCATCAGTGACAAAAATTGATGAAAAAGCTTTCTATGGATGTTCGTCTCTTAGCAAGATATTAATCCCATACACAGTAAAAACGATTGATGAATATGCATTTGAAAATTGCTCACCTTTGCTTCTTATATTGAAAGAGAATATCTTTAAAAATGACCATTATAACAGAAGTGGACGAGAATTTTTTAACAAAAATTCTTTATTTTAAAATAAACAGTATAGTAAAAAAATATTTTTTCAAAGAACTAAGGCCAAATTTACTTGGTCAATTATCTTCAAATTGTATTTCATGTTTTTTTCCTCTCACTTTTTCTGGATCTTCTCTCCTATTTCTGGATAATTTTTCCATCTTGCATGGTCAATGTCAGCTTTGTGAATCATTTCCATCTAATATTCCATGTAATGTTCAGCATCATTGCAAAAGTTACATTTAAATTTCATGAAAGTTTTCGCATTCAAATACCTCTGCCGCTGATATCCATTCCTTCTTGTTTTAATAATAATTTAACAATTTCTTTATGGCCAAAAGCTGCATTAGTTAATGTATTTCAATGCTTAAAAAACAAATTGAAGCATTAAAAAAAAAGAAGACAAAAAGCAAATTGAAAAAAAGAACTTAAAAATCAACTGGAAGAAAAGCACAAAGATTATATGATATATATAATATAATTAAAATGATTCAAAATCATTCTTAGTCAATATCAAAAACTGCAAGAAAAGAAAAAAGAATAATAAATGGCATACGTTTTTTATTCTCATATTTATGAAATCTTTGTGTTTATGAAATATGTAATTTGGTTTATTGTTAGGAATAAATTTATTTAAATAAACTAATTTTTATATCTAAATATATTTTTGTTGTTTATTTCTACTATTTCATTAAAATTTTAAAGATATAATAAATAATTTTTTTGAAGTTCTTAAACTTTTTCAATATTATTATAAAATGATTTCCTTTATACAAGGCTCTAAATTTAGAGCAATAAGCAGAAATCAAAATCAATTTCAAACAAGAAAGCATAATGGAAAGATACTTTATTTGTTAGATCCTTCATATAATTTTAATGTTTTCGAATTAATTCCAAGAACATTTACAATTTCAACATTAAATTCAACAAGTAAATTTAACATTAAATTAATTAAGAATGCAAGTCCTGTTATAAATGAAATTTTGAAAAAAGATCCAAAAATTAGAAAATTTAATCTAAATCTTGATGATCAAAAAAATGTTTTACATAAATTTGAAGAACTTTTCCAAGGAAAATTTGTTTTCTTCAAAAATGATGAGCTTAATACTATCAAAAAAATTACAGAATTACTAAAAATTACAAGATGTCCCAAATATATGAAATCCAGTCAAGAAGAAAATCAAAACAATTCCAACCAAGACTTAAATTTGTTTAATGGGATTGTTATGAATCCTAATTATGATAGTTATTTAACCAGTAAAATACCGAAATCATTTTCTATAATTACCAATAAAAAAGAATACAAATGCAATATTTTTGGCGTTTATTCATCAAAATTGATACGAGAGCTTCTTAAAAAACAGCCAAATATCAAAGAATACAAATATGATTTTGATGATGAATGTGACGAGTTTCAACAAATCTGCGATCTTTTCAATTTTCAGAAAATTACGATCACTCCTGACAACATGAATGTTTTAAAAGAAATTTCGGAACATTTTCAAATTGACCATATTTTGACCTCTATTCAGAAATTTATAGAAAAACAAGAAAACGTCTCACAAAAGATTGACGATGGTCAAAATTCAGTAGATTTAATTGACCAGTTATTTGGATGGCTTTATGACATCAGAGAGTTAACCGTTGAAACCGTCAAGTCATCAATAATTGAGTCAAATTGGTCAAAAACTGATGATGATGTTCGAGAACTAACCGCTTTTCTCATTCAAGTGATCAACCATGACATTTCAATACATAGTGAATTAATTGAATTGGTCACATCACTTAGCACTGAAATGAAAATATTGATGCCTTTTTTGGTCGAGAAATTGATGAAAACTTTTGGGAAAACGATTTCGAATTGTTCTTTTGTTTACAAATTGTACAAAAAAGGCATTATTGAAAGAGACAAGTTAAAAGAGAAGCTCAGTAAAAGAGTTAAGAATGAAGAGACGGAAGAATTTAGTAACATAATTTCATGGTTTTTGCCTGAATTGATTGAATTCAATTTTTTCAAAGAGTCCAAAATTCAATGTCCGACCAATGATGCATTCAATTACATTCGTTCTTTTCTTCCTGATAAAATTGAGCAGTACAAACACATGAGGGACAGTGGAGAGCCAGACGATGCAATAACTAGAGCGATATTGAAAGATGACGTTGACAGTCTCCAGTCAATAATAACGAACAATCTCCATACAAAAAACATCTCGAAATGTCATATTCCATTCAATATATTTGACACTTTTCTCAAAGAAAAAATATCGTATTTGAATTATTCAGCAGCATGTGGCTCGATTAAATGCTTCAAATACTTATTGCTGAATCACGATGAAGTGAGTCAGAGCACATTCAAATATGCTACTTTTGGCTGCAATGTTGAAATCATCAAAATTGTCGATCATCATTTGTCAGCCAGTGATAAGAAGCATCCATTAAGCAAAGCTACTTTGAAATCAAAAGTTATTTATTTGATAAGAAAACATAAGAATGATTTGTTCGATTGGGTTTTCGAGCAAAAATTCAACAAGGATGATTTGAATATGGATTTGATTAAAGACTTGGTCAATTGTTCCGTTAAAAATGGAAACATTCATGCTTTAATTGAATTTATTGATAGTGGTTACAGTTTAAATAGTATTGATGTTTTAAAATTCGCAGCTGAAAGAGGTTTTTATAAACTTTTGGAGATTTTAATCAACATCGTTAATATGAAGCAAAAAAGCATAAAAACATCATCATCAAGTATTTATGAATTCGTTTCATTTGGCAGTCTTTCAATATACAAATTATTTCTGAACACATTCAAGCCAACCGCCAACATGATTAATGAACTGATATATCATGCGATATTATTAAATAAAGTCAATATAATTGATTATTTCTTTAACGAACAAGTGAAAAATCGTGATGAAATTAATTCACCATTGATGGTTGTGTTTTTAAATGCATCTTTATCACGAAAATCTGACAATTTGTTTGATCACTTAGTCGAAAACTTTAAAAGAATTAATAAAACAGAATATGATAAAGTTAAATGGTGTATGTTATTATTAGAAACAGCATCTTCTTATAAAAATGAAAAAGGTTTTCTTAAAGTTATTGAATTGCTTCCAGAATCAGAAAAAGAAGGTGATTTTACTGACTGTTTCACTAATGCCATATCATCGAATTCCTTGGAAATATGCAAATATTTAATTGATCATAAATTATTTACAAATTTTGAAATGTTTTTAACAAATTTGCAAGATTTATCAAAGACAAATCTTGAAATCATTTCATTAATAATAAATAGTTGTGATCAGCAATTAAAAGAAAGCTTGCTTCAGGCACTTTTTTATCCTGCAATTTCGAATCATAATTTTGAACTTGTTGAATATTTGTTAAAAGAAAACATTATATATGATGATTCATTAATTAATGCTGTTTCTAGTAATGATTATGAAATTGTTGAATTGATTTTAAAATATAAAAATGATTCCGATTTTATTAATCAAGGTTCGTATAATGGAACACCTCTAATAATAGCTGTTAAAAATAATAATTGCTTTGCTGTTAAAAAACTTTTATCAATGCCTTCAATAAATCCAAACTTGTATGATCGTGATGATAAAACGGCATTGATGAGGGCTGTCGAAAACCTTAATTTTAGCATTATTCATGAATTTCTTTCATATTATAATGATAAAATTTTTGATTATCGAAGTCAACTTGATTTTCTATTAAATAGACTAAGTTCATCTAGGTACAGTGATATCTCATGTGAGAAGATCAATGAATTATTTGAGAAACTTTTGTCTTTTGACAAATTCAAGGAAATTCTTGATGAAAGAAATCACAGTTTTTTAATTAATATTTGTAGCAATGAAAGTTATATTGATACCATTAAGAAGTTGCTAAAAATAAAGAATATTAACTTCAATGTTTATTCACCATCGAATGGAAACACTCCATTAATTAATGCAATTAAGAATAAAAAAGAAGGAATTGCTGAGCTTCTCATTAAAGATCCACGAACGAATATCAATTTAAAAAATTTTGATAAACAATCAGCTTTGACTGTAGCTATACAAGCACAACTTGATACAATTATTGAATTATTATTAAATAATGATAAATTGGATCCAAAAGAAAGTTTGCTCAATTATGCTTTCATTATTTCGAATGTGACAATTTCAAATATTTTGTTATCAAAGAAGTTTGTTGACGTTAATTGCAAATTCTATCAAAAAAGTAATTTAACTTGTCAAAAAGTTGCTAAAACAGCTTTATTACAAGCGGTTAATTATGATGATATAGGTAAAATAGATTTAATTATAAATCATCCTGATTTTGATAAAGAAAAATCACTCTATAAAAGTGCCATTGAATTATCAATCACTAAAAAGAAGAATCAATGTTTTAGAAAGTTGATTGAATTGTTATCAGCCAAAGAACTAAATGAATTGAAAATAAATGGAAAAGGCATCATTTATTTGTTATTTGATTATATGAATGATGAACTTTTGGAAGAATTGCTTCGAAATGAAGAATTTCTGATCTCTGATGACGAAGTAATCGAATTGTTATTTAATTTACTTAATATAAATAACAAATCATATCAATTACTGAGTATTTTGGTTGATTACGATAAGAAGCATAATAATGTAATTGATTACAATGGTTATTCATTCTTAACTAGCTTTAGTGAAAGCGGTTATTATCTAAATCCTGAAGATTTATTGGATCAATATGAAAAAATCATTGATTTGTTTTATCAGAGTTCAAATCAAAAAGAAAATTATTTTAACATTCCTGATTCACGTTGGACTTATCCATTTGAAAGTGCAATAAACATGGAATCATTAGAATATGCAACTGCGTTAGTTAACACAAAACAAATCAGTTTTAATACCAAATTTCCTAAAGATAAAAATTATGAAAAGTTTACAACTTTTGTTCATCTTGCTGCAGCTTCAAGAAGTTCAAAAATATTGAGAATGTTAATTGATAGTAAACTAATTAATTTATCCAATATTAATTTAATTGATAGTGAAGGTAACACGCCTTTAATATTAGCCTGTATGAAACTTAGAGAAGAAAATGTCAAACTTCTTTCTAAAGTTGATGGAATTTGTTATTTTATGCGCAATAATAATTGTGAATCTGCTTTGACTGTTGTTCAGAAATTGCTGAAAGCAAAAAATAAAAATAAATTGGTGGTTGATCAGTGTCAACCAATATTTGATAAAGATTTGTTCTTTAAGCAGCTGATTACAACAATTCGGGAAGTTGAAGGCAACCTTTATTACGAAGACAGTGATTCTGAAAACAGAGATGATGATGATAGCAATATTAATGATGATAACAATAACAATAACAATGATGACGACGATGATGATGATGTAGCTGTTAATGAAGAACTTCCTGATGGCAAAAATGATTTGATTGATCAGAATAATGATTTATCGAATTGGGAACTCAAGCCTCGTGTAACGATCCCACCTGGATGGGGCACAAAGAGTAGCTGGGGGGCTTCTAGTAATGGACAAGCTTGGTCCCTTCAAAAAAATGAAAAAAGTTTACAACAAAATGAAAATAAGAATGCTTGGTCATTTAGTCCACAATACATTATTTTGCCTAATAAAGGAAACACTTCAAATAGCAGTCAGGTACTCTTTGGCATTTCTCAATCAGATAAAAATATTGGATGGGGAAAGAACTCTTTTAATAATGAATGGAAAATGGGAAATAAAAACGAAGAAAGAAACCAAACCCCAATACTCAATGTTCCTTCATTTTTATCATCTACTAAACCCGAACCAAATAAAAATTCTCAGCAAGAAAAAGAAATTAATAAAGAAAAAGAAATTAATAAAGAAAAAGAAATTAATAAAGAAAAAGAAATTAATAAAGAAAAAGAAATTAATAAAGAAAAAGAAATTGAAAAGGTTCAGAAAAGATCTAGGAATAATCGTAATGCTTCTAAGTTTAAGAAAAAAAGAGTTGAAGAAGAATATGATGATTTGGAATATGACTATGATTATGTCTATGACTATGATGAAGAATATGATCCTTTCAATTATTTCTATGATGATGTTGATGAACATGTTCAGCAAGAGTTTAATTTCCTAACGCAAGTTCACTACGTACGGCAGGTAAAATTTAATGCTCTAATGAAGAATAACATTGAGATATTGAACAAGTCTCATAAGAAATCAAAGAAAAAGAAAAATAAGAAATAGTCAAATAAAGAAATATTCTATGTGCGCAATCTTATCCATCTATTGAAACTCAATAAAACTCCTTGTAAGATATTGATTTAAATTACTAAATTTGGTATAATATCTTGTATTTTTCTCGGATTTTGATATAAAAAAAAAAATAATGTTTTAAATGTATTTTTTTTATGTATTATAAAATAATCAAAGAGCTAAAAAAAAAAAAAAAAAAAAAAAAAAAAAAAATTAATTTTGAATGATATTTATTAAGTATATCACGGATGAGGACGATAACCTAATAAATATTTCAATATTTCATCGTGGTGGTAATAGTTTGCAAGGTCAATCGATGTTCTGCCGAATTCTCCACGGTCATTGGGATCAATCAAACCATGTTTAATGATATATATAACAATATCAATTTTATAGTTACGAACAGCTGAATGGAGAACAGTTTTTCCATAATTATTGAATTCCATTATATTTGTTTCTGGATCTTCTGCAAGTAATTTAAAGAAGAAATAGGATCCTTCGAAAGCAGCAATGTCAAATGGCAATGATCCAATATATCCCATCACATGGATGGAAGTTGAATAATCCAAAGTTCTCAGTATGTTAAATGCTTCGTAATTAGATGAATAAATGCATTTGATGTAAGATTCGGAATCAATTTTGATATTAAATGAATGGATAATTGAATATATCAGGTGGTTTCTCATAAATAAAATTGCAGTATGCAAAATTGCTATATTATCAGATAAGTCGGCACCATTTAATTCTTTCTTGATTTGCTTAATCAGTTCAATGTTTCCTCCTGCAATAGCATATTTCAAATAGCTGATATAATCAATTTTTCTTGAAAATTGTTTAAGATAATTGAAGCATTTAATTGATCCAAAAAAGGCTGAATATTCTGCCATATTAGTATTGTCGAAGAATGGATTAATTTCAAACAAAGATTTGGGTAGTTTTTGATTATAATCAAAATGAGATTCTGAGAGTATATTTTTTAAGGATTCTAAATCATCATTTCTGATTGATTGAACAATTGGATTTAATGAATGTAATGAATTTCGAATATCAAGAATTTTATCATCATCTAAATTATCTGAAAATAAATCATGCTTGTGATTTTTAAGTGATTTTTTGATATTTGTTTTCGGATTAATGCAGCAATAAAATTTTGTCAATTCTTTTTGTAGGAAAATCTTATGTGGCAAAGGATTGATCAAGCATTGAAGATCAAAATCATTGGTTTCTATGGGATGATTTGATTGTGAGAGTAAAAAATAAATGAACTTTGTTCTAACTGCCATTTCTTTATCTTCTATTCCTGTGATTTGTAATCTTGTAGATATATCAATAAAGCTCGGAAATTTGGAAAGCAATTGAATTGCATTTTGAAGTAAAGAAGGATTGGAAAAAACAGCAGAAGCAATTAAATGCAATGTTGAAAATGTATGTTTTTCGTCTTTTAGTAATTGATTATCAATAATTAATTGCAATACATTATTGATTTGGTCTTCTCCTTCCATTTGTAAGACTAATTTTTGCAGATTAATATATTGTTGGAATTTTTTCATTAATAAAAAATGAAGTAAAAACCAATAAAGGTTTCAGAAGCAATTGAAGTTTTTCATATGACTGAATTTACTATACAATTTATTTGAATAATAATAATATTTGATCAATATTTCCATTCTTAAAAATGAAATCAAAAAGATGATTATTTCTAGAAGGAACTTTTTGAGTTATTACTCGTTCATTCAAACCACAAAGTTTTTGTAAATTGTTTTATTTACCTATGTTTGGTGATGCCAATTTATTATATGAGCTATTATCTAAATCATTTGAAAATGATTCTGCTTTGCATTTATTTAATGAATCCATAATTGTAAAAAAACATTGATGAACATTTTGATGATAAAATGGTGTTTTTTGCTGAATTACTTAATTCATGACTTATATGAGTTGTTAAATCAACTTTAAATTCATCTTCAATTGGTTCAATGTCAAGTAATTTTGTATTTTTATATATATTTTCAACTAATTTGATTAAACTTTGATTTAAATTATTGGTATTTTGATATACTTGTAATTTATATTATTTAATATTTTCATAATACTTCTTCGTGTTGAAAATATTGTCTGCATTTCGGTGATTTTCAAAATGTAATGAAATATTAATTTTGGTGGTGGTTTATTCTTTTGTTTAAGATAATCTTCTTCATTTAAAAATTGAGCAATTAATGATTTTTAACTATTTCATATGATTCATCATTATAAATTGATTTTTGATTATGATTGATTTCATTTAAAAATTCAAAAAATGGTTTTGAATAACGAACTTTGATTTTGTTTTTTGATTGAAGACTGTAAGAATCTTTTAATGTATCCAATATAGGTTGATCAAGATAGAAAGTATAATTGAAAGCATCATAAGAACCATCTGAAATAGCTTTAATTAAATCTTGTATTATAATCAACGATTTAGTCAAATTTGATTTGAACATTTTTGGCTGATATTCTTTAAATTCATCTTGAACAAAACGACAAAGTTCGAGATGAACTAAATGTGACATTTTATATTGTGGTTCAATTATACCAACTGCACATAATCTTGGATTATTATATTGAATATCTAAAGGATATTCAGTTTTTAAAGTATTGCAAACATCCAAAATTGTTGGATTTAAAACATTGAATTTTGAAATGAGAAAATCATGAATTCTTTTTTCACTGATAAAGAATCCATCTCGAATTCCACAACTATATTTAATATCGAATTATTTAACAGGATTTTGTTTAATACAATTCAATAATAATCTTGTTGCAATTGCCATTTGTTAATCAATATGAATTTTCGTAAAAATATTATCTGCATCATTATCAATTTCTTTTTCTTCATCAGCATTATAATTCTTTTCCAAATGAGATGAAGAAATAACTTGAGAAAGAATCATTTGATATGATGGTGCATTAAATGGTTGGATGTACTTTGTTATGTATTGCTCAACAAAGGATTTATTCAATAACAGCAAGTGGATCAAGAAATGGAAATGAAGCAAAATAAACTCTAATATTAATGTATTTAGCATTCTTAGCTAATGAAACTAATTCAGAAAACCAATAATAAACATTAATTGCATTTTGCTTTAATTCATTATCATTAGTTAAAATGCTTTCCTTCAAAATTTTCTTTGAAAATTGAGTGAAAAATCAATTTTATTCAATAAAACTTCACAATTGTGAGATATATAAAAGTCATTTTTTTCAAAATATATTTTGTATTTAGTGGTGAAATTCTATTATAAATGTCGCAAAAAAAAAAAAAAAAAAAAAAAAAAAAAAAAAAAAAAAAAAAAAAGACAAGGAAGAATTATTTTATATTCTTCTTCAATTAGTTAACATTGAATTCAAAAGAATCTTTTGTTATTTCATTTCCTACTAATTAAATTATGATAAATGTAATAATAAAATGATCTTTTGAAAAAGTTGTTTATCAGAGCAATGAAAATGCTTTCATGCTTTGTGATGATAACATTAAATATAAATCAACTGTTCCTCATTTTTATTTTTAAGATTTGGTTAGTAAAAGACTTTAAAATACCAAAATAAAAAAAAAAATAATTCATAACAATAAACAACATTTAATATTAATAAAAGCATTTGAATATTATTCAAATAAAACAAACAAAGTAAAAATGCAGAGCCATTATTTCACTTACGCCTTTTCTTTCTTATTTGTCTGCAAAACTTTTTCAACCAAGTCAGCAGTTGACAGGTTTGAATCATTTGCATTATCACCTTCTTCATTCAGCTGTTCAACTACCAACTCTCTAATCACGTCAAGTTCGTGCTGCAGCCTCAATTTCTCTTCAATTTTAGACTTCATTTCAGCCAGGACTTCTTCTGTATGCGAATCAAAAACCTCTGAATTTTCTCCATTTTTTGAATCCTTCTTCAAGTTTTCTTCGAGAAGTTTCACTCTAAACAGCAAAGCTTCTTTTTCACTCTGTTCTTTTATTGCGACTTCTTGCTGAGCATAGCCCCAGTCAATTGCAGATTCGTATGCATCTCTCATTGCGTCAATTTCGTTGCTCATTTCATCACGAACAACTTGGATTCCTTTCTCATTCATCATCAACTTCAACCGTTTATTCTTACCTTTAACATGGACGAATTTAGAGCTCACTTTTTGAAGCTCGTATTGTAATTTGTGAATGGTCAATTTGGCATTGAAAAGTTGACGATGTTCATCTTCACTAACAATGTTTGCTGCTGTTTTAGCTTTTTCTTCACGAAGTGCTTTAACCAAGGCTTCGTTCTTTCTTCTTTCGTCGTCCAATTTCTTTCTCAATTCAATTTTTTCAATGTCATTTTCATTCAAACTATTCACGTTATTTTTTACACTTTTTGAATTCCTTGAATTAACCGAACTTTTTCTGATGTCCTTCAAAAACTGGATCTCTTTTCGTGTGGCAATCAACTTTGTGTGAAGTTTGTCATTCTCCTTGTGAAGCTTCGAGTTCTCAAAGTAAACAGAGTCGTCTTTCGACTTGCTGTTTAAACGGACCAAAAGACTGTCGTACGATTTCCAGACACGCTGAAGTTCTTCAGCGAAGTACTCCTGGTCCTCTTCGAGGAGCTTGAGTTGGTCAATGTAGTACGGTTGGTCGGCGGTTGGAGCGGTTGGTGAAGTGGACATATTATTTAACTGTTCCTTTAAGTGAGCGTTATCGTCTGCCAATTTGTTGATGTTGTCATAAAGTGCCACTTTTTCATTCATCAAATTTTTCATTTTCGTTTGATACATCAAAACGGTTTTATTCAAATCTCCATCGTCGCTATCGTCTTTGTCAGAATCTTTCTTTTTTCCTTTCTTCTTCTTCCCTTTGTTTCCGCCTTTCTTGTTGCCACTTTCGTTATCGTTGCCTTCGTCTTCACTGTTGCTGTCGCTCGATCCAAGCTTCTTCAACTTTTCTGGCAGATCTCTTTTGCCACTTTTTTCGCTCGAGTCGAATACAGGTGTCTGAAGGAGGAGTTGTTGCAGATCTTTGATCTTAGCACTCATTGTCTCCTTCTCTTTTGTCATTTTTTCTATCGTTGTATTCAATTTTGCGGTTTCTTCAATGCTCTCTTTGTTCTCTTCGTATGCAATTTGAAGCTGGACGACGATAGTTTGGTAATCATCTTTCAACTGCTCAATTTCACTTTTTGAGTTCAATAACTGCAATTGAAGATTCTCCTTCTCTTTGGTCACACTCAGGAGCTGCTGTCTCATTCCTTCGGACTGCTTCTGTTGTTGGATGCTGTTTGCGATTGGAGGAGGTTTTTGTGACTTAGGAGTGTGACTCGTGGCAGTGTTGATCATGCTTGTGCTGCTGTTTGCATTGCTCGGCGTGTGCACTTGATGTTTCATTTGCTGGGCCGATCTGACAGGTGACACTGGGACCGACGGTTGTGTGTTGAATTCGTTGTTTTTGTTGGCTGGCATTATTTCGGAGTCAGTTGACATTGTGATTCCATTCACCGAGTGGAAGCTAGAGTTGTCTGTGCTGAATGTCGAGTGCTTCTTTGCAGAAGAGGTTTTTTCGTTGATTATGCTTGAATTTGACCTCGCTGAGTTGCTTTCTTCGTCGGATGACGAGTTATGATTATTGATGATTCTTCGTCGAATGATCGACGACGAAGGACTCTTGCTTCTGAGACGTGCAGCGCTTCCTTGATTGTGGCTCGGCTGTGGAGCTCCTCGTGGAGATGAAGGAGGAGTTGTCTTGCTCATTTGGAAGGACCAAACTTCTTTTTCATTTAACAAGTCATCGTTACTATTGTCGTCATTATTTGCATTGTAACTCTTGCCTTTTCCGTTATTTGATTCTAACGATTCTCTATCGTTCCTTGAACGATAGGAACCGCTGCTTCGTACTCCGCCCTTACGAACACTCGGGTCTGTATTCAAACCGTTTTTTTGATAATCATTTCTTTTGCTAAATAGTCGGTAAGAAAAATGACTATCTTTGCTCTTGTCGCTGCTTTTGGTGCTGCTGCTCTTGCCCGATCTCGCTCGCTGGCTTCTGCTTCCTTCGTTGTCTGACGAAGACGACGAGGACGATGAGAATGAGAACGATAGGCCTTGAAAAGTTTCAACAAGAGGATCATCGTCAAGATCAAGTGGCTTGATGTGAGGGAGCTTTTTGATAGCAACCGCCGACTGTGGCTGTTTTGAATTGTTTCTTCTATCGTTCGAATCAAAGTCGTCAATTGCATTGTTGTTTGTGCTGTTTAATTGAAGCCTTGGCGGTTTTTTCTGAGGTGTCAGCGGCATTTGCTTCTTTTGCTGAACATGTTGTTGTTGTTGTTGTTGTTGTTGTTGCTGTTGGTTTGGTTGGTTTCTGTTGACAGAATTGAATGGACTTTTGGCCATAGGTGTTGGTGTCAATGGCGCTTGCTTGGGACTAGCTTTCATGTTCTTGTTTGGACTTTGATAAGCTTCGGATTCATAGGGTCTATTTTGTTGCTTCTTGGAGGATGGACGTTGTTGTACTTCGATATCTTCTTCAATTTCATTTTGTGTTGTTTTTTGGTCGTTGATTTCTTCTTCCTCTTCTTCTTCTAGAAAAACTTCATCCTCTTCTTCTTCAAAAAATTCTTCTTCCTCTTCTTCTTGTAACTGGCCTTCTTGATCAATTTTGGCAGTTTCTCCGGTTTCGTTGTTTTGTACTTGAAATGGTGGAACTTCGACTTTGTTTGGTGGAAAGCTGGACCTCATCTTTGATTCTGCTTTGGAAAGCTCGTTATTAATGGAATTAAATTGATGATGTTGCTTCGGAAGACCATTGATTTTGATTAATATCTCATCAATTATTTTAACGCATCTTTCGTGCTGTTTTTTGGATAATTCTTTGTCCTGTGAGGAATTTATAAAAAAAGGGCGATGCTTTGTTTCAACATCTGCTTTTATTTGACGAATTTTGGATCGTTGCGATTGTAAATTTTTAATTATAGTTTCGATTCTAGCATTCGTTTTTTTGATTTGTTCGGCTTTTTTCTCTTCACTGGGCTCTTTATCGCTATCGTCTTCATCATCATCGAAATCAACATCAAACTGTTCGAGTAAAATTTGTTGTAAGTTTTCGAAAGAAGTTTGTATTTCCTTTTTTGATTTTTCGTATTCACGGAAAATAGGTACTTTTTGAGGAGGCTTCGTATTTAAATCTTCAATAATCTCATTAAACTCATCAAATCGCTCGTTCATGAACTGTTGAATATAAAAAATGATGGATTGGTCTGTTAATTTTGAAATCTGCTCTCGAAATAAAATCCATTGTTTCCAAAAAGGATCGAAGTCACCTATTCTATTTGGATCAGAGGGATTTAACGAGGAATCATATCGAGGTATTTTGGAATAAAGTTGTGAAAATGATTCAGAAACTTGATTATTGAAAGATTCCGGCATTAAATGCTTCGTTAGAATCGATTTGATGTGCGAAAGCTCTTGATCAACTTTTGATGCATTTGGATTAAATAATTTCACATGTCGGGAGTGCGAATTTGGTGTAGAAAAGGAGTTCTGATTCTTCATAGTTTATAGAGGAAAGCGGCCGTTTAGAAATTTTCGTTATTTTTTTGGAATCTGAATATAAAATGATTAATATTTCACAGTAATTTATATGAATAGCGAATTTAGCACAAGAAAATCAAAACACTAGTAAAATTTCCAAATTAAATTAGCATTGATATTTTGAGAATAAAATAATCGTCACTTTATACAATTTTTTATTATTCAATAAGAGAGTCAAGGAGTGGAACAATTTCAGAAGGATCTGTCAATTGTTTTTTTAATATATTTATTTTGTTTTTGTAGTGAGAATCCACAGAGGTAGGTGGTGGAAGTAAACTTTGATGCATGATCCATAACCGCCTGTAAGCTGAAGAACTACAAAATTTAATAAAAAAGCATATTCAAATTTTTGCTCTTTTAAAAGACCTTTTTTCGCCTCTAAATAATTTTTGACAGCGGTTATCACACAATTTTGAATATCAAGATTTGAAATAATGTCACTTTTTAATTTTTTCACTAATTTTTCATTTTTTTCTTTATTTGTTTTAATTTCTTTTTTAAAAAAACTGGACATCATTTTCCAAGGATTTTATTCTATTTTTGCAGAAAAAAAAGCTATTATTTTTTAGGCTTGTTTTTTCTGAAATATTTTCTCTTTTTCTTTTTTGTTAATTCTGAATTAAATTTCTTATTTCAAAATAAAAAGTAGTGCCAACTTCATGATCTTTCATTATGTTACATATGGAAAATTTTTTTCACCTTGCGTTTGGCCTTTGTCGCCTTTAGCTGAAAATAGGTGATTTGCAGTTTGAGAAGATATCTTTTCATAAACATCGGAATTATCGAGATATTTATTAAAAGCTTTTCGAGATCTCTTCAACAATGTTGATATGCGCTCGCTATTAATAGCTATTATTGTTCCTCTTTTTTTATTGTAAGTAAATTGAAGATCTGATGGAACTACACTAGTCAAGATAGATTTTCGGAAATCAGGTTGCTTACTTTTGAAAAACATGCTCTCTGAAATGTCAGGACGGAACCGTTGTTGACCCTAACGGCGTTTTCGTCCATATTAAAAACCCTATCATAGCCAAATTTAATTATGGCCTGAGCCAATTCTTGCAAATATAAATCAACATAGGTTTCATCAATTGAACCACGTCTTAAATAATAAGCCTTTCGCCAAGATAGCCTATTACGAATCATGAAGCATCCAAGCCAATGAAGAGAGAACCGTGGGAATGGAATGCTATATTTATCTAAAACAAATCGAACTTCATCTTCATTAATAGTTAAATCATCATCTTCTATTCTCAAGCGATTCATTAATTCGTTTTTCAAAAGAACAGCGAATTTAATAAACTCTTCGGTGTAAGCTTCATTTTTATCGTCTACATAGAAATTCTTTTGGGAACAACTAAAGATTTGATAAGTTACCCTTTCGGTCAAAACCCACGGAAAGCAAAAGAATGTTTTGGCTTGGCTGATAATCTTTTTTTTTTCCCCCAATTTTCATCCCACTATCAGATATTTCTAACAAGCATTTGGTCAAAGCTTTTTCAGCATTTGGTCAAAGCTTTTTCAGCATTTGGTAAGAATATTCTTTTATAATAGGGAGAGAGAGATAATGCCTTATTACTGGAAAGAAACTTTCTTACATCAATTATTTGCCCCTTTTGTACCATCTGAAGAAAATGCTGATATATTTCATTCCCATTTCTTCCAGGGAAGCACAAGCTAATAAGAGAAAAATTTGGTCAAATCTTAAGATCCTCTAATAATTCTTTGAGGAACAAATTTTCTTCCTCAGTCCAAAATTTGTATTTACTTTGTTATGCCTCCTTATAAAATGGAAAAGGACTGTTTTTCAAAAATTTGTTGGGCGAATTGATAAAATATTTTTATTCATCTCTGATAGTCTCATTTTGAATCAATTTTGAGAAATCAATCGAGATGGTACTTTTTTGTTTTAAATAATCTTTATAATAATGCTGGATATCTTCGGAACTAGTAAATCGAAACCTTGAAATTTTATCTATAATCTTCGCCTTTAATTCACCAAAGGTTTTCTTTTTGTTCTCATTGCGGATGTTATAAATTGCAAGGAATTATCTTTGATCAAGAGAGCGCATAGGAGGGATTTCTATCTTGTATCCTTCAATTGATATCATGTAAGTATGAAAATGAAATAAGAAACTTTATTCTAAACGAATTTTTAAAAATAAACCGATAATATACAAAAAGTTTTTATAACAAACGTACATAACTCAATAAAAAAAGGAAAAAACGTATTACATTCAAATTAAAATAATAAACAGTTGTAATTAAAATTTGAAGATACATGTTCATTTAACAACCGTTGCTCAGGAGGTTGAACATGATATTCAAACAGAAAATATAAACAACTTAAAGCATCGATCAAACTCTATAATAACAACAGCTTCTTGGCTATCAACAAACAGTATTTGTCGATATGATATTGTACATTAGGTACATAAAGGATTAATTGAAAATATATATCATTATATTGATTTGTTTTATTATATGCCGAAGATTAAATTCTACAATCACAAAATACTTTATATACTGCTTTAATGATTCATTTGTAGTATATAAAGTAATTAAGAATAAGATTATAAAAATGTACAAATGATAATATTCATGAGGGGACGGCACATTTCCATATCAGATTTGGAATGGTTGAACACCGCTAACATTCTATCACAATCAAATGATTTAATTATGATAGAATGTTATTTAGGATAAATAATATAACTGCTTTTGTTTTCAAGCTAGCCCCCCTTGGCTTTGTCATCTATTTTACAATCTTTTAAGTAAATTATTAATGTATTAAATATTCATTTTCATTTACTCTAGAATATATTTTGAATTTATGAATATGATTGAGTTAGGTTCTCTGAATAACTTCCGTTTTCTTTCAATGAAACTGGAATTGATCACTGATAAAGATAATGTAATCATTGATTAAAATTATTAAAGACAAAGAAAATATTTTGTTTCAGAATATGATTGATTTAGGTTCTCTGAATAACTACCGTGTTCCTTTAAAGAAACTGGAGTTATACTGTAACAAGATATACATACTCATTACTGGCTTTTGTTTATGCTAAAATATAAATGTTTTATTACGCAAATATTTAAATAGTAATGTAGTCGTAAAAATGCTCCATTTCTCTTTTATTAATGGAGTTAATTAAGTCAAATTCATATATAATACAGTATATTATATAATAAGCTAATTTATAATTAATATATTAGGAAATAAAATAGTAATTATTATTCACTATTTCATTTACTTTAATGGTGAAAAAAATGGACTCTTTAATTTTAAACGATTCAAGTACAATATGAGTAGTCAAATAAGAATCCATAGACAATATAAGTAATTAAGTTCACAAAATGGGTAAAACCCGAACTTTTTTATTCAAGAAAATCCACTTTTTGAGAGACCAAAATCCAGATTCACTGGAAAGTATAATAATCATATTTATTGAAGTGTGAATCGTTTTTTTTTCAATATGAATTATATCGATCAGTTAAACAGACAACAAAATATTCAAACTATAATATCATCATTAAAAAAAAGCAGATTGATTGATAATATAATATAATTTCTTATGAGATTTAAATGCCATTTTCCTATTTTTTTTTTTTATCGAAAAAACATACCAAATATGTAAAAAAGCATAAAAAATATAAAATCTAACGGATTTTAACGTACGTTGTTCATAAATTGAGAGAAAATTATATTTAATTTGAATAGGAGATTATTTTTCTAGTGAATATTTTGAATTACTCATAGAATAAATTCAACCAAAACATCATTAAAATTTTATAGAAAAACTTGAAAATTTTAAGAAATAAATTGGTTTATTTAATATAAAAAGTTTAACTTTTTTCAACCTTTCATAAATAAACGTTAAGCACTTTTTATTTTTTGAGAATATTTTTAGCGGTTAACTATCTCCTCATTAACCAAAATTACTTGAAATATCTTTTTACCTATTTCAATTGACTAGATTGAGCTAGCTACCAAAAGGCTATCAAAACTCGTCCTATGGCTACGTTTTAACTTCCACTTGGAATTTTTGCCAATCATTTTTAACTTTTTTATCTCAATGGAATCCACAAATTACAGTTAGCAGTATGTTTATCGAAGAGCTTATCATTGGTGGCAGAACTTTTATTGTAATCTCAAGTACTCTGCTTCTTTCAAATCTTTTACTTCCAAGGATATCTGTTATCCTCTTCAGAAGCTGCATGCCAAGCTCTTGGAGCTTAATTATCACTTAAGTATTATAGTTATTAATTAGTTAGCACAGCAATTACCAGTTCTTTGCTAAGGCCAGGCGCAAATTGATAATTTTAATACTCATGATGACAATTGTCACTAATAGCATAGGCTTCTCATTATAATCAGTATTTCCAGAATACAGAAATGTCATTTTTTAATTGCAATCACTTCTATGACGAAATTTTTTTATTTATTATAATTAGATGATTAATCTTATTATAATTTCCATTATTATATAATGTATTATATTTTATTAAATTATGGCTTTAGAAAATTAATTAAGGTACAAATGTAATACGTTATGCAACCGCTATTTTTTTTGACACCAACTTTTTGAATAAAAATTTTTGTTTTTAATTCTCAAGCTATTTATCGCTATATTACTTCTTTTAAAACATATAACCATGCTATTTATTAATAATAGATCATAATTGATTTAATTGTTGATGATTAATTGATTTATTTTCAGTCCCCACCACTGAATTTACAAATTCATTTCAAAGTAATTACTAGAATTGTATATAACAACTTCCAATGTTTTATTGTTTGACTACTGATGTTTTAGCAACAAATTACTTGTATTTTATTGATTAATTATCGATCTTATAATAATTCTTTAAAAATCTTTTTATAATTATTTATCAATCACCTGCTATTAAATAAATAAAGTTCTGCATTGTATTTTCCAGCTTTTTTGTTCTTTTATTTAAGCTATTATATTTATTTTAAATAAACTGAAACCAAAAACTCAGTACAGCTAAAATTTTTAAAAAGTTGTAAATTCAATTAAATAAATATATCGTACTAATCAAAAAGTGAAAATAACCTGTACTTAGATTTTGGTCTTATTAAAAAGTTAAAATAAAAAAAATTTTTATTCAATTTTCTTTTTTATAATCTCAATTTCTTCTAAAATAATTCCTTCATTTTTTAATTTTGTAAATAATGCTTCTATCTCTTCGTCACTTACATTATGATTATTTTTTTTTTTGAAGTAAATGATTAATACATTGCCCGTGATTCTCTAAACATAAAAAGCATCGCCGATAAAAAGAACTGCATAATCGATTAATTGTTTCTAAAGGAATACCATTCCATGCGATTTTGACCGCTTCTATTAGTTCGTCTCTGTTGGTTGGATGATAAAAACTCACCTGATCTTTCATCAATGCCCAAAGCATTTCGATGCAATTTAGATCAGGTGAGTTTGGAGGCCAATTCACTATCACATCGCATATTTTGGACAGAGCATCCATCGTATAATGAGCTGTATGCGATGGAGCTCCGTCCTGTTGAAAGGCAAAATCATTTTCATAAAAAGTTAATGCATCTAATAAATATGATTTTTCATTTAACATGTCAACATAATTAGAAGAATTTTCTGTTTCATCGAAAATGAACAATGATGATTTATAATTTAAACCAATCATTCCCCAAACCATTATAGTTGTTGGAAACTTGATTTGGGGAACGACTGTTTTTTTATTGTATACGCCTCTTTTTCTCCATAGCCACCTTTTATCGCTATACCGACCAAAACGCGATTCGTCTGAGAAGCATATAAAAGGTAGTTTATTTTTGTGTAATAAAATAGAATAACAAAAGTTCATCCTTTTTTTGATTTGTAAATCTGAAATTAATGGCGAATGTTCTGGAGGTAAATATTTATAGCCAATTTCACCTCTCAAATTATTAACCGTGGAATTTGATAAAGAAACATTCATTGACTGTTTAATTTGGACTTTTAAATCTGAGGCTGTTATATAAGGTTCATCAAAAGTTTTTAGATTTATAAAAGAGGCTACCTCTGGGGTTTTTTTAGTTGGGCGACCCATTTTAGCTTGTGGTGGAGCTGATCCAGTTAAATCCAGAGAAGATTTGACTTTTGTAATTATATTTGGCCCACATTTCATCATTTTCATGATATCATTTCTACCTTGACCATCCTTAAGCAGTTCGGCTATTTGTTCATTGCGAGAAAGGCCTGAATTAAAGACTTGTCCTATTTGTTGAGGATTCATTAAAAATAAAAATAAATTTGCTTTTTCAATAAAAATATTGAAAAAGTTCTTTTTTGAGAATTTATTTGGCTGTACTGAGTTTTTAGTTTCAGTTTAAAATAATTCATTAGTTACCAGATTTTTAACCAATTTTTTGTTAAATACATATTAATATTATATCAACTACTTATCGATATTCATTCAAAGTTCCGTATCATTTTTATTTTGGCGATATGAATAAATAACATAACTTTTACAATTCAATATAATCAATTCTATTGAATTCAATAACACATTCAATATTTTAATTTTATATATTTTTAGATTTTATAAAATATTTCATATATTTTTTATAGTAAAGTATAAAAATCAAAATTTATGTTTCTGATTAAACTCAAAAATAAAAAGATATTTATCAATAGTCAAAATTTTCAAAAATAACTAATAATAAATCATAAATATATCATTTATTATTAGTTATTTCAAAAATAACTAATAATAAATCATAAATATATCATAAAATAAATATTTAGAAATAAAATAACAATGTATATATATTATAATTTTTTCTTTAATTATTATTTATATTAATAAATACAAATATATTAATTATTAAATAATATATACATATATTTAGTTTTTTTACAAATTGTGAAAAAAAGATTTGAATAATTATTTTTATAATTTGTATATACATATATATTGATAAAATAACTTTAATTTCAAAAGATATTGCTGAAATTAAGTTATAAAAATTTTAACTATGCTTTATAATTTTGATTTTTTGCATTAATAGAAAAATATTAATAAAATTTCAGATTTGAAATTTTATTCTATCTGCATATAAAGAAGTCATATCATAATGACAAAATGGTTGATAATATCTTGAAATTGGCAATTGGAACACCTTTAATGGCTAGAATTGATTTAAAAAAATGAAAATTTAATTTTATTCATTTCATATAACATATCACAAAATTGAATAAAATTGTAAAATAAGTGTCAGAAACAGACCCCTCAAATATTAACTTTTTCTGTGAGGGCGATCTTCTCAAATAATAAACGTTCACAGGTCAAATTAATAACGTATTACATTTGTACCTTAATTATTTATTTTACAAAAATGGATCTCAATTTTAAAAAAAATTCGTGGTCAAATAAGAGGTGAAAAAAAAAAAAAAAAAAAAAAAAAAAAAAAAAAAAAAAAAAAAAACGGGTATGTTCAAATTTATGGAGAAAATTAAACGTACATGTTCAAATATAAACTTAAAACCAAAAGGCAGACCACCATTTTTCCTTTCAAATTTCTCTGACAAATTTTTTTCCTTTCATTTTTTAAAATTTTGAACTTTTTATCTCAAATTAATTTTTTCTGTTTTATTTTGGCTGTGTTTGATAAAATTTTTTCTTAATTTTTTTATCTCAAATCTTTTTTTTTCAAAATAATTATATCCTATAATTTATAAGATAATTAAAGTTTTTATATTATTATTTAATTATATTGATATATTCATAAATATGAAAATAGATAATATTTAATATATTTATTATTTTAAATAATATATTTTATAAATTTGTATCTGTAAGAATTTAATTGAATGCTAAAAAATGAATATCTTATATATAAAAAGCTTTTTGCATATATTTGCTATATTTAAATATTATATAATTAATTATATTAATTTTAAATCCAAATACCTATTTTAATAATTGATATTTATATGTATATATTCGTTTTTTATTTTAAAAAAATTGAATAAATGAGTTATAATTTGAATTTGGAAAATTAAAACATCTTGTTTGAAAATGTCGCTTTACTAAATGCATCTGCTGTAGAGTTTGAAGATCTAATACAACAACACAGCCAACAATATTTGATTATATGATAAATTTTCTTTCCAAAATACCGCAACTACCTCAAGATGATTGAAAAAAAAAAGATATTATAATATATTGCCTAAAATGCAATAAATCTCAAAATACACAAAAGATACATCTCGAAAAACGCATTTTTCCAAAATTAGGAGAAAATAAATATTTGCGACATTCTCTTTAAATATCACGATTTCTATTTCCAAATTGTTCATTTATTCCATAAAATTATCAATATTTTCTATTTTTAACCATTAAGCACCAAAATATTACATAATTTTGAAAATTTCTCAAAAAATTTTAATTCAATCGGAACGGCGCAAATATAAATTTTAATTTCTCTGATATTTTGGAACACTTTTTAGCAAATTCTTACTTGGATTTAATGATGGAAGACATTTCTTTTCATCTTTTTTATTTTTCATTCAATAAAAAAATCTTTTTATTCAATTTTTTTATTTTTTTTGCATTGAAAAATGCAAAATTGAGACGAATCAAAACTCAGACCATTAATTGAATGGAAAAGTGTTCTAAATTGAGAAGACGAAAAATAAAATAACCGCTCAAAAGGCCAATATAAGGTTGAAAGTGGTCCGACTTTTGACTCCCAGTTTACTGGTAAAAAAAATTTACCTTAAAATCTTTAAAATTTTAAAAGTTATGCAATATAATATATATTAAATATTATTCTTTATTTATTCTAGTATTTATACTTTAAATACTATTTTCAGAAACCATTCTTGGTAAACTTTTTAAGCCAGAAGTTGAATTATATCTTAAATTGGCTGTTGAATTGTATGTTTTCTTTTCGTCATGTTAAGATCAGCGCCTATCGACTCGTTGACGATATTCTTTAATTTATAATTTAGTAAAGGACCAACTTTTTGCATCAATTTTGATGCTTTCCACATGCGAGCATTTTGATATAAGATGTAGTGATGAATTTGCTTTTTAAAAATCTTCGAGTTCTTTTTTGATTTTTTGATATTTAATCTGATAATCATTCAAAGTTGTTCTTAATAAAACATTTTCTCTTTTTAAAGCAGATTTTGTTGCTTTTGTACCATTTTGTTATTTGTTTTTTTGAGCTATCTCTAATGACTCTTGATTAAATCCTCTACCTTTATGTATTAAAATTTTAAATTTTAATATGTTTATTTGGCCGAAGATACAATTTTTCAGACAATTTTATTATTTTGTTTCAAAAAATGAAAAAATAATATCTTAAAACGTTATGTATAATTTTTAAATATTAATAAATAAATAAATAATAATATAAATAATAGATAATGAAAAAATATGTTTTACTATCAAGTAATCGTATACATCTAAGTTTCCACCGTTCTATCCTAAGATTAAAAAATCAATATAGTAAGTATTTTCTGAGTCTCATTCAAAAAGCGGTTGTAAAAGTTTTACAGAAAAACTCTACATTCAAAAAAAAAAAAAAAAAAAAAAAAAACGTTTTTTTTTTTTTTTGGATGAAATGCTTTGATACAAAGTTATATGGGAAATAGATGAAATAAATAGAAATAGTTTAATAAATATAATATCTATTTTTAACATGATTTCATAATTTTTATGAATTCATTATATTCTTAAGAATAAACCATAAATTTATCATAAATTTTGGTTATCACTTTTTGAGTTAATTTTTTCATAACACTTTTGTTATAAATTTTTTATTGGATTATTTGATTTATATTTGAATTTACATTTATTTTGCAACATAAAAGTTATTTTACAAATTTGTATTAGTATTTTACCATCAATCAATAATAGAACTTTTTAAGAAGATTATTCAAAAGTTTCGATTTTGGCCAAAATATTAATTCAGGTTTTTCTTTCGGAATTACCTAATTAATATAAAAGTAAAATATTCTGAAAACGCAATCAAATATAAAGTTATCCAAAAAATAAATATAAGGAAATTTACACAATAATTTTAATAATTGAATAATTAAATATTTAATAAAATAATAAATTTATACTTAATTATTTATATTATTTTGAATATATATCAAATTACCATATTTAATTGATATTTTACATTTAACTTCATGAAATAAAACACTTATAAAAGATATGATATTTTGAATGAGTTGAATAATTGATAGAAATTATTTTGAAAAAGATCCGTTATTTAACTTGAAAAAGTTCATTTATTTCTACCGTTTAAAAAAAAATTGGATGAAATCATTTTTCTTTTTTTTAATAAAATTTTTAATAATTTTGAAATATAATAATAAAAGGAGATAATTAATTAATTTATGATCTTAAGAACATTCAATTTTTCAAAGAATTCTGCGTAGATGATTCTATATATTATTTTATTATTTAATAAATATAATTGAAATATTAAATAATAATAAACTTAAATAAATATTATTAATGCAAAATAAAGTAAAAAAAAATGTCTATACGAATGCAAAGACAAGATTTTGATGTTTTTAATTTGAATTGAATAAAATAATAATCTAAAGAATTAAATAACGAAAATGAAAACCGAGGCGATGACTTCCAACCAAACCACATCTCCGATGAGTAATTCTTTATTATCAAGCAATGCAAAATACGGAGGGATGGTTCAGAAGAAGGCCTACAAGCTCCTACGAAATTATATATTTATATTAATTGGTTACATTGACACCTCAGGTCCCCATTTTATAACCCTAAACTCAGTTATTGCATATTTTCGATTTTTCCAGCTTGTAGGCCCTTGCCTTTTTGCCGCATCAGAAAGATTTTGGCCACTTGGCTCTCTACACCAAAAATTTGTATCCTACATAACTGTAATTTTTCACCTTGTCCCCATAGAATATCGGTATGAAGCGGGCGTTTACATAGATATCATATATATTGTATTGGTTGTATTTTATTTTACTTTATTAATATCATCGGCTTTAGTTTACAAGACAACTTCAAAATTACCAAAAGCGGTAGTTATTTTGATACGAGTTTTTGACTGTTCCTTTATGTTTCTTATCCATCCCATTGCTCTTCAAATGGCCTCTCAAGACGTGTCAAGATTAATCGAAGGCATGGATACGGCCTTCCCAAAAGTCGCCACGATTGTAATTGTTGCTCTAACCTACGTTTGCGCGTTTTTCTACTTTTACATGTTTGCCCACATAATGTCAATTACCTTAATTTTCAGACCCACCTCTATGCAGACCACTTCAAACGTTCCCCAACTATTTTTATTTATATCTACCTATCTAACCACAATTATATCAGGTGTAGCTTCTTACTTACCACGCATTCCATATGTTGTTTTGACCATACTTAATGCTGGAGTGATGTTTTTCACAGCTTACATTCCATTTTTGCCTGGTTCATTTGTCAAATCGCGTAATATGAAGCTTATTTTCACATCAGGCGCCACTGGGGGATGCTTTTCATTGATTATTTGCGTTTTTGGTATCCTTGACAAAAAAGCATCAATGGCTATTCTCTTTATCAGCATTGCCATCTTTGTAATTATCATGATTGTTTCATTTCCAATTATTGATAGTTATGAAAAAAGTTGTTTACGAACGCTCGATCTCGTTGCAGAAGACCAAAGTGTACCTGACCATTTTAAGAAAGAAAATCATCTCATCAGAGATGCTTGTATTGGTTACAAATATGCACATCCAGTATGTCTTGATTGGTCCCTTTTCAAAGCTGGTTCAGAAATCTGGCCAGAATCAAGTAACATTTGGGCGACATTTGGCAAATTTGTAGCAATTTATCCTGAAGAAAGCAACTTGTTATCGTACATTATACGAAGTATTGAAACTAAGAAATTGAAAGGAAATTTCGCCAAACAAACAATTGCTCAAGGAAGAATGATTCTTGTTCAAAGAGAGACTTCTTTAACACCTGCTTTAAAGAGGAAAATGCAACATGTTGGTAAATCTGTTCAGCATTCTAAACGTAAATTAAGGCACATTTGGGACATTGTTATTCAAGGTAACACTCATGAAATGGAAAATGCTGTTAATCAAGCTTATAATACAATTAATAAGACCCAAGCTGAGTTCAATCATGTCTTGTCTCAGTATCCTAACAACAGGTTCATTTCCCGTTCCTATGCAAGATTCCTTCAAGAAATTAAAGCTGATTTTAAAGGCTTCCAAGAATGGGTTGAAAAAGTGAAAGTTTTACAAAGAGGCTTAACTGCAACTCCCGATAATACTAATATTCTTGGTGTTGAAGCTTTCCCTAATCTTCCTCGAGTACTTGCGATAAAGAACGACAATGTTGCGCTTCAAGCTACAGGCGAAACTGAGTCTGCTTTTCAACTTGAAGTTGATATTGAAGATAACGAAGTAAGTGAACAAATGGCTGGAATTCGTGATCAAATCAATTCTTTAACAATTCCTGCATTAAAATGTATTTCAATAGCAACTATTGTTTCATTTATAGTGATGATTGTTTGCCCAATTATTATCATTTATTTCATTGCTAGAAATTACATCGATTCACTTAACAAGCCGTTAGAATTCACTTATTATTTGTCTTATTTAAGATCATTAGCAAATCAACTTCCTTCATTTTCTTTTCATTCTATTTTCGAGGAATATCCACCAGTAGATGAAGGCGGTCCGCTCTTTAAAACGCCTGATTTGAGTGACATCGAAGTGCCTTCGCTTGGTAATTATAATAGGACAAAAGATCAGTATGCGTTCTTAATTAAAGAGCTCACAATCAGCTTGGAAGCGATTGGAAAATTCAGGTCATATAAGGCAGATAATCCTACAATTAAGCTTACCAACGATAGGACATTCAAATCAATCACACCTTATTATTTTTTCCATAATAACGGCTCTTATTCAATTATTAACGTATCAATTCAAAGTGCTTTAATGGACTACACTATTCAATTATCTAAATTGAATTCAATTGATAATATTGATCCAGAAATCTTCAAGTCTTCCATTGTCATGAATCCATTAATGAACACTGAAACACTGAATAATTACATTAGTTATTCCATTCAGCAACTTAGAGCCTATGTTAGATCTGTTCGAAAAGACATGAATAAATTGATGACAATTGTTTTTGTGTCATTAATTGCGTTCTTTCTTGTTTATTACACTCTTTTCACATTCTTTGAAATGCGTAATTTGCAATTAGACAAACATGAAATTTACAGCTGCTTGACTTCATTGCCAAAGAATGTCGTCAGTGGTCTAGCCGAATCTCTTCGTATATTGAAGAAAGATACTGAAGGAACACGAACAACTGAAGTTGATACTGAATTTTCAAAGCAAGAAGATAATATTTTGAAGATATTTGCAACTGCTGGTGATGATACAGGAAGCTCATCAGATAAAAATGTTTTCATTGCATGTAATGTTTTTCTTCTGGTAATTGAAATTATTTTAACTTTCTTTTTAACAAACCTATTCAAAAAAGTAACTACTCAACTTGATCGAAATGGACCACATCTTAGTTACGTCTTTGGAGCAACAGCATTCATGATGGAAGCTGAAAATACACTCAATGTTGCTGCTGCTACTGGTTCTGGCAAATTTAATTATACAATTAATGAAACTGATTTGTTATTGAAGTTGAATTCATCGTATAACTATTTCAATTTTTATTACCAGCAAGCACGATACGGAGGACTAACTAAAGATGATCGTCCTTTTGCTTATTTTGATCAAATTAATGAAGAAGCTGAAATTAAATATGCTTGTCCTGATCCAGATGCTGTCAAAGAAACATATCGTGAAATATATTCATGTTTTTCGGCAGATCAACAATCGACACTTTTCTTTGGCATCCTTCAAAAATTGAGTCTTCCTGTCATTGAAGGAAATGCATCACATATTAATACAAGTGATCCTTTATTTGATGAACTTTGGTATGTTAGTGCTATTCTTCTTTATGAGTCATTTTACCATCCAATGTTTGTTTCAATTTTGCCTCAATTGAAAGCAACTATTGAAGGTGAAATTCCTGACACTTTTCCTGGTGCAATAGCATTAGCTATTGTTGGATTAGTTTTTGTTGTTATTACTCTCATTTACGTTTCTCTTGATTCAAAGAAATTGAAGTTTGCATTGTCACTTTTACTTCATGTTCAATCACAAGTCATCATGCAAACACAGAAAATTGTTGATGTTTTAAACGGCCATTTTGTCTCCAAAGGAAAAGATTCAAAAACACGAAATCATAAATTCTTTACTGAGATTGTTTCGATTCTTCCTGATTCCGTTATAACGATCAATAATCAAATGGAAATAACGGCTGCTAATAAGTCAACAGAACGTGTTTATAGCATGGAAGCTGATGAGTTAGTTGGTACCAAAATTAGTGACTTTTTAAGTTCTTCTTATTTTTCAGAAAACATGACAAAAGTTGTTGAAAATGCAACACCTGCAAATGCACCTTGTAATCCAGTTTTAGTTCAATATACGAAAGGTCAAAACTCGACTAATTATCTTGAACTTTCATGTGTTTCATTCAATCAATTTTTAGTTCTAACGACAAGAGATGTTACACGAATGTTTGTTTACAACACTTTGATTGAAGAAGAAAGATCTAAAAGTGATAAGTTGCTAGCATCTATTCTTCCACCATCTTTAGTTGTCCGTGTTCAAAAAGGTGAAAAGAACATTTCTTTTGCTGTCCAAACAGCAACAATTCTCTTCCTCGATATTGTTTCATTTACACCTTGGTGTGCCTCAAATACAGCAGCAATGGTTATGTCCACTTTGAACACAATGTTCAAGCTTCTCGATAACAAATTGGCAACTCATGACACTGCTACAAAAATTAAATGTATCGGTGATTGTTACATGTGTGCTGGTGGCATTTTTGACGAGGTAAATCAACCTCACGTGCATGCTAAAGAAATTACTGAATTCGGTCAAGAAAGTATCGAATGTGTAAGACAATTGGATGAAGAATTGGAATTGCAACTGCAAATTAGAGTAGGAATCAATACCGGTGGTCCAATCGTGGCTGGTGTTTTGGGTACTGAAAAGCCAACTTTCGAAATTTTGGGTCCTGCCATTAACATGGCCCAACAGATGGAGCATCACGGTGTGCCAATGCAAGTCCATATTTCAAGAAGCGTGTACGAGCTGATTTATGGTGGCTCCTTCGTGATTAAAGAAAGAGGTCAGATCGAAATCAAAAGTGGCAAAGTTATCACATACCTCGTTCAGGATAAAAATGCTGCTTAATTAAAAAGGATTATTTTTTTTTAATAATAAAATAAATTTCTTATTTACTTTGTTTCAATATTTTTAATGGATTTTGGTTATTTGCTTTGGATTACATATCGTCATTTGATCTCGAATTATTTATAGTTGGTGGACATAATTCTGTTTTGGAGACATAATAATGTTTTCACATCATTTCTATATATTCAAATTGGACTTTTTAAAAAACAATTGTAGAACAATTAATATCATATTGGATACATTCTATTCCCAGATTTTAATTCACTTTTATCAAACTAAATTTGATCATAAATATGATATCGAATTTTTAATTTCTGAATATTTTTTTATTATTTGAAAAAAATTATAATTTACTTTTCATCTATAATTAAAATGTATCATTATTATTTATTGAAATAAAATAGATAATTAGAAAAAATGGTTTCATTTTCATTTCACTACTCAAAAAACTCATTTCATATCACATTTCATGCTTTTACCATAAAAAAAAGGTTGTTTTAATTTGCTCTAACATAGTTATTATTTTAGAATATAATGTATATATTATATTTTAGAAAAAAATTTATTGAAATAATAATTATATAAAAAGAAAAAGTGTTTTCAAAATATGACAAAAATCATTCATACAAAATTACTAATTTTGAAAAATGAGTTTATTTTATTTCAAATTAGATGCAGTATTAATCATCTATATGATGCATATAATATATTAAATATAATAATATGGTTGAAAAAGAATCAATCTTGGAAAAATTTCATTTTTCTTTTTTTCATTCAAAATCATTCATAAATCACTCATGCATAATTGATATGATTTCAGAATTACATTATTTGATAACACATACAATGAAATATATTATTAATCCTCTAAAAATCATTGTTGCCCATCAAGATTTCAGGTTTTTCTAAGAAATATACAAATTTCACTTTTTTATTTTTTCTATTATAAAAGCATTAAAAATAGCAATTAATCAATAAATATTAGGTAAGTATAGAAGAACTATTAAAATAATGAAAATAATTTCTCAATGTCTAAAATTGAAAGTCTTTTTAAGTTATTTCAGAAGTTACTCTTTTTCATTAAGGTAATAGATCTTGAGTAGAACCGCCAATTTTATTCTTTAAATATCATTATACTATATGCATTATATCAAATATTTAAATAAAAATTTAAAAGTTTTTATTTTTTATTGGAAAAAAACAAAAAAGTGATATGATTTTTAACTTTATTTTGTGCATCAAAATTTTCTTATATGAAAGTTTTTAGATATCAATTATCTGACAAAATTATATCATTACTGATTATGAATTAATGATATTATTATTAAATCCCAAGTTTCAATTATTGAGAATAAAATAAGCATTTTGACTTTTTTTTACATTAATGGCAAAATTTCATATAAATCACAAATATAATATCTCATTTAATTAAATAATGATGTACATAAAATACATTAATAAATTATATAATATTATCAAATAATCTTTAAAAAGTATTGAGAAAAATGTGTTTTATTTTTGTGTACCATTCAAAAAGTTGAGCAAACATGATTATGTCCCAAAAACATAATTATGTCCACCAACTATATTAATAATTATCAGACCACTGCAAGCCAAATAAATTTCTTTTATTTGAAATATAATTGATATTAATATATTTTTGCTCCAACAATAAATCTATATTTATAATATCTGTTTGATCTTTCTGTTTAATATTGAGATATATATATTTTAAAATTTATGCAAATTTTTTTTCTGAAAAAGTTGATAATTTCATTCAAAAATATATCTGTTTTATTAAAATGATTTATAATTCGATAATTATGAATACGATTATTATGAAATTATAATAAAGTAATTATATCATGTTAATGAATAAGTGTACAAAATATTATAAGAAAATTGGCGCTAAGTTTTTAGAAAAATAACATTATAAATTGATAGAGTTTTATTGGTTGAGGACAAAATATTCTGATTAACGATTAATAATTGAATATAATTGTTTTTTTTATAATTCATTAGCTAGTTTATAAAAAAACGCAATGATAATATGTCCATATTAGTTATTATCGTATTTATTTTATATTTCAACGCAATTGAAATGTCTCTAAAAAAATATCATTATTGATATGAATATATAAAACAATTTTGTGTTAATTGTTTCAATTCTCATGCATATATATACATTCAATTGCCATCATTTTGTGGCTAATTATAATAATCATTTATATTGGTTTGAACGAATATTATACAATCATTTTAAATTAAGATGACTTTTACTAAAAACGTAGCGCCAATTTTCTTATAATATTTTGTACACTTATTCATTAACATGATATAATTACTTTATTATAATTTCATAATAATCGTATTCATAATTATCGAATTATAAATCATTTTAATAAAACAGATATTTTTTGAATGAAATTATCAACTTTTTCAGAAAAAAAATTTGCATAAATTTTAAAATATATATATCTCAATATTAAACAGAAAGATCAAACAGATATTAAAACTGTAGATTTATGCTTCAATTTAAAAATTATTTTTATTATTAATAAAATATGATAAAGTATTTTTCACCCTTCTCACAATTTTGAATGGTTTATATTTTGGCTTACAGTGCTCTTAATTATCATAGTTTCCAACAAGAAAAAAAAAAAAAAAAATCTAATTCAATTCAGGGATGGTCAATGTTGAAAAAATTGATCAACGGCGTCACTTTTTTGGTGGCTCGTTGTCAACGTTAACTTCGTTATTTCAACGTCAACGATCAACGATAAGTGCTTCGTTGAAATTGATCGTTAAAAAAAATGGCACTTTTTTATTTCTATCGTCGTAGATTTACAATTAAATTATCATTTCAATAACATATATATATTTGGTATTTATATAGATATGATAATGATATTTACTAATTTTTTCAAAATAATAATGCTTTATTAAATCATACCAAATATAAATTGAATTGATAAAGTTTTTTTTTCAGAAAAAGTTGTCTCTCAAAAAAATTCAACTTTTCAATAAGCATAACGTTAACTTAATTCATTGATTCAACATTATTTCAACGTTAACATGTCGTTATGACCAAATTGAAACGGTTATAATCAATGGCCTTAGTGTCGTTGACGTTGACATTCAATTCAACGATATAACATTTTGTTCAACGATTTTAACGTCAAAGTTGGCCAACCCTTATTCAATTAATTCAATTAATAATAAAAAAAAATTCATTTTGAATGAAAACTACTTTTTATTCGCAATTTTGTGCTTAAAAAAGAAAAGATTCATTGTAAGGATAATACGGAGATTTTAAATATCACAAAAGAACTGCAAAAAAGTTGATTTTAAAAATTGAGAGGGCCATCGTTTATTTATATATATAGATACAAGTATCGCAACCTTCAAAATTGAAAATTATGAGTAAATGGCAAGTAATAATACTTATTATAAAAATTTTTATAATAAGTATAATAATATTCTACAGCTCGGAATTACGACTGCAGGCCCATTCAATTTTTTGTCTTCTTATGACTGCGATTTGGGATTTTGCAAAAAATTGTTAAATTTGACAATTTAATTATTATATTTTATATTTATATAATAAGAACAGGGGCTCATGTGGCATAGTGGTAATTGCGTTCATCATCAAAGTGGAAGTTCAACGGTTCGAATCCGTTCATGGGCACTTTTTTAGTTTTTTTTTTTTTATTATTCTGAAAAGTTTAGTTCCAATTGTCTTTCTTCATTCTGTAATGAAAAGAACCCCTATTTTATTTTCAAACCAATATAACATGAGTTGGCACATCAGGGGCTAAAAAATTCAAATTTTTAATTAGATATTATTAATTCTTTAGCAATATAATTTCATTTAAATGCTTTAAAACTGATTAATTCTCTTTTTTGAACAAGAAATATCTAAGAAATCAATTTTTTTTTTTTAAATATTAAAAAAAAGTAAAACATATTAAAAAATTATAACACAAAACAATACCTCATATTCATTATAAATCTTATTTTTTTTTATCTTGTTATTGATAGCTGGATAAACGAAACATACGGATTAAAACAATTTCCAAATTTTAGTTTTCTGGAAGCAAAATATTGTCAATTGGAAAGTGGTGGTATATTTAAATATGTAATTACTATATGATTAAATTTTAGTTAATTGGATAAAGAAACAATTAATATTTAAGTAAATATTATCAAAATAAAAATGATAACAAAAAAAAAACTATTTATTCAAATTATCTCATCGCCAACGATTTAGGATATGATAAAAATACCGAATATTATTAAATTAATCTGTTTTAAACACGCAAATCATAAAATTAATTGTTTTAATTGACTTTTATTTTTGATCATTAAATCTGATATCTTTTTGTATGAATTTATAAACGTTCATTTCATAGGTTATTTTAATTCATGTTAGTTTGTTGATAATTTGCTATTACTTAAAAAATCTAATTATCCATTTGTTGCTGGAAAAAAAAGCAAATAAAATTGATTTTTCCCTTAACGTCTTTTTGTCAGATTTTCCTTTAAAATGAACATTTTACCTAATATGAACAGTACTATAGTTAATTAAATTAATTCTAAAAATAATAGTATTTATATTCTTTTCCAATTTTTTTTTTTTTTTATTGCCAAGGATCATTATCGCCTGTGTAAGGCTGTTTTATCGGTTTTCCAGTTTTCAAAAAAGCTTCTATATTCTGCCATATTTCTTCTTCATGTTCAAGAACAATTGAATGTCCCATTCCATCAATTGTAATAAGTAAGGAATTAGGAATCAAGTCACGATATTGAACTGTTACATCAAAACTGATGTAATCAAATTGGCCTTTAACGACAAGTGACTTTCCAGTAAAATCGGCCAGTTTTTCGTATGGCGATTCCATTTTGTTTGAATCTCTTCCTGTCATTACATTCACCCATAAACCGTAGCCTGCGCCTTTTGTATTATAAAATTTTCCAGAGCCAGCTTGCATATTTAAACCGTCGTGAAATTGAATGAACAAATTATCCAAATCTTTTTCTTTCATCATGACAGAAAGACCTTTTGGTGGAAACATCATTGATAAAGCTTGACTTAAAAAGTAACGAGTGTTTTTCATTAAAATTTTCTGTTGATCTTTTGAACCTTCCGTTGTTAATTTAATGACAGATTTGTCACCACTCCAAATACTTCCTGGTGAAATAAAAATGCAATTATCAACTCTGTTTGGATATTTGGCAATGTAATTGGAGGATAAAGTACCACCAAATGAATGACATATTATATTAATTTTTTCAACATTTAATGTTTTTCTGATTTCTTCTAAATCATCAACTTGTCTTGCTAATGTATATTTCGTACAATCTTTTAGACGTGATGATCGACCACCACCAAGTTGATCATATTGATATGATTTATATCCAAGTTTTGCCAATTCATCCACAAAATGTTCTTTGCCTAAAACAGGAGCACCAGGACCGCCATGTATTATCATAAATGGATATTTTTCTTTGGCATCTGCACCATATTCATAATATGCAATTCTCGAGCCAGTTGAAAGATTCCAATAACCACTTGGAATATTTGTGTATTCAGTCATATTTGCCACTTTCTTATAAAACATTGCCAAATAGAGTGAAAGTGTAATTATGTAACATACTCCAAATATTATCAGTGAAAAATATAATGCTTTCAGCTTGTATGGATATAAAAATCTTGTAACTAATAATCCTAAAAATGAGACACCACATGTTATTGCAAATGATATTAACAATTGAACTAGAAATCCAACAAATGGACTTTTGGAAGAACCAGCTGCACCCATCATTGCAGCTGATGATATATAAAAACCTAAAATGATCGCAAAAATAATTAAAATTATTCCAATCGTTTTTCTGCAGCAATTACAACATTTGCTTGAACCTTCATTTATTGGAGTTAAAAGTGTTCCGGATGATGAATCAGTCGTTTCTTTACTCAAATCTTTCATGTGTATTATTAAAAAATGAATTCAAAATTTTATTCAAATTCAGATTCAAAATATTTTTTTTCAATTCTTCTTTCAAAATTTCAAACTAAATTAAAATTTTCAACAACATATTTAAATAAATATAAAAAAATGAAAATTTCAAATAACAAGAATGTGAAAATTTTGATAATGATTAAAAGACGGATAGAGCTGTCATATCGGCTAAAAATGAATGATAACAACTGTTTTCAATTCACTATTTCTTTACACTCTTTTATTAAACTCAAAAAATATTTATTTTTTCACAATTTCATTGAATTTAATTTACTTGATTATTTCTCTATAAAACCTAAAATGGATAATGTTTTAATAAGATATGGACAAAAAAAAATAATTTTTATTTTGATAGGAAATAAATTTCAGATAATATTTTTCAAATACCAAGATCTCTTTTTGAATTATTCCAAATCCTTTTGAGAAATCAAATTATTCAAATTTTGAAATATATAAAAATATTTTTTACAATTTTTTTGAATTGGTTGTTTTATATTTGAGAAGATTTGAATTAATTGGTTTTACCCATATAATTAGTTGCATTTCAAAAAGTGATGCTATTTTATGAAAAAGCAATTCTTTTCAATTGTTCACTTTTTGAAGGCTGTCACTCCATTTGCAGTAGATTATCGAAGCTACTAGGGAATTTTCTGAAAATTGATTCAAATTTTTTTGTTGCTATACGATTTTTTAAAAAAATATGATAAATTAAATATGGACTGATAAATCAAAAACATCACTCTCAAATGAGATATACTCTCAAAAACTGCTGACCAGAAAAGCCTACCAACAATGCAACTAAAAGCAATATTGCAATTTTGGTTAGAAAAAATGAATATTGAAGTCAATTCTCCAGATAAATCTCAAAAATATTCTCAAAAAACAAAATGTAAAATAAACTGTTTCCAATCTGACGGGAACAAAAATTGAATGGAATTGAATAAAAAACACGTTATTTACAAAATAATTCTATTCATAAATGTTTTTACAAATGTTGTAAAGTATTCATTTTGTTCCCATCAGATCGAAAAAAACGAGTTTTTAAAAAATTTAAATTTTATTAATAGAATTAACAAATTTATGAGATTTTTTTCATCAGTTCTACATACACATATGCTACAAAATATCTATAATGTGTAAATAACTAAATTTAAAACTTTTTTTGTGAAGATATATTGACATTATTAATGTATATGATAATTGATAGTAGAACGAATAAACAATATTTATGAAAGTTCTCGTATCTTTTTTGATGCACCACTTTTTTTTTTTATGATTACATTCTTTTTTGGAAAAAATGCAAATTATTAGGTTATAATAAGAATTTTGATATCGCGTTGCATAAATATTGCTAATAATAACAAGAGTATTTTATTTTGGTATGCATATTTTGCAAATTCCTGAGATGCTAATTTGAAAATAAACTTTATAATTAGCTTGAAACAACATTCGAGATTTATTGGATCTTTGGACTAATAAAATTGCTGGTTCATCCTTTTTTGACGATGAATTTGGGTCATTGGATCTAAATGTATATATTTGCTTTTGGATCTTAAATTATTCAATTTTTCAAATTTTGGTTTTCTTTTCAAAAAGTTGATATATAACACAAAAAGTTATGTTCCCGTCAGATTGAAAACAGTTTATATTCCAAAACTTATAATCAAAAGGGGTCGACTCTCTCAAATTTTTTTGATTGAAAAAATAATATCTTTAAATTAATAAATTTTTAAATCAATATTAAATAGAATTCGGATTCTTTTATTATATCATAAAAATTAAAAAATCTCTTGAATGGTTCACTTTTTGAGGGAGAAAAACTCAAAAAGTGAAAGCAATTCAGAGATTTACAAATTACGCTCCGTACTTTTTGAGAGCCGAACTCTCAAAAAGTGCTACGTGGAATTTGTAAAATTCATTATTTATTCCAAAAATCATTAAAAATAGTGTTTTTATTATGCTACTTGAGGTATTTTCTTAAATGATTTACTATTTACTTTATTTATATGTTACTTTGAAATATAATAATAATTTTTAATAAAATATATTATTGATATTCAAGAAATTATTATTTTTTCTAAATAAAAATTTTGAATTTAAAATTGAATTAAATGATAGTTTTTGAAAAAGGTAAGACAGCGAATTGTATAAAACCGTCTAAAACTTTGAATATGCAATTATCTTGTTATATATTCAATTAATATAATATATTACATATTAATATAACTATATACATGCTTTGAAATATTAAAATATTAATAATTTAAACAATGAAAAAAATTCAAATATTTATCGATTTGTATAAAAATGTATTTCCCATAAAATAACATTAGATAAACAATTTTGGTACCTTGTATATATAATATTTACAAACAAAATATATATCCTTTGTATAATAAAAAAAATACAAAACATTTAAATTTATAAAATAAAAGGTCTTGAATTACATTTTTGAAAAAATTGGCAGAAATTTTTCTAATTATATTTTAAATACGATTATAGTAGGTACAATAAGGAGTAAATATATAATAATTATTCAATTTCCAACGTCCAATTACTGTATATTTATATTTTTTATATAAGAAAATTCATAAAAAAAGGTTTTGAGATAACTATTAAACAATTTTTGTTCTGTAATAAATAATATTTATGATTAATCAGCATATATATTCTTAATTATTTATTTTATATTCACAAATTACATAATCATAACGAGTTATAAATAAAACTATTGGTACAATTTTGTGAGAGGATCGTTCAAATTTTAATTCAAAAATATATTTTAATATTTTCTCAACGTTGAAACAATATTTTTAATTTTCATTTGTATTTTATTTCATAATGTATTTATTATAGTATATAAATTATATCCTGATAATCATAATTCTTTTATTTATATCATTTTTAAAAATCACACCGATAAATTATTAAATTGAATTGAAATCATTCAATTTTGAAAAATTTATTTATCTCAATGCTATTTCAACAGAACATGTATTATATCATTTATAAATGTAATAAATTGTAATTTAAACATAAAATATATTTCAATATAATATAAAATTTTTTTCATTTAGCAAAAATAGCATTTTAAAATGAGTTAAAAACATTCAAATTTCTATGAACAACAAAAACTAAAAATAAATTATTATATAAATAAAATAATAGTTTACTATTCGGTGGAATAATCATTAAATCAAATATAAATATATATATATGAATATATAATAACAATATTATTTATGTGCCGATTTAGATCAGAATGATTTCGTCGTCTTACCTTTTTTTTGAAAAAATTATTTTGATAACATCAGAATTTTGAAAATATATTATTTTTATTAACAAATACTTATTTTTTTTGATAATATATCAGTAATATCCTCTTATTAATGATAATGTATTTATTATATATATTATAAATCACATTTATATTATTATAAAATATATTTTTACGTTTTAACTCAGTTTATTTGTATATCACAATTGAGAATTAATTATAATAACGTATTAATTCAATTTTATTTTTCATAAATAATATTATCTTATATGATATTCAATTAATTACTTTTTAATTAGTTTTAAATATGTAAATAAAATTATGAAAAAAGAATATATGATATGAAGGTTATAAAATATTTATATATTTGGATATTTACAAATTCCCAAAATCTCTTTGAAAGGTGGAAATTAGATAAGAACTCAAAAATATTTTTCCTTCCAAAAGTTAAACTTTTTCTGTTTTTATTTTTTTTAGTGAAATATCTCTATTTTGGCTAATAGAATCGGATTCATATTTAAAATTGCATCATGTTATTGATAATGCTAATATTATTTATTATTAATTTTTTATAATTTTAGAATATGATAACCGCCAAACGTCGAACCCTTTTTTATAATCCAATTTACCGTCAATTAAGAAACTGCAGAGTGATTCAATAAACTGCATAGTAAATTTGTAATCTCATAGAATTTTATTGAAATATTTCTGAGAGACAAATAATCATCATTCAAACCTCTCATTTTACTCTCCACATATTGAGAGAGAAAAATTAAAGAAAAAATTATTTTTTTCTTAATAAATGATTTATTTTTTAATATTATAATAAGTCAAAAATAATAAATTCAAATAAATCATTAAATAAAAATAAATTTTTTTGAAAATACCGATATATTTATAATTAAAAAAATAACAGCCGATATTTTTTGGTGAACAAAAAAGAGGTTGATTGTCAGATAATCAGTTTTTTGAAGTCGTTTATTTCTTTCTTAAAAACCATTTTTATTTATGGTTTTCCAATAAATGGAAGTCATTAAGATTCGAAAATAAACGGCTTCCATTCAAACAGGGCTAACCGCATCCAAAAAAAGCGACAATTGTCGGATCGACAACAACCAAAGCAACAGCGTTGACAGCAGTTCAAGGCGACAGCATTAGCATCAGTTCAAGGTGACAGCACTAGCAGCGGTTCAAGCAGTGGGTTATAAAGGGCCAATATAAAGTAGCTATTGAAAATACTTTTGAAATTTGTACGTTTATTAACGTACACTTGCTTTATACTTTATTTTATTTTAAATTTCTAACTGTAAGTTAATTTGATAAATCAAGTCGTTCTACAGATGCCCCTGCAACAAACTACGATGTTGCGGCATCAACAACAACAACCTATTTTACAAACGCAACAACAACAAACTATTTTACAAAGGCAGTAACAACAACAACCTATCATGCAGATGCAACAGCAAGCGCCACAGGTCTTTGACTTATTACTGGAAAAACTGCTCCCTGCCGAAATCATGCATTTTGATCAGATGCAGATTGATGTATTGGATGCCAAATTAAAAGGGAAAACATACATTGAGATCCGTGAAAGGTTCGGATTTAAATCAGACCAACATCTAAGGAGATATCTACTCCGAACTTTATTAGGGAACAGAATTAGTGGAGTTTCGGATGGAAGAATTCCACTTCTTGGTGACGTTTCATCACATCTCTTTTTAGAAAGAGCCGTACAAAGAGCTGATATGCAAAACTGCATAAAGACCAATCATGCTGCTAGAATTCTAGAAGATATAATAAGCGAGTATTTGCTACATACATATATGCTTTCACAGGAAATGAGTTGCCCTGTATTTGCTACCGAAATTATTTCCAGACTTGAACAAATGGACTTTAGCTCTTTTTGGTTCACTCAGTTTTGTGCACGGAATAACTTGCATCTAGTGAATGCACAAACTCTAGAAAGACAGAGACAAATATACTGTCACCAAAATGTCATTCTTCTATTTCACCAAATGCTGAGCAACATTATCCATTAAGTACTTCAGCTCCTTTTCAATATGGACGAGACTGCTTCGAGTTATAATGGAAAAGGCAAAGTGGTTGTCCCCAATGACCGTTTTCCTTTAACTGAAGATAGTTTGAACATTGGGCATTACACAATGCTCTGCTGTATAAATGCTGCTGGATACTCAATGAAACCTTTCATCATCGTACCAATACTCCGTGTCTACATCGAGGTATTGATATAAATGGAATGGAGGTAACAAGTCTTCAAAAAAGGTTTGAAATTGCATGTCATTATTATAAAAGACAACTAGTAAGCATTCCTGTACCAAACAAAGAAGAAATTATTCTTGGACTTGGCAAAGATAAAGAACGTATACTATCACCACCACCACCCTTTTTTTATTTCGTATCACCAACTTATTTAACAATTATATATTATTAAATTATGGCATTTTAATCTGAATTTCATTTTTTAAATATATTTCTATAATTTAAAATATTTACACTATCTACTTACTACTTCGATGAGCATTTTTATATATCTATCCTACTACATCGATGAGCATAAAATTTTTTTTTTTATTATTAATTTGAATAATTAATTAATTTTTTTTTTTGAATATTAACTGAAAAAGTTAAACTTTTTTTCGAACTGCATAGTATTTGATAAGAGCACGTTGCATAACAACTTCAAAATATTGATAGTGCTTAATTAGTTATTTAAGAAGTAATTGAAAAAGTGAGTAATTAGTTTAATTCTTTCATAAAGCCATTCAATATTTGAATCTACTCAATTAATTGATATAAAGTTCTCAATTTAGATTTGAAAATGGATAATTAATCGCAACATCGTATACATATAAATTATGTAATAATTTTATGATATTTTTATTGTTTTTTAAATAATAATTAATTTTTATAGGTTTTTGACTAAGATATTGAATAATAATATTATGAATTTGATGAAAACTCAACTCAAAAAAGCCCGTTTATATTGTTGCATGGAGGACCAGGTTCACCAATGGACCACAAGTATTATTTTGTTGATAGTTTATTATCAAAAGGATATAAAGTATATCAATATGATCAACTTGGCTGTGGAAAATCATCACGCTTAAATGATTGTCGTAAATATACTTTACAAAGGCATATAGATGATTTGGAAGCAATAAGAAAAACAATTGGCGCAGAAAAAATAAATCTGATATCATTTTCATTTGGAGGTACTTTGGCGTCAAATTATATATCACAACATCCTACAAATGTTGATAATAGTATTTTTATTTCACCTGGTGACATTTGGGATGGTGATGATAGTTATCCTAAATTAACAAAAGAAGGAAAAAAGGATCAAATGAAAATATTATTCAAAAACTTCCATTATTTAATGTGCCAAGCTTTATCTATGATTTTTTATCCAATGGGTTTGTTCGTATTAATGGATGAAAAAGATGTCGATAACTTATTCATTAAATTCCATGATGGCTTAAATATGATGCCTGGATCCGGTAAATTTTATAACTATCCTGGCGCTGGTTATGGATTTTGGTCAAATGTAATGACAGGAAGAAATTCTGCTACTGTTGAATCTCCATACGATAATTTGAAAAAATATACAGGCAAATCTCTTGTAGTTAAAACACAATTTGATTACATTAGCTTTGAAGCTACAGTAAAATATCGTGATATTATCCCAAATTCAACCCTTATTGCTGTTGACGGACCTGGACACTCAGTTATGCCAGAATATGAGCAAGAAATTTGGACTAATATTGAAGCATTTATTAAAAATGGAACAACAGTTAATCCACCATATTATGGTAATGATTCGCCTTGGTCATAAATAAATATAAAAAATAAAATATGATATTTTGTGATAAACTTTTTGATTAAAGTGTAAAAAATAAACTTTACAAAAAGTTTCATGGAAAATCTATAAGATAAATGAAAAAAATAGCCCAAGGGAATTTGTCATTTTCCTTAAATAAAGAAGACAAAACAGCAGCGGTAATTGGATTTGAAGATCATGAAGATCACATTTTAATTCCTAGATCAATAAAGTATGAATCTGATGAATTTATTATCACACGTATATCGAAAGATTCATTCAAGTACTCGTCTATAAAATCAATTGACTTCCCTCCAGATTCCGGACTTCATGTAATTGAAAAGCACGCATTTATTTATTCTACAATTGAAAGCCTTACAATTCCATCAACCGTTTCTGAGCTAAAAAGAGGCTGGTGTGCTGGAGTTACAAAATTAAATAAAGTTCTAGTAAATAAAAATAATCCACACTTTAAGAACCACAACAATGAAATAGTCATTGGGAAATCTGATTCAAAAAGTGACAATTTTGATGTTTTAATTTTCGCAAATCGAAACATCAAAAGTCTCTCAATTCCTGAAAGCGTCAAGATCATTGGTCCATATTCATTTTCCTGTTCATCAATTGAAAACATTTCAATTTCACATCACATCACCAATATTTGTTCAAAAAGTTTCTATTGTTGTCAAAAACTTAAATGTATTGAAATTCCAATTGATTCAAAACTTCAAATAATTGAGAAAAAAGCATTTTCGTGTTCGCCAATTGAACAGATTTTCATTCCATCACATGTTACGAGCATTGGTGAGAATTGTTTCTTCAATTGTAATCGCCTTCAAAAAGTTGAGTTCTCAAAAAGTTCTGAACTTCAAACAATTGAAAAATTTGCTTTTTCTAAGTCATCAATTGAAAGTATTTCCATACCAAAAAAAGTGACATCAATAGAAGAAGGCACTTTTTATGGCTGTCAAAATCTTTTGGAAGTTGAAATTCCAACTGATTCTGAAATCAGAACGATAGGATTGAAATCATTTGCACATTCGTCAATTAATCACATCACGATTCCAATCCACGTGAATCAAATTTGTGAAGGCGCCTTTATAAAGTGTGAAGGACTGGTTAGTGTTGATGTCCCTGAAAATTCAGAGCTTCGAATGATTGAGAGCAATGCATTTGACAACTCAGCAATTGAGAGGCTTTCTATTCCATCAAGTATTTGTGAGCTAAAAAGTGGCTGGTGTGCTGGTGTTCCCAATTTGAAGAAGATTTCAGTGATTCAAAATAGCCAGAAAAACATCTCTTCTTGCTGTGATGGCAAACTGATCGTTGGCAAAACAAAAATTGAGAGTGATGTTTTTGATGTCCTTGTTTTTGCTGAGCGTGATGTTAAAAAAGTGACAATTCCATCAGATATTACAAAAATTGAATCATACGCTTTTTCTGCGACACTCATCAAAAGCATCTTTATTCCACCTCAAGTGTCAGAGATATGCGAGGGCGCCTTCTTCTGTTGCAAAAATCTTTCTCACGTTGCAATTCATCCCGATTCAAAATTGGCAACAATTGGCGATAAAATGTTTATGTTTTCGACAATTGAGAGTTTTGTGGTTCCACGAAATGTCATCAAAATTTGTGATGATGCATTTGCTTTTTGTTCCAAGCTACAGTTCGTTGAATTTCCAATTGACTCTCAACTTCAGGTCATTGAAAACTCGTTTGCTAGGTCATCAATCAAAAGCATTTTTATTCCTCGAAATGTGATAAAGATTGATGAGCAGGCCTTTGATTCCTGCAATCAGCTTAGAATTATTGAATTTGATGAAAACATAAATAAGAGAATCATTGAAAATATCAAACATGGAGAATGTAAACGTGCCATTTTGATGATTCCTCCTTCATTTTGAATTACAAATAGCATAGTATAATTTAGTTCATGGAATCAAAAAAAAAAATATTTTTTGCACCATTTTTTTATTATTTCAATGTATAGTTACCTAAATTCCAACTTTTGGCAATTATAATTATTTTACACGCTTTTCATTTTTTGAAAAATTTGAGAATTAAAATTATAATATTCAAAAATATCTCATCATGTTAAGTATTCATATCTTGTTTTAAAGAGGAAACAATTGTTTATTATATAATACAACAAGAAGGGGCTTTAGCACAACGGTAGTGCAGCGAAGATGGAACAAATTTCCAATTGACTCTCAACTTCTGGTCATTGAAAGCTCATTTGTTAGGTCATCAATCAAAAGCATTTTTATTCCTCGAAATGTGATAAAGATTGATGAGCAGGCCTTTGATTCCTGCAATCAGCTTAGAATTATTGAAGTTGATGAAAACATAAATAAGAGAATCATTGAAAATGTCAAGTATGGAGATGTATACGTGCATTTATAATGTTTCATCCTTCATGTTGAGTTATATAAATGACAAAGAATATTCAATGAATCAAATTAAAATTAGTTAAATTGAGAAAAACTGAATTAAATATATTAATTAGTTTCTTGTTACCTATTTGAAAAAAAACTCATTAATAAGATTTTCATTATTTGATTTAAATAAATTGGAAAATATCAATTTTGAATAGACTTGTTATTTTGAGAATCGATATCATAAATGTCACTTTTTTTCTTCTGATACTCGATTATCAGTTTAAAAATCTGATATCGAGATTATCGATTATCAAGATATCAGATATGAAATGTGATATGAAAATAATTGTAAACTTGATATCAATTACCGAGATCTCGAGATCTCAAACAGATTCATCTTTTTTTATAATTGGTATAGGTGATTTTATAATACAGTAAGGTTTCAAAATTGGAAAACGTTTCAAAATAGGAAAATCGACTTTTTGAGAAAAAAATTTTCATTAATAAAAATGAAAGAAATAAAGAAATAGAGAGAAAATCTTGTTTAAACCTACCGTTTTAAGAAATAATATTTCCATGATTAAGTTTATCACACAGCTGTTTGTGACATTATATTCATCAAATAGTGTTTTCCTATCTCTATATGAAAAAATGAGCATCATTCAAAAAGTGGATTTTCCATTTTCGCAACGCTATAAAGGAAAATCCAAATTTGAATTAAATTCGTTATTTTGACTTTTATTTTAAATTCATTTTAATCGTTTTCTATGAAAAAGTAGATTTTCCTCTTTTGAGACGTTTTTGAATTTTACAACCTTACTGTATTTAAAAATATATAATATAATGTATTGATGTTTATTTTAAGATTAAAATCAAAAAATACATTCTTTTTTTATGAAATATTTGAGATTATAATACGATCATATTTTTTTCAAAAAGTTTAATTGAAAATTCTGATATCAAAAGCTGAGAAAAAAAATTCTCGATCTCTGAAATAGATCTCGAGAATCTACGTATATTTATGTATCGATATCAAAAAGTCAATCAATTCTCGATCTCGAGAATCGAAGAATAACAAGTCTATGCGTGTGTAAACTTAGTCGTAAAAAGTTTGCAGCAACTTCTAATTAATAGACTTTATAAATATGCTGATCTATAATGAATACTTCATATGGTTCAAGCTGCCTATCGCAGATGAGTTCTTTTCGAACTTTAATTCTGCTTGCGATACTGGTTTTTGAATAATAATTATATATCGAATTCATGAATTTGTTTATTTTGATTTGCATAATGTTGAATCAAAAGTTGCTTTCGGTTATTAAACATAGAGAGAAGGTCAATTTTATGTTTCTGTTTTCTGATAATCGATTTAAGATGGTGAATTTCTCTTTAGAAGTTGAGAAACCTTGCTTTTTTCATTATAATTATAACTAATTGCTTTTCTTCAGAAAAATAATAATTATTATTGTCTGAAAAAGTTTGATTTTATAATCATGTTCTATCAAAAAGTGAAGATTTCATACTTTTGTTATTCCAAAATGGACCTACCGTTTGCTCTCATACAGACATATTTTATTTATTTCAATATAAATATTTAATTTTTCCTATCCTGGCAACCTAATTTTCAATTTTTTTTTTTGGGATTTGTAAAGATAAATAAATATTTACCAGCAAAACTTTATTACTATCATTATTGCTTAAATATTTATATATAATATAGGTTAATAAAAAATATTTTATGTTTTAATTCCAAAATATTACTTAAATTATTAAGATATAATCTATTCAAGATAATTTAATGATAAGTGAGATGATGTACTTTTATATAGATATTATTCTTAATGATTTCAAATTACAATTAATTGAAAAGGTAATATTCAATTTTTCAATTAATTTTGAATATTTTTTTTATTATTTTAATTCAAAAAAAATGTATGGAAACTCGAAAAAAACGAAATAGAAATAACTAGTGGTTTTTAAATCATCATATTTTATAATATGTTTTTATATTGAATTCTATATTATTATAATAGCCATAAAATATTATATTTAAATTTTATTGTGAGATATATGCAAAATATATAAATTGAATAAATAAAAACTATTAAGTATTCAAAAATATGATTCAAGTAATCCATTATGTAAATCAATAAAAATTTATTGTACATTGGAAATATGAATGAATATAAAATGTTATATATATAATTATTAATTATAATTTAGAGTTTGAAAAATTAAATAAGATATTGGAAATTTAAACTATGATTTTAATTTCAATAAAATGTTATTAATTTTATTGAATGATTACATACAATAATTTGAGAAAATAAAAATCTATCATTATTTTCATTAATAATGAGAAATTAAAATAGCTCATACAATTATTTATGAATGCTTTATCAAAATATTTTTATACCTTTGAATTATGGATGAGTTTTTAATTTTGAATGCATTTGGAGATTTATAATTATATATGTATTTATATGTAAATAATTTTTGTGTTTTATTTTATGATTATTTTATCATATTTTGAATTTATATTTGATATAAATTCTATTAAAGAAATTGTTTTAATAAGATAAAAACAAATAATCCAAATTTTATACTCACAAAATATTTGAAGAGCTTTTATGTTAAACTTTATGCAAACATAAATATCATAAAATAGAAACATATTTAACCTAATTCGCTCGGTAAAACCTCATTATATTTTATATTATAAGGCATATGTTGTTTAGAGCTTGTAATATTATTCCAGTCTTTCCAGAAAATTCAAGATTTTTTGTGAGAACCAAAAAACGTGCTTATTCAAAAAAATGAATATTAAAATAAAATAGACGTTTATTTGAGAGGATTTGGTTTTCAAACATTTTTATCTTTTTTTAATGGCTATATCAAGTTTCTTTGCCTCGATAAAAAACCATTAATTTTATTATATAATAACATATCCGAAAATTATGTTAAACGGTTAAGCCAATCTCTCCAGAAAAATCACATTTTTTTTAGTCGTAAATTTAATTTATAATATCTTCATAATTAGTGAAATAATAAGTGATATAAAATACAAACTAGCATTCAAAAACAATAAAACATATGTTAAGAAAATGCAAATGCACATATATGATGGTATCATGCAGATATTCCATTTTGATGAGAAAAAATTAATTGGTCTATAAAGTTAAATATATATAATATATCATAAGTATGATATGAATATTCAATGTTACCGATCAATATTTGCTATATAAAAAGATAAAAGTATTTCAAAAAACATTCCATACATTTTTCAAAAAATTACATTTAACAATAATTTGAATGAATATACATAAAAAGTTATTTCCGATTAACTTATTGAATTAAAAAAGTAAAGTAATAAATATAGGATAATATTGGTAAATAAACTTTTAAATAGGATTTATTTTTGATTTTAAATATAAATATTATATATAATATTATATATCAAATAATAAATATTTATTAATTTATATACTTCAGTAAAAATGTAAATTATATTTATAGCGTTATATAACAATAGGTTTTTAATAGTTATCGGAAAAATTACTTTTTTTTGAGTTGACTGATTTTTAATAGAGAAAAATAATTTTAATTCATTATATAAAAAAAGGTTATACTTTTAATAAAAATAACAATTATTAAAATCTATAACGGATTTATTTTCAATTTTTTTATAGATTAAATATTTTCTTTTTTTTCTTTCTTAATATTAAGTAAATATATGACTAAAAATACTTTTTAATTTACTTAATTAATATTATAAAATAAGAATGTAATATATTTAATCAATTATTATGGATTTAACTAGATATTTAGAAATATAATTTTGTAAATTTTTTCATACAAATTCCTTCTTCTCAAAAATTCCTAAAAAAAAAATGAAGTCCGATACGCAAATGTCTCAAAATACGTCTCCAATGACCAATTCCTTTTTATCAAGCAACACAAAATATGGAGGTATGGTCAAAAAATCATCTAGTAAAATAATACGTAATAGTTTATTACTTTTAATCAGTTATATCGACTCCTCATCTCCACATTTTTTTTCATTACACATTGTAATTACTTTTTTCCGTATTTTTCAATTACTTGGACCCACTCTTTTTGCAGCTTCGGTACGAATATGGCCTTCAGGTGAATTACATCAGAAAATTATATCATATTCATCTATTCTTTATCATATTATTCCCGTCGAATACAGATATCAATCAGCGTATATTATCGAAATCATTTATATTATATTAATTATTTTTTATTATGTATTAGTTTTAACTTCAGCTTTTATTTACAAAGATACATCAAAACTTCCCAAGCCAGTTGTAATCTTAATTTCAATTTTAAATGGATCAGTTATGTATTTAATCCATCCCATCGCTCTTCAAATGGCTTCACAAGAAGTTTCTCGTTTAATTATGGGGATGGACACTTACTGTAACAAAATAATAGACATAGTTCTAGCCGTTTTGACCTATGTTTTTGCACTATTTTATGCATATACATTTGCCAAAGTCATGTCTATTACATTATTATTCCGCCCGACATCATTACTATCAACTTTGCACAACCCTCAATTAATTGTCATATCGTCAACCTACGTTATTACAATTCTCTCCGGCATATCTACATATCTCTCAAAAATCCCATTCATTATCTTAAGCATTCTAACTGCCATAGCAATTGGCTTTACAACCTATGTAGTTTTTTTGCCTGCCTCCTTTGTTCGATCTAGTGACATGCGCCTTGTATTTAGCACATGTGTATCAGGAGCCCTTAATTCATTAATTGTAACCATTTTTGCTGCCATTGACAAGAAAGCCTCATTAATAGTATTATTTGTCATTATTGCCGTGTTTGTCATAGCCATGATTGCTTCATATCCGATTATAGACAACTATGAAAAAGGATGCCTGAAAACGCTCGATATAATAGCTGAAGACCAGAACGTTGCTGACCACTTTCATCATCCCAGTCATCTCATTCGGGATGTCTGCATTGGGTACAAGTATGCACATCCGGTCTGCCTTGATTGGTCTGTTTTTAAGGCTGGTTCTGAAATCTGGCAAAAATCAGGGGATATTTGGTCGACCTTTGGAAAATTTGTAGCGATTTATCCAGAAGAGAACAATCTTTTATCCTACATCATACACAGCATCGAGACCAAGAAGATCAAAGGAAACCTCACCAAACAGACAATAGCACAAGGCAGAATGGTTCTTACTCAAAGGGAGAGTTCACTATCGTCGCAATTGAAGAGAAAGATGCAGCACGTTGGCAAAGCAGTTCATCATTCGAAGCGGAAATTAAGGCACATTTGGGATCTTGTTATTCAGGGCAACACTCATGAAATGGAGAGCGCTGTTAACAGTTCATACAGGACAATTAACAAGACAGAAGCTGAGTTCATTCACGTGCTCTCTGAATACCCAAATAACCGTTTTATCGCCCGTTCTTATGCGCGCTTCTTACAAGAAGTGAAGGCCGATTCAAAAGGCTTTCACGAATGGGTTGAAAAAGTGAAAATTTTACAACGTGGAATTCATGCAACCGTCGATAATACTCACATTCTCGGCATTGAAGCTTTTCCGAATTTGCCGCATATTTTAACCGTCACAAATGAAGGAAAAAACGTCCAAATAACCGGCGAAACTGAGTCTGCTTTTCAACTCGACGTTGACATCGAAGATGACCCTGTTAATGAGAACATGTCAAACATTCGTGAGCAAATAAAATCATTGAAAATACCATCGTTACGTTGCGTGTCATTCATGTCGATTATCGTCTTTCTGGTCTTCATCGTGGCACCTGTAATTGCGATCTTTTTCGTTGCAAACGATTACAAAGAAACGCTGAATCAGCCTCTAGAGTTCATGTATTACTTGTCATATTTAAGAACACTTGCGAGTCAGCTTCCGTCTTTCTCTTTCCATTCAATTTTTGAGGACTATCCGCCTAAAGATCCAGTTTTTGAGAAGCCCGATTTTTCTGACATAAATCTATCGGCTTTCGGTTATTATACAACGACCAAAGATCAATACAATTTCCTCATTAAAGAGCTGACAACAAACCTTGAAGCGATTGGAAAATTCAGAGCCTATGGTAACGATAAACCGTTAATTCAACCGGCGACCGATAGGACCTTCAAATCCATTCTAAACTACAAGTTTTACACTGAGAAAGGAAACTACACAGAATTGAATGTCTCTGTTCAAAGTGCCTTGATGGACTATTCAATTCAATTGACCAAATTAAGCTCAATTGAGAACGTTACAAATTCGACCTTAGTTTCACCTATTGTCATGAATCCTCTTGTTAACACCGAGACAGTGAATAACGCAATCTCCTACTCAATCGAGTCCATTGTCAACTACCTGCGCGAAATCAAGGACAACATGGGCAATCTCATGTTATATGTCTTTATCGGCTTGGTCATTTTTTTCGTCATTTTTTATACGGTTTTGATCGTCGTGGAAATGAAGAAGATCCAATTAAACAAGCACGAAATTTACAGCTGCTTGACTTCTCTCCCTAAAAACGTGGTCAGCGCGCTCGCCGAGTCTCTCCGTGTGCTCAAGAAGGACACGGAAGGAACGCGAACAACGGAAGTCGATACAGAGTTCTCCAAGCAAGAGGACAACATTCTCAAGCTCTTCGCTGCTGCTGGCGATGATTCATCGAGTCACTCATTCGACCGTTATGTTGTCATTTTGTGCAACATCCTTCTGCTCGTCATCGACATCGTCCTTTGCTTCCTCCTAACCGACATGTTCAAAAAAGTGACAACTAAACTGGTCGAAAACGGGCCACACTTAGACTACGTCTTCGGCGCAATCGCGTACATGATAGAGGCCTTGAATAACGTCAACCTCGCTTGCACTATCGACAACGAGGCTTTCAATTACACCAAGAACTCAACAACGCTCCTCATCTATTCTAGAACGTACGTTGACTACTTCACTTACTTCTACCAAAGAGCGCGCTACGGGGGCAATCTGACAAATGACCCGCCGTTCCCGTATTTTGCGGAGGTTGACAGAGAAGCGGAAGAGATTTATTCGTGTGAGAATCCAGACGCTATTCCAATCACGTATAAAGACATATACACGTGCTTTACACCGGACCAACAGACAACTTTATTTGTCGGCTTGGTCGAAAAATTGGCCTTACCCGTCATTTTAGGAAATCAAAGTGCTTTGAATAAATCTGACCAATTGTTCACCGATTTGTGGTACGCAAGCGCAATATTACTTTATCAGTCATTCTTCAATCCTATGTTCGAGTCGATTCTCCCACAGTTGAAAAATATTATCGATTCTACTATCCCTGATACATTGCCAATAGTAATCGTCCTAGTTGTCCTGGCCTTCGTAATAGTGATTGTACTGAACGCTATGATATCGTTCGACATTAAACGGCTTAAATTCGCCCTATCTCTACTATTGCATTGCCAATCTAACGTAATCATGCAGACACAGAAAATCATAGACGTGCTAAATGGACATTTCACCTCAAAGGGGAAAGAATCAACCACCAGAAACCAGCGGTTTTTCACAGAAGTTGTATGGAATCTTCCAGATTCGATCATTGTCATCAACAACCAATTTGTCATAACCGCCGCCAACAAATCAACAGAACGTATCTACAGTCTTCAATCCGCCGATCTTGTTGGCACCAAAATAAACACTTTCCTAACTTCACCCAATTTTTCAGATAACATGTCAGACCTAATTACGAAAGCTGCACCAGTTGCGGTAGCTGTTACTCCCACTGTTGCTGAATATAAGAAAGAAGGAGGCACCACAAACCACCTTGAACTTTCATGCATCCTCTTCAACCAAAATTACGTCTTGACAACTCGCGACGTCACGCGAATGTTTGTCTACAATACGTTAATTGACGAAGAGCGAGCAAAAAGTGACAAGTTATTGGCATCGATTCTTCCGCCATCAATGGTTGTCCGCGTCCAGCGTGGCGAGAAAAACATCTCTTTTGCTGTCCAAAGCGCAACCATTCTCTTCTTAGATATCGTCTCTTTCACGCCGTGGTGCGCCTCAAACACGGCAGCAATGGTCATGCAGACGCTGAACAACATGTTCAAGCTGATGGACACAAAACTGGCGACTCACGCAACAGCAACAAAGATAAAATGCATCGGCGATTGCTACATGTGCGCGGGCGGAATTTTCGACGAAATAAATCAGCCAAACGTCCATGCAAAGGAGATCGTGGAGTTCGGCCTAGAAAGCTTGGAATGCATGAGAGAACTGGACCAGACTTACGGCCTTGAGCTGAAGATTCGCGTCGGAATAAACACAGGAGGACCAATTGTGGCTGGAGTGCTGGGAACAGAGAAGCCGACATTCGAAATTCTCGGCCCTGCAATTAACATGGCACAGCAGATGGAGCACCACGGGGTCCCGATGCAGGTGCACATATCTAGAAGCGTTTACGAGCTTGTCTACGGCGGATCATTCGTGATCAAAGAAAGAGGACAGATTGAAATCAAAAGCGGAAAAGTGATTACTTACTTGGTGCACGATCCAAAAGCGCCATAATATTTTTATTTATTTATTAAAATGTGTTGAATTTTATTTATTTCATCTTTTATTTCTTTTGTTCTGATTTTAGTGTTTGTTTGCAAATTAATTTTAAAGGCGTCATTCATTTGATAAGCATAAAAATCATAGTTTGATCAATTTGATTTATTTAATGTATAAAACCAGTAGATAACGAAGACCAAAAAATATCCAGAATCTGGAATATATCATTGAGAAAGATCCCTATAATTCTAAGATTTTTTCAAATCTTAGAGTTTTTTTTTTTAAAAAAATCTTTTGGCTGACGCACTCATTCTTCAAGATCATTTTTTTTTGAAAGTATGAGTGAAGCAATCAAAGCAATTGTGGCATCCTTCAAACCAGAAAATATTACATATCAAATTTCAAATAATACTTTAATTGATTGTGATTGTAACTCTAATTCAAGTAAGCCAGAAATATCATATGTTAGTACTTATGGTTCATTTTATTCTGTTGCTGTTGATCAATGCTTCCGTGATGCAATTATCAATTATTCTGAGAAAGGAAATACTTTATTTATTGAAAGAATGACCAAAATTCATGCAATTCACACTGCTGAAGAGGATAATGAGTTAGGAATAGATTCTAAAGAAAAAGATATAATCAATCTTGACTAAACCATTAATTAATTGTTTTATTTTGCTTATAATTAATACAAATAATACTTTTATATCATAAAAAAATAATAATCAATTTATTAACCTTGCATAATATAAAGATATAAATCAATGTCTATATTTATTGAGTTCTTTACAAAATTTACCTGAAATTCATAAAAAGTTATGTTTTCTTTCAATTTAATATTTATAATTTTCACTGATATAAAATCAATTTTTTAAATCACAAATAATATATTTATAATAAATAATATGATTTAAATAAATAATTATTTAAACTTTTCTATTTTATCCTTTTTAAATTGAGAAAAAATCGATTAAACTGAACTCTCAAATAAATTGAGGCAAAAAAATTCATTTATGGAAGCAGCATTCAATCAAAGCAATATTCTACGACTGATTCCTCAAATTGATGATATTCAAGATGAGGTAGTTAATAAAATATATTCAAATTTCAATTTTTATCAATATCAATGTGAAAAAACAGATATAAAAGAAGAAACAATTGACAAAAGCAATGACAAAATGGCATTATTAAATATTCTAAATAAAATTAATCTTTTTACATATGAAATTTCATATGTAGATAATAATTTGATTAAAATCCTTCCAAATATTGAAGTTTGTTTCAAAAATGACGCAAATTATACATTTATCAATATTGCAATTTGCATCGAGTCTATCTGCTTGATTATAGAAAACATTGATTCAAAAATATTTTCAGAAATTCTCAACGAAACGAATTCGATTAAAATAAACGTACATAACGATAAATCAAAATCATTAGTTAATGCAAATGTTACAATTGAAGATAATATCAAATGCTTTAATCAATCTCATAGGTCAATGTCTTCAATTATCATGAAAAACAAATTTATTTCAAAAACAATTAATCCGATACTTGCATTCTTAATTGAGAGACATTTTTATCCCTCTTATCTTTTCAATAATAAATCATTCTACTTATTTGACAATTTATATGATCCAAATAATAATAATAATTCATCGTCTGAACATATTGTCAGGCACAAAATTTATGATTATTTTATATCAAATAAACAAACATTCACAAATAATCTTGGTTTAATACACAATGAAATAAAAGAGCAATTTAAGCAAGATGATTTTAATAAGCTGAAAAAAGAGAGTCATCAAAAATCACAACTTTACAGATTTGAAGAAGAAGAATTCATTATTATTAGAATGATTTATTCAACAGGAAGCAGTTTGTATTATTTGGTTATGCATAAAAAAACACTTTATTTGTTTTTGATGAAAAAAGTTGGAAATATTGAATTGATGGATGATTATGAACATGAAATTGAATTCTGTGAAAATTATTCACATCGTTGTTTTTGCAGATTCTATGGATTTTTGTTTATAAAAAGAAGAAAAGGTGGTTTTATTTATGAATTTATGAGTAACGGCTCTCTTTCAAATTTTAATGGTCAAAGATCAAATGAGATGAACAAATTATATTCATTTCTTGCCATATGTCGTGTTTTCCAAGGAATTGAATATCTTCATTCAAATAATTTAATACATCGGGATATCAAGCCAGGAAATATTCTTATTGATCATGATAATATTCCTTATATTTCTGATTTTGAAACAATTAGAAATGTTCCATTAAAAGAAGAAGAAGATTGCACTCAAAATATTGGATCAATTTTGTACACATCTCCTGAACAAGATTCTGGTTCAAATTTAACGTTTGAATCAGATATATATTCATATGGGCTTGTTATTTATTTCCTTTTTGAAAAGGATCATTATTTTATTAATGGTAAGCCAAAAACTGATGATATAATCGTTAATATCGATGCATCAGAAAATATCAATAGTCTTTTTCATTCATGTGTTAAATACGATTGTACCAAAAGAAGTTCAATTATAGATATTGGAAAGTATATTGATAAAGAATTTAATATTATTTCCTTTGTAGATGAATATTATTGTGAAGAAAAAACAAATAATCAATACTTAGAAAAGATTCCTCTTTTATATGAAATTCTTTATTGGATGTTTTTCAAACGTATGTATTTTTATGATGGAGATATTAATTTATATTTCTGCCTAATTAGATATCCAGCCATTTCAATGTATGAACACATTGCTGATTATTTTTCTGGTATGATTTCAAATGAATTTTATCCTAAAGCAAAGAAATTTTACGAATTATGTACTACATTTAAAAATCCAAGATCATATTATAGATTAGGTAAAATATATCAGTCATATTTAGGTGTTCAAGGAGATATTATAAAAGCTATTGAATATTACAAATTAGCATATGAAAATAATTTTACTAGAGCACTTTATGACTTAGCATTGATATATGAAAATGACGAATATATTTCAAATACTGAGAAAGCAAATGAATATTTAAATCTTATCTATAGCAAATGTGATCCATATTTTATCTATGATATGGGCATGGACTGCCTGCACACTGATTATTCTAAAGCTTTGAAATGTTTTGAAATTGCTTCAAAGAAATATTTTCTCGCATATCTGCAATTAGGTATTATCTATGAAAACGGCTTTGGTGTTGAACGAGATTCGACAAGAGCAAAACAATATTTTGATATTTACTGCAGCTATGATAAGCTGAATTTTTCTTACTCAGTTGGTTCTATGTATGAAAAAGGAGAGAAAGTACCACTTAATTATTATCGAGCAAGGGAATATTTTCAACAAGCCGCTTCTCATAATCATCCACTTGCATTTTTCGAACTCGGAAAAATGTATGAATGTGGAAGAGGCGGTCCAAAAGATTTTAAATTATCAGAAAAATGTTTTGATGAATATATTCGTATGAAAGGGGAATCAAAATCATTACGTGTTGGAAATTTGTATAAGAATGGTTTAGATACTTTTGATTCTAATTATTCCAACGCAAAGAAATATTATAATAGAGCACTAAAGTATTATGAAACACTAGCAAAGGAAAATGATCCTAAAGCATTTTACCATTTAGGTCTAATATATGAAAATGGACAAGGAGTTCAAATTAATTCAAATAAAGCTCAAGAATTTTTAATTCATTATTGCCAACTTACAAATGATATAAAAACTTACTATCGAGTAGGAGAATTGTATGAACTCAAAGGAAAAGTTCTACAAAATTATTCAAAAGTAAGATACTATTTTGAAATATACATTGAGAAATATTCTTCAAATAAAGACATATATGATGAATATTCTGAAGAAAGAAGTTTATACATAGGAGCACTAGAAGCATTAGGCGTTGTTTATGAAAATGGAAATGGAGTGCAGCGAGACTCAGCAAAAGCAAGAGAATATTTTCATTTATTAGGCCAAGAAACATCTGATTATCGCAATATTGGTGATATATATGAATATGGTTTTAAAGAAGTAAAACAAGATCATTTTAAAGCAATGGAATATTACGAACTAGCAGTCAAAAATGATGAATCAGAAGCACTTTTTGAATTAGGAAAATTGTATGAAAATGGGAAAGGAGGAAAACAAGATTCAAAAAAAGCACAAGAACTTTTTGAAAAATATGGTTATGCTACTAATTCTTTTGACCGAATTGGTAAATTATATGATGAAGGTGTTGAAGTTAAACATGATTATTTTTTAGCTAAAAAATATTATGAATTAGGTAATAAACTAGACCATTCTAAATGTCTTTGGGAATTAGGGAAATTATATGAGAAAGGTGAAGGCGTTAAAAGAGATTATTTAAAAGCTAAAGAGTATTATGAATTATCTATTAAATTTGATGATTCAAGAGGTTTTGTCGATTTAGCAAAGATGTATAAATATGGAAAAGGCGTTGTAATTGATTATTATAAAGCTAAAAAATTATTAGAATTATCAATTCATTATGCAAAAAATAATTTTAATATGGATTTTATGATGAATCATGTTTCATTTAAATATATAGAATTAGGTGATATCTACTTAAATGGAAAAGGATGCAAAAAAGATTATAACAAAGCTTTAGAATGCTTTGAAAATTCTGTTGAAACAAAGAATTATTATGGTTTATATAAAATAGGTGAAATGTATGAATATGGTTTAGGTGTTGAAAAGGACATTACAAAGGCACAAGAATATTATAAACTTTGTGCACAAGAAAATAATGGAATTGCCTTTTATAAATTAGGGGAAATGTTTGAAAAAAATAATGAATCTAGTGAAAAAATAAAATTATTTTATGCATTTTCAGCAAATAAAAATAATTCAAATGCTCTCCTCAAATTAGGTGATATTTATTCAGAAGACGATTTGAATCAAATAAGTAAACAAGAAGCAATCAAGTGCTATTTAAAATGTAAAGATATTTATGAAAATAAGTGTAATTATGATACAGATTATGTTCCTTTCATAGATGTTAATAGCCATATTGCCGATAACAATCTTGCTTTGATACATTTAATTATCGATTGTGATATTAAAAAAGCTCATCAATTTTTAAAGGATTCTATGTCTTATGATTATCCTTTTGCTAAAAATAATTATGGTCTTTTGCTAGAGATGCATTTCAAAGATATAGAAACAGCAAAATATATGTATGAAAGATCATCAAAAAGTAATTTTTCACTTTCTGAATATAATCTTGCTAATTTGCTTGAAAAAGAAGGAAATTTAAAAGAATCAATTAACTATTACAAGCGTGCATCTGACCATGAAAATGATGTTTTAGTTTATCGAGGAAAACGTATTGAAGATAAAAGACTTGAAATTTCAAAGAAATTTATAATTTGCCTGACAAACTTGAAACTTGTTGATTATTATTTAGCGAAATCAAATTATATTAAAACAAAGAAGTACTTCATCAGATCTCTTTCAAAATTAATTGACAATGAAATATCATATAAATTTAAATTTATTTTTAATCAAAATCAAAATTCTTTTTCTTATTTATGGAAGTTTATCTACGAATTTCCTTTGTTTCATCTTTCAATTCAGCCAAATTTGGAAGAAAAATCAATAAATGGCATCAATGATTCATTTGAAGTAGAAAATAACAACTTAAATAATGCCTGTAAAATAAATCAGAAAATCATTAATGCTTGTGATTCATTTGATTACGATGTTTCTTATGAAAAATTGGCTCAAACACAAAAATTTGACCAAATGAATTTGCTTAATGATAATATGAAAACTCTTAATCATATCAATGAAGCAGGAAGTGAAAATTTGATTGGTGATTTTAATGTTACTTTTGAAGATTCTGAAAAATTGTTTGATTTTGTCATTCAAAATAAGTTTCTCTTAGATATTTTCCATCAAGAAATTAAAGATATAATTGAAAAAATGAGAAAAATTTTGTATATTAGACCATATCAAATTTTATTTGGTAGAATTTTCTTAAATAATAAGCCAAATATTTCTATTCCACTTTTAAATCCTTCTATAAAAGATATCAACGAAATATTTTATGAAGGATTTGGTATACCGATTTAATAATCAAATTTTGAAAATTCTCAGTATCTTCATTTTCTTCTTCAATAAAATTATGAGAAAGTTTATTGTATTTCTTTCTTCTGTTTGATGTACAATTAATATTCCATTGTATTTCAGTAAAGTTGTTAAAAAAAGTTTGCAAACTTTTTGAATAAGAAGAGATAGTGCCAAAAAAGCGCTATTAAATATAATCGAAGATTGGTTTAATTGGTTCCATACATCATGTTTTATTTCAGTTTTATTTTTGAATGTGATTTTTATGAGTTAAAATTGTAAAGTATTGAATTTTTCATATACCAAATTGATGTCAAAATCAGCTTGTTGATTTAACCAATCAAAAATTAGACAAAAATTTATCAATTAACAGAGTATAAAAGCATTATAAATAATCAAAATAATACAGAATGCTATTTAATGTTGAATTTGTTTTAATGATGTTGAAAATAATATCAAATTAAAAGAAAATTTTGCCAAAATAAGAATAGTCAAAATGTATTCATATCAAAATAAGTTTTGGTGTGTTAAAAAAGAAAGAATTGAATATCAAAATTTAATATTTTAACCATTTTCAATCTTATTGTTTTTGAATAGTTTATATTAAATAAACTTTTCAAAAATATTAAAAAAAACTATAAACTTCTCAATTTCCCTTCTCAATATCTATCAAAAAGATTGAAAAAATAACGTACAAATAACGAATAATTTTATACGAATTGTTGGGAGAGGAGGGTATATTATTAATAAATAACTTGAATATATTATAAGAAAAATTGAATTTTTATAAATTCTTACCACTTTTTATTCCAAACTGTATATAACATTAGTTGCATCTCCTATTTATTATTGCTAATTAGCTTAATACAAAGAATAAAAATAATATTGGAACATATTGTGATATAATTTGTACGAGATTAAACAGGAACTATTGTTGTTGACTGTAGAGGATAAACATTTACCGAATTCTTATATTTTTTGTATAACGGAATGAAATTAATGATGAAAAATATTAATGTTAAAACCAAAGTAATGCAATCGCATGCCGTATAAGAAAACATTTCTTTTGCTGGATCTGTAGGAAATAAAGTCAATAGTACTTTTGAAGCAATGCATATTGATATTAATTGAATTGTCGAATTAAACAAAGAAATGAAAGGTTTCCCAATTGCAACAAAAAAGTTATTACAAAACATGTTCATAGCTGTTATTGAAAAAGTATAAAATGGAATGGGTAACATTTTTTCTGCCATTTTTAATTCGGATTCTTGGGATACAAATAATGTCGCAAACCATAAAGGTCTGAAAATTAATAAAGGAATATAAATCCCCAAAAAGCAAATCATTATTAGTGCTGCATATTTTAGTGTATCTATAACTCTTTTATAGTTTGAAACGGCTAAAGCATGTGTAGTTGATGTTAGAAATCCAATTGAAACTGCTTGTGGTATAGTTAATCCAATTAATACCATTTTTTGTATAATTGTATAAACAGCAATTACATCTGTTTTAATTGTTTCTGTTTTTGAGGCTTGTGTCATATAGCGTAAAATAAAAATTGGTGGAATTAATGAATATACATAAGCTGGAATTGAAGGAAGAGAATAAATTAATGCTTTTTTCAGTTCTGGATGGAAAGGATTAAACCACATATCAAATGTTGGCTTTAATATAAACTTTCCTTGATATATTAAAATAAATAATAATAATCCAAAAAATGATTGTGAAACTGACATTGATAAATTGGATAGTGTAACATCTACTTTAATTCCATATTGAAGAATTGGAGTCATAATAAAAGTTTGTAATACTTTTGCGGCAAGTTGGAATAATCCATTCATAACAGGCCTTCCATTTGCTTGTAAAAAACCAGTTGACATATGAAAAAGAGTTGTCATGCATAATGGCGCTACTGTAACTATAACTAATAAAAAAACCTGTTCTAATAAATCTTCAGGGCATCCTGAAAAAAGTAACAATGGTCTAGCACAAAAATTAATGATGATTGATGCGATAATATTAACGAGAATAGATAGTCGAAAAAGATCTGTTATTAATTGACATCCATCTTTTTTTCTTCCTTCACCAATTAAAGATGTTGATCTAGCTACAATAGCTTGTGTTAAAAATAAACCAATATCAAGGCAAATTGAAAAGATAAAAAAACTAAGACCAATAATTTGAACTGCATATGAATTTGGATTATTTTTAAATCTTTTTGAAATCAGCATCAATTCAATACTATCAAGAATTGAAATGCCTGCAGTTGAAAGAAATGGACCGAAACTCATTATAACCAAATTTTTAAATGGATGATGCTTTGTAAATCGATCGTCATCTAATTGCATAAAAGAATCTTTATTACTCAATGATGATGATCTAGATAACCCATTTTTCCACATTGATCTATTTTTGGTATAATAATAAAAATTTGATATTGAACCGGATCATATTCAATGTTGCGACATTATCAAAAATTTATTAATGAATTGAAAATATAATATTTTTGTGAATCATTACGTTCAAATTATGAATTCAAAAAAATTAAAATTTTTTAACATCGTATTAAAAATATTTTAGTAGGATAGATAAAACCTATACCAATGTTAAAGATATTTTTCATTTATTAACAAAATAAAAAAAAAATATTAAAAAAGGTTTGGGTTTTTTATCTGGGTTTGCAAAATATGAATATAAATATTATATATATATATAAAAGTAATTTAATTAAATAACAAAAAAATATATGTTGTGATGATGATTCAGATTCATTGAGTTAATTGAAAAAATTGTATATTGCGACTCCTTAGAAAATCTATTCAAAAATTTATAGTATATTCATTTTTATATACAGCTGTTTCGGAAATAGATTAGAATTTTTTGGAAATAAAATAGCATGATTTGAATGGTTTATAAAACCGCTAAAATATTTTTGGAAATAAAATATTTTTTTTTGGAAATAAAATAGTGAACGATTATTTTGCATTCAATTTCAAATATTTTTGTTGATGAAAAACATTTAAATCAGAAGCAAATATTAATTACATCTAAACAATCTTTTGCCAATTTAATATATTTTGACAGATGTTATTAAAAAGATACTTTATAATTGATATTTCACCGGTTGCATAATATCTTTTTTAAAATATATCCTGGATAAAACAAAAAGAAAATTTCTTTTCACATTCGATATAATAATCCATAATAATCATAAATAAAGTGATTTTTTCATTAATGAAAGAGTTTTTTCAAAATATTCATTATCATCAATTTTCATATTAAAAATCATAAAAAATGCATAATTGTCGATAAATTGAAGATTTTATTGAGTAATTTTGGATGAAAACAATATTTTAGTAATATCATATTAAAAACACTATAACATACTCTATGTTTCATATTGAACTGTTAAAAACAAAACTCATGTATATATTAGCATAATAATGTGTAAAACGCCATAAAATTTCTTTAATCTATCTTTTTAATTCCGTTTTTAAGTATGATATAATTGAATATAAAATGATCGTTCCTATTTTATTTCCAAAAAAAAATATTTAATTTCCAAAAAAATAAAACGGTTACTATTTTATTTCCAAAAAATTCTAATCTATTTCCGAAACAGCTGTAATTGTATATTATTATAATCAATGAGTAAAAAAATAGAAGACTCAGAAATTAGTTTAATATCATCACAATCATTTGGACCAATACATGGAACAGATGAAAATGGCAATAGCCTTCAAAATAATGATAATGTAAATGATCAAAATGGAAGAGTCGTGGAAGAAGATAATTCACAAAAAGATGATGAAATAAATCCTAAAACTGGAAAGAAAAAAAAGGATGAAAATTATAGACTTGGAGGAAGACCTCCTTTATTGACACTTATTGTACTTGCACTTGGCCCATTAATTTCTCAATTTGTTTCATCAATGTATGGAATTGTTAACACTTACTGGGTTTCAAAAGCTCTTGGCGAAAAAGGCATGGCAGCTGTATCTCTATTCGCAAATCTTGATAGTTTAGGAAGAGCTTTTGGCTATTTCATGAACTGTTCAGCATCACAAAAAATATCATCATTATTTGGACAGAAAAAAGGGCATGAAGCCGGTCAAGTAATTTGTGATCTTTTTAGATGCTGTTTTGTAAGTGGAATGATTGTTCCAGCACTAATTATTCCAATTGCAAAACCATTAGGAAAATGGTTTGGTTCAGATGATGAAATTTTGCAAATGGGATTTGATTATCTTGTCATTTTATCAAGTTGTTCTACAGTTTCTTGCATTTTTTTAATGTTTTGTGGTTGCCTACAAGCAGAAGGAAGAACATTTTTGGTTTGCATTGCACAAATTTCAACTTTTGTTTTGAATATGTGCGTCTTTTGCCCATTATTTTTATTCGTTTTTAAAATTGGAATCAGAGGAGCTTCGCTTGCTACAATATGTTCTGAAGCTCTCCCAGGAATTGTTTTCTTTTGCATGTATTTCTTCCAAAAAGATGATAAAGAAAAAAATGATTCAACTGAATTTAATGATTTAAAGGAGCCCATGATAGATGGTAAAGAAACAAAAGAAAATGAAAAGAAAAATTGTTGCTCAAATTTCAAACCAGCAGTTAAGCCAAAATTGAGTGGTTTGTTTAAGAAATTTTCACCACATACAAAACCAGCATTAAGTGTTGGTGTTTCTCAACTTGTTTCTAATTGTTCAAGGAGTATTCCATCAATCTTACAAAGAAAATTCATGGGAGAAATAACCAAGCATTCAGATACGACTAGTTTTACCGATGCCATGTCAGGTTTTAATACAGTTTTTAGATTAGCACAATTTACAGATTCATTTAGACTTGCCATGTCAATGTCATTATTGCCAACATCTTCTTATGCATTCTCTTCTGGCCGTTATCATAGATTTTTAAGATTAAATATTCATGGCTGCTGGCTTAATCTTGCCTGGGGATTTTTCACATTTGCATTAATTCAAATTTTCTGTAAACAAATTGCATCAATATTCTCTAAAAGTCCTTCATTTATTGAAGCATCATCAAAAATGATGAAAAATGCAAACATAGAAGCTCCAATTGCTTGGGTGAGATTTAATATTCAAACTTTATTACAAGCTCTAAGTTTTGGTGGAAGAGCAACATGCTATTCGTTTTTATCTCATTTTATTGTTAATATCGGAACATACTGCCTTTTATATTATACCGATAAAACAAATGTTCCAAGAATGATGTATGCTTATGCTTTATCTGCTGGTATTTCAATATTCTTTGGTATATTTTTCGTCATAAAACCAATTAAGTTTGTGTATGATAAAATGAAAGAAGCTAGTGGCGATAAATCAGATATAGTTGACAACATTGATAATAATACTAGTGAAACAAAAAGTATAAATGTACTTAATGAAACAGACCAAAATGATACAGAGGAAAAATCATTTGTAGAACCAGAAGAAGACAAAAAAAATGATTTATAAATAAATACATAGAATTATATCTATTTCCAATATGTCATTATTTGTTTTTTAATAATTCATATATAATATATTCAAAGTAATTAAGAAAAAAGATAATCAAGAAATATTACTCAATAAAATAAATATTTTAAAATCTAAAATTATTGAACGATGCAATCTTTATTTGTGCTAAAATAAATCGCAAGATTGAATTCTGAATTTCTATCAAAAATTTAAAAAAATCTTTTCAAAATTGAATTACTTTCTGCGATTCTCTTTATTCTATTCAATTGATTTCAGAAGATGGTTGATTTCAATTCTATTTGAAAATAATATATCTTTTTTAATGCTGTTATATCTTCTATTATTTAGCATTAAATCATTTCCAAAATTCACAATTCTTTTAGCTGATGATAATGATATATCACAATGCAACCAAATCAGTAGCAATTTTGAAAATTATTTTAATACTGGAATATATAAGAATTTGAATTTCACAAGAGATCAAGCTAGCGATATTTCTAAGGCTTATCAAGCATTTTTATGTACATACAAAAAATTGGATATTGATGATGCTTTGGAAAATGTCAATAAAAATACAGAAGTTTTAATTATATATGCTATTGAAGTTGATAATGAAATTGATTTTAATAAGCTAAAAAATAAAATGGCTGTCTATGTATTGAATGGTGAAGATATATATACAAAATTAGGAAATTCTGAAAAACCAAAAAATATGTTTTCTCAAATATCAATGTTATCCAGTAGTATTTTAAAAGTTCTTAATGATTCTGAATCATATATAATTTCAAAGAAAAAAAATAAAAAAGCAAGTACTATCGAAATAGAAGGATCAATGTCAAATAAAGTGTCATTTTTAGCTATTTTCGATCAATATAATCTGAAATTTAAGTCAGATGTCGACTGTCCTTATATTTATTTAAGAAATTGTCAATTTCAATTAAATTCATTTGAAATTCAATCGGCAAATTTACTTGTTGATCCAATATCTTTTGAATCTTTATATTCAATTAGGAACAAAGTAAAAATATCTGCTAATGAATTTGGATTAATTGTCGATAAAAAGCAAACAATCAGACTTTCATTTTCAACAAATAATGTCAATTTTGTGTTTTCAAATCAAGATTTTCCTCAAGAGGAATCAAACTATCAAACATTTACATCATCGCCAATACCAAATTCTTGGTTCAAATCTATTAGTGTTGTTTCTTTATCAATTCAATATAGTCTTTATTTAACTCAAGATTTTGTGCCAAATGAAAGTGTTCTTCCTTTAATTAACATTAGTATTAAAAGTAATGATGATATTTCTTTATCAGTACTTGATAAAGAAAATATTGTTATACGTACAGAGAGTTATAACCAAAATGCATGGAATCAAATTAATAATAAGCCAACAATTTCATTAGATTACAATTCAGATCAATATTCAGTTGAATCTCCAAATGATATAGAAGTGGTTAATCAAAACTCAAACCAATCAACTGGAATCAATAAGAAAAAGAAAATTATCATACTTTCAGTGATTAGTGCTGCTGCAATCGCAATAATTTTAATCGTCCTCATATGTATCATTGTAAGAAAGAACAGGAATAAGACACAAGTTGTTTACATAAATCAGGATTCTCATCAAGGAAATCCGTCCAAAAAAGATTTTAAAGATGATATAACTAAGAACAACGATGAAAAAGAACTCTCAGATCAAGAAAAAATTGAAGATGACGAAGATGATTGTGGTCCAAGTAATCACAATATTAATGCATTTGATTATAACAACCAACCTCAAAATGATTCGTTTCCTCCTCCAACTATTGAAAGCCAGAGCTATTTACCATACGATTCTCCAAATTCTGCCTATACTACTCCTTTTTGAGGTAATTAAAAATATTTTATATGAATAATCAGAACAAATATATATTTGAAATTTATCATAATTATGATTAAGGTTTTTCTATCGTTCTTTTTCTGAGATAAAATAATTTGTAAACTTTTCAAAATTATTTTATTTGGCTTTTTATTAATACAATACATGGTGAGATTTTGTGCAAAAATTCATCATAAAATCTAATGATTAAAAAATATCCTGAGTTTAATTGCTGATTTGCATTACAAGTATTTTCGGTTTTAATTATATATTCTCACCATGCTTTAATCTGGCCGATTTAATGATTAATACCGAATTTTAATAAATTGGAAAAAGTTCAAATTTCTTATTACATATTAAGTATTTTAGGGAAATTGTAATTGTTTTTGTTTTTATAACTGTTTGTTATTTAAATAATAAGATTAATAAAAAACAAAAATTGTTAAATTCAAAAGAAAAATTAAAAATATTATTTTTTTTTTTTTTTTTTTTTCACTTTCTCAAAAAATTCATTTAGTCTATTTAAATTCAATAGCCTATTTAAATTCATAACTGTATATAGGAATTTTAATTTTTTGATATAACATTATCTTTTCAATATTTCGCCTATGTTCTCAAATATTGAGAGAATTTGAATGACCTTTTCAATATTTGAATCTTTTGACTCAATATATAAAGAAAGAATTATATTTGAGAAGAAACAAACACCAATCTACACTGGAGATGTGCCTCAAGTTCGCACTGTAAAAGATTATTAGTTTATTTAGAAAAAAAAAAAAAAAATGGTTCAAAATAAAGGTAGTGACACGAATAACTTTTGAATATGTAAAAAAAAGAGTTATCAAAAAGTGGAAAATAAAATACTCTTATTGCAAATAAATACCAATACATTCTATTATCTATTTTTAAATATTTTAAAATATCAAAAACCAATTATAAAAAAAGATGAATCTGTTTGAGATCTCGAGATCTCGGTAATTGATATCAAGTTTACAATTATTTTCATATCACATTTCATATCGGATATATTGATAATCGATAATCTCGATATCAGATTTTTAAACTGATAATCGAGTATCAGATGAAAAAAGTGACATTTATGATATCGATTCTCAAAATAACAAGTCTATTCAAAATTGATATTTTCCAATTTATTTAAATCAAATAATGAAAATCTTTTTAATGAGTTTTTTTTCAAATAGGTAACAAGAAACTAATTAATATATTTAATTCAGTTTTTCTCAATTTAACTAATTTTTATTTGATTCATTGAATATTCTTTGCCATTTTTGTAACTCAATATGAAGGATGAAACATTATAAATGCACGTATACATCTCCATACTTGACATTTTCAATGATTCTCTTATTTATGTTTTCATCAAATTCAATAATTCTATGCTGATTGCAGGAATCAAAGGCCTGCTCATCAATCTTTATCACATTTCGAGGAATAAAAATGCTTTTGATTGATGACCTAACAAATGAGTTTTCAATGACCAGAAGTTGAGAGCCAATTGGAAATTCAACGAACTGTAGCTTGGAACAAAAAGCATCACCAAAATTTGTTCCATCTTCCGTGCACTACCGTTGTGCTAAAGCCCCTTCTTCTTGTATTATATAATAAACAATTGTTACCTCTTCAAAACATTATCTTTTGTTGAAATTTAACAACTGTTGAGCAAAAAAAGTTGAGTGCAAAAAACGGAACTTCGAGGAGTCGAACCGCTATCTCCGATTCCATCTTCGTTGCACTACCGTAGTGCTAAAGTCCCTTCTTCTTGGATTATATAATAAACAATTGTTTCCTCTTTAAAACAAGATATGAATACTTAACATGGTGGAGATATTTTTGAATATTATAATTTTTATTCTCAAATTTTTCAAAAAATGAAAAGCGTGTAAAATAATTATAATTGCCAAAAGTTGGAATTTAGGTAACTATACATTAAAATAATAAAAAAATGGTGCAAAAAAATATTTTTTTTTTTTTTTTTTTTTTTTTTTGATTCCATGAACTAAATTATACTATGCTATTTGTAATTCAAAATGAAGGAGGAATCATCACAATGGCACGTTTACATTCTCCATGTTTGATATTTTCAATGATTCTCTTATTTATGTTTTCATCAAATTCAATAATTCTAAGCTGATTGCAGGAATCAAAGGCCTGCTCATCAATCTTTATCACATTTCGAGGAATAAAAATGCTTTTGATTGATGACCTAACAAACGAGTTTTCAATGACCTGAAGTTGAGAGTCAATTGGAAATTCAACGAACTGTAGATTGGAACAAAAAGCAAATGCATCATCACAAATTTTGATGACATTTCGTGGAACCACAAAACTCTCAATTGTCGAAAACATAAACATTTTATCGCCAATTGTTGCCAATTTTGAATCGGGATGAATTGCAACGTGAGAAAGATTTTTGCAACAGAAGAAGGCGCCCTCGCATATCTCTGACACTTGAGGTGGAATAAAGATGCTTTTGATGAGTGTCGCAGAAAAAGCGTATGATTCAATTTTTGTAATATCTGATGGAATTGTCACTTTTTTAACATCACGCTCAGCAAAAACAAGGACATCAAATACGTCACTCTCAATTTTTGTTTTGCCAACGATCAGTTTGCCATCACAGCAAGAAGAAATGTTTTTCTGGCTATTTTGAATCACTGAAATCTTCTTCAAATTGGGAACACCAGCACACCAGCCACTTTTTAGCTCACAAATACTTGATGGAATAGAAAGCCTCTCAATTGCTGAGTTGTCAAATGCATTGCTCTCAATCATTCGAAGCTCTGAATTTTCAGGGACATCAACACTAACCAGTCCTTCACACTTTATAAAGGCGCCTTCACAAATTTGATTCACGTGGATTGGAATCGTGATGTGATTAATTGACGAATGTGCAAATGATTTCAATCCTATCGTTCTGATTTCAGAATCAGTTGGAATTTCAACTTCCAAAAGATTTTGACAGCCATAAAAAGTGCCTTCTTCTATTGATGTCACTTTTTTTGGTATGAAAATACTTTCAATTGATGACTTAGAAAAAGCAAATTTTTCAATTGTTTGAAGTTCAGAACTTTTTGAGAACTCAACTTTTTGAAGGTGATTACAATTGAAGAAACAATTCTCACCAATGCTCGTAACATGTGATGGAATGAAAATCTGTTCAATTGGCGAACACGAAAATGCTTTTTTCTCAATTATTTGAAGTTTTGAATCAATTGGAATTTCAATACATTTAAGTTTTTGACAACAATAGAAACTTTTTGAACAAATATTGGTGATGTGATGTGAAATTGAAATGTTTTCAATTGATGAACAGGAAAATGAATATGGACCAATGATCTTGACGCTTTCAGGAATTGAGAGACTTTTGATGTTTCGATTTGCGAAAATTAAAACATCAAAATTGTCACTTTTTGAATCAGATTTCCCAATGACTATTTCATTGTTGTGGTTCTTAAAGTGTGGATTATTTTTATTTACTAGAACTTTATTTAATTTTGTAACTCCAGCACACCAGCCTCTTTTTAGCTCAGAAACGGTTGATGGAATTGTAAGGCTTTCAATTGTAGAATAAATAAATGCGTGCTTTTCAATTACATGAAGTCCGGAATCTGGAGGGAAGTCAATTGATTTTATAGACGAGTACTTGAATGAATCTTTCGATATACGTGTGATAATAAATTCATCAGATTCATACTTTATTGATCTAGGAATTAAAATGTGATCTTCATGATCTTCAAATCCAATTACCGCTGCTGTTTTGTCTTCTTTATTTAAGGAAAATGACAAATTCCCTTGGGCTATTTTTTTCATTTATCTTATAGATTTTCCATGAAACTTTTTGTAAAGTTTATTTTTTACACTTTAATCAAAAAGTTTATCACAAAATATCATATTTTATTTTTTATATTTATTTATGACCAAGGCGAATCATTACCATAATATGGTGGATTAACTGTTGTTCCATTTTTAATAAATGCTTCAATATTAGTCCAAATTTCTTGCTCATATTCTGGCATAACTGAGTGTCCAGGTCCGTCAACAGCAATAAGGGTTGAATTTGGGATAATATCACGATATTTTACTGTAGCTTCAAAGCTAATGTAATCAAATTGTGTTTTAACTACAAGAGATTTGCCTGTATATTTTTTCAAATTATCGTATGGAGATTCAACAGTAGCAGAATTTCTTCCTGTCATTACATTTGACCAAAATCCATAACCAGCGCCAGGATAGTTATAAAATTTACCGGATCCAGGCATCATATTTAAGCCATCATGGAATTTAATGAATAAGTTATCGACATCTTTTTCATCCATTAATACGAACAAACCCATTGGATAAAAAATCATAGATAAAGCTTGGCACATTAAATAATGGAAGTTTTTGAATAATATTTTCATTTGATCCTTTTTTCCTTCTTTTGTTAATTTAGGATAACTATCATCACCATCCCAAATGTCACCAGGTGAAATAAAAATACTATTATCAACATTTGTAGGATGTTGTGATATATAATTTGACGCCAAAGTACCTCCAAATGAAAATGATATCAGATTTATTTTTTCTGCGCCAATTGTTTTTCTTATTGCTTCCAAATCATCTATATGCCTTTGTAAAGTATATTTACGACAATCATTTAAGCGTGATGATTTTCCACAGCCAAGTTGATCATATTGATATACTTTATATCCTTTTGATAATAAACTATCAACAAAATAATACTTGTGGTCCATTGGTGAACCTGGTCCTCCATGCAACAATATAAACGGGCTTTTTTGAGTTGAGTTTTCATCAAATTCATAATATGCAATTGTTGATCCTGTTGAAAGCTCCCAATAGCCAGTAGGAATATTGGTGAAATCTCTCATTTGATCAGCATGCAAGTAAAACATTACCAAGTATAATGAAAGAGTAATTACATATGTAACCGCAAATATTATGAGAGATACGAAAAATTGTTTTTTACGATCTTTGTTAAGAAAACTTCCAATTATTAATCCTAAAAATGAAACACCGCACGTCATTATGAATAATGATATTAATTGAATAAAAAATCCAAGAAATCTATTTTTTGATGCTCCTGCAACACCAAATAATACTTGTGATGAAACAAATATTCCATAAATAATTGCAAAAATGATTAAAATGATTCCAAATACTTTTAATGTTTTTTGAATTATTTTTTGAATGTTATTAGTATCATTTTCTGCTGCACTAACCGAATATGATGCTTCTCCATCTTCAGGTTTGTTTAAATATTCGTTTATTGAATCCATGTTGAATAAATAATAAAATAAAAATAGTGTTCGATATTCAATGAGTTTATGAATAATAATTTAATTTTTTTCAAATTTTTGAATATCGAGCATTATTTAAACAAACAAAATTTTGATAGCAATTCAATTAATTCAATTAATTCAATTAATTCAATTTTTTCACCGAATTTTTATTTCATTGAAAAAGATGTATGGAGTTGTTATATTGAGATAAATCTAATTTGTCATATCGGCCTTTTTATCTCAATTAATCAAATAAATTGGATTATAAGTTTGGAATATATTTTACATTTTGTTTTTTGAGAATATTTTTGAGTTATATCTGGAGAATTGACTTCAATATACATTTTTTCTAACCAAAATTGCAATATTGCTTTTAGTTGCATTGTTGGTAGTCTGGTCAGCAGTTTTTGAGAGTATATCTCTAAATGAGATATTTGCGCAAATATCTGAGGAAGATTTCGCAACTATTTTGGGAAGACTTCGCAAATATCTGAGGAAGATTTCGTAAATTAGTAATTTTATTATTATTTTCAGAGAATAATTAGCCAAATAATTCAAAAAGTCATTCTTCCATTTTCATTTGACAACGGTTTTAAGGCCAAAATTGACCTTTTTTGTGCGGGCAATTACGATTGAGGGCAATTACGATTTCCCTTTTTTTTTTTATTTTTCCTTTATCAGTATGATGAAGATTAAAAATGAGGACATTCAAACCTAACTTTTTTCAATCTAAATCTTTTTTAAAAATTTGCGTTTTGAAATTCCTAAAAAATTAAAATATCTAGTTTTCAGGTGAATTTTATTTCAATAAAAATATATAATCATAGTTAATAAACAATATTATAAATGAAAACATTTATTAATTTAATCGATCTTTAAAAAACTCTAATAATTGATCCGATTTGATTTTGTTGTTTCTCGAAATTGAACAGAGGAATACGCTCACCATTTAACCAACAACTTGTTAAACATATGGGTATTATCTGGTAAGGAAATTTCCAAAACCTTGTGCCATTTTATTTTCAAGCATTTCTAATTAAGTTTTTTTAGATAAACATTTGAGATTTTTGAATAAAAAAAATAAATACTTTACAAATGAAATTGATACTCTGAGCTCTAAAAATAATTGAGTGCTCATCTTAGAGGAATAAGCTTATTTTCTTCATCATGATGATTTTGATAACAAGGTTCTCTCAAATCAAGTTTGTCATAAATATAGTCAATTTTATCACATTTTTAGAAGTTTTAATTAAAATAATGAGGTCGACAAAACTTCTAAATTAATTATCCAACAAACAATTTTTTTCTATGAACAAATCTTTGATAAAATATGGAGGGGAAAAAACATCTTTTTTGTTATCAGTTTTCTTTTGTTGTTGATCAAAAAAAAAAAAAAAAAAAAAAAAAAAAAAATCGATTCACTCAATCCACTTTTGCTAAAAACTACAAACACTCAATTTGGATGTTCACAAGTGAATTTTCATGCCATTCTGTGTTAATCCAAATGTTAACCATATAAACAAGTCTAATCCTTGAAATTTTAAATAGATCTTTTGGTACTATTGATTTATATCTGTTATATTCATATTTAGTATTTAATATATAATATAATAATTTTACAAGCTAATATATCATTAATATATATTAAAAAGGAGAAGATAAAAATGTTTTGAAAAGAAAATATCAAATTTGAATGCAATTTGTCACAATTTATTCGACGGAACTTTTTGTAAAAATTAATTGTGTGAATTTAGAAAATATGAAATATTGATTTATCTCAATTAATAAATAATAAATAATATAATATATTAATTATATATGAATTATATAATATTTAAAATATATATAAAACAAAAAATTAATGTATTAATTTATATTTAATAAGATATTATATTTTTAAAATAAAGCTTTATTTCATTATGAGTGAAAACGCCTCAACACATCCGCACTCAATAAATGTAAATGACGCATCTCTTTATATTTCCGGATACGAATTTGGGCCTGGTGTATCAAAAATAATAATTTCGCTTTCACGAACAGTTGATAACGTAAAAAAAGAAGGAGCTTCAATTTGTACAAATGGAAAAGAAAGGACAATTCAAAACATTTATTTATCTAATTCAAAAGGAGATCATGCATCAGGCAGCTCTAATTATGTTACAATTGAATTAGATATAACAATGGAACCAAATTGCAGTCCATTCTCTTTTAATTGGAAAACTTTCCAAAATGAATGGGTCCAAAAATATGAGGTAAAAGCGACATTTCATTTTACTGTTGATGGAAAAGATTATGATACCTCATTTGAAGGTGATTGCATTAAAAATCGTATTTGTCCAGCTATTGAACAATTTACTTATCATTCTACTTTTAGTGGAAAATATAAAAATCCTATGACTCAAAACGATGATTTAGTTACTCTCCAGATCGGAGCCTATGAACCTAAGCATCTAAAAGAAGACAATGCAAAGAATCCATTAATCATATGGCTTCACGGTCAAGGTGAAGGAGGGAAAGATATTGAAATCGCATTACTTGGCAACCAAGTAACAGCGCTCATAACCCCCAAAATACAGTCATATTTCACAACCAAAAATGGTTCCACAGGCGCTTACGTCCTTGCTGTCCAAACTCCAACATATTGGATGGATGGAGGCGATGGCTTGAACAGTAACGGCGACGTTGAATCCAGATATACGCAAGCCTTAATGGATGCCATTAAAGATTACGTTTCAAAGAATCCAGATATTGACACTAATCGAATATATTTGGGCGGTTGCTCGAATGGCGGCTTCATGACCATGAATTTACTAATAAAATACCCGGACTACTGGGCAGCTTCCTACATGACGTGCGAAGCCTATCCATTCATGAAGTGCCAGCGAGATTCCGAAGGAAAATACATCGTAAAAGAAGGATCACAATTTGCATCAGAAGTCCTTCCAAGCGAAGAACGATGGTTCACTGACGAGAAGCTCAATGCAATCAAGAACATTCCAATGTGGCTTGTCCATTGTGCAGAGGACCCGCTTGTTTCTGCCGTTCGTTTTTCATTCCCGACTTACAAAGAGTTGCTCAAACTTGGCGCCAGAAATTGCTGGTATTCGTACTTCCAGACAGTTGAAGGAAAGGACATCCCTGGGATGAAGTACTTCGGACACTGGGTTTGGATTCGCTTGTTCAATGACCAAATTACAAGAGTTCAAGATCGTGAAAAAATTTTGAATTCATCTGACCAGGAAACTTTTGGTTACGTTGCAAATAATGAAGGTGGAGGAACCCAAAAAGCTGCTGATGATAAAGGAACTTATGAAAGCATTTTTGCATGGCTAAATGCTCAAGTGAAGAAATGATTGTGTCATTTATAATTTTAAATTGAAAGAATCTTTTAGCTAAACTTCTTCTTTTGTTTTGGTCAAAATTCACAAAGTAATGGTAATGGTTTAGATGATATATTTATTTGGTTTTCAATCAATAATAAAACAAAATAATTTATCATTCGATATAATATACCAAAAAAGAAATTTTTTATTCAGACACTTATTTCTATGGTATTTGTTTTTTATGAAACAAAAAAGCTTTTTTTTTTTTTTTCCATTATTCAGATACTTTATGATATATTCAGAATTTTTACGATTAATTCAGAATTTTTACGAATTATTATTCAATATTTCAAGGTCAAAAATTCGTTTTGTTGTTAATCAAAAAATTAGAAATGACTTCACTTTTTATTATTCTTTAAATAAAAATGTGGAAAGAAGCCGCACAAATGCCAACTAGAATGATCAGAGACATGAAAGTCTCAGCTATTGGATATGGCTCAATGGGATTGTCGCATGGCTATGGTGCAATTCCAAGTCATGATGAATCAATTCGTCTTCTTCGTCAGGCATACAAGGATGGATATACATTTTTCGATACGGCTGAAGTATATGGAGATGGTCACAATGAAGCACTTGTTGGCGAAGCATTAGAAGAAGTTCGTGATAAAGTTATTCTTGCCACCAAATTCCAGCTCACTGACGATAATCCAGAATTTCTAACCAAAGAAGGAATCCTAGCTGATGTTCGAAAGAGATTAGAAAGATCACTCAAATTATTAAGAACAGATTATGTTGATCTTTATTACTGGCATCGTATTGCACATGCAAAACTCGAAGACGTTGCATGGGCAATGGGCGTTCTTATCAAAGAAGGAAAGATCAAAGCATGGGGAATCTCACAAGCAGATGAAGCACAAATCCGTTTGGCACATTCAATCACACCTTTGACAGCCGTCCGGAATGAATATTCAATCATGGAACGAATGTACGAAAAAGAGATTCAAGTATGCAAAGAACTTCGAATTGGATTCGTTCCATTCTCCCCTCTCGCTAGCGGTTTCCTATCAGGAAAAAACACAGCTGAAACGAAGTACTCAGGCGATGATGTCCGTCGTGTCATCACACGTTTCGATCCAGAGAACGTCAAGAAGAACCAGGAATTGCTTGATCTCATCAAGAAAATTGCAAATGAAAAGAAATGCACGCCAGCACAAGTTTCCCTTGCGTGGATCATGGCCAAATGTGACAATGTCGTTTCAATTCCAGGCTCAAGAACAGATGAACGCATCAAAGAAAACATAGAATCATCACTTCATGAACTTACACCAGCCGAATATCAATCTATTGAAGAAGCGCTTGCAAAGATTCAAATTCATGGAAATCGTACTGATGAAGATATCATGAAGCTTCATTCAGTTAAATAAATTGTAAATCTGAATAAACTAAATCCAAACTAGTATTATATCATTTATTTTATTTCATTAATAAAACATAATGACTTGCAAAAAAAAGCCTATTTTAACTTTTTCAATGCATTTAGCCAAAATATCTTTAATGGATGATAGTTGAATGAAAATTTTTTTTTAGATGAAAAATCGAATTAAAAAAGAATAAAAAAAAATTTTGTAAATTTTGAATTCAAGATGATCATTAAGTCTTTCTGTTGTCGTTTTGCCATAGACATTCAATATAATCATTAGAAATTTCATTTTTTATTTCCAAAATCAAAAGCAAACAAACCTTTTTAAAATTTCAATTCAATAAATTTCAAATAAAAATAGAAATAAATGAAATAGCCAAAAAGATTTAATCTTTATAGTCAACACCACCACTAACACGAATATATTGTATTTCAGAGTCAATAGAAGGAGTCGCTGCAATAATGCTGCTCTCGTCGTCATCGTCATCAATTTCTTCATCTTCTTCGCCTTCAGACTGGTTGGAGGACGACGATTCCTGCGCCTCTCTCGCGAGTCTCTCCACGAGTCTTGCCGGAATGTGAACCTTCGCTCGCTTTGGCTGCTCCTTCTTCACTTCCTCCTTAACGTCTTTCTTTTGCTCTTCTGCCTGCTGGCTGGCTGAAGAGCTCCTCGGGAGCTGCTGTTGCTGCTCGTTGTCGTTGTCGTTGTCAGTCTCTGTTGGCTGGAACTCCCTGATGCCCTGCTCGAGGTCGTCTCTCTCGTGCGGCTGCCAGTCCTGGACGTCCTCTGCTCTCTCTTTGTGGTAGGGCGCTTCATTGTCAATGTCTTCTTCATAATCATCGTTACCTTCTTCAAGTCTATCTTTTCCATTCTTGTAATCTTCATCATCATTATTATTATTAATAGTTTGTTCATTCATTTCTTCTTCTTCTTCTTCTCCATTAGTTATGGTTTGTTCATTTTCTTGATTATCATTATAATTGTTTTCTTTTGGTTCATTTTGTTCTTCTTCTAAATCTTCTTTTATTTCAATTTCACCATCTTGAAGGTCAATTTTGATCTCCCTGGTTTGAATTTGAATTTGGTCAGAGGGAGGAGAGGCGAGTTTGGCTTCTGGGCTAATTTGCTTCTGGTAGGAATGGAATTCGTCCATGTCCGTGCCTGGGAAAAGAAGATCGCCACTCTCGAAGTACTCGAGTATCTTATCAAAAGATATTCTGTCTTTTGGAATCCAGTCCCACATCATTTTGAGAATGTCTCTCTGCAGTTGAGTAGCTGCTCTGCTGATTGGTCTGTCGTGTTTTGCAAGTCTCTCGAAGAATTCTTTTGCAGAATTAACTGGTGGATCGAATTCTACTGGCTCAATGAGTGCTGCGTAAATAATTGAATAAGCGTAAACGTCTAATTTGAGATGAAGATTGGTTGGTCTCTTTGACTTTGGCAATCTTTTATCATTAATTTTTTTGATTGAGTAAAAGTTCGTTAAATAGGGATGAAATTGGTCATCAAGGTAAATGTTTCTAGCATTTAATTGGGAAAAGAAATAATTGTGTTGATGAATACAATTCATTGCATTCGCAATACCATATGAAATAATGGATTTTTGGGTTGGAGTTAAAATTTTTGATTCTGAAAGTACATTTTCATGCGCAAAACCAATGTAGTCCGAAAGTTTTCCTTTTTCAGGGAAATGATAATAAGATTCAATAGAATTATTAGGAGAAATTGATAATTGAACAAGTTTCATAATAGCTGGATGCGAAAGTTGATATTGCTCATAGAGGTTTTGTATATAAACCGAAATATTCGAAGAATCAAAACATTGCTTTGAAATCAGTAAATTTGAATTTTTTTGGTCCAAAAAAACTTGAGCTGTTAAAAGTTCACCATCACGGGTGAGGAGATTTGTCTTTTTTGGCTTGGAATAAGGAATTAGAATATCTGTGAAAGATTTATTCATCTATATAAATTGTATAAAAAAACTATTTTCAATAAAAATGAATAATCTCATATAATTTTTTCAATAGTATTTTTTTCGTTTTTTTGAATACGACGATATTTTTCCTTTCAAAAAATATACATCAAGATCTTTGTTTATCTTCAAAAATAATGATTTAAATTAATAACATTGAGGCTTTATTCAATTCCTTTAACAATATTATTGAAGAAAATTTGCATTTATTGATTTGGATAATAAATACCGATTGATTAGATAAAGATTAGTTTTTGTCATCAGAATCCCTCAAAAAAAGCTGTAAAATAAGATTAAAAGCAAAATTCAGTATTAATGAATTTGCTCAATAAAAATTTTTTTTTTGATAAATGCTGAAAGAAAAAACTCCTTCGTTATATACTAAAGAAAATACTGGATATTAATAATAATAAAAACATTTTTTTTTTATTTAACAAATGTTAACCGAAATTTCCCCTTTATTGTAACTGAAATTACCCTTGATATAATTAATGATGATTTCTTTATTCGCCGCACTTTGCACGAGCTTGATCCCTATTCCAAAAAGACCTCCTGGAATACATTATGGACCAAGTTCGGCACCAATCAATATTGAAGTTTTTGTTGATATAACTTGTCCAGCCTGTGCAGGAGATTACAATACAATTAAACAAGTTTTAGCCGCATATCCAACCCAAGTTAACGTCGTTTATCACTTCTTTGAGCTTCCTTCTCACACTTGGTCCTACCTTCTTACTCGATCGCTATTTGCTTGCTATAAAGAATCAGAGGAATATGCAAAGAAAATGATTGATGGACTTTTTGGCGATTACGACCAAACCCAGTTTTATCCAACTACTTTGGAAAATACAGGAGAAGCCAAAGTTGAAGAACTCGCTGAACAGTATGCTGTTACAAAAACTGGAATTGACAGAAATACATATAAGGTTAATTATGATGATGCTGATGTTGTTAAGATGACACGTATTGAATTCAAACACTCATTCGTTCATAAATTAAAAGGAACCCCAACTATTTATGTTAATGGCGTCGAAGCATTTTTAGGCGGGCCATCTTTTCAAGAATGGAAGGAACTTATTGATTCCCTTCTTTAAATTTAGTTAACTTAATTAAAAAATTTGTTTAACCCAATTTCTATTATAACGTTTTATTTTTTTGAAAAAGTTATAAACGTTAATATTAATATTATTTGTTCAAACATGCAGTTTATAAGCAGATTATTATAATTTTGCGCTTAAAAATACTTCATTTCTTGGGACACCAGATTTCTTAATTCCTCGACCAACGCCTTCTTCGTTATAATATGCATTTACAATACAAATTAAATGATATCCATCTTTTAATGCAACTTTCAAGCTTTTTTGCGCCAATTTGAAGAAACTTTTGAAAGAATGTGAAATTAAACTTAAGTTATTCAAATTGAATTACATCCTTATTGAACAATACTTATAGATTGATGTCCTCTTCACCATGGTGATCATGGTTTGATTCATGAACAATTATTTACTGATTTAGCAAATAAATATCACATTATAGATTCAGCAATCCAAGCTAAATGTATATCGAAATCGATAATCAAATTATAGATTTATCAATCAAGTCTAAATGAAAAATTTTAATATCTAAAGAATAGTTTATAATTAATAAAATAAATATTATATAAATTGCATTTTTTTTTTTAGTTTATTTATTAATTTGCCTACTTATTTTTAATGATTTTGTATCGTTCTATTAAAACCAGCAAATATATTAAAGCGATCAACTCTGCGCCGAATTTTTTCAATATCATAATTTCTATTTGTTGTAATTTCTCCATTAACGTCCTTTATTGCTTGAATAATTTCCATTGCTCCCGAATTTCTTTTATTCTTGGAGCAAGGTAAATTATTGGTATAGGTAGATTATTGATATTGCTAAATGAAAATTTAATGAAATATACTATATATAAAATGTAATTAAAATTAGAATAAAAAAGCTTTATAATGTATTTTTATTAAAAAGTTTCTTTTTAATCATAAGATATTGATATTTATATTTTCATTACATTTTTCTATTGATCAATAGAATATATTATTTTATAGGATTTATATTTATTTTTTTATGCCATCATCATTTATAATAAATTTCGATATCTATATTCTTTTACATTTGATTAGTATATAAATATATAAAAAAAATAAATCATTATTTGTTTTATAAATGGAAAAAGAATTGTTTTGCTTCAATCAAAATTTTTGATGACATGTGATGTAAAAGAAAGAAACTCATCGAAAATGGAGTCGGGAATGTTCAAAATACCTATTGAAATATACGAGAAAGACATGAATACAGAATCTTTGAAAGAAAATAAGGAAAAAATTATTGATCTTTTCATGAACCATAATAATCTCGTATATGAAACAGATTTTATTAAAGTTAAAACAAAACTGCATCGTGCGTGCAGAGAATGCGACCTTGACCTAATTAAAATTTTATTATGCGAAACGATTGTAGATGATTCGAAACGTATTTTTTACAAAATTGACAAAACAAACAAAACAGCATCATTATTCCAAGTCGATGGATATGGAAATAGCATTACCATTCCGCGAACAGTTAAACATGAATCGACAGATTATCTAATCACAAGCATTTCGAAATGTCATTATAGCGTCGAATATATCGAATTTGCAGAGGACTCTGCCATCGATACGATCTACAGAGGTGCATTTGTAAATTCAAAAATTAGTGAACTTAATATTCCAGCAAGTTTGAAAAAATTAAAAACAGGCTGGTGTGATTTTGTGTTCTATTTAAACAAAATTACAATTTCACCATTGAACGATCATTTTGTACTCAAAGATGGCAAATGTTTACTTGGAAAAAGTGAAGAAAACAGTAATGAATTTGACGTTCTTTTATTTGTATGCCGTGATGCCGTTGAAATTTCAATTCCGTCAACCATCAAAATCATTTCATCATATTCATTTTTATATTGTCAAAAACTGACAAAAATTAATATTCCAACCGACTCCAACTTACAAACAATTGAACCATATGCATTCAAATGCACAACTTTCAAAGAAATTTATTTTCCTTCTAAATTAAAAGAATTAAAAAAAGGATGGTGTTGTGAAACAAGTGGTTTGACTGAAATTACAATTTCACCTTTGAACGATCATTTTGTATTCAAAGATGGCAAATATTTACTCGGAAAAAGTGAAGAAAACAGTAATGAATTTGACGTTCTTTTATTTGCTATTCCTAAAATCATAGAAGTTTCAATTCCATCAAACATAAAAATCATTTCATCATATGCGTTTTCAAAACATCATCTGAAAAAAGTTGAGATTCCAAAAAATTCTAATTTACAAGTAATTGAATCATATGCATTTGAAAGGACATCTATCAGAGAAATTTTTATTCCATCAAAAGTTACAAAAATATGCAAATATGCTTTTGATGATTGTTGTAGTTTATCAAAAGTTGAATTTCAGGCTGATTCTAATTTACAAATAATAGAAAAGCATGCATTTAAAAGTTCATGCATCAAAGAACTTTTCATTCCATCAAAAGTTACAAAAATATGTAAATATGCATTTGCCAAATGTTATTATCTGGAAAAAGTTGAAATACCAACAAATTCTAATTTACAAATAATTGAAAAAAAAGCATTTGAATCCACAAATTTATTTGAAATTTATTTTCCAGCAAGTTTGAAAAAAGTGGAAGGAGATAGTTTGAACTTCATAAAAAATTTATCAAAAATTACAATTTCACCTTTGAATGATCATTTTATAATTAAAGATAACAAATATTTACTTGGGAAAAGTGAAGACAATGATGAATTTGACATTTTTGTATTTTCATATCGTAATATCAAAGAAATTTCAATTCCATCAAGCGTAAAATTCATTTCATCACATACATTTTTCTACAATCAAGATTTGACAAAATTTGAAATTCCAAAAAATTCTAATTTACAAAGAATTGAATCAAATGCATTTGAAAGAACATCTATTAGAGAAATTTTCATTCCATCAACAGTTTCAAAGATATGTGCATATGCTTTTTGGGCATGCTATAAATTAGCAAAAGTTGAAATTCCAAAAAATTCTAATTTAAAAATAATTGAATCAAGGGCATTTGAAAGTACATCTATTAGAGAAATTTTCATTCCTTCAAAAGTCACTAAAATAGGTACAGGTGCATTTTTAAGTGATAAACTACTTCAGAAAGTTGAATTTTCAATTGATTCCAATTTGCAAACAATTGAACCAAGTGCTTTTAGAAGCACAGGTATCAAAAGCGTTTGGATCCCACCGAATGTTTCTAAAATAGACCAAATGGCATTTGAATATTGTAGTGAACTTCGAATAGTTGAATTTTCAGAAGGATCAAAGCTGAAAATATTTAAATATGACGCATTACCAAATAATAAAAAATTAATAGTTATGATTCCACCGTCATTAAGAAAATTGATTCCACCGTCATTAAGAAAATTGATTCATACTCAAAAATGTTTAACAAAAAGGGATATGGTTGCCAACATAGAGTCATTTTAAAACCTGTTCGTTTTACAGATAATGAATAGTTGTTATATTGTTTTACAACAAAGAATACTTGAGTAATGCTTTAGAATAATAATAATAAAAAAATAAATGATGTAATTAATAATATTGATTATTAAGATAGTATAAAAATGTTTTTATTTCATTTATAAAAACCAGTGATTAAATAGGGAAAAAAAACTGCCCTAAGAAGTCTTAAAAGTTCTACTTTTTGTATATATATATAAATAAAATGAGTAACAGTTTTAACAGGTTTTGCCCTAAAAAATTATGATGTCTACTTATTCTGGCATAAATTAAATCAAATCATTATTTTTCGAGAAGTTGGATAAGGTCATTAATTTATATTTTTTAATTTATATTTGATAAGAAAATAAGACAAATTTTTGTCACCAATTTTCATGAAAAAGCTGACTTCAATGAAACATGACAAAAAAGTGAAGTTATTTCAAATTTCATTTAAAATCAATGAATGATGAACAGTGGAATCTTACTGAATTCAGAAGAGATATAAATAATTATGAAATAGTTTCAAATATTGCAAATGGAGGTTTTAGTAAAATATATAAAATAATTGATTTGAACACAAATGAAGAATTGGTTGCCAAAACAATATTTTCGAGTAAAACTACCAATTTAATGATATATAGGGAGATTAAAATTATGATTCATTTTCAATCGCCAACATTTATTAAATTTTATGGATATTCATTGACTGATTTTGATGGTGAGAACAATATTACGCTTTTTATGGAGTATGTTAAAAATCAATCACTCGATGTTCTTTTAAAGAACGAAAGGGTTTGTTCCACTCCAGATGGTTATGATAATTCAGCAAGACAAAAAATATTAATTGGAATATCCTATGATTTGATGCTTTTACATCAAAACTTTGTAATTCATCGAGATTTCACGCCAGATAATATTTTAATTGATGAATATTTTTGTCCCAAAATTATTGATTTTGGCTTGTCAAAACAATGGGAAGAAGGACATGAATTCGAACAATCTATTGTTTGTGGGAAGCTGATGTATATGGCACCAGAAGTTGACGAAAGACATCTTTATGGAATGAAAATTGATATTTATTGTTTTGGATTAATATTATATCAAATTGTCAGTCGGAGAATTCAATACAAAGAACTATTAAATAAAAACTACTCAAATAAGGAACTAAATTACAAAATCAAAACAACTGAATTTATTCCAGAATTTGATATTTCAGTAAATGAAAATATCAAAAACTTGATTTTAAGATGTTTGGCAAAGAATCCAGAAGATCGTCCATCATCTGAAGAACTATTTTATAAATTGGCTTATGACAAAAATTATTGGTTCGATGATGTTGATGAAGATGAGATAAATGCTTATATAGATTATATTACTGGTCATGAAATAAAAACAAAATTTGAAATTGATGAAGGCAAAATAAAAGAACAGATTAATCATGTTGATCAAGTTTTTGATTTGTCAAATAATATTAATGAATTTCCTAAAAATCAAATATTTATGAGTAATGATCAAAAAGTGATTAGTTCGAGCATTAAAAACAAAACCTTTGGTAAGGTTGACAAATCTTTAAATGAAAATAAGAGTGAACCTGGAAAAAATTGTAAAATAAAAACTGATACTAATCAGGGATTTAACAAAGAACAAAAACCTGCTAGTATGAAGGAACCTATCATTAAGACCGAGCCTGCTGACAAAAAAGAGCCAATCATTCAGAAAAAGCCAATCATTCAAAAAGAGCCAATCATTCAGAAAGAGCCAATCATTCAGAAAGAGCCAATCATTCAGAAAGAGCCAATCATTCAGAAAGAGCCAATAATTAAGAAAGAGCCAATCATTCAGAAAGAGCCAATCATTCAGAAAGAGCCAATAATTAAGAAAGAGCCAATCATTCAGAAAGAGCCAATCATTCAGAAAGAGCCAATCATTCAGAAAGAGCCAATCATTCAGAAAGAGCCAATCATTCAGAAAGAGCCAATCATTCAGAAAGAGCCAATCATTCAGAAAGAACCTATCATTAAGAAAGAAGCTGCTGATAAGAAAGAGTCTATTGATAAGAAAGAACCTGTTGATAAGAAAGAACCAATAATTAAGAAAAAATCTTTTGATAAGAAAGAGCCAATCATTAAGAAAGAACCTGTTGATAAGAAAGAACCAATCATTAAGAAAAAATCTTTTGAGAAGAAAGAGCCAATCATTCAAAAAGAACCTATTATTAAGAAAGAAGCTTCTGATAAGAAAGAGTCTATTGATAAGAAAGAACCAATCATTAAGAAAGAACCAATAATTCCGAAAGAGTCAATTATTAAGAAAGAGACAATCATAAAGAAAGAACCTGTTGATAAGAAAGAGCCAATCATTCAGAAAGAGCCAATCATTCAGAAAGAGCCAATCATTCAGAAAGAGCCAATCATTCAGAAAGAGCCAATCATTCAGAAAGAGCCAATCATTCAGAAAGAGCCAATCATTCAGAAAGAGCCAATCATTCAGAAAGAGCCAATCATTCAGAAAGAGCCAATCATTCAGAAAGAGCCAATCATTCAGAAAGAGCCAATCATTCAGAAAGAGCCAATCATTCAGAAAGAGCCAATCATTCAGAAAGAGCCAATCATTCAGAAAGAACCTATCATTAAGAAAGAAGCTGCTGATAAGAAAGAGTCTATTGATAAGAAAGAACCTGTTGATAAGAAAGAACCAATAATTAAGAAAAAATCTTTTGATAAGAAAGAGCCAATCATTAAGAAAGAACCTGTTGATAAGAAAGAACCAATCATTAAGAAAAAATCTTTTGAGAAGAAAGAGCCAATCATTCAAAAAGAACCTATTATTAAGAAAGAAGCTTCTGATAAGAAAGAGTCTATTGATAAGAAAGAACCAATCATTAAGAAAGAACCAATAACTCAGAAAGAGCCAATCATTAAGAAAGAACCAGTTGATAAGAAAGAGCCAATCATTCAGAAAGAACCTGTTGATAAGAAAGAGCCAATCATTCAGAAGGAACCTGTTGATAAGAAAGAGCCAATCATTCAGAAAGAACCTGTTGATAAGAAAGAGCCAATCATTAAGAAAGAGCCAATCATCAAGAAAGAGCCAATCATCAAGAAAGAACCAGTTGATAAGAAAGAGCCAATCATTCAGAAAGAACCTGTTGATAAGAAAGAGCCAATCATTAAGAAAGAACCAATCACTCAGAAAGAGTCAATCATTAAGAAAGAGCCAATCATCAAGAAAGAGCCAATCATCAAGAAAGAGTCAATCATTAAGAAAGAGCCAATCATCAAGAAAGAGTCAATCATTAAGAAAGAGCCAATCATCAAGAAAGAGTCAATCATTAAGAAAGAGCCAATCATCAAGAAAGAGCCAATCATCAAGAAAGAGCCAATCATTAAGAAAGAACCTGTTAATAAAAAAGAGTCAATCATTAAGAAAGAACCTATTATTAAGAAAGAAGCTGCTGATAAGAAAGAGTCTATTGATAAGAAAGAACCAATCATTAAGAAAGAACCAATCATTAAGAAAGAACCGATCAATAAGAAAGAACCTGCTGACAAGAAAGAACCTATCATTCAGAAAGAGTCCGTTGATAAGAAAAAGCAAATGATAAAGAAAAATCTTGATGGTAAGAAAGAACCGATCAATAAGAAAGAACCTGTTGACAAGAAAGAACCTATCATTCAGAAAGAGTCCGTTGATAAGAAAAAGCAAATGATAAAGAAAAATCTTGATGGTAAGAAAGAACCGATCAATAAGAAAAAACTTGTCAAGAAAGAAGTTAGTAATATGAATAAAAAAGTTAAGAAAGAAATTGGTGATAAGGAAGAACCTGCCTTTAATAAAGGAAATAGCAATAAGAACAGATACATTAATAAGGAAGCCAGATCAAAACAAGAATTTGGAAATAAACTAAGAGTTTTTAATAGCCACGAAATAAATAATAAGCATCAAGCATATTTTAATAGAATGTCCAATACAATTAATCAAATTCAATCTTTTGACCTTCAGTTAAAAGATTTCAATGTTGAAACAAAACGAATTAATAAATGTTTTAAGGATGGAATAAATTTTGGAATCGATGATAATTGGACTAGAAATTTTGATTTTGAAAAAAATGAAAATAGAAATGTTCTTAAAAATGAGAGAATCAACTCAATATTCAATGATGATCATCATATTCAAAATTATAATAGTGCATCTAATATTCGTTATAAAAAGCTTAATTTTGATGATGAATTTCCAAGTTTTGATATTGTTCATAACAAAAGTTATTTTAATGATATTCCGAAGCAAAATGATGGTAATATATTTAACGATAGCAGCAATAATGGCTGCTTACTTATATGAATCCGTATGAATTTTATGTATCATAACCTATATGAATTAACCGTATTAAAAATAAGGATTTCATATTAAGGGTGTAGTCTCAACTTGATATCTCTAATATTTATTAAGGTACATATAAATTGATAAAAATAATGTATATATACTTAATAATAAAATATTAAAATATTATTAGATAATTCCTTCTTCTTATAAAAATTAATTTTGATATTTTTTTGTTTTGCGGCCAATTATACAAACAAATTTAAAACTTTACATTTACCAATATTTTTGAGATAAAAAAGGTTTATTCATCAGATTAGCTTACAATCGCTATTACAAGCAAACAATAATTTGATATCTTACTTTTTACTTTCTATTTCTTGGTTTTTTCAAATACTTTTTTCAAATACTTTATATATTATCCAAAGATAATGAAGTACAAAGACTTAAAGTGTAAAAATTACATTTATGTTTGTGAACAACAATGAATATTTGTTTTTATGCTATTTTAATTCCTTTATTTTGCAAATATTTTCCAGATCCAATAATTAATTACAAGTCGGATGATATTAAGACCGTATTTAATTTTTATGTTCGTTTAATAATACTTACAACCTTTTTTTTATAGTTAAAGCTATTGATTTTATTAAATTAGTAATTTAATTGTAAACAAAATCTTTGCAATTTAAGATAATCCAATTTTTCAGGATCACATAGCATATGATACAAATTCTCTTTTATTTTTATTTACATTTTATGAATTTATCAATTTTTTTTTTTTTTTAATATTCACAATCAAGTTTGATTATTTACTCCAAATTGCAGATTTAATTGGCTATTTGTGATTTTTCCCTATATTTAAGATATCAAAATTCAAAAAGTATGCTTTAAAACCAATATTAAAAAATTAACAAATCAAACTTGGATTCAAAAAGTTGTTTTTTTTTCTAAAGATTGAATACTTTTAAAATGAGACTACTCCCTATAAAAGTACTGAATTCTATTTTAATCAATAAACAATTAATTTGCTTAAAAATCGTATTGTAATATCTATTTTCTTTATTTACATTTAATTCAAAATCTTTTTAAATAATAATTCAACTACATTTTCTAAAAAATCATTTTTAGTAAAAGTGAAGTGAATTTTCTCCAGCTGTAAGGAATTAAACAAAAAAAGGGCAACGTTACGATATGCACAAGAGGTAATATAATTTATATACTAAATATCAAAGTCATTGTTAAAAATGGGATGATACTTATGACCATTGCAATAATTGAATACTTTTTTGAATGATCTTTATCAAAAATTCAATGTTTTTTTAAAAAATGTAACCATCTGAGACTACACCCTTAAAGTTTTCATTTTTATTTGAATAAAAATCAAATGAGCATCATTTTTTTTGTTCAATTATTCATGAAAGCATTATTTATTATTTTATTCTTTGAAAATAGTAATTTTTCCTTCTTATTGGTATGATATCAACGATATCTTTATCAATTTGACATATTTTTTTTTCTAACTGCACTAGACATTCTTAATTCTAAAATAAAAATAGATATTGCATTAAAATTGTTACAAAACTATGATAAAGATATCATACCAATAAGAATAATGATAGAGTATATGGAAAAAAAAAAATTATGAGACAAAATAATATTAATCACCATTTCACATAAATAGAAAAGATTTAGAAATCTGAGATTTTGCAGTTTTATTTATCATTATAATTGATGTAGTATCATCGTATTTTTGCTTATTTTTATGAAGGTAAATTCTCAATATAATTAATCTACATTTTTTTAAATAATGATTAATTTTGAATTTTTTAATGGTATTTTATTTTCAAACACATAATATATTATTTCCTTATAGAAAAATTTAATATATAAGGAGTATTACATGATATATTTTAATATATGATATCATATCGAACTTATCAAAAGGGGAACTTTTTTTAGCCCCCAATAATTGAAAGGAAAATTGGGGGAAAAAATGTAAAAATGTGTTTTTTAGCCCCCACTTTTTTGAAAACTTTTTCAATTGAAAATAATCGTAAATGTATTAAAAAAAAGAGCAAAAAAAGCATATTAAAATAAAATATATGCAAAAAAAAAGGAAATTATATATTAAAAAACATATAAAGATAAAAATAAAACGAAAAATTCTAAAAAACATCAATAATTCTTGATGATTACTTTATTACGATAAACAATTTAATGATGGATAGAATAAAAAGGTAAAGAATCATTAACTCATACTGGAAATTATAAATTATCACCAAAAAAGCCATAAAGCTGGGGTTTATATTAACATGAATAAATTATTATATTTCATATTCATTATAAAAATTTGAAAGTATAATGTTTGGTTTAAGTTTAAGATCATTTTGGGCAAAAAGAAAATGTTGCTGCGTTAAATAATTTAATTAAATTGATTCTAAATAAGAATTAGTGTGTTTCACTTATTACCAAAATTTTTGTGAGAATATATGGTTGTTATAGAAACTTTTTGAAAATACTTTGACCATATAAACTATCAAAATAATATAAAAAAAAATCGTTTAGTAAAAACAATATAAAGTCGTTTAGTTTTTTTTCATGGACAACAAAAATGATTAAAAATAGAGAAATTCTTTGGTGAATAAAATAATAAACGATATTCGAAAATAATTACACACATATAACCAAAAACGCAAAAAAAATTTTTATAGGTGGGCTCGAACTTGATCTCCTAAAAAGTCGTAAATAGGACTTAAAGTCTAAAAAGTTTATCTCAAAAAATCTTTAATTTGATTTAAAGTCTAAAAAGTTTATCTCAAAAAATCTTTAATTTAATTTTAAGTCTAAAAAGTTTATCTCAAAAAATAGTAGTATACAGTTACTAGCCAAAAGGTCTAAAGCCCTTTCAGCTAGTAACTTTTGAGAAATGACAAATGAATGAATAATTTATGCATGATTTGAATGTTAGTTTTAATTTTGGAATTAATGAAAGAATTAGTGTTAGAATTTATTTTATCACCAACGAAAAATGTCATTTGAGAACGTTATTGAAAGAATAAATGTTTTATTTAATGAAATCGTTAAATGTCAAAATCAAATGTGTGAATATATATGTAATTTCAATGAATGTCATTCAATGAGAAAGCGTTTATACTGGACTAATGAAATCAAAAAGACTCGCGCATTAATGAAATCACTAAAGACTGAACTATCAATGTATATGTTATAATTGAATTCGTTATTTTTCGTTCGTAAATCACGTGAGCCGTAATATTGAATGGTTCTCAATTATTCTCGTTATCATTCGTCCGTAAATCACGTGAGCCGTAAATTTGAATGTAAAATCACGCGAGCCGTAAATTTGAATGCATTCAAACTCATAAAATTTTATAATTGAATACTCACACAAAAATGGAAAGTTCGTTATTTTAATTTATTACATCCATTTATTTCATTTAACATGTCATTTATGAAAATTTTTATGACGAAATTTATTTAATGTTAATATATTTTTATCTATAATAATTTTTATCACCAACGAAAAATAAATGAAAACAATATATGATGTGCCTTTAGATAAAATAATTGAACTGTATAATTTAATTACTGACTCTAATGATGACTTAAATGAAATTCTATCAGCTTATGACAATAATGAAAATCAATTACGAAATGATTTAAATGATGAAATTGCTGATACACTATTAGATAAATACAATTATGATGGAGATTATGAAGACTTTAATGCTATCTACTATTTCATCAAAGGTGTTAAATCTGCCGATGCTCACTGGGAATCCTTAATGAACATTCAATCTCAACCATTAATTAAACAATTACCTGTACCTCATGCACCAAAACATCCAAAACAACCAATGAAATACATTGATTCAGATGCTCCATTATTCAATAAACTCAAACATTTACCCAAAATCAACGATCCCTTTCATGATTTCAATCGAAAAAGATTACATGAAAAGTTCAATCGTGATTTACATAAACGTGATCAACAATTCCTTTCACAATTAATGCAACATCAAAATGACTTCACTAACTTTCATTCAAGACCATCCAACAACGATGACGAACCAATTGATGAATTATTTACACCTAAAGAACTTAATGCAATGACCATTAAATCCTTCAAACAATGGAAAGAATTCAATGAAAAACATAAAGATGAACAACAACAAATCGTTAATGATATCATGGAGCAACTCGAAACTTCACCAACAGATTGGACCATTGATTTTGAACAACTTAATCAATTAGGAAGAGAATTAATGTTTCCATTACTCAAACAATTCTTTGCTGAACATATTGATTCATTACCGATTACCAGTAAATACATGATTCGATATAACGTTAATGGTCAATGGCGAAGTTTTCCATTCAAGTCGGAAAATTACAACAAATTAATGAATAAGTTTAATGAACAAAGTTTCATATTCGATATGGATACAAAACCTCCTGAATACTTTTATGAAAACGGTGGTGAAGAGTTACCTGATTGGTCATTCTTTTCTGCATTACAATTTACTAAATTGATTGATGTTGATGGTCACAATGATGTAGGTGGTTCATTCTTTCATTACTTAGTCAAACACAATATCAATAAACAAATCATTAAATACTTGCAACGATTACAGATATTCGATAAACTCGTTAATGAAGATGGTAAACAACGTGATGAATTAAACGATTGCTGTTTCATTTATGCACTTAAACAAACTGGATGCTATAGTGAAAACGATTTGAATCTCATGAGATTAAGAATTAATAACAGATATTTATCTCAGTCATCAATCAATTCCATTTGTGAAGAATTTCATATTAAGATTCATTTGACATACATTAATGAAGACGCTAAACGAAAGAAAGCAACTGTTCAATCATATAAAGCTGGTAAACGTAAATCATTCATGGGTGACGAAAATACAAAACAAAATCGTACTCATACATTCAACGTTTATGAAAATCATTACTTCATTGAAGAGAAAACTCCATTCAGCACGTATTACATTAAACATTTAGGAAACGCTAAAGCTGGTACATTAGATAAAGAATTAAAAGATGGTAAATGGCGTCCAGCTCGTTATTTCATTTCATCCTCAAATTTAGTTCGTGAATTATTCAAACAAAATATATTCACTCCAATCACTTATGGTCAATGCAGAATTCTTAACACAGTATTCTATAATGAAATTGATTCAGATATTTCAAACATCGATTTAGAATACAATCCTAAAACATGTACTCAACTCATTAAACCCGATAATCATAAAAAGAAATCATTAAAAACCTCCCGCAAAGATCCTACATATTGGTATGCTGACTTCGAAGCTGACGTATCTGGTGACATTCATAAACCATTCATGTGTGTACTTCAATCTCAAAACGGTAAAGTTAATAAAGAATTCCGTGGTGAAGATTGTAACGTTCAATTGCTAAACTTCTTACCAGATAATGCAGTCATCTATTTCCATAACTTAGCGTATGACATTAGAATGCTTGCCCAATTTGGAATCACTAGTTCAATCATTAAAGGCACAAAAACAATGAAGGCTGACATTAGATACAACAAGAAGATTCTTCATTTCAAGGATTCATTACCGATTCTTTCATGCAAGCTTTCACAATTGCCACAAATGTTTGACATACCAAACATCCAAAAAGAAATCTTTCCATACAAGTATTACACACTTGAACGATTATCCTCAAATAAGGGTGTTATTAATGAAGCTGGATTAAATGAAGACAAACAATGGACTGACGCTGATTACAAACTCTTCAACACAAACATTGATAAGATACCTAACTGTCGCATTGATGCAAATCATTTTGATATGTGGAAATATGCTTCATTCTATTGTCAACAAGATGTAAACATTTTAAGACTTGGCTTTAATGCATTTCGTCAAGGATTCATCAAAGACTTCAACATTGATCCATTCAAATATGTTTCCATTTCATCTCTCGCTAATGAAGTCTTCAATCAACGAGTCTATTATCCTAACAAAAACCTTTACAAGATTGGCGGACATGTTCGTAAATTCTGTTCACATGCTGTATACGGTGGAAGATGCATGACTGCTTACAATAAGAAATGGCATACAACTAAACCATTAAGCGATTTCGATGCTGTATCACTATATCCATCCGCAATGGCAAGATTATATACTGTTGAAGGTAGACCTGAAGTCATTAAGCCCAAACAATTGAATCTTGAATTCCTCTCAAACAAGGTGCATACATTGTTGAAATCAAGATCACTAAAGTTAATAAACATTATCCATTCCCATTAATTGTTCGTAAAGATAAAGGACTCAACATCAATGACGATAATCTTGCACCTGGTGAAACCGTTAATATGGTCGTTGATAACATTACTTTAGAGGATCTCATTGAATTCCAGAAGATTGAGTTTGAATTAATCCGTGGTTATTATTGGCCTGGTGCAAGAGATTACCGCATTCAAGATGAAATTCGTAAGATATTCAATAAACGTTTGGAATACAAGAAGCAACATAATCCTCTTCAACAATTGTACAAATTAATTATGAATTCATGCTATGGCAAAACGATTGAGCGTCCTGTTGAGAAAGATTACAAGTACTTTGATGATATCAGTAAGTTAGAGAAGTATTGGTTCAAAAATTATTACAAAATCACTGATGTTATGCAAATCGCTAATTCAAACATTCATGCAGTACGAACATTAAAACCAATTGACAAACACTTCAACTTTTCATTACTGGGTATTCAAGTTCTTTCAATGTCCAAACGTATAATGAATGAAGTAATGTGTCTCGCATATGATCTCGGTTGTCACATATACTATCAAGATACTGATTCATTTATGATCGAGTGTCCTGATTTAGAGATTCTTCAAAATGGATTTCGTGAAAAATACAATCGTGAACTCATTGGAACTAACTTAGGTAACTTCCATTGTGACTTTCCATCAATTAATAACCATAATGAAATGCCTTACTCTGTTGAAGCTTACTTCCTCATGAAGAAGATGTATGTACACAAAATTACTGACTCATCAAATGAAATCGATTATGTGATTCGTGGCAAAGGACTCACTCAGAATTCAATCAAACATGCAGCTAATGGTGACGTAATGTCTTTATATCAATCTATCTTTGATGGTAATTCACAAACATTTGATTTAACTCAAGGACAACCATGCTTCTCAATGAACAAAAATATGACTGTCTCTACTGTAAAATCATTCATTCGAAACATTAAAACAACATATGATGAAGGCAATCGTGATGAATATTTCGGAAACTAATTAATCCTATTTTTGTTATAACATTTATGTTTATCGCTAACGAAAACAAAAAATGAGTGTTGATCAACAAACAATAAATAGATTAATACGATGCTTCAAATCAGATATAAAAGATATTGAGAACAAAATGAATAAATGTAATGATGATAAACTTCGTGATAAAATGCAAAAAGATATTGATATATTTGATGCAATATGTTATGATTTGAAACATGATTTGTATAATACTGATGAAATAATTGAACTAATTGAAGATCCATATATTCCAAGATATCTTGAACCAAGTGATGATGATAATGATAATATTGAAGTTACAGAAGATGGTGATGTTATTATTCATTAACTTACTCATACATAAATGCTAATCGATAACGAGGCATCATTTGTTTTTGTCCATTTTCGTTAACAATTTCATACAAACCATTCTTGAATCCATTAACTTTATGTTTACCGGGTTGCAAAATCGTCCTTCGTTTCATCATTTTATCAACGTCGTTATAAACTTTAACCTCAACGCCATCATTAATTCTAAATCCTTCGCTATTCATTATTTCCCAATTAGCTTGACATATTTTCCTAACAATATACTCTTCCAAATCAGGATCATCATTAACCATTTTAGGTGATACACTAAAACCTGCCCACTTACTTAATCCTTTATGTGGTGCATAGTTATACTGTCTAACAATTTCATTCATTACAATCGGTGTAATTACTCCAACTTTCATCACATATGCCATATCTCTAATACTTCTAATGACTCTATCTATGATTCCTAAACTACTGTGTAGAGGTTGAGTCTTTGATGCAGCTCGTTGTTCTTTCTTCATAAATTCTGGATAAACTCCTTTCATCTGTCTTGGTACACTAATGAATTGAATTCCATGTTTGTCATAAAAGTCGTTTGCTGTATTTGCCAAAGGCTCAGATCCTGAAAGGATATCATTCTCGTCAGACGTTCCTTCAACCAAATCCTTGCTCTTTTTCTTCTTCACCAATTTTGACGTAAATGCACCTTCACCATCTCCACACAAATATCTAACCTTAATGCCTTTATCAATGATCTTCTTTAATGCTCTCAAGTAGCACAACGTTGATTTACCAGTTCTACTGACAGTACCAGTGCTTCCCAATTCAATATTCGTTAATTCAACACATAAATATTTAGTATTAACGTTAATCATTACTAAGTACGTTAATTTACTGCAAATCATTAAATCAATCATCCATGTATTTCTACTCGCAACTTTATGTAATTGATACTTCTTCTTATTCGACTTCAATGGAAAGTATTGACGAGTGTATTCAGCTGAATTCAGGCCTCCAGTTGGATAGAGATTTAACTTAATTGCATTAACTTTATCCTTACTTTTGAATCCAATTAATCCAGTTAATGGTGTTTCTTCATATCTGATTGGTTTACCGGGTATCTTTAATAATCTATCATTATATTCATCATACCAACGTTCAATCGATTTATTTTTACCTTTATTCCAATCTTTGGTGATCTCTTTGAAGTCATCAAATGAATACAAATCATTAGGATTAGCAGCTATTAAGTCATTAAGTCTATTCGAAAATGTATTGTATTTACGCCTTCCTCCATCTGATACGTTTACGTTGAAGCGTTTATTGTATTCTTCAATGTAATAATCATAAATGTCTTTCTGATCTTCTTCAATTAAATCTCTCATTGATTTCAACGCACATGCTTGCTTTAATGTTAGTCTATTCTTCCTTGTATATATTTTTGATATTAAGTCACTCATAGCGTTTTCATATAATTCATCATAATTGTTCTCGTCCTCATTTACTCCCTCCATGTTTAAATTCATGCAAAAATAAAGGGAGATCATTTATGATAAAAATATATGTTTATCACTAACGAAATTTAATGAAGAACTCCGTCCCCGGTTCAGAGAACCACAGCAATAGTTTACCGCCCTTGAAGCAACGTCATGAACGAAAAACATTTGCTACACCAACATTGAAAGCCATTAGTTCAAGACTTCAATACTATCGTAAAGTATTAAGTAAACCTGAGCCCTTAACTGATAAAGCTAAACTTCAACGTCAGGACGTAAAGCGTCTAGCCCAAAGGGCACGAATTCAACAAAAATATGATCACTGTATGAAAGTACGTCAATTATTGAATAGAGCTGTCAAACATCTTTACTAACTAAGTACATTACCATTATCATCAAATTTAACGTATCCATCACCACCAAAATGTTTAGATACAGGATTATTTTTGTTATTGAATTTGGGAATAACTTTAGCCACATTTCCGATTACTGGTACTTTCTCTAGGACTGATTTAGTTTTATTCCATCCATGTTTGAATCCATCAGCGAAGTCTTTAAATCCTTTCTTAATCTTCTGGCCTAACTTCTTGAACCAACTGCCAAAAGCCATTTGCTAATTATAAAAACCCATTAATGATGATTTTTAATTAAAAGAAATGGCAAACACATTAAGGCAAGCTAGAATTCTGTCATCAGAGACAGATACTAATAATACAATTAAGCAAGAGCAAAATACAAACGTTAATATAAACATCAAGCCTCCTCAACGATGTCCATCAAGAGCTCAATCAATTCCACTTTACCCGAATGTTCAACCTAAAGATTCCTTAAATCAAAACGTAAATTTTACCAAAGCGAGCCAACCAACGGAGTCTCCAAATGTTGGTCAAACTATGTATACGGAACTTCGTTCCAAGGACTTTGTCCCTCCGATGATGACACAGGAAGAATCTCAATCTCCATCTCAACCTCCAATAAACAAACCATTCCGTTTAGCTCAGGAAGCTTCGCTGGATCAAAGATCTCAAGGACTCATAGATTTAAGTCTTGAACTTGATTCGTTAGAGAAGAAGAATAAATTCCTCGAAATGATTGTTCAGATGTATGAGCTTAATCCATTGAAAATTAATTCATATCTTGTATGCAATAGTAAACTATTAATGGATATGATTAAATTGTTAACTGAATGTGATAAAGTTGAGTTAGTTATTGATGATTCAGATGTTGGATGTGGTTGCTCTGCTTCTTCCTCAAAATTCATCAAAGTTGCAAAAATATTAATCACTAAAGATGGCAAAACTGAAGACATGAAGTATGCTTACAATGATATATATTCAACATTCATTAAATATGGTATATCACTTAAAATCGTTACTTAATTTATCTCATGAATACAGCTAAAGTATGTTCATTTATTTTTGAAATCACTGTTCCAACAATTGATCGTTGAATCTTTAATGTCATTGCATATTCTTCATCCAATATTCGGCCATCATAAAGTACAACATCACCGATTTGATATAGATTTGCATCATCAACATAGAATAATACATCTCCATGACTTACAAATGTAATGCATCCATTCTCTTCATCAACATCAGATATAACACCAACGAATTCCTTCCATGAACCATCAATAATGACTGAACAAATACAATCAGTTGAATCATTTGCAGTTGATGATATCCATTTATAAATTGGTTGTCCATTATCATCACGTTTGGTTTCAATACGTTTATACACATGACCGGATAAGAATACAGGTTTACCAACTTTAAAGTCTGATATCTCTTCACCAGCTTCAATTGGACAATAATGAGTAACAGTATTTGATCCATTTGATGATATCTTACCAGAAACAGTTAAATCACCCGTAATAGTTGAGCCATAATGCAATTTAATAGTTCTTGTATTATTATTTAGGTTTGATGTTATGAATTCATAAGGACCTATAACTAATGACAATGATTGACCTGTATTAACTGTTTTTGCATAACGAATATACGCATGCTCTGAAGGTGAAATACCGAAATTAATATTACATCTATCCTCACCTTTTGTTGAATACACATTCAGAGGAACAGTTGAAGTTGCAGAAGTTATTGTCGTCACTCCATTAATTGTTGCATTACCGTTAGTTTTAACATATCCACTTAACTTATATTCACCAAATAAATCCATTAATGAACCCATTAAATGACCATAAGCTAATTCATCAGTTGATTCTATAATTTTGAAATACTTGAAGTTATTATATACTTCTGGATGATCTTCTTCATTTACTGGATCATCAAACCATGGAAATTCTTCTCTATCAACTCTTGGGTAACTAGTATCAAATACTAATTCATTTACTCCGTTATTGTTAAAGAATGAAATTGTTCCATTACTGTTAGCCATTATTCCCTTATCATCAAATAATATGAATTTAGCTGTACCGTTAATGATATCACCAACTACTATAAAACTGAAATTATCCCAACTTGGTATATAGTAATAAGCAATTAAGTATTTGGAGTTAGCTGGTATTGGCGCTTTAAAGCTGAAGTTAGTCATATCCTCTAACATTTGAAAGTAATCTAAGTACTTCTTTAAATCATTAACATGATTGTAAGTAGTTCTGTCATGATTAATAAATTCAGTAAATATACTCACAAATGATTCAGATAACGATGATTTAGTTGGATAATTAGCTTTAATATATCGATTGTTGTTATACGTGTTACCAAAATTCATTAATGAACCCATCAAATCACTATACGCTAATTCATCATCAGATTCAACAATATTGAAATACATAAATCTGTTTAGTATACTATTTTGAATAGGATCATCATAACGACCTACATCAATAAATGAATAATATGCTTGAACTTCAAGGACATCTTTTTTGACTGAATCATTATGAGATATTTTCACATCAATGTTATTCATAATCTTGTAATCATTTAATGTACCGTTATTGCTTGTAAGTGAATATATCATTAATGTTCCCAAATATGGTGGTATACATTTAATTACCAATACATATCCAGCGTAATTACCTTCATCATAATAATGAATTATAACATATTTAGCATTAGCAGGTAATACATCTTTGAATTGTAAATTGAATTCCGAATCAAGAAATGTCATACAATCTAAATATTTTTGGGCTAAATTGCCATAATTAACGGATTTCAATTCATTCTTCATAAATTGTCCAATTGTGTCAGTAAGTGATGATGTGATTGATGATTTAGTTGGATAATTATTAGCTATATCATTTTTGGTTGCATATTTGTTATCAGATTCATCAGATGTATAGTAATTATTGAATTTATTCATCAAATTTTCATCGTTTTCCTCAAAATGGTTAAATGAATCATTCATTGTGGTAATCCAATCAACCATTACATCATTTACAACAGTATCATTTATCTCTTTGGATGACCGTTCATTTTCTATATTTTGTGTAGCTGCTCTAGTTCTTTGTCTTGAATATGTTACTGGAGTAGTTTCATCAATTTCAGAATTAGTACTATAATTAATGGATGGATTATTATCTAAATGTTTTTCTTGAGATCTATCAAGTAATTGAATTTGATCAACTAATGCTTTTAATGATGATTGCAATTTATCAACTTTATCATCAACAGTTGTTAGTTCATCATTTGTAGCTAATGTGTCTAACGATGATTTGTCAGCTTTGTTTGTTAATGTTGTGTTAATGGTCGATATTGATGTATTAAATTGATCATTGACAGCATTAACTTCAGTCTTCAATGCATAGTTCTTACTCAAATCATTTGTAGTAGTGTAATTACTGAACTTGTTATTGACAGCATTAACTTCAGTCTTCAATGCATAGTTCTTACTCAAATCATTTGTAGTAGTGTAATTACTGAACTTGTTATTGACAGCATTAACTTCAGTCTTCAATGCATAGTTATCTAATGTATCAGTTGTTGATTGTAAACCATTGATTCGTTCAGTTAATGATTTAATGTTTGATGAAGCTGATGTTAAACTTTCATTAATAGGTGTAAGTAATTCATTGATTTCAGTCTTAGTATCGTAATTACTGAATTTATCATTGACAGCATTAACTTCAGTCTTCAATGCATAGTTCTTACTCAAATCATTAGTGTTTGTATAATTACTGAATTTATCATTGACAGCATTAACTTCAGTCTTCAATGCATAGTTCTTACTCAAATCATTAGTGTTTGTATAATTACTGAATTTATCATTGACAGCATTAACTTCAGTCTTTAATGCATAATCTGATTCGAGTTTTGAATTCAAAGCATTAATTGAAGCATTAAGTTCATCTTTAGCATCATCCAAATCTGATGGATTCAATTTAGTGTTACTCAATACTGAAATGGTTTCATTAAGATCATCAACGTCTTCATTAATACCTACAATATCATTTTTCAATTTAGTAATTTCAGATTCATTTTCATCAATGGCTGCATTAATGTTTGTGATTGATTCATTAAATGAGTCCAAAGCATCATTCACTAAATGAAATCCTTTATCTAAAATCTTAATTTGATCATCATGTTCTAACGTTTTTTGATATATGTTTTGATCATTAGTTTCAAAATGAGTTAACGATTCATTAATGCTTGTCTTTAGAGTTCCCATAACAATATTCACATCATTAATTGTAACTGGTGTTTCATCAATGTCAGGTTCCGGTGAAGGCTCAATATTAATGTCACGAGTTGTTACTTTGGCATTAAGGTTAAACGTTGATGCATCATTATTGTTATTGTTATTGTTGATATCTGGATTTTGGTCCAAATGTGCATTAATTGAATTAGTTATATCATCAATGTTTTCATTAAAAGCTTTAATGACTTCATCATATCTTCTATCCACTGAACTAATAGCATCTGATGCACATTCAATAGCAAATTCAAGCTTTCTATCATTCTCCTGAAGTATTCCCATTGTTACTATTTCACCATCAACATTAACGTTTATATCTTTTTCAAACATTGGCTGAGACTTAAATGTAACACTAGCACCATCAAATGCTTCAAATTTAGTTGGTCCATCAAATGTAGCATCATGAAAAACATGTAATGATTGAATTAATCCGTTTTCAGTAAGTTCACCACCTTTACCACCAATTAATGCTTGATCAATAGCGTTTTGTTTTGTAAGTATTCCAGTCATTTGTGAATCACTAAAGAAAAATAAACGATGTATTTCATTAGCATTCGAAGCTACGCTAGTACTGTCGTAAAGAAACTCATTCTGAGTTTGAGCCTATGGCAAACTCTACGCTAGTACTCTAACTTGAGGAACAATGTGAAGTTATCTGGTGTAATACGTTTACCTTCTGCATCAGTGAACCAAACTTTGAATGTATTACTACGTGAAATGATTTCATATTTTCGGTTATCATCAGGTGGGACTAAATTAGCGTACCAAACTAATGAATCACAATATTCATCACGTGGAATAAATGAACAATGAACTTCAGTTTCACCATCTAAATAATGCTTGCATGTAGCTCTGCAGTATTGAAATGAAATATATCTATCATTATTGGAGTTCACAAATTCAGGCGGTAATGTGTTTTCATAATCACGAGTAATGTAGTATGTTTTAATGACCGGATCAGTGTTTTGAATATTAGCCATTTGTCTTTCGTACTCATCAATGATCCCATCACCGTTTAAATCAATAGCATCATCAATTGTGTGGCCACGTTTAGGATTAAAATTTGAAGATATATTCCTTAATTTACTTGGATTACGTCGAATTGACATTTACGATAAACAAAAATATATTAAAGGATGTATTGGGTTAATTCATGGACAACGTCTAAAGGAAACTCATTCATATCCTAATGGAATACCTGTTGGATGATATTTAACACCATCTTGAATTGACCAAGTCCAATAAGTATCTGAACAAATCCACATTTCTGGTTGAGGAGGATGAGTATTAGTGTCAACAGTTCCGTCATCAGCAACTTCAGGATTAAAGTAAGTATCAAAATTACCTTTACACATTGGACTACCTCTGAATGTAATTGTAATTGATTGAGAGCCAGTATCGATTCCATCAAACACATAACCAGAATTACCTCGTTCAAGTTGAAAGTTAATGCCAAAGCTAGTATTATCAGCAGCGGAACTACTTTTATATCTCGCACCACCATTTTCAGGACTTTTGTTAAGCGGTAATGAGATTGATCTAACGAATTCATCAGTAGCTTCAATATATCCATCTAATTCATTTGCAATTAATTGATATTGAATGAATCGTCCATCAAATGTTGTATCAAATGCCGTATCTGGGTATAGCTTTTTATTGACAGTTAATTGACATTTTTCATAAACGATGTTCTGAAATACTGTACAATCTTTAGGATTACGAGGGAACATCATTGTAATATTAGTTGCATTTCTTAATGGAACAGATTTAGATACTTCAAGACCATTAGCAGTTGGTAATCCTTCAAATATTTCACGAGTTAATTCTTGAGCTGGAACAATAATTGGTTCCTTAAGTGTTTCCATTAATCCCAAAACAACTTCATGCTTAACACCAAATCCTGCGCAATTAGTTCTAGCAATTCGAATGAATCCATTACTGGCTAATTGAAGTGTATTTTGTTTGATATGCCATAAATTAAACTTCTTATCAACAACACTAACTCCAGTAAATGTAGTAACACCATCTCCACCTTCTTCATCTTCACCTTTTTCTTCAATTTTGGTAACAATTTTGGCTGGACGATTGATTTGAGTAAAGTGAGTAGTAATTGGGCAAATAGTTGGTGTGTAATAGAGTGCATTAACTTCATAATCCATGAATCTTAAAACATCAGCAACGGCAAGTGGATCAACTTGACACCAAACTAACGCTTCCAATGATGTACGTATTTCTTCTTCAACTTCACCTAAAATTCGATTTGGATATAAACGCCATGCTTGTAATGCTAATTGATCAGTGAATGGTATAACTAATTCCATTTGAACTGGTACAATAGCGTTATTTGCAAATTGTCTCAATGGAATGTAAACACCACATACACCCGGTAAGTATTTAGAAACTTTCTCCCATAATGAATGAGCTTTTGGTGATGCAATTTTGACTTCTCTAGCACGGATAGCATTGTATGCAAATGATTCACGAATTAATTGATCTTGACGATATGTTTCAACAAGTTTACCATCAACCCAAAATCTACAATCTTCAATGATTTCAACAGCATCTTTGAATCCAATGAATATACGATTGAGTCCTTCAGTGTCTAAATCAAATGCATTAGCATAAATTGGATCCTGAAATTTAACTGAAAAATCGATCTTCATTGTTATGAATCCTTTTTCGATTTGACTAATTGTATGACCTGAATGAGTTAATTTCATGCGAGTTTTTGTACCTATTGGCATTGGAGCATCTTTGTTTTGAAATTCTTCAGTAACGAATGAGAAAGTATTATCACCACCATTTTTCTGTACTAAATTACGTAATGTATCGTTGAAGAAATCGAGAACATCACCTTCATCATTACCTGTATTCTTAAATTGAGCGTTTTGATACGACATTTGCGAGTGAGTAAAAATATGAATGAACGATTAAATTTTTTATGCAAAACCAAATGGCTTTTGGTAGCTGGTTTAAGAAATTAGGTGAGAAAATTAAGAATGGCTTTAGAAAAGTGTTACCGATTGCACGAAAGGTTGGTCAAGTAGCTCAAACAGTTGTTGCGCCTGCATTAGGAGCAGTTGGTTCTGTAATTGGTGGTGATAAAGGTAAAGTTCTAAATCAATGGGGTAATGTTGTTAATCAAGCTGGTGGACAAATCAGTAAATATTCAAATATGGTTAATGCTAAAGTTGAGGATCCGAGATATAAACCCGGTATGTTTAATGTACCTTTATTGAAGTAGAATGATTAATGGATGAATTGATTGAAAATTATCATTAGGAATACAATCGGGCACGCATTTCATCTGTCAATTCAGGATCAGGTTCAGGTATCAATTTCATCACTCTAATGACAAGATTAGCGAACTCAATAACGGTCAAACATGTTAATATAACACTGATGTACAACATAGACATAGTCTCGAATCGAAGATTCTTTTGAACTAAATCAAAAATATTTTTACTTAAGACCAAATATTTATGTCAGAGATTAAGGTGTTGGAACCAGTTAAGAATGTTATTAAAGAATTCGATACACCAGATGAGTTCAATATATATTACATGAAGAATAAGGATGAAATTGATAAACTAACGACTCATAAGTTGAATAAGATGTTCAAGATTGATGGGTATCGAATAACTAGAATACAAGGTACATTAATGCTCAGAACTGATTATGCAGCGAAGAAAAGGATAGATAAACAAGCTTCGTCTGTTGATGAATTAAGGGATAGAATTGATGAGTTGCAGAGTGAATATGAAGAAATTAAAGATCGAATGAATCAATTGATTGAAATCGTTAATAAACACTTTAGTTAAGGTTCATTGTTCATTCTTGAATTACTGTCTCTCCTCCTTCAGTTACATTTACATACATGTAAGGATGACTGTCTGGCTTTATATTTTTGATCGAAAGCAATCGTTGATATAGTGCATAGAATTCATCAAAATCAAGATTAGACGCTGATTGTGAATAAATGAAGTGCAATTGTTGTTTATTGAAGCATGGAAATATGAATAACGTTGTGATTTCATTCTTAATGTGAGGTTTAATGCCTTTCCATCCTTGAATGAGTAAGAAGTAAGTAATGTTTGTATGTCTGCAACGACGAATTTGTTGACTAAAGAATGATTCCTCTGATGAAAACAATTTACTGTTACTAATATCATCAAATAGAACGATTGTGTGTAAGTAAGGTTTACTGAAGGGACTTTGTCCTGGCTGTAAGCCGTCATTAATGTGTAAAGCATCGAATAAAGCTTCACGTTGTTCATCAATGATTTTGTCTTCTAAATGTTCACGGAGAATGAGATAGTATAGATTCTTTGCAGCAATGAGAGTTTTAATGAATTCAACTGAATCCTTTTCACTAATGGTGACATAAGGCATTCGAATCATTTGCTTCAATGATTGAAAGGATTTATCGTTTTCATCACCGTTTTTAGTAACGTAAATCAATAAATGATGTGTATTTAATAGAGATATCTTAATGATTTCCTCTAATGCTATCACTGTTTTGCCCAATGATTGTTTGCCAACAATGACATTCACTGAATTGTAACGAACTTTGATATCTTGATGTATTGGTTTAATTAATGAATTACTGGTTTCATTAGATTTGGACTTTAATGTATCATTAACTTTGTCTCTAATGAATGATAAATTGTATGAAGGTTCTGTCGTCATAAATGCGTTTTCATCAAAAATAAACATTAATTATTGAGCATGTGATATATTTATTCTTCATCATTAAGAGCTTGACCAGCAGCCATACGTTGTTGATGAACATTTTGCTCATTAATGTATAATGCACGTAAATCAATATTTGGATTAGCTTGATGGAATTCAGCAACAACTTGCATTAATGTACTAGCTATATTGTTAAATATTTGTTCAATGAATTGACGATCATTATTATGTATAGCTGAAATGCAATTCGTAACCAAACCATCAATAGCAGCCTTATTTTCTTTCTTAATTTTATCTTTAGCGTCTTTAGTTTGAGCACCAAGTCTATTGTAAAATGCTTCAGTCAAATATAATTCCCAAATTCGAGCGGATGCTGATGCAAGGAATTGAAGTTTATATTTCTTTGGAATGAATGTATTGTTATTTCGAGCGAGTTGTGTAATGACATTATCAACATAAGGACCAATGACAAATTTACGGAAACGTTGATAAGCAGACATTCTTTTTGAAGGCTTGACTTTATATCCACTAAGATTATAACCTTGAAAAGATTCAGGAGCTTCATATGATATATTACCATAATCGTTATAATTATTACCTGAATCAACGTAACTAATATTCAATAAATCTTGTTTGAATGCGTTTAATGGATAATTCTTTCGTGATTCCCTTGTTGGATATTGATCGTAATAATGTAATGCAACAGGATAGTTACTAGTCTTAGTTGTATAACCATTGACATACATTGGATAATCATTGTGATTTGAAATAATTACATCAGGAATTCCATCATTATTTACATCAGTTAAGTTTTGTAATGAAGCTGGGGCATTAGGATTACGTTTATTGAGTTTCCATGGAGAATGTGGATTAGTTGCATTATGACGAGCCACTAATGCTTCTGCACCTTGTGGAGAAATTGCATTCTTTACACGTTTGACATCACGTTGAAGATCTAATATGATGTGTTGAAGTTCTTTCATACCGACTTTATTATTGCCAAATCCTTTACCTCTCAATAATTGACCATCTCTAGCGGCAGCAAGAAACCTTGCAATTAATTCAGTTTTAGCAACATTAACATCACTATTAGAATAACGTTGGACTTCTTGAATCGTTAATGGTTCTGGTGCATATTTATTATAAATGTTTAACAAATCCTGAACAGATAGTGTGTTTTCCATGAAATCAGCTAATGGATTTACTTCTTGAGTCATTTGCTTGACACTAAAAATAAAAATGAATGAAATCGAATTTACGTTTTAAAATGCATCAGGGTCTATTTCGGTTTCAATGAATTCATCTTTGGGTTCATCAATGATTTGATTTCTGATTCGATTAATGTTTTGTTGATTTAAGCATTGATGAATCTCTGATGGGTAATAAACGATTTCTTTATATTCTTGAGCTTCAAAGTCAACATTTAATATAAACATTTTTGACTTGTTCTTAGGTAAAGATCGTTTATCAGATTCACTGAATGATATACATAATTGCTTGTCATAAATTTCAAGTATTTGCTTGTGATTAATGTATATCTTTTTGTCTTCAAAGACGAACAATTCAATGAATACAGGCTTAATGCAGAGTTGTTTATACTTGTTCTTAAATGCATCCTTACCTTCGAAGTAAACGTTTGCACTATTTGGTGTACATTGATGGTTTTGTTTAGTGTATTTACTAATGGTTTCAACGAATTTAGTGATTGAATTGTACGTTAACTTTGTCATCTTTTTCGTTGGTGATAAAATAAATTCTAACACTAATTCTTTCATTAATTCCAAAATTAAATATAACATTCAAATCATGCATAAATTATTCATTCGTTTTGCCATTTCTCAAAAGTTACTAGCTGAAAGGGCTTTAGACCTTTTGGCTAGTAACTGTATACTACTAAAATCATTAAATTGAATTAAAGTCTAAAATATTTCATCTAATTCGTCATTAAAATATTCTATTCCCTCAAAAGTTTATCTCAAAAAGTCTCTCAATTTATAACTAACTAGAAAAACATTTATACTAAAAAATCAAATTATTATGGCTATGTCTCGAACTTTTTTGATCAAAAAATCTTTGAAATTATGCCAAATACTCTTTTTTAAAAAATCAAAAAGTCTTTTTTTTGAAATATATTTTTTTTCTTGCAGGAAAGAGATCCTTTTTCTAGGATAAAGTAGGTTATATGTCCCAAAATATCTTTTTTAGAAAAATAATTTCCATTTTACATAAAAAGGCCAATCATGAATTAATATGAATTATAGATTCTCAATTTTCTTTAAAATAGTAATAGTTTCTATATTTATTTTTAAACTTTTCTTATTAAAAATTATATAATTTGTAAATAAAAATAGCTTCACATACTTTTTTTATTTTCAAAAAGATTGATCTAAAAATTTCAAGTTTTATATAAAGTGAATTCGATACATTATTATAAAATAAACTTTTCATTGCTCTAAAAAAGGGTGAGCTATCAATGTGAAATGAATATTCATTTTACATTTTTTAATTATAATCTTTTATATATAAATATTTAATTTGATAAATAAATATAATATCTAAAATAGTTATTTTAAATTAATTAATCTATTATTTTAAACAAAAATATTTTTTATATCAAGATATTAATTGATTAATAATTAAGAAATCAAGATTTTTGGCACTTTTACGGTAGGCCAATGAAGCTTTTTGTCTATAGAAGATTATAAAGAAATAAAGAAATTCATACCATCTATAGAATATATGCTTTAACATAAGATTATTATATGGAATTTACGTATTAAAAATAAAATATAATTCTTCTACAAAAATATAATAATTATATTATTCAACATTACTATGAATCAATTCCATTTCTAAATAATAAATATGATATATATGTATTTTAGATTGAATGAACAATAATAATAAAAGAAAGCAATTCAATTGCATATTTTAAAGTTTTTTTAATATATCTATTACGATTAATTGTAATAATAAGTACCACTTAAAAGGTTATTTTAAAGATTTTTTGATCAAAAAAGTTCGAGACATAGCCATAATAATTTGATTTTTTGGTATAAATGTTTTTCTAGTTAGTTATAAATTGAGAGACTTTTTGAGATAAACTTTTGAGGGAATAAAATATTTTAATGACGAATTAGATGAAATATTTTAGACTTTAATTCAAGTTAATGACTTTTTGAGATAAACTTTTTAGACTTAAAAAGAGGTATGGAAACTAACTTTTGTGAGAATTCATGAAAAATGTAAAAATGAAATTATCTTATTATATTAAATAAAAAAATTAAATTTTATATAAATTTAAATTTTGTATAAATATGATAATATGAAAAAAATAAATTATATAGTTGGTGGACATAATTCTGTTTTGGAGACATAATTATGTTTTCACATCATTTCTATATATTCAAATTGGACTTTTAAAAAAACAATTGTAGAACAATTAATATCATATTGGATACATTCTATTCCCCGATTTTCATTCACTTTTATCAAACTAAATTTGATCATAAATATGATATCGAATTTTTAATTTCTGAATATTTTTTTATTATTTGAAAAAAATTATAATTTACTTTTCATCTATAATTAAAATGTATCATTATTATTTATTGAAATAAAATAGATAATTAGAAAAAATGGTTTCATTTTCATTTCACTACTCAAAAAACCAATTTCATATCACATTTCATACTTTTACCATAAAAAAAAGGTTGTTTTAATTTGCTCTAACATAGTTATTATTTTAGAATATAATGTATATATTATATTTTAGAAAAAAATTTATTGAAATAATACTTATATAAAAAGAAAAAGTGTTTTCAAAATATGACAAAAATCATTCATACAAAATTACTAATTTTGAAAAATGAGTTTATTTTATTTCAAATTAGATGCAGTATTAATCATCTATATGATGCATATAATATATTAAATATAATAATATGGTTGAAAAAGAATCAATCTTGGAAAAATTTCATTTTTCTTTTTTTCATTCAAAATCATTCATAAATCACTCATGCATAATTGATATGATTTCAGAATTACATTATTTGATAACACATACAATGAAATATATTATTAATCCTCTAAAAATCATTGTTGCCCATCAAGATTTCAGGTTTTTCTAAGAAATATACAAATTTCACTTTTTTATTTTTTCTATTATAATAGCATTAAAAATAGCAATTAATCAATAAATATTAGGTAAGTATAGAAGAACTATTAAAATAATGAAAATAATTTCTCAATGTCTAAAATTGAAAGTCTTTTTAAGTTATTTCAGAAGTTACTCTTTTTCATTAAGGTAATAGATCTTGAGTAGAACCGCCAATTTTATTCTTTCAATATCATTATACTATATGCATTATATCAAATATTTAAATAAAAATTTAAAAGTTTTTATTTTTTATTGAAAAAAACAAAAAAGTGATATGATTTTTAACTTTATTTTGTGCATCAAAATTTTCTTATATGAAAGTTTTTAGATATCAATTATCTGACAAAATTATATCATTACTGATTATGAATTAATGATATTATTTTTAAATCTCAAGTTTCAATTATTGAGAATAAAATAAGCATTTTGACTTTTTTTTACATTAATGGCAAAATTTCATATAAATCACAAATATAATAGCTCATTTAATTAAATAATGATGTACATAAAATACATTAATAAAGTATATAATATTATCAAATTATCTTTAAAAAGTATTGAGAAAAATGTGTTTTATTTTTGTGTACCATTCAAAAAGTTGAGCAAACATGATTATGTCCCAAAAACATAATTATGTCCACCAACTATAACTAAATTTAAAAGAAATGACAAAATATTACTATTTTCTAAAACGCTCAATACAACATTAATTTTTAAAAAATATCTATTAGTGTTAACTACAATATTAGAAAAAAGAGCTCAAAATGATCAAAAATCTTTTTTTATTAAGAAAAACCATTTTTATGAAATCTTTGGTGATGTGATGTTTTGAGAATGCAAAAAATCTTTCATTCCTGGACTTATCGTATATTTTTATTTTATTAAAATTTTATATACACAAATAACTAATTATATTTGAGAAAATATTAAATTTTTATAGATTTTAAATAAAGATATTTCCAAAAAAATGATATTATTTGTAAATCATTGAAAACTAAAGAAATAATGAGTATAATTTCCTGTTAAAAAATAAATTGATCTTAGAAATTGCAAATTTAAAACAAGAAATCTGAGGTCTTCGACCCTAATGAAATCTATTAAAAGAAAAATCGGATAAATTAATAACAATCAATGTAAATCATGATATTAAAAATTATGATTGGCCAAAAGAATAATTCAGAAACAAGCATAAAAATGAATTTTAATCGTTCAAATGATATTTGATGATTTTGGAACAAATGAAAAGCATGAAAGCTCAAAAGGAATTATATATATATATATAAAACACTATTTTTTTTTAGAAAACATGCGATTAAATGAAATAATATCATTCATAAAAATAAATAAATGTTTTTATTTTATTTGTTTTTTACATATATAAATATATCAGATCGAAAAAAAAAAAAATTTTAATGATAAAATCATTTTTTTTGTTCATATGAAATTATAAGGATTTAAACGTCAAATATTCTTATTCTCTCCTGATTTATTTTAAAAAAAAGTTTATTTTTGAAAATTTTTATATTCTATAGTTTATTGTTTTTTTTGTGAAAGTTTGCTTCAAATTATTAATATTTGTTTATCTTTAAAATCTATCTGTAAAAATTTAATTAAATTTTATATATATATTATATGTTTTATATTATTTATAATATGATAATATTAAATTTGATTTGTCCAGGAATTAGAGTTTCCGTACCTCTACTTAAAATTAAATTAAAGATTTTTTGAGATAAACTTTTTAGACTTTAAATCAAATTAATGATTTTTTGAGATAAACTTTTTAGTCTTTAAGTCCTATTTACGACTTTTTAGGAGATCAAGTTCGAGCCCACCTATAGAATATATAATCTTTAATTAAACAAAACATTATATAAAGAAAAAATAATATGAATAAAACCTTTAATCATTTTATTTCTATCAAATTCAAGAGATTAAATGCCCTTTTTTACCTATAAACAGAGAAAAATAATAATATCTTTTTATATTTTCAACCAATTCTATTTATTTATTTAGTAATATGCATATATGAGCAACAAAGAAAAAATATTTTGGGAAATACTTGCGAAATGATAAGTCTATGGAATGAAAAATACTTATGAATAAAAAAATTTGGGGGCTAAAATACAACTTTCAATAAAAAAATAAACAAAAAATCATTTAGCCCCCAAAAAGAAATGTGATATGAAAAATGGGGGCTAGAATGCATTTTCCCTTATCAAAAAGTTGATAAAAAAAAGAATTAACAAAAAACTATCATTTCTTAATAATATTTGAAATTATTTGGGTATTTGATATTAAATAGATATTTTTATTTCATATATATCAAAAATTAATAAAAATATTAATTTTTCACAAAATATCAATATGATTATTTGATTTTCATTTTTCGGTTTTTACCCTGTTATTATAATGTTAAAGATTCCCACAATGGAATTCCAGAGTTTCAGTTTTGTAACTTTATGGTACATGATTTTTTTCTTACAGAAAAGAGAAAAAAATTTTTTTTTTGGTAAAAAAATATAATAATGCACATTAAACCTCAAGCTAAAAAAAATTACTTCCGCAAATTAATTAAGTGCATCTTATACATTTATTATTTATAATTGATGAATTGAAATATTTCATATATAATGAATTGAAAATGATTCAATTTTTTTTCAAAAAATACCAATTATTTTCAGAATGCAATGAACTTATTTCAATTTATCAATATATTCATAATATATGATTGTATATAAATTCGTTTTCCATATCATATTCTTTTGTAATCATTTTTTTCTTGTGAAAACCTAGATATAAAATATTTTTAATTTTTAATTTTTTCAATTCATCAAACATAATAAATTGACAAAACCAATTAGAAATCAATAAACACATAATATATATTTTAATGAGAAATGACGTTCATTTGAAATTGTTTGTCTAATAGAGTTTTTTGCATTTTATTTAAGAAGAATGTGATATTCATAATTCAACAAATATATTTGATTCAAAACATTGTCTTAGATATTTACAACGCATATATGATATATATTATTTTCCCCAAAATTGGTAAGAATCTATTAAGGATATGTTAGGATGATCCCAAAAGTGAAGTGAAAATTATGTACAAATTATTTGTAATTTTTTTTCTGTTTGTAGTAGGCTTTAGGAATTGATAATAATAAGAAACAATTAAAATCATATTACATTAATAATTATTACTTATAATACAAAAGATAATTATTATTTCAGAAAATATGCTTAAATTATTTTTTTTTTACAATATTTTTTTAGTTTATTATTTGCTTCACATCTAACTGAGAAAATGCATTTTCATTTGGATATAAAATTAGAAATTATATGAAAAACATTTATTACTAATTATTATTAGAAAAGCTCTAATATTTTGAGAAAATTTTTTTATTTTTTTATCCGACCAAATATAAATTGACCATTAATTTTTTTTTGTCCATTAATTTTTTTTTTCCATATACTCTAAATGATTAAAATTGCTGATATCATAAAGATATGATTAAAATTCTTTAAAGAATTAGAATAATGATAAATTCATACTAATAAAAACATTTATTTGATGCTAGTAATAATTATCAAAAGTTGATATAATTATAGATAATAGCTTGAATGAATAATTGGTAAAAATTGAATAAACCATATATAGGTCTATTTGGAGATCTTTTTGTTTAATAGAAACTCCCTTATTGTGGTTGATTCAATCCAAAAAAATTGTATTGCTCCATACCAATTGCATAATAATATACTATCATGAAGGGGATGTAGCTCAATGGCAGAGTATTGGATTGCAGTTCCACGGGTTATCGGTTCTATTCCGGTTGTCCCCTTTTTTTCGATTTTTTTTCCCTTTATTATAAATGAAAACTATACTCAATAAATGAAAACTGCTTAAAAGTAAATATGTTAAATTGGATTTTCAAGTGCACAAAATATTCATCCAACTAAATAATATCTTTGATTTTCTTTTGGAAAAAGAAATCGATATTTCATTGATTTTTGTTTATACTGTATTTTCCTCAGGGTTGTCGATCGATGATGATAAATATCGATTATCGGCTCATTATCGATAGTCCGATAATATCGATAAAAATTTGTTCGATAACCAATAATTATCGATAAATACGTTAAGCAAAACCGCCGATATTTGGTCACTATCGGACGGTTACGGTTCGATATTCTCCGATATTTTATAATAAAATTGGTAGATTTTATATTACGCACTTTTTTGATTTTTTATATTCAATTTTTTCCCTTCAAAAATTATAATTTTTGTCAAAATAAAAGTTCACAAAAAGTTATATTACCAGTATAACTGCTGTCTTTTTTAATTTCTGAAAAAAAAATAAAACAATAAACTAAAAGCTTTCAATTTACAAGGTCGGCCTTATGGCAGTTTATTAAAATGCAGTGCAGCTTATGCTTTATTGAATTCAGGACATCAACATTTCTTGAAGATTGCTTTGTAGGTACACATCCTCTACACAGCTTCGAAATAACTCCTCAAAATATAGAATGGAATTATTCAATATTATCATGCTTTATCAATAACTTTTACCAGTTTAAAAAAGATGATAATCATCCTTTTATCACAGGAGTTACAGGAAAAGATTATCATACAAAGTTCATTTTTAGATCTATTGCTTTCCCTCAAGCTTATTTTGTTATTCAAATTGGTTGTAAAATAAGTGTTCATGCAAATATTGACTTTATTAGACTTTATTTTACTGAACATGAATCTTTTTATCATTCTTTTTTGGCGGGATGGAATAGAATTAGAAAAAATCTAAAATATCAAAAACATATTTTTTTTAATTATTACATACAAAATCCAAATGATGGAACGCGATATTTATTTTTACACAAACCTTTGGTTTTTTGTATTCAACAAGATTTTTCAGATATTTTCAGATATTTCTGCAAAAAAATACAATTATCAGGACTTCCGATAAATGATGATACATTTTCAATTAGAGAATTCATCGAAGAATTCATACCAACAAAAAAAGAAAAAACAATTAATTCTTTAGAATTATTAAAACAAAATTTAAATGGATTTTTACATTTAATTATTCAAAAGTCACCGATAAAAAAAAGATTAGCTAAAATTTCATATCAAGGCGAAAAATACTTCGTTATAGGTGGAATTTTTGTTCTGCCATTTTCGAATTCAATTTTAACCGATAATTCAGAAATTGTAAATGGCCTTTTGTTGGACACTACTTGGCGTGTCCTTCCTTACTATGTAACCAGTATTTTAATGGCAAGTTCGATGAATGGTGGCTTGCCACTTTCCTTTTCTTTTGGCTTTTCAGAAAATGTCGAGATATACCAAAATCATTTCAACGCATTTCAAAATCTTTTTCATATTGATTTAAAACAATATACATTTGAAAGTGATCAAGGTCCTGCCCTTAAGTCGTTATTTTTAGATAATCATATTCAGCATGTATTTTGTTTTAGGCATTTAATGGTGAATTTAAAATTAAATCCAATTTCTTTCGCTCTAAATGTTATATTAAAGTGCACAACTCTTTTTGAACTTAACAATGCTTTTATCCATTATTCGAAAATTTTTTCAGAAATTACAGAAATTACAGATATGTACATCATCTGTTTTACCATAACGTGTTAATTTTACTTCGCCATTACGTATTCTCATATCATAACCTTTATCATTGAGTGATAGTGCTTGAGCTGCAAGTGGTGTTATCATTTACCATTGATAAAATGATACTTTCATTGAAGAGCAATGGTCCAGACTACAATCGCATACGTGCTAACATACAAATACCATGGAACTGTCAATATATTGAGTATTATGTTGCGGCAATCAATACAAAGAATGTGTTACTTATATCAAGCGATGATAGTATAACATATGAGTGGGATGATAATGATTTAGCACATACACATCACGTCAGCACTATGAGCTTGGACGACAGATACTATTCATTGCCAAGTGATATACCTGATTTATTTAATGTGAATGATGCTAATGGGCGACCGATTATGAATGTACAATTGAATAACAATACTAATGTCATTAAGTTAACCCCACATGTTGACAACTTCACTATCACATCAATGTCACATCGTATAGCATTGATAACAGGATTGTATAACACGCCACTTAACCAGCCGTTAGCAAATGGTAGAGCAACACAATGTGACATTCCGATAATAGACTACGCTAACAAGCTATACTTGATATCAAAGCAAGGTCAAGCTATACAATCCAACTTGGGTGATGTTGAGTATACACCATCAGTGATAGCAAGCATCGATCATATCATTCGTTATGGCTTACCAATCATACAGAACTTTGAAACGTATGGTAAACCAATTAAAAATGTTGTTAATATCGATTCATTCAAACAGATTGAGTTGGAGTTGGTTGATTTTGAATATCAGCCAGTTAAGTTGATGTCACCTATGTTTGTTACGATTAAGGTCAACCCATGTGATCCACCTAAGATGAAGCTGTAAAAATGATTGATCTATTTTTGATCACTGCTAATGTTGGTTGTTACGCTAGCTTTAAATGCACGCAACTCAATGAGCTCTTGCTTTTTACGTTCACGGTACTGCTTTTGTTGTTGTCTTCTAGCATTGATACGTTCTTCATCAGTGTGATATAGCTTTTTACGACCACGCTTTTTAGGTTCGTTATCAATACCCTGCTTTGATTTGAGTGATTTAACTACAGCTGTATCGTTAAACAATTCAGTGTTGATGCTTGACATTTGCTATGAGATAAAAAATCATATTATGAAATGTGATATGAAAACAAATGAAAAAAATTTTAAGTGTTTATAATGATATGCATTATGTAATGTAGTGGGAATGGTTTAAATATCATATTGCAACTAACTAGTGTCTGGCCAGACGTGGTACAGTGGTTGAGTCATGAAGCGTGTCTCCCAGCTTCGGCGGCAGGCATGAGTTCGATTCATAGCAGTACCGATTTTTCATGTTATTTTATCACACTTGTGATGGAGCCTGTAGCGAATCAACACCTAAGGTAAGCCATTGCTTGTGATATGTGTAACACGAAAGCATCTACCGGTAGGTGTATCTTTGTAATGAACGTGTTAAATCACGTTCCCCAACCATAGTGTGTGTAGTTCCTTTCCTGTGAGGGGTTGATGTACAATCCCGGGTACGTATGTTGATTCCTCATCGAATGCATAACACACTCACGAAGACGGTTGGTTTTTGCACTTTTGTTTTTTGCATTTGCATGATATGTTGAATGATGTGTGGTGTATCACTTGAAGTGATGACTTGAATGATGACTTGAAGTGATGACTTGAATGATGACTTGAATGATGACTTGAATGATGACTTGAATGATGACTTGAGTGATGACTTGAATGATGACTTGAAGTGATGCATTGAAGTGATGACTTGAATGATGACTTGAATGATGACTTGAAGTGATGACTTGAATGATGACTTGAATGATGACTTGAAGTGATGACTTGAAGTGATGACTTGAATGATGACTTGAAGTGATGACTTGAATGATGACTTGAATGATGACTTGAATGATGACTTGAATGATGACTTGAATGATGCATTGGAGTGGTAACCAAAAATGAATCGTTTAAACTACATCATTAGTAGCATCTCTCAACGCATCAACTGAGGTTTGTTCATTGAGTTTACTTCTGTATTCATTGATAGCATCATTTGCTTTGGTGTAGATTGATTCATAACGTTTCAACTCATGACGTAAGCATAACTTATCAATGTAATACTTGTAATAGGTATGAGTTTCATCATTAGTTGATGTGAATTGTCTTGGTGTTAAGTCAATGGTTAACAGCATTGGATCACGATATACTGTTCGATAACGATTCTCACGTACGGTTATGTATGGTACCTTACCAAAGATGTTAATCAACTCATTCATGTCAATGGTTCTGTTGCCATCAATGACTAGTAATGGTCGAACACTAATGCCAAAATCAATAGGGTATATCTTACTATCAAGATAGACAATTAACTTATCATCATTAGTTGGTTTGATTGTTTGAACGAAGCTAGTGACAGACATGGTTTGTGATGCGAATAAAAATTTACATTGATGAATTGCAATGTTTTAATTGAATTACTGTAACGTTACTTGAATTGAAGTGTGCGTGTGAATTGTGGTAATGTAACTTGTTGAAATGATTTTGTCTTTCTAAAGCAGTTGCAACCATCAGTTAAGTCAAATGTAATTGCTTCACCATGATACATACGTTCATACAACTCTTCAACGGTGATGTTCATGCGTTTGCACTTGTTAATGATGCATTGCTTTGGTATTGATTTCATTCTAATGTGATAGTCTTCATTACCATGTTCATCAACGAGTATATCAAGATATGACTTCTTACCTAATGCAATGAGCTTACGTGAGTGTATCTTACCAACTGCACCTGGGAATACATCGAAGTCACAATGAAACTGTGTCATATCACTGCCAATTAAGTCTTTACCATATGTTGCTTTGAATAGAGCAGCTAACTTATCAACATCATCTTCATTTAAGTGCATGCTATCAGTATCTTGGTAGTGTATTGCTATGTCATTCTGTTCAGCGAGTGTCATGACTTGATTCATGATGTGTTTACTCCATGATAACACTGATGCACCAAACTGTGGTAGGTTGTAGTGTTTATTGATTGGTTTAATCATCTTAACGAATACTTTATTACCACCATTGTCAACAACCTCTTTGATGTAGTTGTATTTGCGATAAATGAATGGTATGATATCATCTCTGTTAATAATCTTGACTTCATCTGTGATTGGCTTTAATATTGACTTGCCATAGATTGAGTTGAGTAACAACTTGATGGTCTTCTCAAGTGGGTTATGTTCACGCTTGTATGTTTTTCGTAACTCGAATAGTGTATCAATGAATGTGTTGATGGATGAATTGAAACCATCATTGAAGTAGTAACCACGTAAGAATTCATATTCAATATCATAAGCTGCAATCAAATCAATCAAACCAATCTTGTCAATATAGAAGTGGTCAACTGGTTGGTTACAAAACAGTTTAGTGCCTTCTTCATTGCGTATGAATACCTGACCAAACCTATATGGGTTAGTTGACTTACACTTTATGTGTTTGATGTTGATCTCAATGAAGAACGTATCATAACACATGAGTTGATCGTGAGTTATGTTTGATGGTATAACTTGTGGTTTACCCTTTGGTATGCCTGGCATGATGTGCATAGCTGATGGATATAAGCTGACTGCATCGAAGTCCTGTATCTTACCTTCAACATATTGCTTCTCATTGTTAGCTGTCATTGTTCTACCACCACTTACACAACGTTGGATGAAGTTCTGTGGCTTGCCTGATAGTGTGAAGCAGTCTTTAGTGCAACCATATGTGCGTGCGAAGTCGTAGCCGATTGCACTGATTGATATGTACTGGTTAATGCCTGGGAATTTGTTGTTAGCTTTCTTGAACACTTCATTGAGGTCATGATCAAACTTACGTATACCATTAGCGAGTGTGATGCAGTCATGTTCACAGTAGAATTGAGCATACTTCATAATATCAATCATGTGTGTGGTTTCATCATATGACTCAGCTACTTTAGCATTGATGAGTAGTTGTAAGTAAGCTTGATCGAGTTCAGATGCTGACATATCATCAATGTGTTCGTTGCGATATTGATCTTTGAATTCATCGAATGGTATCATCTTACGTTTGATGTTAGCTGCTGTGTAGAGTTTGTATAGCATGATTTCTTTATGTACATTGAGATTGAACATGTTACCAAACTGTGATAGTGGCGCTGGTATGAGTGAGTAACTGTCACGGAATGTTAAACGCTTAGTTATGTTCTTAGTTACATATGTATGTTTGACTTTATCCCACTGTTTGATGGGTATGTATTGTTTCATGACTGCTTGTAAGATGGTACCACCACGTTTAATGACACTAGCCTTCCAACCTGGTTCGTTGATGAAGAAACATACGTCATACTTAAGATTGTGGAAGTAAATCAATGAGTGATTGGGTAGATCATTTAAGAATCGTTTTGCAATGTCATCACCAGTGTATGGCTCTTTACATTTAACACCATCGTACACACAGCATAAGTATGGTTGGTGTGGTGATACAGTTACATCTGTTTCAAAGTCAGCGTAGTAAACTGCTTTCCATGGTGTAATATGTTTGGCATTAGATGATTCTTCTTTACAATATAACGTTTCATCATAGTCGAGTTCAATGTAATCATTCAAATGGTTGTCATACTCACAGGTTGTTAATATGTTTTGTTCACATTGATTAATCTCACGAAAGCAGTTGCATTCAAACATCTTGCGGAATACCTTAGTGAAATCATTACCTGTCCAATCAGCAGTGGTGTAAAGTGGATAGCCTGTTTGATTAACGCCTCTGATGTGAAATCGTTTTTCAACTGGAATGTCAGCATGCTTTTCATCAAGTTCATCTCTATGTTCAATGTAATAGGTGGTGATTGGCAACTTCTCATTGTTATCAATCATGAAATGGTCTTTGTATAATAGCAACCTAACCACTCTATCAGCAGTCACATTATTGTTCTTATGTGTGTCAATGCTTAAGTGTTTTTGATGTTTAACATCACGTGATTCATCAATGCGATATACAATGAAGTGGCATTGCATTTCACTAGCTATTTTGAGTATCATATTGATGGGTACTGAACGTGTGTGTATCATACCACGTAACATGTCAATCTCATCTTTAGTGAATACACCTGACTGAATGCATGCATATACGAAGCAGTTGTCAGTATAGTTTTTGGCATCGACCTCGTGAAAGATCTGATAACGTGATAAGTCAAGTGATGGGATGAGGTTAATGTATGGAAAGAATGCACCATCATATGAGTTGCGGAATGAATCAACTGTTGCAACATCAACATATTCACCATTAATCTTCTCTTGAAATACTGTTTTACCATTGCGTTTAGTTAACTTATAGAAGGTAACAACAAACTTAACTGGGATGTAATCAGCATTAACTTCTGGATCAGTATCAGAACCGAACTGTTCAACTGTAATGTTACCAAGTATTCCATCAATTACTTCATCAATAGTTAACTCATTGTTTATTGGAAAGGATTTTATATGTCTATCTTCATTATCATAACTTAATACACTTGCTGTGGGAAAGCGTGATCTGTTATCGCGAATATATCTCAACACTTGTATGAATGCATGTTGTGTTTCAATGTTGTTATCAATATTAACTTCGAATGCATCGTGATTGTTAGCAGCAGTCATCATACGTTCCAACTCATCTTGATACTTAGTTTCATCGTAGTAGTGGTCTCCATACAAGCGTTCAGCTGCATCCATAAGTGAAAGAATGAATTCATCATCATTGTATTGGTCATCATCAATCATTTGTAGAGTGTTAATAATCGTGGATGTAGCTATGAATGTGAATGGTGTATATTCAATAACGGCATTGGTAAGATCTGTTACGTGTTCAACATCATTATTTACAGTGGCGACATCAACATCATTCGTAGTGGCTTCGTAATCATCAACTAGGATTAACTTCTGATCATCATCTGAATCGAAATCAATAATATCATATGGTGGCATTATGTAATTACGACGGTATAACTTAAGTGAACCGCCTTTCTCAATGATAGTGATGGCATGTTTGTTGTCATCATCGTATTGATATGTTTCAACAGCAGCAATATCAAAGGTTTCAATCTCAAGGTCTGGTTCGTATTTGGACTCAGCATAGAGTTTAACGTCAATAACATCGCCTGTTTCACGTACTACCTTGTGTAGTTCAAACTTAACAATATTATCATCATCATCTTGTCCGACTTCATCGAAACAATCATCTTCAACTTCATAATCACATACTTCAATGTCGATGATGTTACCATTGCTATCATATGTAACTTCACATGGTTTGACGTCAATAGTACAATACTCAACTGATTCATCGACGAAATCAATAGCATCAACATTAACAATCGTCAACTTAGCGTGTTCATCAATGGGTTCGTCAACGAAATCAATAGCATCAACATATTCAATCATCAACTTGGCATGTTCATCAATGGGTTCAACTACTTCTTCACTGTGTGTGGCGTTATTAAGTGGTTCATCAACTAGTTCAATAGCGTCAACATCATCATCGTCATATGATGCAGACTCTTCGCGGTGAAGGTTTTCAGCTCCATCCATGAGTGAAAGAATGGATTGAATCATATAATAGTATGCAACACGTTGAGCTATATCAACAAATTGAGAACAATCATAACCATCACATTCATGTTCAACATAATCATAGTCAACTTCATGATATTCATAGTAGTCATCATCAGCTGATGTAAACTTATCATCATATGGTGGTAACTCTTTAGGTGTTGCTTTGATATCAATAACATCACCAGTTTCACGTACTACTTTATGTAATTCAACCTTAACATAATAACCATTATCATCAAATGCGGTTAGGAAATCTGATTCACTAACTTCATAATCACATACTTTAACTTCGACAATGGTACCGTCACTATCAAATCTAACGTCACATGGCTTGATGTCAATAGTAACATTATGTAAGTCAACTGTATCAGAAGCAAGCTCTTCATCATGTTGTGTGGACTCTTCATTGTTAAGTGATTCTTCATCATCATTGTTAAGTGGTGCATCATCGTCATCGTTAAGTGGTGCATCGTCATCGTTAAGTGGTGCATTGTCATCGTTAAGTGGTGCATCATCGTCATCAAATATGGGTTCTTCTTCATCCGATGCTAGCTCGTCATCATCAAGTGGGGTTGCATCATCATCGTTAAGTGATGCATCATCGTCATCGTTAAGTGGTGTTGCAATGGTAGCATCATCATCGTCAAATATAAGTTCAACATCATCGTCTTCGTCAAGTGATGCGGTATCGTCATCGTCAAATATAAGTTCAACATCATCGTCTTCGTTAAGTGATGTATCAATGTTATCGTATGATGGGATGACGTCATTGCTATGTTCGGAGATGATGAGTGAGTCGTTATCAATGTATGTGGTTGTGTCCTCATCATAAGTGCAGTTTTCAATTGCGATTAATTCGGATATGGCGAATGGCATTTGTGTGGTGATAAAAAAATTGACACGCTAAAAAATTAGGGTGAGCTTAATTGAAAAAAAGTAGTGTGTTTACAGTTGAACCACGTTATGTGAACCGTTGTGTGACGTGATATGTGGCGTGTGACATGAGGTGATGACATGAGGTGGTGACATGAGTTTAACGTGAGGTGATAACATGAGGTGGTACATGAGTTTAACGTGAGGTGACGTGTTAAGTTTGACATGAGGTTTCACATTGAAAGTGCTATGATCTAGAAATGTCAAAAGGTATGGAGTTTCATCTTAAGGGGGGCAGATGATACGTAGTATCAGACGCCACCCTTAGGGTATCTACTCCGATGTTCAGAAAACAAATTACTTTCTTCAAATTTTCATTTAGATATTCCTTGTTGCCATAGAATTTTTCTTGGATTTGAATTCCCAGATTGTCCTCAAATAAAACTCAATTTAAATTCACAACCCTCAGAATTAATTGTAGATTATGTTACAATTCAAAGCGAAACAAGAACACAACAATATCAATCAATTGAGACGCAAGATAAAAATTTTGCAATCGATATGATCAAACGATTTGGTCATATAAAAGAAAAAGACAGAGAAAAAATTGTCCAATATGTCAATACTCATTATCAAATTCAAGATAAAGAAATTTTTATAAATGGCCGCCCAAGCTCAATACTGACTTTAGTAGATACCCTAAGGGTGGCGTCTGATACTACGTATCAACTGCCCCCCTTAAGATGAAACTCCATACCTTTTGACATTTCTAGATCATAGCACTTTCAATGTGAAACCTCATGTCAAAACTTAACACGTCACCTCACGTTAAACTCATGTCACCACCTCATGTTATCACCTCACGTTAAACTCATGTCACCACCTCATGTCATCACCTCATGTCATCACCTCATGTCACACGCCACATATCACGTCACACAACGGTTCACATAACGTGGTTCAACTGTCAAGTGTTTAAGTAACATCAAATGGCATACCGACGTGATGCTCCGCCAAGTGAAACAGTACCATTACCTATTGAAACAGTATATAATTCATCTAATGATTCACTATCATGTATAATAAATGGGAATGAATGTTACTTTACTAATGGTTCTAATCATTTTAATCGTATATATTTTAAGTACCCACCTGAATGGCTTACATCTGATGTAGGTGAGAAGATTATTGGTGTACGTAACATGAAAATCACTGTTAGACAATCCGCTGAATTAAACTTCACACTATACATTCGTAAATATAGAAAGGATAAATTCGATAATATGGCCAGTATGATTTACCCTCATGATAATCCTAGTAATCTTAATGATGTACAGATACAAGACGTGGTTGATCGTTTGGATAGAGATGATTGTAGAGTATTCAAGATTGATTATTGTCACGACATATTTGATAAACTAGATGATTTTATTGCAGATTTAATCGATACAATTAAAGATGAAAGCATATATGATAAACTTTACGATGCTATAATCACAGCAACTAATGATGATGATGAAGATGAGGCTGAATTTAAAGCTAGACAGATTGAATCAATTGAACAGTTGAATAAAGATAAGGATGATTACTATCTAATGTGTTTACGTAATGATATATCATTCTATCTCGACGTTGATAGTGACATAAATATAATTAAAGACATAGGTGATACAACATTACTAGTTTTCGCTGGTAAAAATCCTGAATACTACATTGATTTTATGATGACAGCTATAAATGATGATGTTACATATAAAAAGCTCTATGAATGGGGCGATCTTGAAGATGAACCATTATATATTAGCAAACTGCAACAAGATGAACTCGATTTTACTTTCCACGATGATGGTACACCAAATGATAGGTTCGATTTTAATACAGCGTGTTATTTTGATATTGATGATGATGACCGTGTTGATTTACATGATATAATTAAGTTTCATCGAGAATTATCATTCAAAAATGTAATGTTAACCCCTCAATGTGAAGTAGCTGCATCATTTGCCAGTCAATCTAATCACAACCTCATTGGTAGAACCAACGAAATGTACACACCAATTAAATACTATAAGTTAAATGACAATGATGATAAATTCTGGATTGAATTTTATGATAGAAATGAGATTACTATTCCAGTTTCATTTAATGATCATCTTGTATTTACAATCGATATGATATTCTTACAGAATCGTAAGTTAATATATACTTAATAACATTTTTACTTTGCATTGATCAAATGAGTAGAGTCAAATTCAATACCATTGATGAAGTCTATGCTAAGTACCCCACCAAGTCCCTACCTAAGTTCAAACGCATAGCCAATCGTTATGGTTTCACTGATGATGAAGCTAAACACTATCTCAACACAATGGTTGTACACGATCAACACAAGCCAAAACCTAAGTTCATGCATATATATTCGAAGCTACCACATGCATTTCAAATGGACACATTCATTGATCATAAAGCAGCAGGTCAACCTAACTACTTAATACTAATCAACATCAACACACGTAAAGCATATGCTTATATGATACATGGCAAGGGCGCTAATGAAATACATAGAGCACTTAATGAGTTCATCAAAGTTGAACCTCAATGCAAAGCCATTATGTCAGATGAAGATGCTGCTTATTTATCAAACACTGTGCTTGACTTCATGCAACAACATAACATCATATATACAACCACAACTGATAACGATCATAACAAGCTTGGTATTATCAACCGCTTCATGAGAACGATACGTGATATGCGATTCAATCAACCAAAGCTAAGTGTACTACAGATAGTTGACTCATACAATGACATGCCACATGGTTCACTACATAACAAGTCACCCAATGATATCACTCAAGATGACGAGTTAACATACATACATGAGATGGAACATCAAGTTAATCCATATGATTTCAAACCAGGTGACAGAGTTAGGATAGTGTTTGATGCAAATCCATTCGTTAAACATCGTTCGAACCTATCTAAAGTTGCATACATAGTTGATTCTAATGATGGTAACCAATTCTTGATACGATCTACAGATGGATCTGTCAATACAATGCCAGGTTACAAACTCGTTAAAGCAGCTAACAACATTCCATTAGCAACCACACTTGATGATGGCAAACGTGGTGTGGTTAAATCAATCACATCATATAACAAATCAAAAGACACATACAATATCATATATGATCTAGGCAATGGTTCAACAATGAAAGACACTATCCCATCTAAGAACATGCGTGAAGGCCACCCAACTAAGCTCTCAACAATGGAACGACAGTACTGGCTTAAACGTAAGACCATACCAGATCACATTAAGAAGTTCATCTAATATCAAATGAGTCAACATAAAAACGTTATGAATGAAGTTAAACATCTTATTCAAGAGTCGTTACGTAAAAACCAACGTGATATTGAGATGGCATTGATTAAACCACTAAGTGAAGAGTATCCATTCTCATCAAATGGTATCTACTTTTTAATTGGTAAGATGGGCGCTGGTAAATCATTCTGGATATGGTCACACATCATGATAACTGAACGACTATTCGCTAAGCCATACTATAGTAAGATCATCTTTTGTTCAACGTCGGGCAAACTTGATAAGACAGCTGAAGTACTATCCAAAAACGTTAAGACACCCATTGAATACATCAAAGAAGAACATCTATTGCCATATCTCAAGCGTCATCTCAAACGCAAACTCAAGTACTACGCTATGGTTAAACATGTGTTATCAAAAATGGTTGACACCAATGAGGAGATGGCAAGAATCATTTCAAAGCATTCATTAAGTGAGATTGAAGATAGGATTGCATACATAGCAAATAAGCTAGTTAAATATCAAACAGCTTCATACCCATACAACACACTGCTGGTTCTTGATGATGCAGCTGGATCACCACTACTTAAGAATGGCAACAGTGAATTATGTCGTTTACTCACTAAGACACGTCACTACAACTTAACCTGTATCATAGCAGTGCAAACACTTCGATTCGTTCATCTCAACGTTAAACGTTTAGCTACTGACATCATATGCTATAGTGGCTTCAGTAAAGAGGATTTCACATCAATGCTACAACAAACACCTAACAATCTTGACATTAAATCAACTACAGAAGCATACCTCAATCATAAAGGCCAACACGATAAATTCATAATCAATATCACAGCCAATCAATCACACTTTGAAGTTTAATGAATTACAAACATGGGATTCAAAAGTTTCATTACCAGTGGATGGAACCGGTTAAAAAGCGATATTCATCAAGGATTGACTGGTGCAAAGAATGCAGCTCACCACATATGGAGTGCCACTAAGAAGGGGTTGATTGGTGCAAAGAACTATGCTATGAACAATCCTAAAGCAGTTGGCAATATACTACATGCTATCACACCATTTGCAACAGCATTCAATCCAACGTTAGGTGCAATCACTACAGCAGGTGCTAATATATTCAGTCACATGCCAAAGGGGTCGGTCACAGATAAGCTAGTTAAAATCAGTGAACAGTTTGCACGTGGTGAGTTGAAACCAAGTGGATCGCCATCAGCACAAGCAGCAGCTGACTCACGTAAGAGAACACACAACGCAGTACCATTTAGAAGTGTTTAACGAGGTGTAAATGAGTTTCAACACAAGAACTAATGCATATAGATCGAACAATTCAGTTATCGTATCTGGACCTGGTACGATGTATAATGAAGTAACTAGACCTAGATCAAATACAAAACAATATTATGCTAATACTAACACACATGATGTAACCGCACCATATATAAAGTCAAGTAATAGTCGCAAATCAAAGTCAAGTAATAAACGCAAATCATCACGTAAGTGAACATTATTGACTTTTTATTTTTGTGTATTTCAAATGTCCAAATATGTTACTGGCATGAAGCGCAATCAAATCATTCAACGTTGGTTGCAAGGCATTGACGATGAACAATATGAAGTGTTCCCTACTAAGAAAGAGGGCAAGTACATTGTTAAACAACGAAAGCAACCACTCATTCATAGAGATAAATCATCAGACAACCTCAATGGTATGCTTGAATCAAGTGATAACTCCAATGTTAACTCAAGTGATAACTGCATCAGAGATGTAGCTGCTGGCAAAGTCAGTAACTCCAATGATGAACCACCATCACAACATGAGGAAGCACAACCTATGCATACACCAACACGCATACCTAATAGAGACAAGCAACATTCAACACAACATACAACATCACCACCACATCAAGTTGCCACACATGATACAACCATTAACTTAGAGATACTTGAACAGCTACGTTCATTAGGTGAAGAGCTACGTAATGATCGCTTCAAGCGTGAACAAAAACAATACATTAAACATGTCGTTAATAAAGAATTATCAAAGCCACGCATAAGAAGTAAGTACGTACCTGATCTATTACCAACTGATGATATACATGACCCACCACATGACCCATCTCATGACCCACCACAAGAACCACCTGATGTCATTGAATCAACACCATCGTTTAGATCGCGCATTCGACGATAGCTTATGTAATACATTCGTATTTTTAATACATCCAAATGACATTCAACGCAGAAGTCCTACACAAGACATCAGCTGAAGTTAACACTCAAGTTGCAAGCTACTTTGATGTAGTTGATAATGCAATCGCCATGTCAGATACCAATAAGAAGTACGTCATTGATGCACAAGCTTCATACAGTCCATCTGCTCCTATCCATGCAGGGTCATTCACCACATTCATCATCAGTCCAACATGTGATAACACTGCTGACATATATAACGGCTTCATCAAAGCACAGATGACAATTAGTGGTGCGTTAACTACTCCATTAACTACTGCCATACACAATATTGATAACCATGCTTTTAATGGTCTATGGATTGGCTTTAAAGATGCTATGAATGCTGTTGAAAAATATGAGATCCTCGCTAATGGCATATCAATTTACACTCAAAACTTCGGTCCAGAAGAATCATTCTTAACTGCATGTGGTGATAACGAAGCAAGTAAACGTGGTGATGTCTATTCTAAAGCCCGTCATAAGGATATATTCAAACGCAAATTTTATCAAACACGTTGTGGTGCATTCATTAAGCTTGCCGCTGGTACTCGTGAAATTAATAACGTTGTCATACCACTTAAGATTGACTTGCGAAGGTTCTTACCATTGAGCAACATTAAATATCTACCTGCATTCGCTGGTAAGCTTGAACTCAAGATTATGTTTGGTGTACAAGGTCTTGTATATTGTCCAGTTGGAATATCAGATGAGTTGGTTAATGATATAGTCAATTACAAATTGCTAGCTCAATTACCACCAATCACTAATGAGTTTACTCAAGCTGGCAGTCAATGCACTATATGGATAAATAAAGCGGCTGATCATCAACTTGATGCAGGTAACACTACATTCATACCAAGTCGAACATATGAAATCACTAATTGTTATAGTGTCATACCTAACTTCGGCATTGACAACGATATATATCAAGCGCTTGTTCAACGTTACACGCAACAGGAACTCATCTTTCCAACGCAGATACTTACATTCACAACGATGAGTAAGCAATTAACTGCTGGCCATTGTTCGTCGACTCAAACAATCACACCACGATTTGTTGATTCAATCTTCTTTCTGTTTCCATTTAATGCAACACAGCATACTGTATTTAAGAATCCACTGTTTACCAACTTCCAACTGCGATGTGGTGGTTATGGCGTAGTACCAACCATTCCATTTGCAACGAATGGTAGTGATCCAATGTTCATTGAACTATGTCAGAATGCCATGAATGTTAACGGTGAACAAACAGGTTTTAATAAAGAGGTCATTCAATCATTAGTTAATACACGACCTTATGATGAATCAATTGGTAGAGTCAGCTATGATCGTACATCATTCTTCATTGGGTTACCAACTGAGACAGATAACACCTTCCAACAAGGTCAAACATCAAACACGCCAATCACATATGAAATAGTATGTGACTTACCTGATCAAGTACGTAATATTGATGACAATGGTGATGTAGCAAACACATATATCAACAACACAACACCACCATTAATGGCATTGTTACAAGACACTGTCATATCAATTCATGTTCAACCCAATGGCATGCCACCTGTTGTTGAGATGGGTTCGTATGACATTACAAGCAGATAAATGAATTAACTAAATCACATCATCATTTTTAACATTAATCACTGTTTGCTTTGATTCAAATGTCATCACATAGTGTTCAAGTCATGTCGTACAAACAACATGTAACTAAGCAACAACCCATCACACAACCTAAGTTCAAGCACCCAGCTACACATCATAAAGAGAACCTATCAGCAGTTGATGGGAAAGCTAATAAGGTTAATGCAAAGCAATTAATACTGTATAAAGATGATGTCAACTCATATTAACTTAACGAAACATCATGAGTGTATTAACTTAACAGATTGTGTAAAAATGTTTTTGTTTAATTCAAATGATTAAGAAGCGACCACTAAACAATGGTGTAAATGCAAACGTCAGTCTTGAGCCAGCAGCTGCAGCACAATCAAACAACAATATTAACAACAACATATTCATCAACAAGCGTGATGATGGTAAAGAAGATATCGTTATCACACGTGATGTTCAACTTGATACACCACATGATAGTATTGATGTTGATGTTAAGGTACTCATACTTGAAACGTATGCTAAGATACTACTTGACAATGACAAAGCATTGATCAGCAATCTCATCAGCAAGCGCACTATCATCGTACCACAGCAAGCATTAGCAGCAATCATCAAGGCAGTCACTCATGGTGAGGTTGAGATATATGTTGATGACAACCCTGGTTGTTGTGTAGGTAAAGCATCACCCATTCAAAAGGTAGACGCCATTAAGATAATCAAAGATAATGGTGAGATTGTCACTGACTTCAAACAGGTCTACAATAAAGAGTTCAATGATCTTGTTAATGTTTATCACTTATGTTTGAAGTATGTTGTTGTATAAAAACATAGGAGTTATTTTTATGTTCACGACAATGAATGTATTACATTCTTAGTGTTATCTTCAAATAAGATACCATTTGATGTGAAGAATGACGAGTTGATCAATATGTAATTAACTGTTGCATTGATCATGAAATTGCTACTACTTAATGGAAATTCATTATTGTTTAACCAGATCTTAGTTGGTTCACATTGATATTCAAACTTAGGCGTATTATTAACGTTGAATGATATATTGATTTTGATTTCCTTTTTACTAGCAACATTATCTTTGGTTTCATTGTAAGTCAAATAGAGTGTTCCATCATATGTATCAAGTTGGTTTTCGAATTGATAATGAATGGTATTACTATTCGTTACATTGAATGTATAATTGATTCGTGTTAATTTATTCACCAATGCATCTAACCTAGCTCTTAATGATTCATTCTCACGCTTTAGATTTGATATCTGACTGTTCATTGTTAATATTTTAGAGACATTATCACCTACTATCCTAGCTAGATCTTGATGAGATTTAGCATATGTGTTCAACTCACTCTTCAATGCATATCCATCCAACTGATCAGCAACGACATAATCATCTGGCATATCACTCTTCAACATGTACTCATTCAATGTTGACGTCAACTGTGATGTTGTAACATGATTGGTTGGTAATTCATTTGACTTGACATACGACTTCAACGTATTCACTAAGCTAGTCGTTGATACATAATCCGATGGTATATCACTCTTCAATGCATATCTATCCAACTGATCAACAACGACATAATCATCTGGCATATCACTCTTCAACATGTACTCATTCAATGTTGATGTCAACTGTGATGTTGTAACATGATTGGTTGGTATCTCACTCTTCAATGCTATTTTATCATGCTTCAATATTTTTTCCGCTAATATTAATTTGGTATTGAAATAGTCTTCCCCGTTATCGATGTAAAAGCATAGACCATTACTATCGCTTTTATAATAGGTCAAGTAATAGGTTGTTCCATCAATTTCAACATCGACATTAACTCCATCATCAGTAATAACGCCATCATAGTCAAACATATAATCAAACACTTTTACAAAGCCATCGTTATTTGATATTGTTCCAACAAGGTGAATTCCATTAGTCAATGTTATTTTGACTTCCCACGATCCTGAACTATCTTGTACGTTTTCAAATGGCACATCGACAGCATCGTTATATATCAAATCTGTCTTTAATCGATAATTAGATAAATCATTCATGTTAATCATATTGTTTTTTAATTCATCCAATGCTGTGTTAACTTCATCAACAGTTGGAAAGTCATTCAACGTTTTAGCAAGTGACTCATCGTTCAACTCAAGTTGAGCACGTAATGAATCAATGCTTTTATTCACTGCGTCAATGTCACATGTATATGCTAAATCATTCGTTGTGAGTGTCAATTGTCTAACCGATGTGTTTTCTTTAACAGTTATGCTTGTGACCTGTACGTTGTGTGGGTTGTTAATCGTAATGACGTTGCCACTCATCGTTGCCGCTGGAAATGTATCTGTACCATTGAACTCAGCTATTGCTTCATCCACAATGTTGATTGTAACATATTGTTCATCATAGTCAATGTCATTGAACTCGCTAATCGTTCTAACCATGAGTTTGACTTTAAGTACACCACTTGTGATTGTGTCTTCAGCTATGAGTTGAATCGTTTTACCATCAACCTTGCCAACAACATCAATGGTATCATTACGTGATAACTCATTCTTGTTAACATAACCATCCATCTGTACAGATACATCACTGATTGCATTTGCCAGTGCTTTGATGGTAGGCTTGAGTGTATGTCTGAATCGTTTACACATGTCCATTGTTGATGTCAACGTCATTGCCACTTTAGATGGATCATCGAGTTCATCACTGAAGTTCATCTCTGTTACTGGTATGTATTCTTCATCACACCATTGAGCTATCTTAGTAAGCTTGTCATGAGTGACAGCTTGAGTTGTAATATTAAGAGCTTCATCTTGAGTTGAACTGTTAATTAACGCATCAGCTACACTGCTGCTTGGTACACTTAACGTTGCTGTCTTAGCACCACTAACTAAGTCACCGAAGAATATATCAGAGCCAATATCAGGCAGTTCATCAGTCAGCTTACCTACCATGTCATCCAATACATCAGCTCCAACATCACTAGCTTTAGTTATGGTGTTAACTAACTCACGACCACCTGATTTGACAGCTGAACCAACACCCTTCGTTGCAAATGATAATGCCTTACCAGCAACACCTATGCCAGTGGCACCTAACACACAGCCAACAGCACCTAACGCAATACCAACATTAGCTTTCATATCAATCTTATCAACTTCCTTCTCAAGGTATTTAGTCTTAGCTTGTTGGTCAGTCATCTGCGAGCCAAGTGCATCAACCTTAGATTGCACTTCCTTAACATCATACGATACTACATCAACGTTGTTAGTGACGAGATTCAAGTCAGATCTCATTGTAGTGATATTGTCAGCAGTGATTATCTTCGATGATGTAATGTTGAAGTCAGTGTATAGTGTTGTAGCTGAGTTTGGATTAGGTGACACTTCATAGAACTGTTGCTTGATGATGTATTCGAATGCATTTGTAGCTGCATCCCAATTAACTTCATCAATAGGATCAGTGTAATCATGACGAAGGTATAATGCAATATCACGTGGTGTTAAGCCATCATCATTGCTGGTTTGAGTGGGTGTCTTACTCCATACATATGCCACTCTTTCGACTGTATCAAGTGCTCCACTTAAATCAACGTATCCTCTATCATATACATCATTTTTATTATGAACTTCACCGACTGTGAATGATAACCTCATGGTATGCTCTTGATGTGGCAACGTCAAGTCAAGGTATAGTAATTCAATGTCGCTTACTTTGAGTGTTGATGTTGAGTAATTATTATATGTACAACTCATTGCAACCAAATCATAACCATCCATCGTTGCACCATTGAGTATAAATGAATAGCCTATGTTGAGTTCATACTCAGATGCATTAACCAATCTACCATCACGCAACTTAATCAGGACCTCATACTTGCCATCATTGCGGCATGTGTTGAGTAGTGAATATGCTAAGCCATGTGCTTTGTCTTCAGGTATTGCTCTGTAATTCAACGTATCACGCTTGACTGCAACCATACAACCAGTTGAACCATAGTTATCTTCCTTAGGATCACGTGTTTTACACTTGCTGATGACCTTGCTTTGGAACCTACCTTGAATACTGTCACCAACCCACTTGTTACCATCCCATGTCAATGCCCATGTGTTGCCAAAGCAGTACTCACTAAATTTGAACGTTAAGTTGGTTGGTATGTCATACGTTGATGGTATCTTATACACCATTCGATAGCACTCACATTCATACTCAAGTTGTTCATTCGCAAACATGTCAGTGTACTTAACATGTTCATCATAGTCAATCATTGATGGTCGATAGAAGTAATATGTGTCAGAGCGTTGTAACTTCAATGCATTAGTTGCATCTATGATGTCACACTTGATGGTTGGCTTGCATGATACCAATGCATCTGATGAGAGTAGGTTATGAATCACAATGTCACCATTCAAGAAGCGTATGTATGGTTCAATATTGAAGTCAGTTGCAAACATTATCTCAGGATCATCTCGTTTGCGTGTTGAGTATGTGCAACAATCACGTGCTACGTTGTGTGTCAACTCTGGGCAGATGAACTTACCGTCTTTAGCTGATATGATGAAGTCATTTAAGATGTTGCCTTGCCAATCGAATAATAACATGTTGCGTAAGTGAATCTTAAACACATCAACTGGTTTGGTAGCAGCAGTGAGTTTGTTTTTGAGTGTGGTTGGTAGTGTTATCTTCATGATTATGACTGGATCATTAACTGGATCATCAACACTTGATTCACTGCTAACAGTTGGTGTATACACTGTTATGTCATCATGCTTGACGTAGTAATCAGGATAACCTTCAACTGCATCAAACTCACCTGAACTTGGTAGCTGACCTGATGATTTACTTTCAACATCTTTAATCTTATACGCGAGTAATGCAAGTGGACCTTTGATGGTATCTCTGAATGCTTTACATATGTTTACACATGAGTTTAATGAGATTGCCTCATTTGTATCATCAGGTAATGATATATCAATGCCATTGCCAGTGCACCACTCAATGATTGCATCAAGACCATCATCATAAGTGGAGTATGTTGCATTATCAACTTCAGAAAGTAATGCAAGTGTTTCTTCACCTGCTTTGTGAATCAAACGAGGGATGTATAACAACACATCAACGATTGGAATTAATATGGATGAACCACGTCCAACGATAAGACGGTTAGTTGAATTAGGATGATCTAATAACCATTCAATGTTGTTGTTGATGCGTTCTATTCGATCAGTGATGTTTGATATGAAGCCACGTAATGTTTGACGTATTGTTTGCTGCTGTTCATCATGTTGACGTACCCATGCTATGTCACTATCAGTGAGTACGAGACTGGTATGTGGATTGGAAATGGTTATGTGATTATCATCTATTGATACTTGATTGAGATGTCTACGATCAATCACGCCAATGACGTTGTTATTATATAATACTTCAGTATACTCCTCATCAGCATCATTTAACGTTGGAACATGTGGTCTGAAGCGTATTGCTGGATTCTCAATGGTTAACCTACGTCGTTCATACCAAACCATCTGTTCAATGTCAGCCAATGTGAGTGTTGTATTTGGAATTGTAACTGAGCCATCTGTAGTTGGTGTTAACTCATGAGTTGATACGACAACATTATGTTCGTTAGCAACTAACTCATGTACTTCATCCTGTCCTGTTGCGTTGATATCACCTTGTTGCATACTGATGCCGTGTGAGTTGATTGTGATATTTGACTCAGGACTATGAATTGATATCTCATCACTGCTAACATCAGTACTAACTGCTATTCTCACATCAATGACTGCTTGAATGGAACCATTCATGTCCCTCACTTCAGTCCAGCTAACTCCCATCTCATTATCAACGTTGCGTGTGAATATATACTCTGGATGTGATGATTCAAATTGATACCTCTCATCTGGTTCCATGCGTTCGATCTGAGCTGCTGTATATACCGTACCATTGTCATTGACACTCCACATTGAGTTGGTATTAACGCTTCTCATTGTGCGTAAGCTTAATTGTTGTGGCGTTAACGTGCTGCTTTCATTATCAATTCGTCTCATGTATATTATTTTATTAACACCCTTATCATTAACACGTGTTACATATATCAAGCCGAATCGATTGTCACCTACTCGTCTAACCATGATATCACCTATTTGTGGACCTTCAATTGGATCGTATGTGTTCAAATCAAGTAGTTCATCTATTGATAGGTTTGATAATGATTCAATGGTATGATCACCGAATAATGGTTGACTGAAAGCTGATGTATTGGTAACTGTTTCATGAGTCAATCTAACGCATGGAAGATTATTTACTTCTTCATTTGTATCATCTTCATCTAACTCCATCTCATCAGTGTTAGTAATTGTATGATCGACAATGGTATTGTTGTTAGTTCGTTCTCTCCATCTGCGTCGCAACTCATGTATTGAATCAGTGAACGTTTGTAGTGATTGATATATCGTTCGTGTGTTATCAACTATGGTTGGTATACGATCGAATGTAAGTCCACCTGCAATTAATGTGGTAGTTGCATTACCTATTTGAGTTAATGATTCTGATGCACTTAACACAAGTGCTGTTGCAGTTAATGATGATGTTGCTGCTGCATACTTAAGTAAGAACTGACCAACGATATCTATGCCTGGGAACTTGCCACCGCCACCACCACCACCTGAACCACCACCAGGAAAGTCAGGGAAGTGAAAGTCTTCTGTATGAGTT